>CM060312.1:20033837-20103837 GCA_030674185.1 Monoplex corrugatus
TTATATATATGTACCTCTCATAAATCCATCAGTCCACCCATCCATCCATCAGGCCATCCATCCATTAACCATTTAGAGCACAGCAGGAGGGAAGGGGGGATGCCACAGAAAAAAGATTTCATTTCCCAAGCTTTGAAAAGCCAGAGAGGCAGTAAAGTGTGTGATAGGCGCTATCTGTGGTGATAAGCTCAAATACCTCTTTACCAATGGGGCTGGAGACTTCACTGCTTGCAGGCTGGAGTTTTTAATGTGTCCGCAGCCCTTTTTAGCTCTGTTCCAGAACTCTCTTGCCACTGTCTTCTGATCTGCTCATCAGGAAGGACATCTCATCTTTTTTTGTGATCCCCAATTTTGAAGTTTAAATATATTTCTTGACTTTCATTGTGTGTGTTTTTTTTTTTTACTTTATTTTGTAAATACAATAAAGACAAATATTTTTTTCTGAGGAATTCTGAATGTCATGTTTCAGTAATTTTAGGTGAAATATTCCAGAGCCTCTATATTGAAAAAAATCTTAAAGTATAATGTTTTGAATTCTTTGCAGTGTAGAACTTGTTACAGTAGTAGTCCAAAAGAAAAGAACATGGATTTTTTGTTCAGGCAAGGTGAGGGAAGAGAACATGCTACCTTTTCTCTTTTTTTCCCCTGTCTTTCCGTTCTTTTCTTCTGTTTTTCTCTGTTCCTTTTGTGCATGGTGTGTGTGTGTGTGTGTGTGTGTGTGTGTGTGTGTGTGTGTGTGTTGCTTTTCTTTTATTAAAACGATAATTAAAAGACAAGTGGTTTTACCAACCATGCTGGCAGTGTATGACTTGCAAGTGATGGTGAATAGTGTGTTCATATGTGAACTTTGACAGAAGGACCTGTGCCTTTTGAACTTGGGGTAACAGAACTTTGTTAGCTGCTTGATTCATTCAATGACAGATTTATGATTGGGAACATTGTAGTGGTTACCAGATGGCAAGAGCTGTTTTTTTGTTTGTTTGTTTTTTTGTAAGTCTGTGTTTCCTTTATTCATGGGACAATGTTCTTGATTTTAAATCATTGACTGAGTGACTTTTTGGTGAGTAATTATTCTCCTGTTGCAATCAATAGTGTAGGCTATGTTCATGTGTGTGTGTGTGTGTGTGTGTGTGTTGTAGCATAGTGTGCTGAATTTTCATGCAATTAATTTTGCATTGCTGCATAAGTTGTAATAATTTCGTGGTTTAGATAACAATGATTTTTAAAAAAATAAGAGAAAAAGTGGAGGAAAAAGGTCCAAAGATGAAGACAAAACAGACAAGAGAAAAGATGCTGAGCATATGAGTTTCAGCAGTGATGTATACCTTCTTCAAACTTGTTACATATTTCAGATGAATTGATAGATGACTTGTTGATAGATCAGAAGGACGCCAGCTGGATGGTAAGTAATGAATTGACCTTTGGGGACAAATATGGATTGGTGACTGGACAGACAAAGAACAGAGATATGAGAAGATTAGTCTAGATGTGAAACAGACAACTGTTGGGCCCGTTACATTCTGATGTGTGATGGTTTTTGTTGTGTTGTTTCCATGAGAGAATATACATGAACAGAACAGAGCTCAAATATTTTATTGTGATGATTTTTTTAAAATGTTTTGGTGTAAATTATTTAATAGTATTTTTGCACTTGGAAACAGAGAAGTATTGGGAGAGAAGATTTTCGTTCTTCTGTGTCTTCTTCCTTTTTTCCTTCTTCTTTCCCATTTGTTTGTACATCAATTTGTGAAATATTTGCAAGGCTTAGTTGGTAGGACTCTGGACTCAAGATCAATGTTTTCAAATTGATTCAGAGCCCACAGTATAAGCTGACCTGTTTAGTGCCTGTCGTAATTGATTTATATGCCAATTACTGTAATGGTGTCATCTTAGTATTTGACACAGACTCTAGGCGCTGTTGTCTAGTCTTCATTTCATATCAAGACCATGTCTGCATAGGGGTTTGCATATGTTTGAAGGGTTTTTCTTATTAGTACTGGCAGCTTCTACAGAGCACCTATGTGACTTTTGTAATGAATTCATCTTGAAAAAGTGGATGAGTAATTCCATGTGTCAAGGTACAGTATTATGTACTCTGTCCATGTGTCTGTCTCAATCTCAGTGCCTGTCTTTGTAGCATTCTCTCTGTCTCTCTCTCTCTGTCTGTCTGTCTCTCTCTCTCTTCTCTCTCTCTCTCTTCTCTCTCTCTCTCTCTCTCTCTGTTAATGCTTCTGTCTTGTCATTGTGTGTGTTTGCGCGTGCTTGTGTGCATGCATATATTTGTGTGTGTGTGTGTGTGTGGGGTGTGTGTGTGTGCGCCTGCATGTGTGCGTGCTGTATGCATGCATGTATTTGCATATGTGTGTGCATATGTCTATCTGTACTCTTGCACATATGACTTTATTTTAACCTGAAAAAAATCATCTGAAATTACTGCGCTAGTCATCTTAGTTCATGATCAGTGTAAAATCAGATATGTAGGCAGAATTTTGGCTACTTCATATGCTTCACATACGAACAGCAGCTGTAGAGCAAAGTTCATTAAACCCTTGCTCCTACTTTCACACCACCCCTACTTATCTATGTTTACTCCATCCATTCCTGGAGGCCTCCTCACACTCTAAACAAATAGAGTGCTGCCAGCTGGAACTGTGAGATGAGGACCCATAAATTTAATTGAAGTAGTCAAGACATATCAAAACTCCCATCCACCCTTTTTTAAAATTTTTATTATTATTACAACATTGAAACTACGAAGAGAAATAAAATCATAAAAGGCACGCTGATATTGTCTGCTTTCCAATTTATTAGGCACATTCTGCTTCCTGAATGAAAAGAAAGAAATGGAAATAAGTTAAATTTCTTTCACTATATGAGTATGTCCCGGTAGATAACGAAATGGACAATGTTACGATCAACATTAGCTTAGAACTGTTAGGTAGAATCTCAAAACCTTGCCAGCAGAAAGTGGTTGTGCATGTGGCTTGTGGTATTTGCCACTTTTACAGTGCATTCCTATCGTATGGCATTAGTGAGGTAGTGGGTATGGTATCAACCACACACTGTGGTACCTTCTTTACTCTAACAAGTATTTAGTTTTTGCAGTTTGTTTGAGAATGGTTTATTGCATTTGCTCAACTCCATGTGCACTTCATCCAAAACTGCCTGTATTTATCTGGTAAGCGTATTGAATTGAGCCTGCACATAAGCCAGTATACTGACAAGAACTTGAAATGGGGGGGGGGGGGGGGGGGGGTAGACAGGATGTATGGAAAACAAAGCTGACACCGCCAGAATGATTGGGGCATTAACATGGGCAGCGAACAGGCCAGCTTTTATGTTGCATGGACTTAAAGTAAGACTTGATTTTGTGACTCCCGAACAGTGTGATTATTATTACTTTTGGAGGGGTGGAGTCTAAATTGTAACATTTGATAAAGTAGAGCCCCTATATGCTTTGCTCAAATCTGGTAAAAATCATTTTATAACCAAGTAAGAAGCTCATAAAAAATTATCTTTTTAAAAAATTTCTTTTTTACTGATTTTGAGTCACTGTTGTCTAGATTTGGCCAAGTGAAACTTAAGCATTCATCAGTTTCATTATTTTGTATTGTGTGTGCATGTGACCGATTCCTGTTTGTTTGAAAAGATCCATTTATAAGCAGACAGGAATTGAGGAAACCCATTCTGTAAGATTTGTTTATGGATAGATGGTAATAGCTGATAAACACAGACAGTGCACAGAGTTAGATAAATGTCCCATTCACACATGGACACACACACATACACACATGCATATGCATGCACCAACACACATACACACACACACACACACACACACACACACACACACACACACACACACACACACACACACACACACACACACACAATTAGCTGTACTGGAATGTAAACAAGATGTATAAGACAACTATTGTGAACGTATATAAATACTTGGGAATAATTTTGTCTACCATGAATGTATATATAAGTATTTGGGAATGATTTTGTGTACCATTTGCATATAAGTCCTTGGAAACAATTTTGTCTATCTGGTTGCCATTTTCTCATGCCCTGAATAATCTTGCAGGGCATGCAAAGAAAGCAGTCATGAGAACACACAGCACACACACACACACACACACACACACACACACACACACACACACACACACACACACACACACACACACACACACACACACACACACACACACACCTCACACACACACACACAGAGTCACACACACAGAGTCTCACACACACACACACACAACACAGAGATCACACATAGACACTGTCTCTCCCCATCTCACATGTTTATATGCCTTGAATTGACGTGAATCATTCCTGCCTTCGACTGAAGACTGAAAGAAGAAGTTTCCTACTTTCCTTGCCGAGACTTGTCTTTTGACGTGTGCTGATAAGGAAGAAACCTTGCTGAACTCGCCCAAAAAGATGATAAGCATATCTATCTATACTGATTTGTGTAAACCACCAAAAGATCCCCATGCGAGTTTGCCCCAGGTATTTTTGTGTCCTCATAATAAGTTTTCAGATTCATCCGGGTTGGAGTTTATGATGGGATGACCAGGATATTATTTGTATTGAGGATATTATGAAAGATTATTTTTCTGCGTTCAGGCATAGTTGTGTCGCAGATGGTCAGTATATTAACGTAGTGTATTGTCATATTGATTGGAAAGTGCCTATGCATTTGGTTTAGTGGGTTGCTTTGCATTGTGCATATTTTTATAATTCAAAGATATTGTAAAATCGCAAACAGTTGCGTTTTTTTTTTCCATTTACAAAAGAAAAAAATGCCTGCCCGGTCATTTAGCTGGAATGCCTTGTTCCCCACCCCCACCCCTTTCTTTCTTTTTCTTTTTTATTAATGCACAAGATGTGGGTCTGATCCTTGGACAGGTCACGGTATTTAGTGGCCTATTAGCTTAGATGGTTTCATTGCCCTGTTGATAACTCAGCGTTCATGGGTTCAGCCTTCAGGCACACTAGAGTGTACTATAGGTTGGCTGGCTCAGCTGACAGAGCTATGGACTCCAGGTCTGATGTCTCGAGTTCAAGCCCTCATAGCTGCATAAAACTTAATGTTCCAATCATTCTAATGGTGCCAGGTAATGTTTCATGGGTTCCAATCTGTCCCCCATCTCGGTACCCTCCACATTTCAAGGTTTTGTCAGTGCATAGGGTTTTGTGCAGCTGAAGGAGTGAGTCAGATTTAGGTGGAACATCTGTGAAGTTGTTTGAGCACAATGAATCCCTTATGAACAAACTCAAAATCTCTGATTCCATTACCCAAAGTGGTAAAGTTCAGTCACTGCTATACAGTTGAGACCAGCTGTTGGTTGAGGCAGAGATATGGAGAAAAGGACAAGGGTATCTTACTGTTTGGCAGGGACCTGTTGAACACAGCACTGCAGACGTTTTGGTACAGTACAAACTACATATCTTGTAAACTCTGAGACGTATTGAACAAACCAACGTTTTGCATTGATCAGGTGACTCTGTGATCACCAGCAAAGTCATGCAGTTGCCTGTCTTTTTATTCATGTCTGTGGTTTAGGTTAAAAACAGAATATGAAGAAAAACAGGGTGGGGGTGGGGGAATGGTTTATTGGCTGTGGGAATGTGGATAGTTCCAGAGGCAGATTAGCTGTAGGGGTATGTTTCTGGGTGTTACTACCAGTACTGTGACACCCGCTAACCATGGCTAAGTGGTTAGTGCAATGGAGACCCCACATTGGTTCCCCCACAAAAAAATTATTGTGGGATTTTTTTTTTTAGTTCTGCCTCGATCCTACCCATGTTGAGCATGCTATGGGCTGGTTGGGAAGACCAGAACCACACAGTTGAGTTTCATCTACTTCAGAGATGTGTCAGGGAGGTTATTTGCTGAAATGTCCAGATCAACCTTGCATGTGTTTTATCTCAGGCATGGTTGTGCCAGTTTATGTTAGGACTGTAAGTGTATGGCACAGACTGTCAAGTTGTCTCAGTCCATAGTATCATCATTGTCATCTCTGTTCTTGTCATCATACCACTGTAAAACTCTGTCCCAGATTCTGTGGCTCTTCATGCCCTGCTGGTATGGTTGTCTCAGTTTTGGTGGGTTTATAGATGGAGAGCTGAAGTGTGCTGCATTGGGGATAGTAACCGTAAACCACACACACACATGCATGCGCGCGCGTGCACACGCATGCACACACATGCATGCACACACACACACGCGCG
Source organism: Monoplex corrugatus (assembly GCA_030674185.1). Lineage (NCBI taxonomy): Eukaryota > Metazoa > Mollusca > Gastropoda > Littorinimorpha > Ranellidae > Monoplex > Monoplex corrugatus. The sequence continues at coordinate 20,040,090 of CM060312.1, forward strand.
CACGCACACGCGCATGCGCGCGCACACATGCATACACACAACACACACTCTCTCTCTCTCTCTCTCCACACACACACACACACACACACACGCACGCACGAACGCACGCACGCACGCGCGTGTTTCGCTTTCAGTTTTTCTAAGACTGTTTCAATGCTTGGAATGAATGCCATATAACCTGTCTTGTGACTATCAGTTATCTGATATGTACCTATTAACATCCCTGCCGCCCAGGCCCTTACCTATCTCCACTCCTGTTTTCAGGTATCAGGTACTCTTTACAGGGGGTTGCACCTGTGTGAAAAATAGATAACGAGGAGATGGTGATAAGAACCAATGTAAACTTTCTTTGAGGGAGGTTTGGGGTGATAAGATTAATGAAATAGAAAATGCGAGAAATGTAAAAGTCTTCTCTTAGAGAATAAGATAGGACATACTACCCATGCTTGAGAGTACATGGACACCTTTTATTTTACCCCACAAAATTACTTTCTGTTCGAGTTTGTATAAGAGGGATTCATCACATATATATTAGCTAATTCTATGTACACTCCATCTAATTCTATGTACACTCCATCCATATCTGCCAGTAATTATCTGGCAGACACTTTCAGCATGTGCAAAACCCTTTGTGTTGGGAATGTCTTGAAATATGAAATGGGGGAGGGGAGAAACGGGTGGGGGGGGGGGGAGAAAAGGACCAATAGAACACTAATCTGGCACCACTAGAATGATTAGAATATTCAGATGGGCAGTAAACATGCCAGTTCACATGTAGCAGGCTAGGAATAAGATCGAACTCGAAATATCAGATCTTGAGTCTGCGGCTTTGTTAAGAGAGCCAGCATTCAGAAACTTAAGCCTGCCAAACAGTCAAACCTACGACGCCTGCATTATCAGCATCATCCCTTAACCCTTTCACTCCCGCACTCTGTCCATCAACATCCTGTCTTGTCAACCATGCTAGCAAAGGAAAAATTTAACCCTTTGACTCCCTCATCCTATCCACCAGCTTCCTGCATTATTTGCAGTTGGTGGATAGGGTGCGGGAGTCAAAGGGATAACCAGTTATGTTACAGGGAGTCCTTTCAGCTAATGTGGATTTGAATACTGGCCTTCTAAGGTCATGAGCACAGAACAAATGATTATCTCAGTTTAATAGTATTCATTATATCATACCCTTTCAGTACTATTTTCCTTTTCTTTGTTGCATCATTTTTATATCATTGATTTACATATTTAAGTAGATATTTTCTGTAAAGTGCAAAGTGATTTTGAGTAAGCATATTAGTCTTTTTATCGCTTAGTATGGGTCTTCATGTGGGATATATGAGCAATCCTAGAGGCACATGTTCTGCCATGGATAGTGCGTGGGAAGAGATCCTTTGGCCATGGGTTCTGCATTTGTCAGTCCCTCTTCTGTTGAATAGCAAATGTTCTGCACTGTTCAAAATGTGACTGTGCTCTATGTGCACTGCTGTCACCAGTGTTCTCTGTTGTGGGAAACCTTGTTTAGTTACATTTGATGGCAGATATGTACTGTAATTAAACAATAATTGAGTGATGCATTTACCACACATACAAGCATACATTCAGACACATGCTCTCTCTCCCTTGCATGGAGATGCCGAGGGCTATTTCAGTATAAGTAGTATCCCCATCTTCTGGAAATTTTGTGCTAGAAATTTCCTCTTTTCTGTCACACTCTTTGTTTCTCCCTTGCTCTTTGCTTTCTGTCATTTCTTCCTGTTATTTTCTACCTTGCTGGTCCATTCACCTGAATGAGTTTGATAAAACCTTATGTACTTTAATGTAGGATTGATGATTGGGTACATGTATTGTCTGCATTTTTGGCTCTGAGGAAATGTTATGTGCTGAAGCAGTTTTAGGTGATTCAGGCTCATCTATATGTTTTAGTGTCCTTAGTCATGTTTACATTTATATTTAGGTATATTGTTTTAAATCCACTGTTGATAAATTGGACAGAGTGGTAATTCCAGGGAAATATTCTTAGATTGTGTACATGAATATGTTGATATGTGTACTTAATTTTCTTTTCCAGGTTTTTCTTTCTTTCTTTTTTCTTCTTTTTTTAAAAAATCTTTTGTGGGGTGGGGTGTATTTTTTTGATGTTATAGTCCTGATATGGCTCTACATGGTCAGCTGGGCTTTAAACAACAGTAACAGTGCTCTCTCTGTCTCTCACACACACCAAGACACACAGACACATACACAGACTCACACATGCATACATGCACACACACATATGAACGCATACACTTAGGTATGCACGCACACACACACACAAACACATACATGTATGTAAGCACACACACATGGACACACATATTCACAAGCACGCACACACGCATAACAGGAAATCTCCCAGTCAATTCTTTTTTAACATTTTGTTCCAAGTTGTCTTTCCAGGACATTTTGAGAGTGTGTGAGGCCCCCAACGAGCTGATTCATCATTTATTGTTTTTAACACCATCATTTTGATAACCATCTTCAATGTTCTGTTCCGTTGTGTTTCTGCAGGACATTTTGCGAGTGTGTGAGGGGCCCAAAGAGCTGTCTCATCGCCTGGAACAGCTTTCACGCCAGTTGGTGGACAAAGTGTCTAAGCGCTCTAGTCAGAGTCAGGGTCTGTTTGAGGCCTCTCCTGCAGCAGAGACGCTGTTCCTCAACGCTGCCCGTGCCGTCAACAACATTGCCATGGACATCAAGAGCCAGCCTCAGTTGGAGGTGCACTTTTTATTTCAGTATTTTATGTGTGTGTGGTGTGTGTGCGCACACACGCATGTGTGGTGTGTGCGTGCGTGTACATACTCATTGTGGTGTGTGTGTGTGTGTGTGTTTGTGTATGCATGTTGACCAAGTGTATTTTAAACAAATCTTCCTCCACTATTCCATGTTTGCATCTTTAAATATACATCATATCCTAGGGTGTGTGTGTGTGCTTGCGTGTGTGTGGGTGTGGGTATTTGTATGCATGTTTACCCAGTGTATTATAAACAAATGTTCCTCCACTATTTCATGTTTGCATCACCTGGTCACAACGGGAAAGCTGGAGGGAAAGAGAGCACCAGGTAGACACAGGGAGAGAATGCTGGATGGACTTGCAGAGTGGCTGGGGATGAGGAGGGACTGATGATGATGATCTGTAAATATATGTCATATCCGTAATGTTGGCTTTATAATGTCTTAGTGTCAATGTGTCATTGCATTTGCATGTCGTGCTGTGTGTGTGTGTGTGTGTGTGTGTGTGTGTGTGCGTGTGCGTGTGTGTGTGTGTGTGTGTGTGTGTGTGTGTGTGTGTGTGTGGTGTGTGTGTTTGTGGGCGTGTGTGTGCGTGCTTGTGATTTCGGTTATATGTTTTGCCATTGTTAACGCCTAGGGCATTAATTTGATTAGGCGTACTAAATGTTCATAATAATAATAATAATAATAATAATATCCGGGGGGGGGGGGGTGTCTGTGTCTGTGTGCAAACACATGCACACACCCATTTGTGCATGTGAATGCTGGTCTGGTGGTTCTGTGATTGTGTGTACAGTTATTTGACAAGGTAAAAGCATTGATCTAATCGCCTGTATTAACTTTTTTTCTTTCTGACAATTTTCAGGGCAGCATCCCTGCCTTGACAGACTTGCTGATGACAGAAGGGATTTCAGAGACCGTGACCTTGGCCTCACTTCAACCTTTGACCAACCTGTCGTCGTCTAAAACGTACCACGGTCACTACACACGTCTGCTGCAGCAGCTGTACTCCTTCCTGGACACCAGTCAGAGTTCCCCTCTCCGTCTGCAGTGCCTGAAGCTGTTGGTGAACTTGTCCCTCAATGCTGATATGGTGCCTCACATGTTGGCGGCTAAGGTGAGGGAATTTGGGAAGACTGGGGAGAGGTGTGTGTGTGAGGTTCATGTTGTGTTTTAGACTGTTGTTTATCATCATTGAGGGTGTTGCTCACATCTTTTGACCAACACCACTGGTGTCTGTATCTCTCAGGCCTGTTTGATGTTAGGATATACTAGTAAGCACAGGGAACATCCCAGTCATGCAGTCTCAATCCTACATTTAACTCCATAGCATCATGATCATCATGATTATCATCATCCTCTTCCTCCTCATCATCGCAGTGTAAAAGCTGTGTCAGCTTTTGTGCCCATTAAGTTGGCATAGAAAATGGGACCAAAAACGAAAGCACAAAGGAAATTTCCCTAAGTACAATGATCCTTAAAAAAAACAACAACTATCATTTATGAATGAGTCTATCATTCATTAACCTTTTCACTGGTCTGTTTATGTAAAACCTGCTTCATGTCTGCATGATTGCAAATTCATTCTTGACGTGCATCCTATGTCAGATAGAGTGGTGTAAGTGTTTTGTTCAACATTACAAAAAAATCGACCACAATGTTGCAAGATTCAGCTCCCCTGGCAGCTCTTTCTTTCCTGAGTACATCAAGCTCATTGATGTGGTGTGCCATTGCATGTTTACGTGTGTGTGCGTGTGTGCGTGTGCGTGTGTGTGTGTGCGTGTGTGCGTGTGTGTGTGTGATATAAGACTTAGTGTGTGTGTATATGTGTTTGTGTGTATGAGAGAGAGAGAGATTTGAATTAAAAGAGCATGGCATTTCAGGAAGATTGTATAATAGTCTGGTTTGGTTAAATATTTGCAAATCATATGTATTGTTACAAAAAGAATCTTTGTTCATTTCACAATAATTTTATATCTTCTTTAATTGTTGAAAGATATGAGTAAACAAAAAATGTTATGATATTTTTTTTGTTGGGGGGGGGGGGGGGGTTCCTTGCATACACTATAATCAAAAGTATTGTTTGTGAGGGGGTTAATAGATGGTATATTTCAGTCTTGGACTCATGTATTTATCATGAGAACACAAACAGGGCCATAGGACATAGGACAGAATGATTGCACTGAGTGATAAAATTTCATTGAACATAAGAAACCATTACTCATAGTACGAATATGTATGTTAAAAAGTAAGAAAGTCTTTTGAACTTCAAAAATGTTGGCGATCACATCTACACTTTTAGTGAGGTTCATTGGCCCAGTTACCTAGTGCGCCATGCAGGTAATGATAATGTGAAGGTGCAGGTTCAACTCTTTTATGGGCCACATGATATTTCAAGGGCTGGCTGTCTCTTTTGATAGAGCCGTAGACGCAAGACCTCATGTCCCAAGTTCAGTTCCACCTTGCAGCATAAGATTTGACTTGTTCATTGCCCATCTTCATGCTCCACTCATTCTGGTGGTGTCATTGTTTATGAATCCTGTTTCCCTTTTCATGTCAAGACCCTGCCAGTTTATAGAGTTCCGTTCAAGCTCAGGGAATCTGTCAGATATCTACCAACAGTTGTGGGTAGAGTAATACAGAATTTGAGAGCAACAAATCCTCGTTGAACAAATTCCAAACTTCAACTGTATTTTTTGGATAATAATTTATAAATCATCTTCAGTAATCACATCTCTTAGATGATGTATTTGGAGTAAGTGTTTACTTTTTGATTCTTTTTTTTTTTTAATGTGTTATAGTCTTGTGTCATTCAGTCTGTTACAGATGTCCTTCAAACAGTTCACCTTCAGTCACACCCAAACCCTTCTGTCCCTGTCTTTGTCATTTTTCATTCATGTGTTCATTGTCATGAGACCTGGTGAGCGTAGAGGTAGATCTCCTAATTCCCTGTTTGACTGCACAAGTTCCAGTCTGGCTTTAGAAAACTTTGTGGATGCAGCCTCTACTACAGCCAGCTGTGAACAAGTACTCAAATCTTTATAATGTTTAGGCATCGCAGGTGTAACAGCAAGAGAGGGTGAGACAGAGGAGATGGGCTCTACCCTCACACATCTGGTGTGAGGAAAGTTGAAATCTCTGCCACTTTTTTCCTCTGTGATCTCTGGGTCATGGGACAGCCTTTGCCTGTTATGATTGTCTTCATGGAAATGAAGTTTGAATTTTATGTTATCAGGCTCCAAGCTGTCTTTTGGATCTGCTGGACATCAACTATGATGTTGAACTTTTGCTTCGCACTGTGACCTTCCTGGCCAATGTCATGACCATCATGCAAGAGCGCAGCCTTTCACCCTCCAATCTCCCGCCAGATGAGAAAGCTCCTTCACCAGAAACACTGCTGTCAGCACTGCTATCCCACGATACTCGTGATGCTTTGCGGAACAAAGTGTACAGGCTGACACGGCACGACTCACCAGATGTGTGCTATCAGGCCTCGCGCCTCTACAAATTTGTTGTGTCCATCAAGTAAACAGTGTGAACAGTACTGCACTAGAAACAAAGGTCATTGGTCCTAGAAATATGATGATGGTCCCCAAGTCTGACCATAACAAAATTTAAAGTGAAGTGGGTTTTTTTTTCTTCTTCTTCAATCCTATAACTAAAGATTGAGAATGTGTGTTTGAAAGTGGTATAGTGTAGTATGATGTGTAATAGTCATAGTAAATATGTGAAAAGTAGACAAAGTTATGTACATATATGAAAAGCAGACATGTCCAGATTTTTTTTTACTGGTATATACATGCATTTTTTAAAAGAATCAATTTAGAGAAATACATTTGTACAGATACATGAAACATCTTGAACATGTGTGTACACACATGGGTGAAAAGGTTTTGTCAGTAGATGAAATTCCTTCAAAATAAGTTTTGATCTTGATGGAATAGGAAAAAAGGGAGGGAAAAAAGACAATCAACAAAAACGTCCTGCCAGTTTTAGTTTTCCTTTTTTGTTGACCTAGTGTATTATTTCTACACTTGACACTTTACGCTGCAATTAAGCTTTCTCTGAGCAGAAGAGTCAACCAGAGTGCCATGAAAAATCAAGAAAATCCATTTCCACTGGGGGCTTTTACCCTGTGGACCCCTTAATGGGGTGCTACCCCTGTACCACACTGGGGTCTTGGCAGCCCTTGGATCCCAGCATCAAATCAGTCGTCAGAAGTTTCACCCATACACATGATAACAAAATCCGTGAATAGTGGATCCATATGCACAAATATGTAGTTTATGCTTTGTGCTCAGCCATATAGAAATTTTTTTGCAGTGTTTGCTATGAGATATGCACTCAGGTCAAAAATCAAATGAGTGTATTATATAGTTGGAATGTCTGCTCAGTAGACACAGAGTATTGAGGGTTATCTGTCACTGTGATGTATCACGAAAAGAACAAAGAAGGGAGATAGATCAGTCTGGCAGATAACCCTTGTTTTGCAACCAGAACATACAACATCCCAGACATGTACTTGTATATGAATCAGTGAACAACATCCTAAACATGCACTTGTATATGAATCAGTGAACATCCTAAACATGCACTTGTATATGAATCAGGGGGACAGCATCCTAAACATGCACTTGTATATGAATCAGTGAACAACATCCTAAACATGCACTTGTATATGAATCAGGGGGACAGCATCCTAAACATGCACTTGTATATGAATCAGTGAACAACATCCTAAACATGCACTTGTATGTGAATCAGTGAACAACATCCTAAACATGCACTTGTATATGAATCAGTGAACAACATCCTAAACATGCACTTGTATATGAATCAGTGAACAACATCCTAAACATGCACCTGTATATGAATCAGGGGGACAGCATCCTAAACATGCACTTGTATATGAATCAGGGGGACAGCATCCTAAACATGCACTTGTATATGAATCAGGGGACAACATCCTAAACATGCACTTGTGTATGAATCAGGGGACAACATCCTAAACTTGCACTTGTATATGAATCAGGGGACAGCATCCTAAACATGCACTTGTATATGAATCAGGGGACAACATCCTAAACATGCACTTGTATATGAATCAGGGAACAACATCCTAAACATGCACTTGTATATGAATCAGGGGACAACATCCTAAACATGCACTTGTATATGAATCAGGGGACAACATCCTTAACATTCACTAGTATATGAATCAGGGGACAACATCCTAAACATGCACTTGTATATGAATCAGTGAACAACATCCTAAACATGCACCTGTATATGAATCAGGGGGACAGCATCCTAAACATGCACTTGTATATGAACCAGGGGTGGTAATCACAAATTCATGCGACAGAAGGAATCGGTTCCCTCACATTATATGGGTCTTTTCCTTGGGAAATCTGTTTCTAGTTTGTTTGGATTTTTTTTTAAATAGAGTAAATATAATGAACATAATTTGTGATCGAATTTGTTCATATACTGAAATTAAATATTGCAGAAAATACAATTTTCAAGCATTCTGAATGTCAGGTTTGGTGCCTGAATATACACCAGATTGCACAGACTGTAACCCATGACAAAAAGAAAAAAATATGTGCAGACGAGCATGCCCCCAGACCTCCCTAAATTTCTTTTTTTTTTCTTTTTTTTCTTTTTTTTGTTAGCAGTTCTCACCCCTGATGAACACACACACACAAACACACACACACACATTCTCTCTCTTTCTTTTCTTTTGTATAAAAACAACTCTGTGTTAAGTTATATTTATGTTAAAATTAGTATTCTAGAAAATAAGATCAGTAAATCATACAGTCTGAACTTTGTAATTGGTAAACACATTATTTTAAACCAGACAACAGAAGAGAGATATATAACTGTGATTGTAAACACTGCTGTTTGAACCTATGTAATCCTGTGGTTTGTGTTTCTGTTTGAATCTGTGTAATCCTGTGGTTTGTGTTGCTGTTTGAATCCGTGTGATCCTGTGGTTTGTTTGCTGTTTGAATCTGTGTAATCCTGTGGTTTGTATTGCTGTTTGAATCTGTGTAATCCTGTGGTTTGTGTTGCTGTATGAATCTATGTAATCCTGTGGTTTGTGTTGCTGTTTGAATCTGTGTAATCCTGTGGTTTGTGTTGCTGTTTGAATCTGCATACTCTGTGGTTTGTGTTGCTGTTTGAATCTGTGTAATCCTGTGGTTTATGTTGCTGTTTGAATCTGTGTAATCCTGTGGTTTGTGTTGCTGTTTGAATCTGTGTACTCTGTGGTTTGTGTTGCTGTTTGAATCTGTAATCTTGTGGTTTGTGTTGCTGTTTGAATCTTTGTAATCTTGTGGTTTGTGTTGCTGTTTGAATCTATGTAATCCTGTGGTTTATGTTGCTGTTTGAATCTGTGTAATCCTGTGGTTTGTGATGCTGTTTGAATCTTTGTAATCTTGTGGTTTGTGTTGCTGTTTGAATCTGTGTAATACTGTGGTTTATGTTGCTGTTTGAATCTGTGTAATCCTGTGGTTTGTGTTGCTGTTTGAATCTGTAATTCTGTGGTTTGTGTTGCTGTTTGAATCTGTGTAATCTTGTGGTTTGTGTTGCTGTTTGAATCTGTAATCCTGTGGTTTGTGTTGCTGTTTGAATCTGTAATCTTGTGGTTTGTGTAGCTGTTTGAATCAGTGTAATTCTGTGGTTTGTGTTGCTGTTTGAATCTGCGTACTCTGTGGTTTGTGTTGCAGTTTGAATCTGTGTAATCTTGTGGTTTGTGTTGCTGTTTGAATCTGTGTAATCCTGTGGTTTATGTTGCAGTTTGAATCTGTGTAATCCTGTGGTTTGTGTTGCTGTTTGAATCTGTGTAATCCTGTGGTTTATGTTGCAGTTTGAATCTGTGTAATCTTGTGGTTTGTGTTGCTGTTTGAATCTAATCCTGTAATCCTGTGGTTTGTGATACTGTTTGAATCAGTGTAATCTTGTGGGTTGTGTGACAGATGCATATAGATAGTGGTTTGTTTTGGACATTTACTTATTTGCTGCCATGTGTTGTTAAAACATTAATGTGATGATAAGCTTTGATTACAAGTCATTAGTTAGTTTACCCAGTTAGTGTGTTTCAAAACAAGTAAAAAAGAAAAAAGAAGTTACGCAACATGATCAGTAGTGGAGACAATTTATTTTTTAAATTTTCTTACGTCATGAAAATACTGAAAAGCATGACTGCTGCTGACAGAGTGTAAAAATAGACAGCTGGTTAGGTTTCAGTTAGCCACTGCATAATGTAAATGACATTCCCTTCTAAAACAGCATGCAAAGCCGAACAATCCGAGACGTCTGATAAACAATTTGGAAAAAATGAATACAATCATTGAAGCAGTGTATACTCAGTATCTGTGATGATGATCTGAAGTTTCAGCTTCCCCAAGAAGGTATCTCATCTCAGTGTGTAGCTGACTTCATTTGTGCTGTGCAAAGTGCCATATAGTTGTGTTCTAAATTTGAAAAATAATATGAAAAGGTTTCAGCTTTCCCAAGAAGGCATCTCAGTGTGTAGCTGACTTCCTTTGCGCTGTGCAAAGTGCCATATAATTGTGTTCCAAATTTGAAAAATAATATGAAAAAATTGATAGTGCAGTAAACTTGCATGTCAACAGTGAACACCATTGAGGATATAATTCATAAAGGCTAAGTCCTCAGACTTTAAGAATCAGTTTTAGTTTTTGTTCTCACCAAACCTGATTTCAGCCTAAAGTGAGACAACAGTGTGAACACTTCTTAGATGTACAGATCTGTTTTGTAAATTGGCACTGAATGGACATCAGCACATGTTGAAAAGTTCTTTATTTGATTGTTCAGACCTGTTTATCTTCTTTTGCAAAACATGAACAAAAGCTACGTTTTAAAAAAAATTATCAATGTGCAGTTGTCTTCCTCTTTCACAATGTATGAAAAGTGATTATTTTCAGTGAGAGAAAGAGGGCATGCTCGCAAATAACGTATAGAGTATGTTTGATTTGTTCATGGCACCTACAAGGAACTCTTGTCTAAAAATGTTTGGGAATATATTTTCCACCTTTCTGTTGTATTTGTCATTTATATTTTGGAAGTGATTTCGAGGTACTTTGCCTTAAGAATAAAGCTGTATGTAAGAAATAATGTATTCTAAAATATGTAACGTTTTGTTTCTGTGTTTATTAAACTGATCTTCTAAAAAAAAAAGTTTGCATTCTTTAATTATGTAGCATTTGGTGTCTGCCTTTAGCATACAGCTCTTCGATAGTGATCTGGTTTGAACTGATTTTCTTCTGGTATGATGCAGTTTATATATATATATATATATATATATGTGTGTGTGTGTATATTATATATATATATATATATATATATATATATATATATATTATATATATATATATATATATATATATACATTACATATATATACATATATATATATTCTGTTTTAGTATCAGAGAACTGCGGCAGGAAATTTGGGTGTTGTGAGACGAATGACGTGAGAGCTTGTTATGGGGGTCAAGTGGACAAATCAGTGTCTTGAGAAATGACAGAAGTCGAAGCTTCAAAGCACAAATACTACTTCCATCTCTTACTGAACTGTGAGTGAGGTCTGGATTCTAATGTTTCGCATGAGATGATAAAACAGTGCCCTGTCTGTTTCAAATGAGATGATAAAACAGTGCCATGTCTGTTTCGAATGAGATGATAAAGCAGTGCCCTGTCTGTTTATAAAAGAACACATAGTAACAGAGAGGTTGTCCCTAGTAAATTTACACAGAAAATCCATTGTGGTAGTTTGAAAAATGGATGGATTATACCATGGCGACTTGCACTACCTGGAAGGAACAACCCACATTTCATGTTGGAGAAATTACGTATTGGAAAAAAATAAAGGTTCTAATCTATTATGCAAAGGACCAAAGTAAAGCAGGATATAGAAAAGACTGAGAAGATCATTATCCGGTGTGGTTGAGAAATCCAAAAATAGAACATGTTGCTATCAGGAAACTGCAACATCTGTAAAAACAAATGAAAGAAATGAGATGCTTGACCCTTTCCTGTCTTCAAGTTGCTGGGGAGAAACATGGGAAAAGACATGTTTGATGTGACAAAGTAACTCTCACCTGGATGATATGTGTTTTCTGGTGTATTGATGGGGAAGAGTTAAATTGTATGTATATTTTGCAGAATCCATTTCTTATCAGTGTTCTAGGGTTTTTTTTTATGTAGTTGAGCTGATGCAACTGAATACGGTGTTTTTCACTATTTGGTACATTTATTTATTGCTCATAGACATGCATTTGTTCTTGTTGATGTTTTTGAAAGAGCAGTCCAGAAAGACAAGTTTTGAGATGGTGAATTTACTGATGACCAAGAAATGATGGACGTAAACGATATGTTTGTATTATTTTGACAATGTTGATAAACTGTATGCCAAAAGGTTTGTCACATAGTTTTGCATATCCTGTTGTTATTTGCAAAATTTGAGCATATGTATTTGCTAAGCCAGTCAGTAATGTTAACGATTGACTGGTTTGTTTTCATTTTATATTTTTTGTTTAAACAAGTTTTTATTCTGAATGTTTGTACATTCGTACACAAAAAAATATGTGTACATTTGCCTGCATGCAAGGGCAAGGATATGTAGGGTGTGTGTGCGTATGTGTGGGTTTGTGAGATCATAAATGGTGTATCACACCATTTAAAAACCATCCCATAAGACTTATGACATCTTTGTGGTAATTCAAATCAAAGTATAATCCTCTGACCAAATCAAATTATTATCCGATTGGACAGCGATTGTGTGTGATGGGCTAGGTAGTAGCCGGTATGTCTGTAACCAGATGATTTTGCTGCTGATGAAATGACTCGAGATGAACAAGTTTCTGTTGGAGAGGATGTTGGGATGAGAAAGGATGTTGCGACTTGTAACTGGGATTCCAAAAAATGTAAAAATATGAAACATGACTCATACAGCTGATATCTGGAAGTTGTCAAACCAGGAATTGTCTACTGATGATCTTTTTTTGTTCTCCTTATCAAATCTTCATATTTGGTTTATTTATTTATTATTTTTCAGTCATATTGTTTTCTTGTTGCTTTTTGCCTTTTCATTGTCATGTTTAGTCACTTGGGACATTGATTTAGATTCATGTATGATGCTAGTCTTTATCAAATGTAGGTCGTTACCTGCCTGAAGGAAGTTGTGAATATACATTGCATTCTTAGGTCACAGCGACTACAAGTGTGAATATACACTAAGAGAAAACAGGGCTTTTGTATGGGAATGTATAGATTAACATCAGCTATTAAATTTTAATGCGGGAGACAACAATATGAACTGATACCTTATTTCTTTTTTTTTTCTATTGTATTTTTCTTCTCCTACTGTTACTGTCAGCACACATTGCATTCTTCCAAGCTTTGTTTATTTACAATGACTTTGTACCAAATTTGGGTTATAAGTATGTGCTAATAATGTGTATAGAATAAGTTTTAATTGGCACTACCAATTTTCCAAGATATCCGACCCAGTGTATTGCACTGACCATAACAGAAGACCAAAACATACTTTGAAAAAATGAATGTGACAGAAGGAAAGTAACCCACATGTTGCAGTATGACATGGTACTTATTGGCTGTATTCGGATCATGTTCTAAAAACTTTCTTGGCCTGCCCTCACTGTAATGGGAAGATGGGTCATAAGGAGTGACTTTTTGTATGTGTGTGTTATTTGTCTTATTAATGATATTTAAAAAATATTTTCTTGAACATGTCCCAAAGTTTCATTTTCCAATATTTTCTGCAAATTTGCAAAACCTACGCACGGACTGAAGTTTCTGGTCGCTAGTGTGTTTTATATTGGTTTGATTTATTAATATCCCTCTCACATCTCCATTTATAATTATTCAGAAATATTGTTTTTTTCTGGCTTAAAAACTTCTTGGATCCAATGTGTGTTATGCATCTGAAGATATTTATGATGTATGTGCTTTATGAAGTCATATCATTAATTTTACTTCTGGCCTTTGTAACTGTTCACCCTTTAGAATCTGAAAATATCTGCCTTGAAAGCAGTGCTTCTTCAAGTGCATTTGTAAAACAGCTGCTGAATCATTTTTGCCTTGGATGGTGAAATTTGTTCTTGTTAATGGTGGTAGTTTTAAGATCTTTGAACAAGTGAATTTTTGTACTAGCTGTGCTGGTTTCGCACATAATTAAGCTGTGAAAAATAAATTGAAAATAATGAAGAAAATGAAACTGGTCCAGAAGTTGTTCAGAAAACTTTTAAAAGCAAAGCTTTAAAACAGTGAGGGGAAACAGCCTTGACATTGAAGTATGTTATATATATATATATATAATTATAAGGTATCTTATTTATCATAATCTGATCGGTTTTAAGGGAATGAAGTATGATATAAATGCAGTGATATAATAAAAGTTGTTCTGTCATTTAACAGGTTGTTGTGGAGCTAAGCATTAAAATCCTTAGCTTTTCTTAGGTCTAGCATTATGGTGGCCGTCTCCTCTCTCTTGCTGCTTTTCTTTCCCTATCCCTAAAAAACAGATACACTAATACAAGTTGTTGGACTAGGGCGGTGTGCCAAGCCAGGGAACAAATATGGTCAACCACCCAGATTTCAAGCATGCTAGATCATGGATAAGCTCACCTTTTGGGAGCTGGTGCTCTGACCACAATACTATCTTTAAACATAACGTCAGTGCTATCGAAATCCAGTGATTGAAAAATAAGCCTGTGACATAGAAATGTGAAATGTGTCATATTCATAAAGCTGTGATTGGAAATGAATCCTGTGGCATTGATTGTGGGCTTAGATCACCTGTCGTGGAACAATCAGAGCTTGCTTAATCTGTTTTTAACAGATGCACACCTGTCCTGAAATGTCTAAGGAATACAATACTCCAGATCATAGGTGTTTGTGATGCAGTTCATGATTAGAATTTTAAAGGTTTTTAACAACTTCACGAATCATCAGTTTTCTCATCTTTCTGCCAGACTTTTCTGTCATTACTGGCAACTGACATGTTGATGAAAATATATGAGTGAAACTTACAAAATGCCTGTCATCCCAACCTGCCCTTAAATCTCTTGTGTTTAGTAACAGATGAGGCTGATGACTGATAATTATATGTAGACTGATGATTATATGTTGTCTCTTGTTTCTAGCTTTTTAGGATGAGGGTTAATGATCTTGCTGTGTTTAGCTCAATATGAGGCTGATGGATGATAATGCAGTTATATTGTTGTATTATGACTGCTTGACAGTGCTGCATTCCTTGTTTCCTATACATACCCCAGTGTCGGCCAGGACCAGGAACAAGATTGTTGTAGTGATTGACAGCGTGGGCGATGTCAAGATTTCTTGCTGTACAATCCCATGTTTGTTATGTTGATTGATGGCATTGGTGATGTTTAAGACTTTTTTTTATTACTATGCAATAATCCCATCCTTTCTTTTGAGCTCATACAACTGGCACGGCATAGGAGCTGAAATCTCACAATACTTCCTGTTCTTGTTTTCAGAAGCTGGTCATGTTGTCAGTCTGGTGTGTAGCGCGAAATTTGCCATTCTCTTTAGGTCCCAACTGTGACCCATACAACTTGTCATGCAGTGGGGTGTCCTGCGGTCAGATGGTCCTCCTTAGGGTGTTGTAAGCTTCCATTACCTTTCAGCACAAATACTAATGGTGATTTGAACCACGGATACCCCAGACTTATATTTTGCTGCCTTAACCACAGTGCTTTGTTTCTTACAGAACATTGTGCTAATTATGAGTAGTAAGTAATGGTTCAGTCCACATGAGCTTGTCAAGAGGTGCTTTCAGGCCGTTTAGTGTGTTCTTTTGCTGCCATAGTGTGAACCCATTTATTGAAAGCGTGCAGTGTTCTTTTCTCGTTCCTGGTGATGCCCACCATATGTTGTTCTGCTCTTGCATTGGTTTACAATAAATTTGCTAAGCTTTGACTTTGACACGGGTGTGTGTGTGTGTGTGTGTTCATTGCGTATGCTGATACGTGTGTAGGGGAAAGGGGAGTAAATGAATGTGTATGTGTGGATGGTATTGTGGTGGGAGTGTGTGTGTGTGTGTGTGTGGAGGAGAGAGGAGGAGAGTATTTTGAAAGTCCATCAATTTAACAATCAAAATAAAGCCAGCAACATCGGCTAAAACAAGAGAACAAGGTGGTCAAGTTACGCACGTACTAGTCTTCCTTGTTTGATTCCTCTACAAACGTTTTGCATACATATAAAATTGTGATTTGTGACAGCATCAATATCATTGTGAAAATCTACCTGAACAGTGGACAAATGCTTGTGGAAACCTGTTCACATTTTTAGCGATTGTGACCCGAAAATTGGCTATGTCCATCGAATATATACATATATGCAATTCCTTATTAGATCAGAGTTATAACTGATGAAGACCCATCACTGAGAAAACCTTGGTTGAAAAATTCCTTCACACACACGCACACACACACCACACACACACACACACACACACACACACACACACACACACACACACACACACACAACACACACACACACACACAACACACACACAACACACAACACTACACACCATACATACATACATACATACATATACATACATTAACATACATACATATGTATGCACACTTACACATGTGCACGCATACACATAAGCACACACACACACACACACACAAATGTGGCGTCAGTTTTAGTTTCGGTTTCAGTTTCTCAACATGACATCTCCGCGCTATGAATGAATTTTATATGCACTAACGTCACAGGTGCCGTGTGATGGCGATAATGGCACAAGCCATATGCCTGCATATAAACCCATGAGCAGTCTATGCCCTGAGGTCCTACCTACCCTATATTTTACCTAGCCTACATTTTTTTTGCTAGTATTGTATCAGACTATCATTGGAACAGTCTTGGTTACATGAAAATGACATGTGTATCTGTGTGTCTTATCTAAACAGACAAATAAAATGAATAAACTCTCATCAAGGATGAAGCAGTTCTGGGTTCATTTCCCTGTTGGACAGGGATTTCTTTCCCCTGAACTAAACCCTGAGTGGTAGTCTGGGTACCAGTTTGCTGGATGAGATGATAAATCGAGGTCCCATGTATTGCATGCATATAGTGCCTATGATAGAACCCACAACAAATATGTCCCTGGCAACATTCTGTACAAAACACCACTTTCTCAGGTAACAGTACATACTAAACAGAAATACCTGCACACACATAGAGTACTGTATCATTGAGTCTGGATTCTTGTTTCAGTTTTTATGGCAAGGTGAACAATTTTTAGATAGTTCGGGTAGGTCCCCATTCTCAGTATAAAGGTGATCCCAAGAATGAAAGGGAGAGTTTGTGAAACTGGTATATAGATAGATCAACAGGAAAGAAAAAAACAGAAACGAAACAAATACAGCTACTTCAGTTATTGAAGAGATTAAAAACAATGAAAGAAAGAAGGGAGATTATAAGTATTTAGCTTAATGTAAATTACCCTGTCTAACATGTGCTATCCTTGCTAGCTCACTTGTCTTCTGTCTTTACCAGAATTTTGGTCACTTATATTCCTACACCTCATTCTGGTAAAGCCATTCATTGCCTTCCAACTTGACATATCTGTGTTCAACTGACTTTGTTTCATTTCCTGTCCACACTCTTCTCCTGTACAAACGTATCAGGTTTTCAATTTATTTTTGCTTTCATCACATTTTTTTTGGTTTGTACAAGAACCTTTCGAATTCCATGCCATTCCTTACTTGCCTCGGTCGACGAAGATCATTAATATTCTGAACACGATCCCCAATCTTACTTTCGACCAGTTTTAGACATGCACCACAGTACCATCGACGACAATGGTGCTAGTACGAATCAATCGACTCCTTCCAGAAGCCACGACCTGGATGCAGCTCGGCCCTCTTTAAAGCGTAGGGCCTAAAGAGTTTAGGCTGAAACACTTGCTCACTTGCTTTAGAGGGGATTTTCTTCTGCTGTCCAGCTCTCTCCATAATTTCTTGTTATTGACATATTGCTAGCTATTGACTTCTGGAAACGGTCCAGAGGACGTCCAGGAAAAAACTGGATGATACTAGAAAAGACTGGAATTATGAGCACTTGTTGGCTGCACCCCATCTTCTGTTTTCCAACTTGCCTCAAGTTTTATAAACGAAAGATGCTCCTAGGATTCATCGAAAGGGGGAGAGAGTAATAAGATCCATCGGTATCAACCTGATCATGACTGGAAATCAACAACAGACGACGAATACAGAACAAGTGGAATTTTCGTGTTTGTGTGGAAGGAGATTCACTACCATGTGTGGCATGAAGATCGACAGGACGAACAAGTGATGTATGAATACTCTGACGAGTGAGCAGCAGCGTGCTGCACCAGCAGATAGGATTTCAAAAAGAAAGGAAGAAATGAATAAAGAAATAAAAGGCCAGGAATCAAACCACAGTGCCAAGGACATCTACGCTAATTCAGATGAGGATTTTGTTCAGGCTTCTGATACCAAGCACCAGAAACTCAGCTTCTTGCCTACAAATGCAAAAGAGGAATAGGATAGCTGGATGAAGAAATAGTCTACAAACTTAACGCACTTATTAAAAAAAAACACCCTTGAACACAAACTACCCACATTTGAAGTTACTGTATATGCAATATGTATGGGCGTCTGTCGAGTAAAACAACTAAAGGTGAAAACAACTCATCAGAAATCTAGACGTAAACAAGAGATGGAAAACATCCCCCCCCCCCAAAAAAAAAAAAAAAAAATGCTCGAGAAACAGATGAAGACTGCTCGGAATTTGGGAAGCAAAGGTTAGAGAAAACATGGAAAGACCATGACCTGACAGCGAAACATAGTGCTCAGCAAAGTAGAATCTGCAAGGAGGAGAAGGAATAGGAACGAAGACCCAAGAATACTTGTCAGGATCCTTTCCCGGCCCAGGACACTGTTCTAGCCACATTCTGGACACTCATAGTGGCCGAAGAGGCTCTGGAATAGAATCTCAGAACAACATATTCCGACTTACAGATCGAGACACCACTTGAGAAACCCAGTGTCTGGTGTGGCCTGTAGCGCCAGAGAAAATGTTAAATAACAAGCCACTAACCAGTGACAAACCACTGACACTGGATGAAGAAAAGAAAATGGTTAAGAAAGCCAGAGCCTAATAATCACTTGGACCAAAGTGAATGTTTACCTGCTCTTAATTAAAGTTCCAATGTTTTTTGAGTGGCTCCACAAGCTGGTAAGATCACCATAGAGGAATTCGAAGATCAGCAACCAGGGGATGATAGCTGATTGATTCCAAAAGAAAGAATTCGAGTGACATCAACAAGTTCAGACCAATATAACTTCTGGATGTTGAAGGGAAAGCTGACAACAAATCATAAAAAGGGCTACTTAGATGTGTCAGTCTAGAAAGAAGATTAGGAAGCAATCCAAAAAGCTGAAGCAAAGGAAAGGGACTTCGATATGGTGTGGATCGATCTGGCAAATGCGTATGGACTAGTCCAGTACAAGATGGTTCATCTAGCTTTCGAGATGTATCATGTCCCAAAGAACATCCATAAATTGTTGAAGAAGTACTTTCATCGCTTCTCAAGGCAGTTCTCAAAATACAACAAACAAACCCGAACAAACAAACAAACAAACAAACAAGCAAACAAACAAACAAACAACAAACAAACAAACAAACAAACAAACAAACAAACAAAAACAGAAACCAACAACAGACTGGATCAGTTGGAAATTGTTACAGCAATGAGCTGTGCAATTTCTCCAATACTGTTCGTGTTGGCAGTGAAGGCCATCTTGAGGGCAGCAGTGAGCAGTTCAGGTCCAGCTGACCTCGGAAATGGACATCAACAGCCCCATCTAAAAGCGTCCATGGATGACAGACACATCGTTTTTTTTCCACAAAGGATGATGAAACACACAATGTACTGAAGCAGGGAGACGAATTCGCCGCCTCATCCAGGGTGAGTCTCAAACCAAAGAAATCGTGGAGCCTCTTTCTGTGGAATGGAAAGTAGTCGAAACATTAATGTTTGTTCAAGCCAACCATGCCATTCCAACAGCAAGAGAAGAACCAGTGACAAAAGAGTATTAGAAAGTGGCACAATAACTCACGGAAATACAGAAAGTGGTAACGAAACCAAGCAAATGGTAGAATAAAGCCCGCCAATTCAAATTGGCAAATTCAATGTCTGGTGCCTTCAGTTCATGCTGATTCCAAAGTTCTTCTGGCCTCTATTGATTTATATTATCAGCACAGCATAGTGGAATCGGTGAAGACCAATACCAACAAATACACAAGAAAATGGCTTGGTGTCCCTTCTGGTGAGGTTGACAACACACAAAAAAACAAACAAACAAACAAACAAACAAACAAACAAACAACAACAACAACAAACAAACAAAAACACAAACAAACAAAACAAACAAAAAAGTAGTCATTAAAAAACAAACTTCCAATGATATTACTGGATCCATTTCTTAGCCCACGTACATTTTGACTCATTTAGATTATCAGTCACACAAAGTAGGCCTATTCATCTTTCCTCTGTAAAAAGTATTTCTTTGATTTTCATATTAGAAAAGTAACAGATACTATCGTATCATTACTAATTTATCTCAGTGAAAGGCCATTAGTACATCGTCACAACAGCACAGCTCAGCATGGTCCACAGCTTCAGTGAACATCTTGACACGCTTTAGGCAAACTGGTCTCAGTATAACAGAGATACATGAATGACTGGTTCATCGACAGACAAAGCAATGATCGAGACATGCTGGATTGCTACTGCCAGAAACCGAACTGTAATAATGTCCATTCAACAGACTTTCCCCAGAAACTGAACTGAAATAATGTCCATTCAACAGACTTTCCCCAGAAACTGAACTGTAATAATGTCCATTCAACAGACTTTCCCCAGAAACTGAACTGTAATAATGTCTATTCAACAGACTTTCTCCAGAAACTGAACTGAAATAATGTCCATTCAACAGACTTTCCTCAGAAACAGAACGGAAATAATGTCCATTCAACAGACTTTCCCCAGAAACTGAATAGAAATAATGTCCATTCAACAGACTTTCAAGAAACTATAACTCCACCCCTCCAGGCTTAAACAGAGGGTCTGTTAAGCCAGTTGAATCTAACTCTCTTAAAAAAAATCTGTTTACATTAAAACCATAATCAACATTGATGAGACATAAATCAACATTCATCCTAAAAAAAGAAAGTAAATGTGATTTCACTATATCAAACAGATGAATAAAATAACAGACAGACAGACAGACAGACAGACAGGCAGACAGATAAATAGATAGATAGATAGATAGATAGATGAGTTCTGTAAATCATCTCACCCCTCTTTCATTGTATTAAAAAAAAATTTTTTTTGCTGCTGTCCTGCCAGTCATGCATCCATCCCCCTTGCCCTAACCCATTGACTCTAGCTTTTCCTCTAACCATATCTTCCACCCCCTCCCAATCGTTCCCCCAATCACATAATTATTTCCCCTTGTATGAAAGAATCTTAGCAATGAGACCAGATCGTGACAAGAACAGTCATCTATTTTGTCCAACTCCTTTTTGCTGAGTCAAAAAAAGTACATTCATTATGTCTGGCTTGACCGTATCTTTGACAAAACAAAAACGTGATATGGTGGCAGGATATAGGGGAGAGTTGAAAAGGAAAACGCGTTGACAAATATAAACTACATATCAGAAATTAGTATATTGTAAATTAAGAAAAATTCAGTGTTGAAAACTGCGAAGGCTCTGATTCCTCGACCTAATTTCTTTTCTCGAGCGTTAATCTGCACATGCTCTATTTCTAAAATTATTCATTCGTCTGTCATTAATAATAATATAATAATTACAATATTTATATAGCGCAAAATCTTGATAAAATCAAATCTAAGCGCTGAAACAGACACACACACACGCACGCACGCACACACACGGACGCACGCACGCACACGCACGCACGCACACACACACACACACACACACACACACGCGCGTGCGCGCGCACACACACACACACACACACACGCACACGGCTATAAATGGGGAGAAAGAATAAAAGCAATGGAAAATTATAGAGCATATTACAAAATGTATTATTTCAGCTCATCAATGTACTGAAGGTATTTATAGGTAGACTCGATTGTCCACAGAATCTGTTACACACCTTCGTTATGATGACATTTTGTTATGTCCACTTAACCCTTACACGCCTTTATTATGTTATTATGGTCACTATGACCAGGAAAGTAGGTCAACCTATTTTTCCCGCGGAATGATGTCACCAGTCTAGACAATGTTCGTCTCTTTCATTGGTTATTTGTTTATCACGTGACCAAACTGTCCGCCATCTTTGTCTGATTTTCACCAAAGAAGTTGCGAGAGACCAGCAGTAAGGACAAAGGCAGTCTGAGGAGGAGTGTTTACATGAAAATGGAGGAGAGACGTGGATCAGGAAGGTAGTAGTTTATTCGGTGCGTTAGAGAACTGTGATTTTGCATTGCTAAATGGTGCTAATAAATAAGATTAAAGCACCGACAGATGGAATGCCGACAATGTGACGTCCACCGACCGTGTTTTGTTGTGAATCGGTTCACCGACGCTTATATTCGTGTATAGTCAAGAGAGAACATCACTGGATCTGCTAGATTTTATTGAACGATTTTGCTCATGATCATTCATACTAGATCCAACAGTCTGTGAATCTTTGCATCATTAGTTTTATTCTCTGTCTTTCAAACATCAAGCTTGAAGCTAACGTTTCGACTTGTATGACCTCATGACGTAGGGTCATCACTGCCATTGGCATCGGCTTCGATTGTGTGATCAACTTCTGAGCTTGACGTGTAGTTTTTAGTTTGTCGGCAACATCAGCGGTTGGTTTATTCTATTTCTTTATTGTTTTGGAACATAGAGCCTTTGGGTAGGTTTGAGTGCATGTGTGTGTGTAAGTCACATAGTCTTTGCTGATCAGTCGCAGATTGAATTCTGATTGAATCCGTCACATTCACAATTTGTTTTTGTAATGCATCATCATCCTTTCTGTAGCAACTAGCATACATGTAGCCTGTTTTAGGTATCTGCTAGATCTACTCGAATTGGATATTCATTCATGCTGATCAAAAGATGGATCACATGATAGAATCGAATTTGGCAACAAATACTGAATAGCCATAGGGATACGTTGATGATTGAAAGTGAAGATGACTGAAACAGTGAAAGTGAAAGTAAAACTAACAGAAACAGACACCCCAATTATTTTTCTTTTCAAAATTTTCTGCCCAGGGAGTAACATTTACTCTCAGAGAACTTTCCTCTTAGCAGTATATTAGTGATATGCTGCTAATATTTTTTGTAATAACGTAAGCTTAACTAGATTTGTTTACATAGGTAGAGAGGGGTCTTTGGATAGGGATAGTACTGTTGTTCTCTGACAGCATCATTGTACTTGTAGGATGGATGGAACCACTGTTCCGTATCTCCTAAATCTCTCAGGGCTGTCTCGGTGCTATACCCCAGTATAACACCTCAGTTGGCAGGCTAAATGATATGAAGGGCTTCCAGGAATTCCGAGGCCATATGTTCATGACCTGGAGGAGCCACCTTTTTGGAGAGAGGATGATGACTGGGGTCACACAATCCAGGGTCATAGCCGGATACTACAGGCTGAGTGTATTATAGCTTGGCATCTTTTGTGTGTGTGTGTGTTTGTGTGTGTGTGTGTGTATGTGTGTGTGTGTGTGTGTGTGTGTGTGGAGAGAGAGAGAGAGAGAGAGAGAGAGAGAGGAGAGAGAGAATTTAGGTCAAGGGTTACACGCCTCATAAGCTGAGCGTACCCTAGCAATTTTTCCTGCATCCTATACTTATAATACTACATACTTGTATGTGTGTTTGCATATATATGCGTATGTTAGACATTTGGTGACAACTTGGATCAAAGGTCACACACCTGTCGGGATGAGTGTTTTGTCTAGCTCAGCATCTTGTACTGACGTGTGTGGGCATGCGCACACATTCTTTTTGTGTCAGTATTGCGAATATTAGTATTCACTGAGAGATTTATTTGTCTCCTTTTTAAATACTGTACTTGTAATAGTTATATTACTGTTGTCCTTTCTTTTGTGCTGTTGTTTACGCTATATAGTATATGACCACTAGAAACACTGCATAAACATGGGTTGAAAATTGATATATAGGCTACCACCCCTATGATCAGAAGAACTCTTGCAGATAAAGGTAGATATGCAAATTATTGTATGGTACAAGATGGTAAACTATGAGTTTATATTTGGTTTGTGAAACATACTTTTTATGAGGAAAAAGTCCTATTTTTGAATTTATTGTCTGACATAATTTCACACAAAAGTATTCTCACAAAGTAAGAATATATTAGTAGGATAATGTATTATTTATCAACTTGATACAAAAGAAATGAAATATTAATAAGTGTAGAAATTTAATCACTATGATTAAAAAAAAAATTTCTGATCAAAGGAGATTACTACATCACTTGTAAAAATCCTTCTATGTCACGCTGGTATGGTATGGAATAAACTGTCTTGTATAATTTTGTGCACAAATATCACAAAGTTACACAATTGTAGTAGGATAAAATAATACGTATCAAGCTGCTATGCAAGAAATGCTAAAAAGTGATGAAATTTAATCATGATTATTTTCCGAAGAATTTCTGATCAAGGGAGATCACTATATCACTGCTTTGGGAGGTAAAAAAATGTCTAGATTTTTTCTTGTAAGGTATTGTATGAAGCATTCTAAAGGCTAAAGTCTGAATAATTTTCGAAGTGATATATATGTGTGTCAGATTAGATGTTTATGTCAAAGTGTTATGAAAGGTTAGTTTTAGTTTTAACTACATAGTAGTAATGTGTGAACTGTTTTACTTTTACTGTCATAAACTTAGTGTTAATGATAATATTGTTTTTGTCACAGGGAGGTCACTTACGGTTAACCCTACCAGACCTTAGCCCCTGAGCGTAATTGTGCCCCCTGCCTGGCCTCCTGAGCAAAATTTTGAAAAAAATGTATATACGTTAGAAAACTGTTCATATCATGCACACCAATGGTTAGAATTATGTGAAACGTGGAGAGATTGTAGAAAATAGGCCTATCTTTAATCTAACGCCAGTCCAACCCTCAATCACACAAGCATCTCCCCTATCACTTGGTTGGGGGGTACGGGCACGCCCCCTTCTTCCAACACTCTTGTCTCGACCTACTTCTTTCATTGTCAGAATCATCACTTTCACTCAATGCTTCATCAACGTAATCATCGTCACTTGAATCGGAAACGTATTCCTGATCAAATTCTCCAATCTGCAAAATGTCCACCACTTGTTGAACTGTGAAGCGAGTTGGCCTCGCCCGTTTACCTGTTGAAGTGCTTGGTTCATCACTAGCTCGCTTCATGGTCAATTTTGCACCCAAATCACCTCAAAATACCATCAACACAAAGGCAGACAGTTGCAATAGGCTGAACACACGCTCACGCGACGCTTAGCAACGGTCCGGTAGCTATTTTTAGCTCTTGATAAAGTGACGATCGTGTGAGTGTGCTATTCCCGCTATAGCGGGAACTCAGTATATAGTCATTTTCGTCATTCCGCAATAGCGGGAACTCGGTCTGGTAGGGTTAATGATAATCTTGTTTTTGTCATAGGGGGTCGAAACGCCAGGCAAAGGTGGCTGATGATGGGTATTGGGACTGCTCAGTATGTACCTACAAAAACTCCCCTGAGGCATACAAATGTGAAATGTGCGATGTACGGAAAGGTACTTCTACAAGGTGAGTACAGTTGGTTATCAGTTTTTGATTTAATCTGTGTCAGTGTGTGTGTGTGTGGGGGGGGGGGGGACTAAAGCTGTTGTGGTTACAAAATTCAGTTTGTTTTTATCAAACAAGGTAGGGCCTCATGAACGCCAAACACTTGCTGCAGCACATTTTTAAATAACAAGAACACAAGAAAATTGATATTAAGGTCTATGTCATACCCCTCTCCCTTTCATATGCGATGCAAATTTTGAAAATCGATAGCTATATGTCAGTCATATCCCCTTTCCCTTTGACTTGCAAAGGTTGTCTTTTTTTTTTTTTTAATCAACCAAAACTGAAGACATTGTGCAATATCTTTATATACTGACACGTAGCCTCACCCACTGGAGCGACATTAGGTTTCACAGAAAAATTGGCTATTTTCAACTAAGGATATTGAGAACTAAAACCTGTCCACAATGATTACTTTTTTCACTGAAAAAAAAAAAAATGCAATCTGAGTTGATCTGTTGTTTCTTTGAGTGTGTAGCTGGTTGTTCATACACTGACCGATAGTGAGTTTTGCATGGCATGTGTCACGATTCATTGGCCACCTGTAATTGAGACGGCTTGTGCTTTCTGGAGGCATTATGTTACGCGAGTCAGTTCGACACAAGAAAACAGAAGGTTAAAACTAGTGCGATTGTAATCCGCATTGTATAAACCTTATTCTGTACAACATTTTTTATCTGTGCAATGAGTATTTACCTTGGAAAAATAGTTTAAAATATTCGTCAGTCTGAAAAGTCACCTTTCTTTTGCTATTCGACAAAGCACACCTAAAAGTTATAACAAGTATGTAATATGCATGTGAGAGAGCAATTTCCACTGAATTAATTGATATGCAGCTCAGTTAAGTCACATGAAAGGCCGTCAAATGCAAGATGGGGAAAGCACACACCTGCCCCTCACAAAACAGACCGCACTGCTTACTTCACCCATGGTGACGGTAGAAGTGGTAGTGTCAGTTTTCAGTACATCGGAAGAGGTGTTAATTATCAGAAATAACTTGGTAAAGTAAATGTTACATTTAGAATTAGCTCGTTGTTTAAACTAAATATTACGTTTAAAATTAGCTCTTTGTTTATCAAGTGCACTTGATAGCCCAAATAATTAATGCATTTAGGGAGTGTTATTGATATTGGGTTTGTTTTGACATATCAGGATTTAATTTGCTAAAGAGAAGCAACTGTAGCAATGCCGTGTGAACCGAAACGTGACGTCAAATATGTGGTACCAAAAACTGGGGCCGGCCGCAAAATTGGGGGGCGGGTCTTCAGTTCAATCAAGTATTACTGCCTCTTTAATCGGTGTTTCATTCTTATTTTTTGTCTCATGTGAATGAAAAATAAATAAAGATTTGAATGATTGCCTTTTTATATACTTAGAACGAAAATGGAATTAGTTATTTGATGAGAAAGTCGAAAATTCGCGTTTCGGGCACAGTCGCGGCGACGGTATGCGTTCAGAATCGAAGTTTGTTTGGGGTGCTACTTTATTTTGGTCGGTACGGTTATATTTGTGAACCAATCACATTGTAATTTTGCAGCCAATGAGAATTAATGAAACAGAATGATATATCCCGATGAGAGCTATGTGTGCCAGTTTCGAACCGAGATCGACGCTTCCAAAGTTTTGCTTTTTTTCATTGGAAAAGTTTGCAGGTAAGTCGCCATTTTTAGAACTTCTCGTTGGCAGGATTTGATTTCACATGCTTTTTTCTATATGCATGTGTAATATGAAATCAATTTGATGTAAAATACGGCCGTGCGCCAACTTTTTACACAAGGAATTATACCAGATCAGTAGCAAATCAACGTCGCAATGTGCCGATGCCATAGGCCTACTGCGCGTAAGAGAATGCTGTACAAGTTTCAGCTTTCCCTTTCATAACACTTTGCGTTGTCAGACAAAGACTAGCAATCAACAGATCAAGTTCTGTTTTATCTGTAATATTGTATTTTTCAAGAAAAGGACAACTGCGTTTGAACTCGATTCGGAGTTGTCAGCCGAAGCTAGCTTCGTCAACCATTTCCTCCCTGAGGTCATGCTAATTTGCAAGTCGCTGTGTAGATCTGCTCACCCCACGACGGGCGAGCTTACTACTAAAAATACTATGTGCTTGACGGCTTTGCGGAACGGTGGAAAATGGGTTTGCCCAAACAGAGGGGTGCGCATACCCGCCTCCCCAACCTCTGTCTTGTCTGTCTGTCTGTCTGTCTGTCTGTCTGTCTGTCTGTCTGTCTGTCTGTCTGTCTGTCTGTCTGTCTCTCTCTCTTTCTCTCTCTCTCTCTCTCTCTCTCTCTCAAATAAATGAATAAATAGGTCTAAATAATATTTTTTCCAAATCAAACAATTCTGTGCAAGTCATTGTACATGTACTTTCCTTGACATGAATCTCTCTCTCTCTCTCTCTCTCTCTCTCTCTCACAGAGATCAAGAAATGAATAAGTAAATAGGCCCAATACATTCATATCCAAGTCATTGTTAACAGGCATGATCTCTCTCTCTCTCTCTCACTCTTTCACTCACTTTCTCTCACTCTCTCTCTCTCTGACAACACACACACACTAACACACACACAGATTTAGAATGTCACAAAACAAAATCTGTCATTGTTATAAATATAATATTCTTTATTTAGGTTTTGAAACTGAGTAGAAGGCTATGAGTTGTATTATTTGTAAAGTAGGCCGTCCATTAGCTTACATAGTTGTTTCAATTTGTTGTCAGTATCTGAAAAGGATAGGCCTATTGTCATCAGTTTGTTTTAAAGGGAAGATTGCATCTTATTTAGTAGTAGCCTATTGTTATTGATTTGTATTAAAGGGCAAGATTACACTGGAAATACTTAGCAGGATTGCTCAGCTTTGGTAGATTTTTACAAGTAATATGCTAAAAATTAAAGTCGCGAGTTTGGGCTTAATGTTAAAGTAATATTGATGTGAAGACTATGCATCATGGTTTCCTTTCCTTTCCAATCTCTCAGTGAATAGTATATATATGCAGAATTAGTGAATAGTATATATATGCAGAAATTCATATATTTCTCTATTGCAGGAATTAAGTGACCTGTTCCTAAATGGCGAGTGGTCCCATATATATCCTTCCTGAAGTTTTCTTTGGACGCTGGCTGTGCTAAATGTTTGGGAACTTGACTCATCCACAGTCTAAACACTGATGTATAAAATAAAAATCAAATGTACAAAAATCTTGTCTGTGATGTTTTCCTCTGTGTGTGTGTATGTGTATGTATGTTATGTGTGTGTGCATGTGTATGTGTGTGTGTTTAGTTTTTAGAAGAATTTTGATTGGATGATATTTTTGGATAGACTGCAGCATAAAAGCATGCAGTAATTTTTAATATTTCAATTATTTAAGTGATTCCAGAAGTCATTGATTCTCAGATTTCCTTTTATGTGTACAGAAACTGATGAAATATTACAAATTATTCATAAGATACTGAAGTAGCGAGTTGTGACTTTTTTGGTTTGATTTGCAGTAATAACTAAATAAGACACTTGAACGATGAGCAAAATGATTTTATATCTATCTCATGAAATGATTATATATCCTTGTTTTGTTTCTAGCTTCTTTTTTGTCTGTTAGTGTTATTGATACAATATGGGCAATTATTAATGAAAAACTGATAAAACATGCCAAACATCACATGTTTCCTGTAATAAGACAGAAATGGCTCGTCGCAGAGTTACGATAATGGTTTCATTCAATTCGGCATACAAAAATACATCAACGATCAAAATTTCATGACATTTGATCCTGTCTGTCTCTCACAATTACACAATGAATGTCATTTCCAGCAAAATCAGCATACCATGCCATTTGATGGGTTTGTTCTGTGACAGCTGGTCCCACACATCTCTTTTTTGTCCCACTAAAACGTGGTACCAAAATTTAAGACATTTTTGACGCTTCAAATTGGAATATCTCGTGAACTATTGGTCCGATTTGAAAAATTTAAACTGCTTTTTACTTAGAACAACAATATCTTCAAAACTATATACATCTTTTAACTCAAAACCCAATTTCAATTTTTCATGCGGCATTGCTAGTAACTGGTCATCGAGAATGAAAGTCACAGCAACAGTTTATTCTTTTTACATGCAGCTGGTTGAGATACTTTGCAAAAAATAAGATTTTGCTATGCTGTCATAAATTGGAAGCTGGTTTGACATGAATGAAACTTAAAAGATAATCATGTTTAACAAAATACCGAGTTGAAAAAGAAATACAGACTGTGTGTGTGTGTGTGTGTGTGTGTGTGTGTGTGTGTGTGTGTGTGTGTGTGTGTGTGTGTGTGTGTGTGTGTGTGTGTGTGTGTGTGTGTGTGTGTGTGTGTGTGTGTGTGTGCGCGCGCGCGCGCGCGCGTGTTGTGTGATGACCATTTCTATGTGTTGAGAAAGAGGATGGGGTTTATTGAGTGAGTGAATTTCTTTTAGAACAGCCACTCACCCCTTCATGGTTGTGACCAGTGTGTTGTGATTACACGTCAATCGCAGTGTCATAATATGTAACAGTTTGCGAGTGTAGAATATTTCTTTTTCAACTGTATTTTGATTCAGCATGTTTATCTTTCAGTCATTCACCAGCTTCCAATTTAATGCACGCAAAGTTATTTTTTGTACAGTATCCTAATCAGTCAGTTATTCCTTTTCTTCATTGAACACTGCAAGTATGGGAGTTTCAGTCTTTTTCTCATAATTTTTGTATCTGTGTTTGTTATGTTTGTATCTTACGCTGACAAAGGCCAGCTTGCCGAAAATTTGCGCATGCTAGTCTTTTGTATTTAAATATGTTTCGTATCATCTTTCATTTTTATCTGTTCCTATCCTGATCAGTGAGTTTTGATTTAGAATTTGTATTATACAGAAAATTAATTATGAAAATTTTGTTTATATTTTCTTGAAAAAGATTTGTTTGCGTGATTTTGACAAGCAAAGTAATACACACATATATTTTGCTTTTTAGGGTGTTTTCAGTAATTAATAAGATATGACAAAATTTCGGGAGATTGAAGATTAGATGTTAAACAATTGGAATATGGAAAGCTTTTAATTGACCCAATTTTGATTCCATCCAGCTATTTTTAAATGTAGCCGTGAATGGCTGGCTGCATTTTAAGCTGGGTTTTTCCATGCTTTTGACAAGTAGTTAGGGTATTGGTTAATTTGTATGCAAAAAATGTAACCAGCCTCAAATTCAAAATGAATCAGATAATTATAAAAGAAATTGACAGGCATGTACATAGATTCCAGATAAATTGATGTGTTACCAGCCTGAAAATGAATCAGATAATGGTAAAAGAAACTAACAAAGATGTATGTAGATTCCAGACGGGTTGGTCTGCCATAAAATGAGTAATGATAAAAGAAATTAACAGGCATGTGCGTAGATTAAGATAAGTTGAGGTGTTACCAGCCAAAAAATGAATCGAACAATGATGAAAGACTGACATGAACAAAGTATAGGTTGGAGATAGACATTTTCCCTTTGTATAGTTTATGATGGTGTGTATCATTTTATGAATAAGCATTTGATTAGATACTTTATGAAATAAAACTCGAAAAGGATTGTCAGCTTCAGTTAAACTAGTTGAAGCAAAATGATCTTGTTTTTTTTTCTTTTTTTTTTTTTCATTTCCATGGTATTTAATGGTTCTTATGACTGGCATGATTCACTGACCTATACAGGAACATGGTACACAGTACATTATTATTTTGTCAGGTGTAGTCCATGTGTTTTCTTAGATGTAACCTTTCAGACTACTGACTTAATTTGACATTCATTGAAGTTAATTGCTTCACCAGGTGATTTTTTTCTGTTCTTTCAGTTTTTTTAGTGTAAATTATGAAAGAATGAATGTTGAATCATATGTGCAGAAAACCACGTATCAACCCACAGCTTGCACAGCAGGTAGAACAGCAGTTTGCCCCACCCCCAACCAAGAAGGAAAGGTCCACCTCAGAAAGAAAGAAGGAAAAACAACATAGGGGACAGACGGAAGAACAAAATGGGTGAGGAGCTTGTGTTTGTTGCTTTGGTGTTGCACAGTTTGTAAGTTTTGTTCATTACTGTAATAGTTTATTGGAAAGCTGCACTGCAGAAATGGAAAATTATAACCTGTAATTTTAGATAAGATCATCAAATCAAATAAAGAGTTGTGTCTTTGTCAATCCTTGTTTCACGATTTTATGCAAGATTAACTTAAAAATCAGTTGATGTCAATGAAACGAGTTTCCCAGTAGCATCAAACATTCTACTCAAATGTAATTCAGATCAGTGTGTAAATGTATAGCCAGAATAAAAGTATTAAAACAGTCATAAAATCACATTCATTAATGTATGATTCATTTCAAAACACTTATTGTCTATAAAAGATAAAACTGCTGCCACAGTACCACTCACGGTTACAAAAAGCACAAAGTGCTAAATGAACACTCTCTTCTCTTTCTTTTGGTGTATATTTCACGGTTTGTTGCCAACACATGAATACTTTGAGATTTTGATCTCTAAATATTTAATAATGACTGTAAAAAGTATCAGCGAACTTCCATGTATTTTTTTTTTACTAAAGAAAACACTTTTGGCAGTTCTATGTTAATCTGATTGCTGTTGATACAGTCTTAAAATGTCCAGGGACCACAAACATTTCAGTATTAAAACAGTTGTCTTATTCCTCCTTGTAGGAATGGTTTCTTTTTTCTTTTTATCAGATCTACATCTATATTCTTTTTGTGTTTTACAGGACTAGAATTTTGCAGAGAAGATGACATTATTTTCATTAAGGTATTTCAGTGTTCTTGTGAACGTTATGAGAACGGTGTTACCAAGAGACTTTCAGCTTGTGTCAAACCTGTTTTGCCCTAGGAGTATTAATAGGTTTGAGTGAAAGGTACATATAGCAGAAAGTGAAAAAGACTTAATGATCATTATGTAAACTTGTCTATGTTGAGTATTTCAAGTATTTGTAATAGTTGTATAGGATAGTGTATTTTTGTTTGTTCGTTTGTTTTTAAAGATGATTTTTTGTTTTGTTTTTAAAGATGATTATTTGTATGTTTGTTTTTAAAATGATTTATTTGTATGTTTGTTTTAAAGATGATTATTGTATGTTTTTTTAAAGGATCATCTCACTTAAGCAGTTTTGCTTTGTGCTCACTTCCTCCCCCACCTCCCATTTTCTATGCCATCAGAAGCTGGGACAGATTTTACAATGATGTGATGATGACATTGAGGATGATAATAATGCTATGCAGTTCCATCTGGAATTGAGGTTGTTTGGCATGTTTACTATCATATCTCCGAGAGAAGCAGACACCTGGAATGTTGGTCAGGAGTTCTGAGCAACAGACACCTGGAGTGTTTTTCAGGAGATTTGGGCAACACCTTCAATGTTGCATCCATGAAGTGGGTGAGATGGTTGGTTTCCATCTTCCCTGTGAGCCCAAAGCATGCTGAACTTTGGGTGGGTGTTGGCTTGGGCAGAAAAAGTCCACAATGATTTTGAAAGGACTTAAGGGGATCAGAACCGACAGTCTTCCGTTGGGGCGACTGGTTTGCAATAAGATGTTAAACAGCAGATCCACTGATAGTGCACGTTTGCTTCTCAAGTTACATTTTAGTTTGTCATATTATGCAGTGGCTGTAGTAGTTGAACCGGTCTGTGGTTGAATTGAAAACTGTGCGATATCAAAGATATAAGCATTGACAATATATGTACCACACAACTGTATAATATTATGATGCATTTGACTTTTGATCTTTTGCAGGCCACCAAGGTTAAGGAACATAGATCGAAGCAAAGGGAAGCAGTTTAAAGTGACCTGCAATAATATCACAGTTGTCATCACAGACTATCCCTTACAGTCAATGACAGAGGTACGATCCTCTGATAGCCACATTTCATCCGATGCTTCAGACACAAACTCATCAGCACCCTTACATGATTTGCATATAGACTCTCCTACAGGAAGCACCTCTACTGCTGGTGTCAATACATAGATGATGGTGTAATACAGATTGCAGTATGTTAACAAATACCTATTGACAGTTTCAAACTGCAGAGAGAGACAGATCGCCATTTGCTGTAGGTGTATGAGATGTAAAATGTGGCTGCTGTTGCAGTGTTGGGATAAGTGAAACTTAGAGACAGTGGTTGCTGCTTGAACAACTGATTGGTGGTAATTGTGATTGTGTTCTGTAGGTTCTGTTGTGTCTGCATTTTGTTATCTCATTTGCTTGATGTTGGTTACTCTTGACATGCAGGGAAAGGTTATTTATATTAAAGCCATCTGCAGCACTAAGAATAGGGCGACTGTTACAGT
The DNA here is from genome assembly GCA_030674185.1 of Monoplex corrugatus. Taxonomy (NCBI): domain Eukaryota; kingdom Metazoa; phylum Mollusca; class Gastropoda; order Littorinimorpha; family Ranellidae; genus Monoplex; species Monoplex corrugatus. The sequence continues at coordinate 20,074,119 of CM060312.1, forward strand.
GTTAGTGTTAACTGATGTTTATGTTTCTTTTCTTTTTTTTTTTCTTCCCCCACCTGAACTAGTTAAATGTATCCAGACACAGATGCCAGTTAAATAGAATGTCTGTTCATACACTACTAGTATGCGAGTGTTTGATTTACTGTGTTTTGATATGAAATGTGCAACTCGGCTGTAGTCAGTTTTGTCAGTTTTTCTGGGTCTGATCTGTTGTCATTGAAATGAAGTTTTCTCTGAAGCGGAACACATCTGAATGACAACACAACACTGGTGCTGATAACCTTTTAAGGACGGAGTCAGGTAAAAGTTGGTATAATCAGTGACCACAAAACTTGTGATACAAATCAGAGCCCCAAGATAACAGCAGTACTGAAAATGGCAGAGAGAGAGTAGCTCAAGAGTAAGACACATTGAAATGGCTGGTGGTGGTGATGCTTGTATCCTGCAATAGATCTTTATTTATTGAAAGCAACAGTTTTTATTACATTATTACCAATCCTGTGTGGTTCAGGGATGTATATATACATGTTTAGAGTGACTAGTCCCAAGGCAGCTGAGAACACCATTTCCCTTGTTTGGTTCCCCCTTTTAATCTCCCTTTAATTTTTTGTTTCATTGTAGTATTTAATTAATTTTGATTTATTTTTGTTTCTAATCCTGATAACTAAAGCCAACATGCCAGTACTTATGACCTTAGAAGTAGAAAAGGGGTTGAGTTTTGTTGTCTTGATCAGTTGCTCCACTTTTTGGAAAAATCACTTCATCAGGAATTTCCATAGCTATGATTTTGAAGTTAAGTAAAAACACATTAAATCCATGGAATTTCGTGTGTGTAAAGATAGTATGTAGTATGCTGAATTTTTTAATTTAGATTTAAAAATTGATTAGATGAACTTGCCATTCTAAGGTTTTTATGTATTTTGTTAACGCATTAGAGTATATTTGGGCTTAGGTCTTCTTTCAATTTATTAAAGTGATATTTGTTCAACCATATCTGATGATGTGACCATCTTTTGATATTGCATGTTCGATCTTGGCATCAGCAAACTTGTTTTTTTTAAGAAAGGTTGAAATATGCGTTTTATCTTTGCCTACCTAGAATTTGTGGAAGAGTCAGTTCAATGATCAAATGAAACCTTTTCACACATTCATGATATCTTAAGTCTGATTGAAAATAGGATCAGTTTAGTGAGGAGAATGTGTCCTTAAAGTTTGGAAATTCTAATTTGGTATTCATTAACAGGTTTAATTTTGTCTTTTAACTTTTTCTTTTCTGGAATCTGACATGAAATTCTGATTTGATTATTAAATGTTATGAAATAATCATCAGTTTTTCATATAAGACATATTGATACTGATACTTTTTGAAGTGTTAAGGGTCTTGTGACAAAGAAATGGATGCAATAAAACTGAACTTTTTAGCTGTGAGTTCTCAGTCTTGGTACAACTTAACTGGAAGGCATTTTAGGAGAAGAATTTGAAAATTGCACCTGATGTCAGTCAAACAGTGAAATGACTATGTATCCGAGGAAATTGTGTGCTTCATTGATGTTAACTCACTTGCTACGTACAATTATGCCCCTTGCTGTTCCCCTGATACGCACCATTTGTGTAGGTCATGAGAAAAATTCTCATACAAACAAATGAAAACAGAGAGCTTTGAAATTTGGCAGATTATATGTTAAAAGATTGGTGTACAACATGCTGAAATTTCAGCTGTCTAACCCTCGTGGTTGCTGAGTAATGGTACAAGTAAAATTAGAGAAATTTTCAGGTGAAAAATATCTTACAAAATACACAGTCAGGTCAATATATCAGTCCCTACAGGAAGAGATCATCTTGAAGAGCACTGAGATGCCGAGTGTTGTTTGGCCATATGCTTTTCTGTCATCTGTTTCGCTGCAGAGTTAGTGGGCTGTGAACTTTGCACTGTCTTTACACCAACTGCAGAATACAGTGGTGAACTTTGCACTGTCTTTACACCAACTGCAGAATACAGTGACCTAATGGCCTGAAACTAGGCTAAGAATGAGCAAAGGATCTATTTCTGGCCATTAGTTTTGGATAATGGAAATATTGAAAGCCCCACGAATTTTCAAAACCCCAAGTCGGATTTCTCTGACGCTCGTACACAAGCATTGGTGAGACATGATTGGGAAATCTCGATGCTCAAAGCGAGAGAGTTAAATAACAAAATGATCTCAACTAGTGATGACTGTTTATTCAGTGCTTTGTCTCACAAGGGCTCTAAGCACTTTACAAAAGCATAAATGCCAGAAGAAAATACACATAAAGTAAGTATATGTCAGCTCATATTGTTGTGATGAAATGGATTACTACAAGACACGATCGATGTTCAAGAAACAGTGAAATTTAAAAGATGAACTATAACGGATTACCTACTCCCACATGTCAATCAGTCACACAGTGATGGTAACTGATTTAAAAAATCAAAAACAAAAAAACGGGGACAAAAGTCATGTGCAAAAATCGTATGCTTCTAGAATTACAAAAGCAATGAATACATCTTACACACAAGCACACAGACACACAGACATACATGCACACAAAGACACATGTGCGCTCACGCATGCACGCACACACATGAATTAAAACAAAACAAAATGCAAGGGAAAAAACCCGAAAAAAACCCCCCACCCAAAAAACAACAAAAAACCAAAACCCCCACAAAATTCGAAAGACAAACCCGAAAACAAAACAAAACAAAAAACAAAACAAAACAAAACAAAACAAAACAAAACAAAACAAAAACTCGGCATCATTACTCACAATAATAGTTTTTCACATTGTATGGAGCTAGTCCAAAATAAGAAAAATTCCAGAAGAAAAAACGAACTTTAATCTTAGACACATGTATGTGCCAGTTTACTATGACAGCACAAATTCCACCTTGCTTCATTGTTGCAAGACCAGTTAGAATGTCGAAATGTTAAGATCACTGCAGAGCAACTGTTAAAACTTAGACTTGAATCCATGCACGTTTTTATGCATACCACATGCAATACCAGATAAGCTGAAACAGATTTTTATAAAGTCTAGAATCCATTAGATTTTATGCCTATCCACATGTTACCAGAAAAGCTCCAACAGATCAGTGTAAAGTCTGGAACCCACAAGATTTTATGCACCTTACAGAGAGGCTCAGAGGTCGATATAAAATCTTGTCACATTTCTGTAGTGGCTGTGACCTGAAACGTGTTCCCCACAGATTGCTTTAGCCGCATGACAGGCTTTACAGGTAGTTTCACTGATCAAAATGAGGAACAACAACGAAACAACAAAAACTTATTTGCACACATAGCACAAAGGCTAAAAAAAATATGTGTGCCTAATTTAAACCAGTTTTAAAAGACGCTGACATTGGGTGTCAAAAATATAAATGCAAAGCAGAACAGCTTTAAATTGATTTTGTTTGATTGTTGCAAACCAAGCAAGGAGAATGGTAGAAATAAGCCATTGTTGGCGCAAGCAGGTGGCTTTTGGGTATAAAGTATGAATATAGCTGTAGAAGGTGATAAAAATGCACTGGATCTGAAGAAGCACCACTGACGCAAAGGGTCTGTGTAACATGATACTATGACATAGGCAGTGCGATAGAATGAATTGGACTTTGGTGGTGTGTGGGGAAGTCGGAATGTGATCTTCTTTAAGGGTATAAGCGATGGGTATGGTAGTCAAACGGGTAAGACATGGGACTACTAAAAGGAAGGTGTGGATTTGATCCTGCCTGAGTACCTCCGCCTTGGGAGTGAAGTGTGGAGATTTTTCTGAGTAAAGTGTGGAGATTTTTCTGATCACCCAGGTTAACATCTGTAAAGATGCTTTTGTGCTTAAACCCCTTTCATGTATGTACATGTTTAATTTCAAGTGGGCATGTTAAAGATACTGTAAGTCATGTCATTGTCCAGTGGCTTAGTAAACGCCCAGCATACACACCCACCACCAGAGTCGGAGTTTGTAGACTGTGCAGCAACATAACAACTGCACAGTGTGAGCAGAACAATGGGCATACCTGCATGCAAGAAAAGAAATGGAAGGCTAAAGTAAAGAAAACAAAAGTAAAATTTTGAAAAGGGGTTAGTGGGAAGTGGTGTGTGTGTGTGCCAAAAAATCACACACACACACACACACACACACACACACACACACACACACACACACACACACACACACACACACACACACACACGTACACACGTACACACACACGTACACACGTACACACACACACATGTACACATGTACACACGTACACACACACACACACACACACACACACACGCACACATGCACACGCACACACACACACGCACACACACACACACACACACATTCTATGTATTTTGTATTTTCAAGTCTGGTTAATGTTGTCAATCAGCTGGAGACAGCCAGTTTGTTGATGAAATGGAGTGGCTGGAAATCAGATGGCGGCTTTCATTTTCCTACGCTTGTATATTGAAATGGTGTTTAGAGTAGATTAATATAGTCTCCTTTCTGTGACTGTGCTGACATTACAGTTAATAGTTTGGTGTAGTGTTCTTTTTTTTTTTTTTTTTTTAAACAGCTGTGCTGATGCAGTATGCTTGTGTGGAATAATTTTGCACACTTTATCTGATTAAACAGGCCAGTATATCCAATAATGTTAATCTGCATGTTGTTTTTAAAATGAATAAGTATATCATGTCAATATTTATGAACTTAATTGAAGCATTTCATTTGCACATGAATTCCTCATTGATATTAAGATGAATGACCAGTTCCATGAATAAGTAGTGTTCCCCCATTTTTTCCTAACTTTCTACCATGATCATTCAGTGCCCTTGCAACATGTATGTTCTTTTTCTTTCTTTTTATTCAAAGGAGGTGGTGATAAAGATCTGTCTGTTGTGTGTTCTTGCATGTGAAATTGAAAGCAAATGAGTTAATGTAATGAATGCATGTATAGTGTTAACTGTGTTTTTATCTCATGAAGTATGGACATGTACTACAGAATAAAATAATTTGAATGACCTATTATGAAGTAATGCAATTTTTGAAAACCAAGCCTCTAACAGAATCTGTGAAAGTGTCTGCTTTGAACAAGGGTTTTTCAACTGGTAAGGCACATAGATTTCCGTAGTTGGCTGTATGCTGATCTCGTAAATTAGAACTCATTTGCAGATGGTCAATACTAGATGATGAAATAGAACTTTTAATGGAATGCTGAAGTCTGGATGAAGCAAAATGTCATCTAGTTTAGTCTCCATTTACTCTGCCTTATAAAAAGTAGTTCTGTTAGGACTAGGCATGAACAGATTGATGCAAGATTGGGCCTTTGTTCATCAGGCCCAGCATGTAGAGAAAGTTGCCCAGAAAGGCACAGCCTAGCAGGGAGCAATTGGCCTGGTCAGTAGAAATGGCTGTTGAAAGGGAGGAAAAAGCAGTCTTGTGGGAATGGAATGCCACATGGCTTCAGTAGATGAATCCAGTCTCAATACTCTTGGTTTTTAGTTTTATCAGGTTTTTTTTTTTTTTTTCTTCTGCACAAGGACAGACCTGGCTAATTTCATCAGACAAGAATCACGTTTATTAAACACAATTTTAGGGGGCTAAGGGCTGGTTTGGGGGGACATGCTTTTTATATGCAGTGAGCAGGATCTATTTTCATCACACAATAATCCAAATTGTGCCTTAAAAAGTCGTCAGCTTGTTTGATATTTCCCAGTTTAAGCTACAGAGTACCACTGCCATCAAAGGCATACATTTCACTTGTCATTTTGTGCAATTAATTTTGGTCATTCATGCTTTAAAAAGAAATAGAATTAAGATGAGCTCATGGTGTGAGTGTGGTCAACTGATAAGCATCTGCAAGTATGATGTGTTTATGCTTCTCTTTTTCTCCCCCTGTTTTACTAAGCTCAGTGAATCTTGCTGTCACTAGATATTACATGGGTTGTACTTGATTGTAGGTGCAGCTTATAAGAGTTGAGAATAATATGGGCAACTGTTTTCAAACTTGTCATTCAAAAGGCTCTCAGGCGTGGGGATTTTTTTGTATTTGTTGTGTATGTATGTTTGTGTGTGTGTGCGTGTGTGTGTACGCATGGGTGTGTGTGTGTGTGTTGTTTGTGTGTGTGTGTGTGTGTTGTGTGTGTGTGTGTGTGTGTGTGTGTGTGAGTGTGCGTGTGTGTGAGCGAGTTCTTGTTTTAGGGGAGATAGTTGCTGGGGAGGCTGTTAAAAAGGTTCATTTGATTGATGATACATTTATCAGCAGTAGTTTTATAATATGGGAATAGCATGATAGTGTAAGAAATACACTTTTAAAGAGTATGTTTTTAAGTGATTGACAGATTTTGATGGGACATTTGATCTAGTGTGTGTTACAAGTGTGATATGAATATGCGGGCCATTGGGTCAGTTTTCCAAGTTACACTTACGGTATAGAATGCACCTAAAAGCATTGGGGAAGGAGAATATTTATTATGTTGGGTTTTACATGGACTTACATGTCCTGTGTGTTGTATATGCATGTAAACATTTCTTTGTCATTAATTCAACGCGTTTCATCACGTACATCTTAGATGTACGCATACTAAAACAACAACAACAACAAAAGCAAAACAGACTTTCTCTCCCCAATTGATATATGATGTGTGTGTGCTCTTTTTTTTTTGTTTTTTTTTTCTTCTTCATTTTTTGCAGTGAAGGCAGATAACATTTTAGGTCTTTGTGAATTGAAATGATGAACACATCAGAAAAGTTGTTTTAATTTTTTATTTCTTGTTCATATCACATAATGTTTTTACCTTTTCATGTGGATATTAGGTTGAGTCGTCGTAGTTGAACAACAGGATAATCAATATGACTTAACAAAGAGTCTTGAAAATATTTCTGAACATTATCTTGGAGATCATCTTAACGTTAGAAGTGGTCATAGCCATGAGGTGTCATGGTAAGAACTAACCTTAGGATTGTTCATTGTTGATAGGATTGTTCACTGTTGATAATTGACTGTCAAAGTACTCTTCTGGAGTAATAAGCATATTTGTCTTCTGTTCCTGTTGTAGGTTTTGATGTGGTTAGGATAGATGACCAATCATGGAGGAACGTGTGCTTCCACAGGCACTGCATGGGAAGGAGCCTGTAGCCCTTCTTTTGCTTCTGCCTGTCCTCTTTCTGTTGAGAAGCATATGGTCTGCATTGCTCATATCTGTGCACTGCTGTCACCAGCATGCTCTGTTGCAAGTAATGTCTTCCTAGTTGATAATTATGCCGCAGCCGATGAGGGCAGCCTTCAGAGTATCCTTGAAAGGCTTTAATGGTCTGCCCTGGTCAAGTGTTGCTGCTTCAGATGTTTGTACTGAAGCATCTTTGGGATGCAATCGTTGTCTGTGCTGACAGTGTGTCCTGTCCAACAAAGCTGGCACTTAATGAGCAATCACCAAACACATGGCAAACCACATGGCTTCAGAATTTGAAGATTGAACACTTGAAGGCACTTGATGAGTAGACACTGCTTGAGAAGTTGAATTTGGACATTTGATCTTATCGTTGGTATGTTAAATCCATACTCTCCAACAAAGCAGATCAACTGATCCAAGTGGTGTATTGCTTTAAATTCCTGATGCTGGTAGTGCTTTTCTCTTGTTCAGTCTTATGCATTCCAGCTGACAATAAATGAATACTGCTTCAGAAAGTGCAAGTCTGGAATTCACAGTAGGAATGAAGAGTGTCCTTATTTTTGTTCTTAAAAACTGAGATCAGTGAGAACGTAACATCAATGTTGGGTTAGTGAGACTTAAGATACAGGTATAGACACCACTTGTATTCCCAGCAGTGGACAAGAGACATGACAGTCATTGCAGAATTTGAGGTATTTCTAGTTAGTCTGTTGAAAAATGTGTTGGGCATGAGGGAGGTGTGGGTGATTATAGATAACATTTTATCATCTGCTTCTGTACTTGGTAGGGCATGTATTTTCCTCTAATTTCATTGGATTTGTTTTGTTTTGCTTGTGCGTTAGAATGCAAGGTGCGCAGTAACAGTCAATGAAATAGCCATACATAAATGTGGCAATCCATAGTTGTGTATTTGGTGTTAATTTTCATGTGTATTTTGTGAGAAATTCAATGAACTTAACCTTTTGACTCCCGCACCCTATCCACTGACTGCAAAAACTTAACCCTTTGACTCCCTCACCCTATCCACCAGCGTCCTGCAGGAAGCTGATGGATAGGGTGAGGGAATCAAAGGATTAAGTTTTTGCTTTGCTAGCATGGTTGGCAGGATACTGGTGGCCAGGTTGTGGGAGTCAAAGGGTTAATGGAACAGTTAATTTTGTGTAGGTTCAGTTTTGTCCATGTTTGTGTGCAATCGAGAATAACAGTCACTGAATCCTGTAGCTTATAATTCAGTTTTATTATTCTTGAAGTATTTTTCTTTCAAAAATTAACGTAGAATTTTTGGATATTATCAGATTTTGCCTGTGTAAAATATAATTTGTAACTTGTTTTCTTGTTTATATGAAATATTATTTTTTCTGTGTATCACAAGTTGTGTTTGTGTGGTATGAGTAGCTGTTTTTTTAAAAATTTAATGTTTGATTTGTGTGTGTGTGTGTGTGTGTGTGTGTGTGTGTGTGTGTGTGCGCGTGTGTTAGGGGGAGAGAAATAGAGCATGAATGTGGTTTAGACTGTGAACATGTAACAGTTTCATGAATTATCCAGCGACCAATGTATTGATTTGTCATTTTTGTATATATGCCCCAGTGGCACATTTGTTGAACCAGAAGAAAGGCAATGAAGAGAGAAAAAAAAACTAATAATTTCTTCAGAACTCCCTGTTGTTTGATTCTTGATGATTGTGTTTATGTTATCAAACAGCCATAGTGGTCCTTACCTCTGTCATCATAAGTGTTAAAAAAGGGATATTTGTTGACACATACTGAACTAGTTGATTACCTATACTATTTTGTTCCTCTCACAGATTTTTTTGAAAAAGAGTTATTTGATTACACATATGGAACTACCTTATTTGCTGTTCTTTGTCTCATACATGTATTCAAAAAGGGTTTTCTGATTACACATATTGTACTGTCTTACTTGATTACGCATACTATACTTTGTCTCATAGGCAGATGTACTGTAGCAGACTTCACAAAATCCTTGGCGCAGAAAAACTTTGGAGTTTGCTATTTCAATGCTACAAGATGGGAAGGAGGCTAGGTGTGGAGAAAAGGCCCTGAAACCAGTCAAAAAAGTATTTAACAAGAAAAAATAGCAAAACTGTGTCTTGCTTGTTAGTGTTTTAAGATGAATGGGTTTCTCAAAATTGGAAGCCTGGGTGCTATTCATTTATCAGTAAATTTGTAAATAGGATAAGGATTATGTGCTTAGTTGGTAATATGTGAATGATACGCAGGTAGCTATCAACTCAAATGAGGAGTGCCTTTGTCGTGGTATTTTAAAGATCCACCACCAGCTGAAAACAGTCGGGGGGGAAAAAGAAGAAAGCAAGAAACACTTATCTTTTGCACATGGATCCCACCACATTTTTAACTGTTCAGATCTTCCTCAAGAAAGAATGGAGGGGGGAGAAAAGAATATTGTATTCAGACATCTTTTATATTTAGCCAGCCTGAAATCCCACAATTTTTTAGAATGTTTCCTGTGGCTTGTCAAAAGTAGGCACTGTGTGTGTTGTTTTTGTTATTTTTGTTTGCCCATAGAAGACTCAAAATGGTCAAAATGCATTACATTTGATATATGTTACACTGTTTTCTGTATTATTTACGTCTGTATGTACAGCAGGCCTACCCTTTGGTATATGTTTAAGAATTTCCCAGATTAACCCTTTTGATTAATTAATCGATCGATCCACCTGTCATTCCGTTAATCAGGTGCTAACATAGCCAAGCAATGAATCAGAAACAGTAACAAAAAATCATTCTTGCTATATAGCATTAGTCTCCAAACCCGTTTGGTCTCAATGCGTGCACACAATGCATAAGACATGAAGTAATATAATATGTTCAGAAAATCTGACATATCACACATATATACACAGAGAAGAAATCAAGAAATCAGTTAAAAACATGCACAAATAAATGCTAAGTGTCTAAACGTACAACACATGCATCTGTAGTCATAAACATATACATATGTGAATGATTACCTGATACCATCTGATCTATAATCAGAAGTGCATAATTTACCGAATCAGCTAATTGATTAATTGAGAAGGTAGTCATCCATTGCATGATTGTAATGCCTTGAATATACTGCTACAATTGTTTCTGCATAGTATATACTGCCTGGTCTATCACCTTCTCTTCCCCATGCTTCTTTGGAAGTAACTAGCAAAGTTGTGTTAAGCACAAAACATCAAAGCTGAAAAAGTTTTAGCGATCTTAAGAAATGTAATTCATAATTTATCAAAGCTTTGTGGTCTCTGTGACTGGTGTATTTCTGTTGATAGTGGTAATGCCCAGTATTTTAGCCCATGTTGAAATAAGATATTTTGCTATAAGAGGCCAGTGGAGTGTGTGGCATAGTGTTTTAAAGATTCTTTTTAGGAAGCAAGAAACCTGAGCTTGATTCACAGATCAGACATATTTTTCTTTCCCCTCATTAGATCTGAAGTGGTGATCTAGGTACTAGTTTTTTGGATGAGAGAATAAACTGGGGTTCCGTGTACGTAACGGTGTATGTAGTGCATGTTAAAAATCTCACAGTAACAAAGAAGTTGTCCGTGGCAAAATCCAGGAGAAAAGCCCACTTTAATTGCATGTGACTCACTTCCCTGGGGGGAGTCTCCAGTTTCAAATGGTAAATCCATTCTGACCAAAAAAGAAAAAAAAGTGCATTCTTGAAGCAGTATAGGTCTTTGCTCTTTACGCGGGCTGGTTGGTTCTTTAATAGATCTGTAGAATTGAGATTTGACATGTTGAGTTTAATCCCAGCCTGCAGTTGTGAAAACTGGCCTGTTTGCTGTCCATCTTAATATGCTATTGTTATGGTGGTGTTAGCTTAGCGTTTCATAGGCCGCTCTTCCCCTTTCCATTTCAAGGCCTTGCCAGTGCAAAGGTTTTGTGCAGGCTCAGGGAATCTGCAAGGTAATTGCTGGTGGATATGGGTTGAGCGCATATGGAATTGTCTGAGTGCAATGAATGCCTCTTGAACAAGTTCCAAGCTCCAGATCCTGAAAGGGTTGAATTAACTCGCTCAGGATTGTTCCTGATGAGACTAGATGTATTCAACTTTTCATTACGCCTCTGTAACCACTATTCCAGTAGTTGGGATTTTTTTCTGTATTGTTTCCTTCTCTCAGTAATTATCTTGCAGCATTTTGGGGTGAAACTGTAGTCAAATTTAAAGTGTCTTGATGTGGTAAACGGATGTGAGAGTGAGTATATGGTGTACATATGAGATGCTGTACAAAATTACATTATATACATGTGTTGTCCACCATTTTCATCTTGCTACCCCGAGTTGTGTACCACCATGGCCAAGGAGTATAGATGGGTCTCATGTGCAGAATTCTTTGCCATAATGTATTTTTTTTTTCTTGTTCGTCAAATAAAGTCTGTTTTATACGTGAAGCAAGAGTATTCTTTTCTTGATGGGGCATGTTGTGTGTGAGAGAGAAAAAATGAAATATGTGTAGTGACTGAAACTGTACTGATACTTCCTTGCAGGATTCAGAAATAGGTGTGCGATTTTTGATCAAACCATGCTAATAGTATTTTACCAGTAGAAAACCAGAAGATACAACCATAAAAACTCAAAATCAGGAAAAAACATGATGATAGTAATAGAATAACTGTATGATTACAAGGTAATAATGCAAAGAGATGACTAATGCATAATGTTGAAAGGCATGAAATACTAAATGTTGATGATATGTTTTGATATGACACCTCTTTCAGCCAGGCTGTACTTGTAATTTGGAATACAGTTCATAAGGCACACATATTATGCATACGTACAATATAATATGTGTGCAAAGTAGACCATGATCTGTTTAATGTTTATGCCTTATTCTCATCGCTAACAAAATAACACATTCACTACAGTGGGGTTCAGACATTAGTTATATCAGTCAACTGGTTAAAATGAATTGACTTATTTATAAGTCCAAGAAATGAAGAATAAACAGATCACACATTTATAAATCCAAGAAATGAAGAATAACAGACCAAATCAACCAAATTATTTTCTAAATAGACAACCAACCAAGGAACTCATCAACCCACCTGTCTGTTCGTCAATCAGTTCATCAGTCAGCCAACCAATTGATCAAACAGCAGATTAATCTAAAACTTGATCTTCCACATCAACTAATTAATCAATACATTAGTCTCCTGAACAGTTGATCAACTAACCAACATGGTCAAATCAGTTAGCCAGATGAGTGATAGAATTGACTAAACGGATCATGAAATCGGACAAGCATTAAACCAACCACCAAACCATTTCAATGAACAATCAACTGATCATGGCATAAGCCTCTATACTTGCGTATTCACACAGAACGAAGCAACAAGATACAGAAACCATAGTCCCATGTCAAAACCAGCATCCCAAAAAGAATGGAAGAAAAGTAAAAAGTTTTAGAAATATTCAATGCTGTAAAACAAGATAAATAGGCCTACCTAATAAGCCTGGAAATAATAATATGAATTTAACAGGAGTATCAAATGTAGGCCCTTGGCACTATAGAAAGACATAGACTACTCCTTACATACACACTACAAAAACTGAAGTGTATGCTTAAAGGTATCAAATCACTATAAATTTCCAAGTGTTTTTCAAAAGCTGAGATAGTTGATGATGGCATGTGTACTATAATGCTGCTTGCATTGTGATAATTTGACGTGTATGCTTGTTAAGTTGATGATGGCATGTGTACTATAATGCTGCTTGCATTGTAATAATTTGACGTGTATGCTTGTTAATTACTAATGCTGCTTGCATTGTAATAATTTGATGTGTATGGTTGTTAATTACTTAAGCTTTCATTGCACACGCATGCACACGCACACACACACAACCCACACACAATAACAACAACAAAATCACAAAATCAACAACAATATATAACTCGTCATCAAGTCAGACTTGTTAAAATTTGCATAAACATTCACTGAAATGACAAAAGAAGCAAAATCATTTAGGCCAACAAGTGAAAATTCAGGGCATGATTAATGCAGTGAGACGAGCAGCTTAAACATATAATGCACATCGATTTGTATTGGTCTATCAATAAAGGAAAGAAACCAAGTAACAATAACCAAAAAAAAAAGGCAAACTATAACCAAATCAAACTATTATGTTTTCTTTTTTTTTCCCCAACGAGCAGTTCTCTTAACTTTGTGGGATGGTTTTATGCACGTTGCTGTACCCACACACATATACACAATGAAAGGTACAGGCAGGTCTGCACGGATTGACCTAGGGAGATGGGAAAAATCTCTACCTTTTGCCTGTCAGGTAAAGGTGATTAGGTGGATCAGGATCTTCTTATTATCATGTTCATCGATTTGTTATTTTAACATCATCAGGCATTTGACGACCTGGCTTCTTGATCGGCTGAATCAGTCAAACCAGAAGCATGAAAACACTCAATATGCACACCCGACAAAGAAAGTATGTGGACTGTGCAGTGGCTTACCGTTTGCACAGTGTAAGCAAAACAATGTGCATACATGCACCCAAGAAGAACACCCCTTCCCAAACAAACAAATTTAATAAAGAAACAAGCATACAATCGAACAAACGAACAAACAAACAAACAAAAACCCAGAGATGTCTCCATATGTGCTATTGTATTTGTGAAGAACAAGCATGACTTGTCTCATTGGGCATAACTACTATGCTGTATTTAGCTCAGTGGGGTCGTAGCAACAAAGGAAGGGGCATAATTTTTAATTACGCTACTGCGAGCTGAGCAATATGCAGTGACTTCCCTTCTTGGGTTATACGCATTTTGTTGCTTGACGACTTAAAAGATCCTTCCTTGGTCATGACTGAATATCATCCTGGATGAGCCTAATTTTTTGTTGTTGTTTTGTTTGAGGGCTGTATAGCTCTGTTGATAGAGCTGTGGACTCAAAAGATCTGATATATCGAGTTCAATTTCAACCAGCAACATAAAAGCTGGCATGTTTGTTACCCATCTTGATGACTGATCCACTTTTTCTGATGGTGTTAGTGTAGTCTTCCATATGTCTAAATCCTCTCCTTTCAAGACCTTGTCAGTGCATTGAGTATTTCAGTTTCAGTTTCTCAAGACGATGTCTCTGCACCCGGAATGAATTTCACATGCACTAACGTCACAGGTGCGATGTGATGGAGAAGATCAGAATGATCATGGCATGGCACAAGCCAGTCCTACCTAGCTAGCATCTGGCATTGCCTTGAGCGCCATCTTTGACAAAACGCATTCTTCTGCCTGAGGTCTAAGGCCCGATACTCACTTGTCGGCTAGGTAGGCGAGATTTTGGCGAGATACGTTTGGTGGGAATGTTTCTTTGTTCCACCAAATGTGGCTGGGTGTTCGCGAGGTAGGCCCTACTGTTACTGTTATTGTTGTATAAATCCCAGCCGACTGCGTACAGCCTTATCAGGGCTATAACCGTTTCAAAACATACACGATACTTCAACAGCTTAAAAAAAAAAAAAAAAAGAAAGAAAATTAAATACACAAGCAATGCACTCTCGCACAGAATCTAAGGAAATGCCCCTGGCGTTGACCACTCTGTCCAATTTATCGCATCAGAGGATTTAAAAAAACCATACTTGAATACATATTTAAACTAACTAAGGTCACTAAGACATAAATTATATGAAACGGGTCTAAATTACCTAAAATTGCTTCAGCATATCTGATTTCCCAAGAGCCAAAAATGCACTTAATACATGTACCCCAATTATCAATCCTGGAAGAAAGTACGTAAGACTTTATCGAATACATACAAGTGAATGGACCAGCAAGGCAGAATATGATCGGAAGAAATGACAGAAAGCAAAGAAGCAAGGCAGAAACAAAGAGAGTGACAGAAAAGAAGAAATTTCTAACACAGAATTTCCAGAAAGTGGGAATACTATTTATACCGAAAGAGCCCCCGGCATCCCCACGGGGGAAATCGCGAGGTAAGGTACTGAGAGGATCTTTTCCGGCGAATTAAGATGTTGGTCATGCAAGTCGCCTTTGTGTTTGATGACAACTCTTGTCTTCTATTGAGAAATAAGAACTGCACTCTGGGTGAAATCTATTCCGCCTCGCAACCGTTTCATAACATTTGTTTTCTTCGTCCTCGCCATCATAAATTCGCCACTAGTGCGCGAGCTTGCTAGCGTGTAAAGAAAAAAGGCCCCTGGACACTGCTACTTACTCTAAAACAACAAACAAACAAACAAACAAACAAACAAACAACAAACAAAACAACAAAACCAACACAACAACAAACAAACAAACAACAAACAACACAAACAAGAACAACAAACAAACAAACAAACAAACAAACAAACAAACAAACAAACAAACAAACAAAAACAAACAAACAAACAAAAAACAACAACAAACAAACAACAACAAACAAAAAAAAACAAACAAACAACAACAACACAACAAACAAACAACAAACGAAAAAAAAAGAAAGAAACAAACAAACAACAAACAAACAAGCAAACGAACGAACGAACGAACGAACGAAACAAACAAACAAACAAACAAACAAACAAACAAATTGCTACTTATTCTAACGTATGTGCCGTATGGGGATGTCTCACACGGATGACCATCCATGCCAAACAGGACCACTGTCGCCAGAACACGATCTACAGTTTCTGCTCACTGTTTAGAAATTTCTGAAGAGAAATGAGTAATAGTCAAATGGAGAAACTCTGGAAAAGCAGTTCTTAGGCAACAAAGAGGATTTGGTGAAAACCCCATCCTTTATCCATACCACCAGACTGCCCTTTGGAAGCGTGATCATGATTGAAGTAAAACAGCAAAACAAAACTAAACAAAACAAAACAAAAATCTCAAAACAAACAAGAACCAAAACAAAACAAATAAAAAACAACTCCCCAACACAAACAAACAAACAAACAAAGAAAGAAAGAAAGAAAGAAAGAAAGAAAAAAAAACACAACAACAAACAAAC
The DNA here is from genome assembly GCA_030674185.1 of Monoplex corrugatus. NCBI lineage: Eukaryota > Metazoa > Mollusca > Gastropoda > Littorinimorpha > Ranellidae > Monoplex > Monoplex corrugatus. The sequence goes on from CM060312.1 coordinate 20,090,284, forward strand.
AAACAAAAAATGAAAACATATATATAAAACATCAGGTTTATTCTATCGCAGGACACTTTTATTTTCCGTTCTGTTGTCGGGGCTAAAAGTAAAACTGGTCATAATAATCACAACGTTATCTTTTTCGCACACATTTCTTTAAAAAGAAAAAAAAAAGTTTGGAATGGGAATTTAACCCTTTGACTCCTGCACTCTATCCACCAACTGCAAAAACTTAACCCACTGATTCCCTCACCCTATCCACCAGCTTCCTACAGGGTGAGGGAGTCAGTGGGTTAAGTTTTTGCTTTGCTAACACGATTGACAATGCAGGATGCTGGTGGACAGGGTGCGGGAGTCAAAGAGTTAAACTACACTAAAAACAAAAACAAAACAAAACAAAAAAGGACTAACAGAGTGTGGTCTCTTTCATAACGAAAGCTACACATATTGCAGCACCGTCACATCTCTCAAGCGGAGCGACAGAAGACATGGCCGACTACAATTTCTTAGACCGTCAAGATCCATGGCAGCCAACAGGAACGGAAAGAAAACTTCAATTTCAGTTTCACTTTCAGTTTCAGTTTCTCAAGATGACGTCTCTGCGCTCGGAGTGAATTCCATTCGCACTAACGTCACCGGTGCCATGTGATGGAGACGATCCAGAATGATCACGGCACAAGACTTAAGCCTGCACATAAACCTATGAGCTGGCCAGGTCCTGAGGTCCTACCTAGATAGTTCCATAACCCTGTAGTCGTAGGGGAGTGAGGTGGCAGAGACCTCAAATTTTCCCGGGGCCAGCACCACGAGGGCAGCGCCCGTCCCCTCTCTCTCTGCTTCAAATTCATATTCATTATTCACATTTTTTGTGTGCAAAGATTTCAGAAAAGCAAGAAGGCTAACAGGTCTTGAAGGGGTGGGACCTGGGAAATCAACCTATCTCTCCAATGTTTTATACCAAGGCAGCCGGGCAATGCCCTATTCTTCACGACTGTCAACTGTCGTGGGATATTTAGCGTGCACAGCCAGAAGGTACACGGGTCCGACACGTTTTTCGTCCCCTTCCGAAGGACTAGACGTTCAGTTTGATTTTTCGGTCAAACTGAGGAGAAAAGTCGAGGCCTCTACGGGGAGCGAACCTTGAAACCTTGTGTTTAGTCATTAGCAGGCGAACGTCTGAACCATTCTGCCACTTTTCTCCAAGTAAATGGCAAACAAGAGATAGAGACAGATGGACGTCCATAATCGCCAACGCCATGCGGCAAGGCACCTGATGATGATGATGAAATGGCAAACGAAAGATACAGAAGAGAGTAACAAGATTGCACATAAAGAAAAGAATGACCCGAAATAGAAAATGATGTCATTGATTTTTCAAGGCCTGATTTGCCGTTTCTCTATAACTTTCTTTACACGTAAAATTTATTCAAAACATCTCATACCCCAAAGAGTACAACGACGTTCTCGCCCCGCAAGGGATATAATTATATTTCCAAACAAATTAATCGAAATATTGCTGTTTTCTCCTTGGATCTCTAGATTGTAAAGTCCTGCGCAACGCAACGATACGAAGAAGAAAAAAGAAGTGAAGAACAGTACGACCATCTGAACGTTTTTCACCCTAAGATATCATGTCTGTAGTATAAGAGCAACTAGATTCAGTCTGTCTGTCTGTCTGTTTCTGTCTCTGTGTCTTTCTCTTTAGCTGAATCGATTGATGGCTGTCGCATTTTTACCTCCCCTCTCTTTACAGCGCATATCAATTAACATCAGGAAGAGAGTTCTTGAATGTTATATAGAACCGATACTGTTGTAAGGGTGTGAGGCGTGGACAGTCAGCACGCAAAGTCAGAACAAAATTGAGGCAACTGACATATGGTTTCTGAGAAGAATGTTGAGAGTTTCATGGACAGCAAAGAAAACAAACGAGACAGTCTTGAAGGAGGCAGACACAAGAAGATCATTAATAAAGACGATTAGGTAAAAGACAAGCAGCATTTATAGGACATTTGTGAGGAAAGGAAAATCAGAGCACCTAGTCAAAACAGGAAAGCTGGAGGGAAAGAGAACACCGGGTAAACCTAGGGAGAAAATATTGGACGGACTTTTAGGGTGGCTGAGGATGGAGAAGGTGGGTGGGACATGTACTTGCAGTTACAAGGCATAGATTTGTACGCAGGGCCATGATCACCAACGCCATGCGGCAGGGCACAAGATGATGATCTCTCTTTACTTTCTCTCATCTCTTTTCTGCCTTATCGCTATCACTCATTTCCTCACCTTCTCTCTCTCCTCTCTCTCTCTCATCAAACAAAATAAACATACCGGTAAATGAAGTCCTCGCCTAACGCCATCGCCACCTGACGACGATACCTTATGCTGTCTCGTGGATACCAACACTAATACAACAGAAAACTTCAGATGAAATGGTCATGATAAATCACGCCGCCTGCTTCTCGTTTTCCCTCCTCATCTGTCAGATGTGCGGTGGGGGTGCGTGTGTGCGTGTGTGCGTGTGTGTCGTGTGTGTGTGTATGTATCTGTGTGTTTTGTGTGTGTGTGTGTGCCTGTTTATTGTGTGTGTGTGCTGTTTGTGTGTGTGTGTTTGAGTGTGTGTGTGTGTGTGTGTGTGTGTGTGTTGTGTGTTGTGTGTGTGTTGTGTGTATGTGTGTGTGTATGTGTGTGTATGTGTGTGTATGTGTGTGTATGTGTGTGTGTGTGTGTATGTGTGTGTATGTGTGTGGTGTGTGTGCGTGTGTGCGTGTGTGTGTGTGTGTGTGTGTGTGTGTGTGTGTGTGTGTGTGTGTGTGTGTGTGTGTGTGTGTGGTGTGGGTCTTCACGTGGGATAGAAGACCAATCCTACATAGCACATGTTCTTCCTCAGGCATTGCAGGAGAAGAAGTCCTGTTGTGACTGGGTGCTCCAACCTCTCCTGCCTCACAAAATGTCCTACAAATGCTGCATATCCTCACGTGGCTTATGGAAACATGAAAATATACAAGATGAGCCCCCACCAAAGACAGGGTGTGCAGACTGTGCAGTAACCTACTGCGTGCACAGAGTGGGCAAAAACAACCTGCATGTACGCATTCGAGAAGATCAGAATGCTATAAAAATAATGACTGGATTTCTTTCCACTTCCCTGCCCCCTATTTTTTTTTCTAATAGAGATATTCCGTTCAAATGAATTCAGTTCAACATTTACTATTCCACATTTGAAAATGAAAATAAAGTGGTGGTAGGCTATACTTTTCATGATAGAATTTCTGCATTTTTGCATTTCTGTTTTCTTTCTTTTTTTCTTTCATAAACTTTAGACATAAAGTACTGCTATTTCATTCATGACTTATTATTGTGTATGTTCGTTTATATAATTCATGGGCAATTTGATAACTTCATTAATGTTTCACAACAATGCATCTTGCCAAGGCTTTTCTCTGTTCTGGTGTATATGTAAGAGTGTGAGCATGTGCATCCACAGCCACATCACATACACAATTCTATTTTGAAAGAAATACATACATTAAGATTGGTGACAGCTTAGATATATCAACTGAAAGGATGTATGCAACCCTCCCTGTTCCCTGTTTGTGTGTGAGCGTGGGCAATCTGCATGACTCTGTGTATGTGTGCACGTCAGCTCGGCCGTGGGTATCATGTGTGCATGTTCGTGTGATGAGCGTGTATGCGTGCATATCTATGGCGGTCTGTACCTGTCCATTAGTGACAGGCGAAACACCATGGCAACATTCATAAACACATTACTTCAAGCATCGCCCTTGTTGCCCGAGGAACCGACGTGTTAGTGTTTTGCAGCCAATGTATCTGCATTTCCTGATGCCATTTTCGTCATTCACCAGCGAGTGAGGTCATAAGTGCATTGTTGCTGGACAGTTCTGTCTATTCAGCAGATGATTAGGAATAATGGTCTTCTTGTAACGCCCTTGTTGCCAGAGGAACAGACTTGTTCGTGTTTTACAGCGAATGGATTTGATTTCCTGATGACATTTTCGTCATTCACCAACGAGTGAGACCATTTAGAACAATGCTGTCGGACAGTACTGTCTATTCGGCAGATGATTAGGCACACTGGTCTTAAGCCCGCCTGCTGTGGGTCTTCACGTGGGATAGAAGACCAGTTCTGGAGGCACATCTTCTTCCTCAGGTACTGCACGAGACATGTGTATGTGTGTATCTTACCTTGAAAAAAGGAACACATAAAAACAAACAAATAATTAAAGGTCTGAACCACAACACGACTAGCTATTCTGTACAAACTCGTCTCACATGAAAGACATCCCCCCCCCCCCCCCCGTAGTCAATGCCCAAATGCTCAGCCGTCTATCAACTAGATGTAGACAAAATTTTCTTAATCATAGATAAGTAAAATAAGTAAGTAAGCAAGCAAGCAAGCAAGCAAGCAAGCGAGCGAGCGAACGAGCGAGCAAATAAGCAAGCAAGTCAGTGAGTAAGTAAGTGGATAACTGCACGAGAAGGAGTTCTCAGCACTAGGTTCTGCTACTGTCGGCCCTTCTTCTATTGAACAGCTGCAGTTCTGCACTCTTCAAATGTGATAGTGCCCTGCGTGCACAACTTTTGCCAGCAAGCTTTGTTTTTAGTAACGTCTTCCCAGTTCAGAGTTGATGCTTCAGCTTCCCCCCGTGGGGATGTGGGGATGCCAGGGGGGGGGGGGGGGGGGCTCTTTCAGTAGAAATACGCTCGTAATGTCCCCCACCTTCTGGAAATTCTGTGCTAGAAATTTCCTCTTTTCTGTCACTCTCTTTGTTTCTGCCGTGTTCCTTTGCTTTCTGTCATTTCGTCCTGATATTTTCTGCCTTGCTGGTCCATTCACCTGTATGTGTTCGATAAAGTCTTACATTCTTTTTCTAGGATTGATAATCGGGTACATGTATTAAGTGCACTTTTTGGCTTTAGGGAGGTGAGATATGCGGAAGCAATTTTAGGTAATTTATGCCCGTTTGTATGTCTTAGTGTCCTTAAGCATGTTTAAATTTATATTCAGGCGTGTTTTTTAAATTCCCTCTGCGATAAATTGGAAGGAATGGTTAACACCAGGGGCATGTCCTTAGATTATGTGAGCAAATGCATTGATATGTGTACTTAATTTTCTATTTTTTTTCTTTTTTTTTTCTGTTGAAGATTTGTATGTGTTTTGAAGCGGTTATAGCCCTGATATGGCTCTACTTAGTCAGCTAGGCTTTAAACAACAATAACAATAATACTTCATCCAAAACAAGTGTGACTGTCCGTGTTCAAGCAAACAGGAATCAGAAAAAAACAAACACGAAAAAAGAATAAGAACGCGTATTTAATACAAGACAAGACAAGACAGGCGTTTGAGTATCCGTGCTTAGTTTTAGTAGTCTTCCCTGTTCAAAATGTCCTCCACATGGGAGCATCTTAGGGATGCAGTTTTCCTCTTTATGTGTAATGTATCCTGTCAAAAATAACTGCCATTTGATGTGTAAACGCTTAATGCTTGGCAAGCTATACTTTTTCAAAAGATAAGGCTGGACATTCGATCTTACCTCGTGATATTACAGTTCTTGGACAGAAATCTTTGATGGAACTGTTCCGGCTGTTGAATATGTCTTCAGAACGTATTCCAGGCCTGTATCAATGCAGCACGGCGCTCAGAACTATTGTTCTATGCACAGTTCAGAACATAATTATGCTCTATGTACTGATGCCATGATCTTGCTACAACCTCTTGGTCAGCGTTTCAGAGGCAGAGCTGAGGCGAGTTTCTGAAGCTATCGCAAATGAAGTAAAAGCTAGATGGTAACAGCTAGCTAATCTAGGGGTGAGCGTCTTAATTAAGCTATCGCAAATCAAGCTAAAGCTAGATGCTAACAGCTAGCTAATCTAGGAGTGAGCGTCTTAAGCTATCGCAAATCAAGCTAAAGCTAGATTGTAACAGCTAGCTAATGTAGGTGTGAGCGTCTTAAGCTATCGCAAATCAAGCTAAAGCTAGATGGTAACAGCTAGGTAATCTAGGGGTGAGCGTCTTAAGCTATCGCAAATGAAGTAAAAGCTAGATGGTAACAGCTAGCTAATCTAGGGGTGAGCGTCTTAAGCTATCGCAAACGAAGCTAAAGCTAGATGGTAACAGCTAGCTAATCTAGGGGTGAGCGTCTTAAGCTATCGCAAACGAAGCTAAAGCTAGATGGTAACAGCTAGCTAATCTAGGGGTGAGCGTCTTAAGCTATCGCAAACGAAGCTAAAGCTAGATGGTAACAGCTAGCTAATCTAGGGGTGAGCGTCTTAAGCTATCGCAAACGAAGCTAAAGCTAGATGGTAACAGCTAGCTAATCTAGGGTGAGCGTCTTAAGCTATCACAAATCAAGTAAAAGCTAGATGGTAACAGCTAGCTAATCTAGGGTGAGCGTCTTAAGCTATCGCAAACGAAGCTAAAGCTAGATGGTAACAGCTAGCTAATCTAGGGGTGAGCGTCTTAAGCTATCACAAATCAAGTAAAAGCTAGATGGTAACAGCTAGCTAATCTAGGGGTGAGCGTCTTAAGCTATCGCAAACGAAGCTAAAGCTAGATGGTAACAGCTAGCTAATCTAGGGGTGAGCGTCTTAAGCTATCACAAATCAAGTAAAAGCTAGATGGTAACAGCTAGCTAATCTAGGGGTGAGCGTCTTAAGCTATCACAAATCAAGTAAAAGCTAGATGGTAACAGCTAGCTAATTAGGGGTGAGCGTCTTAAGCTATCGCAAACGAAGCTAAAGCTAGATGGTAACAGCTAGCTAATCTAGGGGTGAGCGTCTTAAGCTATCACAAATCAAGTAAAAGCTAGATGGTAACAGCTAGCTAATCTAGGGGGAGCGTCTTAAGCTATCATAAATCAAGTAAAAGCTAGATGGTAACAGCTAGCTAATCTAGGGGTGAGCGTCTTAAGCTATCACAAATCAAGCTAAAGCTAGATGGTAACAGCTAGCTAATCTAGGGGTGAGCGTCTTAAGCTATCACAAATCAAGCTAAAGCTAGATGGTAACAGCTAGCTAATCTAGGGTGAGCGTCTTAAGCTATCACAATCAAGCTAAAGCTAGATGGTAACAGCTAGCTAATCAAGGGTGAGCGTCTTAAGCTATCACAAATCAAGCTAAAGCTAGATGGTAACAGCTAGCTAATCTAGGGTGAGCGTCTTAAGCTATCACAAATCAAGCTAAAGCTAGATGTAACAGCTAGCTAATCAGGGTGAGCGTCTTAAGCTATCACAAATCAAGCAAAGCTAGATGGTAAACTAGCTAATCTAGGGTGAGCGTCTAAGCTATCACAATCAAGCTAAAGCAGATGGTAACAGCAAGCTAGTCTGGTGAGCGTGTGTACAACGGGCCGTAGCAAAACTGCAAACCTATTAAATCCAAGACGCGGAACACATGATAAAACAGTAAAGTTGCTTATTCTAAAAAAAAAAGTTGCCGACGACCCTTGCCCGTGTCTTCAGTACTGACAAACATCAAACACTTTGCGGAAAATGTAATTACACAGAATACGTTAGAGGCAAGATGTGAACCTGTGCCACGCGGTCGCCGTCTTGAAATTGTAACTAGCACTTCGAGACCGCTACGTTTCGCTAAACGTAACCGCTAGATCCAAAACAAGTGCGACTGCCCGCGCCCAAGCAAACAGTCACTAGAAGAACAAGAAAACCAATGTAAGCGCGTATTCAACAAAACAAGACAAGACAAGGCAAATTTTCGCCAACCGGCCTTTGTCAAGCGCGAACGCACAGTCACAAACAGACCACAAACACCAAAACAACGATAATAAAAAGGACTAAAAACTTCCCTGTGATAAAAAGGGACAAAAAAAAAAAAAAAAAAAAAAAAAGATCGTGCGACTGCCCCGCCCAAGCAAACAGGAACCAGAAGAACAAGAAAACCAATGTAAGCGCGTATTCAACAAAACAGACAAGACAAAGCAAGCGCTAGTTTCTCGTGCAAGGGACGTAAGAAACCGCCACTAGATTGGCTCGTTTTGTCTCACTTTGCTACTCTATGAAACGCCTTCGCCTTTGAGATAACAGTGTATCTCTGCATCTAAATATCCATTGCTGTTCATGTACTACCAAGTGCAGAATTGTCTACGTCTTAATCCGTACTTGTGGATGATCAGTATACAGAGATGAAGTCCGCCGTTCTCTGTAGGTTCTGAAGTGAGCCATGCGTCTTGACGTGAAGTGGACCGTCCTGGGGCCAGATGCCATTCCTGTCTTCTTCTTCTTCAGTGGTATTAACGTCCCAGCGTGATAACGATTAGGGACTGTCGTAAGATGAGTCTTTTCATATAGTTAAAGAAGATAAGCGTTGTCTTATAATTTCCATGACCATTCCTGAAGGTGCTGTGTTGGTTAAATATGAATTATCATCATCATGTGTGCCCTGCTGCATAGCGTTGGCGATCATGGCCCTCCATACGAATCTATCCCTTGTCGCTGCAAGTACATCTCCCACCGTCTCTGTCCTCAGCCACCCTGCAAGTCCATCCAATATCTTCTCCCCGGGGTCAACCTGGTGCTCTCTTTTCCTCCACCTTTCCTGTTGTGACTAGGTGCTCTAATTTCTCTTGCCTCATAAAATGCATAGAGTATACGCCCTACTATTTGTTTAATCCACATGAATATTGAGAGTAATGTAGGCTTTTCAGCATTGTTGCTGTGTGGTTATTGAGTCTATTTCGACAAGAGCATAGTCTTGAGAGAATAACCTGTTTATCTCGTTTGATCAGATGGTAGTCATCCCTTCTGCGGGCCTGATTTTGGCACTGCTGGAGAAATTCATCCAAAATGAACTATTCTGGTTTCCACATTCATTGTCTTTAAATTTTGCTCCACCTTCACTTCACTGAGATAAATGATGCAAACATGTTCACACTTTCTTTGCTATCTTAGGGACTGCTCCCTCCTTCCCCCATACAGTAATATTCACTTTTACACACAATATACAAGTGTTACAATTGCCTCCACAATAATAGATAGGTCCAACCATACTGTATTCATATATCTGATTTAGAATAGAATATCAAATAACGAACGAACGAACGAACGAACGAACGAACGAACGAACGAACGAACGAACGAACGCACGAACGCACGAACGAGCGAACGAATCAACCAACCAACCAACCAACCAACCAACCAACCAACCAACCAACCAACCAACCAACCAACCAACCAATCAACCAACCAACCATCCATCCAACCAACCAACCAACCAACCAACTAACCAACCAACCAACCAACCAACCAACCAACAACAACCAACCAACCAACCAACCAACCAACCAACACCCACCGACCGACCAACCAACCAACCAACCAACCAACCAACCAACCAACCAACCAACCAACCAACCAATTAGCCAAGCAAGCAAGCAAGCAAGCAAGCAAGCAAGCAAGCAAGCAAGCACCTAAACTTAACCACCCACCCTTTCACCCATCCACCCAACCAATAGGAAGATGCGGCTGAACCACGATTTAAACTAACTTCACAGGCAGAAATGTCCTTACAATCGGAAAATCTACTTCCCACTTGTTTGTTTGTTTGTTTGTTTGTGTGTGTGTGTGTGTGTGTGTGTGTGTGTGTGTGTGTGTGTGCTGTGTGTGTGTGTGTATGTGTGTGTATGTGTGTGTGTGTGCGTGTTATGTGTGTGTGTATGTGTGTGTGTATGTGTGTTGTGTATGTTGTGTGGTGTGTGTATGTGTGTGTGTGTATGTGTATGTGTGTGTGCGTGTGTGTGTGGTGTGTTGTGTGTATGTGTGTGTATGTGTGTGTGCGTTGTGATGTGTGTTGTGTATGTGTGTGTGCGTGTGTTCGTTCCTTGATTTAACGTCTTTTCACTATAAGTGATATTAGACGGGTAAAAATGGCATGGAGGATGATTTTTTTTTTTTTTTTTTTTTTTTTTTGGGGGGGGGGGGGAGGGGAGAGGGGACAGAGGGGAACAGAGTAAGAGACGGGGAAAAAAAAATTAAAAGGAATCGGCAAGGTTTTTAGAAAAAGGATATGGATGAACAGAGAAATGAAACTAGAACAACGCTAACATTAAATGTAAAAGAAAACATCGTCATAAAAAACGAAACAAAACAAAATAAAATAATAATAATTAAAATAATAACCTTAAAGTAACGCATTAACAGGACTGTGAACCAATGATTCTGAAATTTTAACTAACAGAACTTGATCTGATATTACTTCTTTAAAATGCTTTTCAAGATAGTTTCCTTGTGTAAACATCTTTGGTAAGAAATAACGAAGCTTTCTGCAGTAAAACAAACAGTGATACAATGTGAATTGTTCACCGCAAATACATAAAACGTTTTTACAATATTTAGTTTTCAAAGCGTTCATTTGAATACGAAAATATGTGGTAACAATTGATCTCAAATGATATAACGAAGAATACTGAATTTTTTTACAGATATTTTGAACTGAAAGTTTGATTCTTTTTTGGGACACAAATTTTTCATTTAAATGTTCATGAAATCGAATCCATGATGCTAATTCTAGCGAGTTGTAAGCTTCATTTACCGAGGTGTTAACATGTAATTCTATGGAATTTTCAGAATTGAGTGCACCGGATTTAGCTGCTCTGTCAACTACGTTGTTGCCTTGAAGACCAACGTGAGAAGGCACCCAGCATAAACTGATTTCCGAGCCATTTATCTTTAAACAGTGTATTAGATGATTTGCCTCAATTATTAAATCAGGTCTTGTGTCTGTATCAAAAGACTGTAAGGCATATAATACAGATTTTGAATCAACAAAGAGAACTACTTTGAAAGACACAGGCCGAAGATTTATTAAATAATGCAACGCTTGAACAACAGCGACCAGTTCTGCTGTATATATAGATACATTTGTCCCAATGAAAAAAGACTTTTTAATGTTAAATTCTGGAACATAAAACGCTGCTCCAGCGCTCTGATTTGCTAAGACTGACCCATCGGTAAAAATGTGGAGGTGGGTACGGTACTTTTCATCGATGTGTTCACAAACTGTGGATAGCGTAATGTTGACATTATCATCTTTTTTAACGTCTGCATAATCGAGATCAAACGTGGCCTTTAGCATTTCCCATGTAGGGATAGGCGTTAACATTGGTTTTTTGGCTATTTCATCCATAGTTATGCTGGATTGTTTGATCAGGTCAGATATGTAAGTTGCGGTTGTAATTTGTGATGAAATGTTTTTTGCTCGTTTTGGAAAGTCAATATCAGACCTGATTTTAATTTCTTTGCTCACAAAATTATTCGCTTGTGAAGTAGTTCTAATTGCAAACTTTGCTGTAGCTAGCTCACGATGGTTGTTTAGAGGTAGAATTCCAGCAGCTTTGTACGTTACCAGAGTAGAAGCATGAGTTGGTACACCTAGTGCAATTTTAAGACTTTTGCAGTCCAAGTTCTGAATCTTTTTTAGTAAATATTTAGGTGCATTGAAAAAATTTTCTTGCGCGTAGGATAATTTAGACCTGACCAGCGCTGTTGCCAGATGAATCAGTATATTTGTATCCATTCCCCAGGGTAATTTGCTTATTATCTTTAGAAAATTTAAGGTTTTTCGTGCTTTTGTTAAAATATAATCAAAATGGATATTCCAGCTTAATTTCGACGTGATGTAAACTCCCAGAAATTTTACGACCTGTTTGTAATTTAACACTTCACCAAGCAATTTGAAAGTAGGTAAGTTATTTGAGTTACCACCAGGATCAAACAGCATCATGTTAGTTTTTTCTGCCGACAATGACAGACCATTTTCTAACATATAGTTTCCAAGGTTATCAAGATCAATTTGATACAACTTCCTGATGTAATTCCGTGTTCTCTGTGGAGTTGTCTTTTTTAAAGTGATATTCATCCAAGTACATATATCATCAGCATACTGTACTAAAACAACACGATTTGAAAGAGCTTTAGGAAGATCCTGTATAAGGATATTAAACAAAATAGGTGCTATCACTGAACCTTGTGGAATCCCCATGTCAAGGCATCGTGAAGTAGAATAACTAGCTCCCACTCTAGCCCGTATTGTTCTATTAGCTAAAAAAGATTTAATGTAATTGTACATATTACCAGATAAACCAACAGATTTTAGCTTGAACAATAGACGTTTATGCCAAACTTGATCGTAAGCTTTTTTTACATCAAAGAAAGTAGCTAAAACACTTTTTCTGCGGGCAAACTGTTGTTTGATCTGAGTTGTAAGTTTAACCAGGTGTTCAACTGCAGATCTCCCTTTTCTAAAACCCGCCTGGTTTACCGGAATAACATTATTTTTATCACAGTAGTGTAAAAGTCTGTTTAAGATCAATCTTTCCATTAGTTTGCTCGTGTGGGACGTCAAAGCAATGAGTCTGTAACTGTTTTTATCAGTTTTCGATTTTCCTGCTTTTAATATCGGTATAACTATAGACTTTTGCCAGATTTGTGGTACAGTTCCGTTAACCCAGCATTTCTGCAGAATTTTGTGTAGGAAAATAAGATAGTTTTCAGGGAGATGTTTAATCATTTCAGTCGAAACTGCATCAACACCTACCGAACTCGTTTTGTTGTGTAGAGACAGTATTGTGTTTTTTAGCTCTTCTAAGGTGATTGGAGAATTAAACCAGAGATCATTCTGAGGTATTGGATCAGTGTAGATTGGGTTGTTATCTTCCATTTCTCTGTGATGTTTGCAGTCTGAAGATAAACCTTCAACTTTACTGTTTTTAGCAAATAATTCCACAAAAGTTTCTGCTTTGTCCATGTCTGAAGGAAATGTGTTACATGTTTCTATTATTATCGGACACCTTTGTAGGTTGGTTCCATTCTTCATTTGATTCATTTTCGTCCAGACTTTATGAAAATCTTTGAAATCTGAAATTTGTTTTGTGCAGAATGATGCCCAATAATCTTTCTTTGCTTCAGCGATGGTTTTGTTACATTGGATGTTAGCTTTTTTCATTTCCACATGATCTTCAGGTTTCCGGCTTTTGATGTAGATTTTGAATTTCTCCCTTTTATATTGAACTGCTTTCTCACATGCCTCTGTCCACCAAACATTACCCAATCGATTATTCGATCTAGAAGTTTTGAGTTTCGGAATTGATATGTCTGCAGCGGCTAGAATTGACTCTTGGAATTTAGAAAACATAATGTCTACATTTTCACTTTCATAATGTCTGTAATCCTGATTAGCAAGAGTGGTTCGAAATAAGGACCAGTCTGCACGCTTGTAATTATATTTTGGAATAATATCAGGAGAGCTGTCTTTCATCCTGATGTTTTTGTCAGTTATGGTTATGATGATAGGTAGATGATCGCTTCCCAAAGTGTCTCTGTGAGTTTCCCAGGTACAGGATGGTGCTAATTCTGGTGATATCAGAGACAAATCGATGGCTGTCGCCCTGTGTTTGGAGACATCAGGGATCCTAGTGACACTACCATCATTTAGAAGGTAAAGCGAACTATCAACGATATTTTCTACCAAACGATTGCTTGTAACAGTAGAACAGTTCTTTTCCCAAAATGGGGAGTGGGAATTAAAGTCTCCACCTATTAGCCA
>CM060312.1:20121337-20131337 GCA_030674185.1 Monoplex corrugatus
ACAGAGAAAAAGAAAGAGAGAGAGAAAGAGACAGGGAGGAGAGAGAGAGAGAGAGAGGGAGAGAGAGAAAGAGAGAGAGGGGACAAAGAGAGAGAGAGAAAGAAAGAAAGAAAGAAAGAAAGAGAGAGAGAGAGAAAGAGAGAGAAAGCAAACATGTGGTTATGATCACAGTAAAACTGACAGACAGAAAACACACGCACTTTCGCCATTATCCCAGATATTGTTGTTGTTATTCCTCCTTTTCCTTACTTCTTTTTCTTTTCTTCTCTAGTTCCTTTTCTGTACTTTTTCATTTTTTCTTCTTTTTCTTCTCCTCCTCCTCTTCTTCTTCTTCTTTTTCTTCTCCTCTCCTCTTCTTCTTCTTCTTTTTCTTCATGTTCTTGTAGTAGTTGTTGTTGTTTATGTTGTTGTTGTTGTTTTTCTTCTTCTTCTTCGTCTCTTTCTTCTTGTTCTTCTTCTCGTTCTTCTTTTTCTTCAAAATGATGACGAAGATGATAATGATGATGATGATTTTTATGATTATGATGATGATGATGATCTTTTTTTACGCTGTATTTTTTTGTTTTTAAAAAAATTGAGATGGAGAGAGAGAGAGAGAAAGAGAGAGAGAGAAAGAGAGAGAGACAGACACCCAGAGAGACAGAGACAGAGAGACAAGATAGAGACTGAGAGACAAAGACATACAGACAGAGACAGAGACAGAGACGGAGACAGAGACAGAGAGGACAAGAGAGGCAGTCTGTAAATATTGTCTAGAAAAGTGAGTAGATCTGGGCCACCTTTTTGTCTTTTAGCACAGGAATGCAAGATTTGGGAAGAAAAAAATAATCAAATAGAATAAAACGTGTCCTGTAGATGAGATTTCTCCCAGATGCCAGCCTACTTACCACACTAGCATGATATATCTTGTTCCAGCAATGATAGCATGCGGTTGCATGGAATTCTCTATTCAGTCACAGTGTCCTTTTTTTGTAAGGAGTTAAAGTTAGTTTAAAAGAGATTTATTGCACTCGGAAAATTCCATGTGTTCCACCCAAACCTACCAATAAATTACCCGGCAGGCTCCTTGAGCTTACGCAAAATCTTACGCACCGGCAAAGACTAAAATAGGGAGGGGAGGGTCATCGAAACACCACGCTGACATCACCAGAATGATTGTACCATTAAGACAGGCAAGCAGACTGGCAGACATGTTTTATGTGGCCGACTGGGACTGAAGTCGAGGCACCAAACTTGGAGTCCGTGGTTCTGTCAAGAAGGACAGACAACAAACTTGGTGGCTGACTGGAGAACCCCTCAAAGTTGTACAACACTTCAAATACCTTGGGTCATACAACGCAGAAACTAAGAGAGCGATAGGAAAGAGGAAATTTCTAGCACCGAATTTCCATAAGGTGGGGGATACTATTTGTACTGAAAGAGCCTCCGGCATTCCCACGGGAGAAGGTTCAGTTTACAGTTAGTACACGAAAACATTCTACAAAATAACCTCGTTTGGCAAGGAGGGAAGAGAGCTAGAGAAAGAAAATGGTTGAGGGGATGAGGCGAGAAAAAGGAACAGGCAGTGTGATGTATCGTAATCAGTTCATCTGGGACCCAGAAACAAATGAAAAAGTGGCTAAGAGCGCTCAATTAATTAATGAAACAAGATAATACACAAATAAGATTTTCGGCCAACAAATCTTTGTCCAGTTGAACGACAAAGAAACAAGATCATAATGTTCAGGACAAAACACAGACTGGAAAATTACTTGTTCTCTGTGAATCAGTTGCGCTCTGGAAATTCGGTCACTTTCCCTTGCTCGACGAAAACACCAGAAAAGTATTGCTGTTTTCTCTTCAATTTTGTAATGTTTGTTCTTTACTGTTATACGCTTGACAAAGGCTGGCCGGAAAATTTGCGGCTGTCTTGTTTTGTTACATTAAACACGCGTTCTTTTTCATTTCGTGTTTTTTTGTTTGTTTCTTATTTGCTTGAGGTGTGCTAGCAGCGACAAAAGATAGATTCGTATGTAGAGAGACATGATCACTAATGCCATGGGGCAGGGCACATGATGATGATGATGATGATGGATGATGATGATGATTTGCTTGAGTGCGGGTGGTCAGTTTGGTTTGGGTTTCAGTTGCATACTTAACCAATTAAGATGACCATTATAATGATCTTCCATCATGGAATGACATGACTTGTTTGTTATTGGATCTTAAACATTTCCCGCGTCGTGGGACGCAAGGGGCAGCAAGAGCTCTCCAACACGTTCGGTCGGCAGAGAGTCTCAGAACATCACTCCAGCGTCTATCCACAAGTTGGTAAGTCCCTGCTCCGTCAACCGTCTGGCATCGGTTCATTTTTGGCCTTCCCTTTCTTCGCTGTCCTCTTGGGTTCCAGTCCATTACTTGGTTGGCAGGTCTGGAAGACGGCAGTCTGGGGCATGGCGCTGACAACGTAGTGGACACTTGCAGATGATGTTGGTAACTGTTGGGATCTGTTTGCTTCTCGAATTTGTCACAAAGTCTGTCCATTTGATGCCCAAGATCTTGTATAGGCACTTTAGGTCAAAGGAATCGAGCTTCTTCTCCTGGCTTGTTTTCAGGTGTCACGTTTCTCTGCAAGCAAGCAAGCAAGGAAGGAAGCGAGCAAGCATGCAAGCAAGCAAGCAAGCAAGCAAGCAAACAAGCAAGCAAGCAAGCAAGAAGGCAACAAGCAAGCAGCAAGCAAGCAAGCAAGCAAGCAAGCAACAGAATGCCAAAAGCAAGCAAAGCAACAAAGCAACAAACAAACAAAAAAGAAAACAAAGCAAAACAAACAAAACAAACAAACAAACAAACAAAAAAACAAAAAGAAAAAAAAAAAACAAAACAACAAACAAAACAAGACAAAAAACAAAACAAAACAAACAAAAACAAAACAAAACAAACAAAACAAAAAACCCAAAAACCGATTCGGATTTTCAGTAATGATTTTTACCCTAGCAACCACAACTTAATCTTTACAAAAAATTTGCACACTTGTCATTCACATATATGTGGTTCGACGGGTCCAGTACAGAAACTCAATGGATGATTCGGTTTCAAAAACAGGCAGTTTTGAGGGTTTTTTCCCCTTTTGTAAAAACGCCCATAAATGTTGGGTAAGTGTTTTCAAAGAACACCCGAAGAAGAAGATTATCACAATATAAGGAATTTACAGGGAATAGCATATGCAAACAGAGTTACGATGCCATTTTCAGTCAAAATTCCCTTTATTAACAACCTCAGACACCCCTGCCACCCATTTTGGCTGCTAGCGTCAAACACTTTGAGGTGACCAGCGACTCAGTTCATGGTGGGAGGTCACTTTTGATTAATGGCAATATCCACAAGACAGCTGCTTTCACACCACACAAGGCTGACACGCTTATTGGTTTGTCTGATGGTCGTCTCTTGCTAATTCAAAGATAGCACAAAAATAGAGAGAAACTGAGAGAAAAGAGAACAAAGGAGAAGCAGAAGAGTGGGGGGAGGGGGGGGGGGAGGGGAGGGAGAGGGAGGACATTTGAAAACAGGAAGAAGAGGATTATTTGCGTGTGCGTACGTGTGCATAAATGTACATGCGTGTGCGCACGCGCGTGTGTGTGTGAGACAAATGCTCAGAGAGAGAGAGAGAGAGAGAGAGAGAGAGAGAGAGAGAGAGAGAGAGAGAGAGAAAGACAGAGACAGAGAGAGAGACAGAGACAGAGAGACAGGACAGAGACAGAGACAGAGACAGAGACAGACAGACCTGGTTTTCTGGTTCAGATAAGCAAAATGAACATCTTTTGTCATGAACTGGAGAATACTTAAATCTATGGCAATTTATTTCTGAGTCCCCGATTCCTATTTTCGAGGGTAGTGGCATATAAATATACATATGTACGTACACACAAACATGCACACACATACACACACACACATTATATATATATATATATATATATATATATACATATATATATATATACATATATTTATACATATAATATGTGGAGAAAGAGACAGAAGAGATGTGAGAGAGAGAGAGAGAGAGAGAGAGAGACAAAGAGAGTGAGAAGAGAGTGTGAGAGAGAGAGAGAGAGAGAGAGTGAGAGACAAAGAGAGTGAGAAGAGAATGTGAGTGTGAGTGTGTGTATATGTGTGTGTGTATGTGTGTGTGTGAGAGAGAGAGAGAGAGAGAGAGAGACAGACAGACAGACAGACAGGCAGAAAGAGAGTAAGAGAGAGAGAGAGACAGAGACAGAGAGAGACATAGAGAGAGAAAGAAAGAAAGAAAGAGAGAGAGAGAAAGAGAGAGAGAGAGAGAGACAGGCAGGCAGAAAGAGAGTAAGAGAGAGAGAGAGAGAGACAGAGAGAGAGACATAGATAGAGAGAAAGAAAAGAAAAGCGAGAAAGAGGAGAGAGAGAGGAGAGAGAGAGAGAGAGAGAGAGAGAGAGAGAGAGAGAGAGAGCGGCGAGACACTACAGGTTTAATCGAATGGCCATAGGTCTTAAAAGGTTATTGTTCTTGTTATTTTTGTTTGAAGCCCAGCCGACTACGTTGAGCCATATCAGGATTAATAACCGTTCCAAAATAGACACAAAGCTTCAACAGGAAAAAAAAAAAAAGGAAAAGAAAATTAAATACAGATATCAATGCATTCGTGCGCACATATTCTAAGGACACGCCCCTGGCATTGACAGCTCCGTTCAGTTTATCACACAGGGAATTAAAAAACAAACCTGAATACAAATTTAAAGATAACTAAGGACACTAATCATCATCATCATCATCAGGTGCCCTGTTGCATGGCGTTGGCGACCATGGACTTCCAACCATCTGTATCTCTCGTTGCTCCTAGCATCTCCCCCATTAATACATGTTTCCAATTATCAATCCTAGGAGAAAGTATGTAAGACTTTATTGAACACATCCAGGTGAATGGGCCAGAAAATGACAGGTAGAAATGACAGAAAGCAAAGGAACAAGGTAGAAACGAAGAGAGTGACAGAAAAGAGGAAATTTCTCGCACAGAATTTCCAGAGGGTAGGGTACAAATTTATGCTGAAAGAGCCCCCGGCATTCCCGCGGGCGAGATCTTAACAAGGTGGATAAACACAGTTTACATGTACACGTGCGAATGAACAAACTCAACATGACATTTACACGCACAATGCACAAAGTTCTTGTAACTGATAGAGAATTATCGGTATTTTTTTCAACAATAGCTACAGAAATATGCCAACCATAGAGTGACTGCCTCAAAAGCCCCTTTACAATGACTGTCCCGAAAACTACCAAACAGCAATAGTCTCAAAAGGAAGAAAGTGATAACAATTATCCAAAAATGCGCCAGACAGTGACTGTCTTAAAAAAAAGGGACAAAACTAGTGATCATTCAAGATGGTACATCCTAATACACACAGTAGATTTGTCTTAAAAAGATACTGGACATACACTGTTCAAAACACACTTAACCCGTTGACTCTGCACCCCATCCACCAACTGCAAAAACTTAACCTTTTGACTCCCTCGCCCTATCCACCAGCTGCCTCCAGAAAGCTGGTGGACAGGGTGAGGGAGTCAAAGGGTTACGTTTTTGCTTTGTTAGCATGGTTGACAAAGCGGGACGCTACTGGACGGGGTGCGGGAGTCAAAGGGTTAAATAACGCAGTTTCCAAGGAAGGTTGTGTTCATTTGTATTCATGTATTATACTTGTTATCATATCATTTTCGACACTATTGACGTATAACGTAAAATTCGTCCTACTCTTCTCTGGAGGAGTGTGTCACCGCCGTACGGTGCCATCCATTTTTTCTTTTTCTTTTTTGTTCTTGAATGGATGTACTTGTATTTATGTTTCTCCACGAAAGTGGATTTTGCCAAAGAATTATGCCAGGAACAACTCTTTGGTTGTCATGGGGTCTCTGACGTTCGCTAAGTGCCTCCTGTACTTTTGGTCCTCCCTTCATCACCTCATCTGAAAGACTAGCACTTAGACCACAAGTTACAAAATTTTCCCTTGTATGCAAGTAGACCCAGGGAGAGAATGCGGACGGACTTGCAGAGTGGCTGGGGATGAAGAGGTTGGGGGAGATGCTGGGGGCAACGAGAGATAGAGATGGTTGGAAGTCCTGGTCGCCAACGCCATGCGGCAGGGCACCTGATGATGATGATGATGATGCAAGTATTTGTATTCATCAACGAAAGTGGGATTTTTGCAACAGAATTTCACCTTGGGAAAATTCCTCCGTTGCTGTGGGATCTTAACCGTGCGCTGAGTGTGTGAAGCACATGAGACTTTTAGTTTATTGTCTCCCCCGAAAGACTAGCACCTACCCACTACTTAACCCTTTGAATCCCGCACCCCGTCCACCAGCATCCTGCATTGTCAACCATGCTGCAGCAAAGCAAACATTTAACCCTTCGACTTCCTCACTCTTTCCACCAGCTTCTTGCAGAAGACTGGTGGATAGGGCCAGGGAGACAAAGGGTTAAGTTTTTCAGTTGTAGATAGGGTGCGGGAGTCAAAGGGTTAAGGAAGGGTGAGAGGTGGAGGAGAACAGTCCATGTCCGTTCTGCGAGTTGAACCCAGGTTTGTCATGTCATAGCCACAAAGAAGATGAAAAGCATTCTTACCAGACAAATGCCCATCTACTAACATCAGGAAGAGTTCTTGAACGTTATATAGAACCGATAATGTTATACGGTTGTGAGGCGTGGACAGTCAACACGCAAAACCAGAACAAGGCAGCCGAAAATTAATGTGGTTTCTCTAAGAAGAATGTTGAGAGTTCCATGGACAGCAAAGAAAACAAACGAGACAGTCTTGATGGAGGCAGACACAAGAAGATAATTGACAAGGAAGATTAGGAAAAAGACAGGCAACATTTATAGGCCATTTTATGAGGAAAGGGGAATTAGAGCACCTGGTCGCAATAGGAAAGCTGGAGGGAAGGAGAACACCAGGCAGACCCAGGGAGAAAAAATTGGACGGTGGAAGATGTGCTTGCGGCGATAAGGGATAGATGCATATGGAGGGCCATTATCGCCAACGCCATGCGGCAGGGTACATGATGATGGTGATAACCACAAAGGCCATACACTCTACCGATTATCCTTGCAATTGTCATTAAAAAAAATATGATTCTTTGTTTCATCACAAGAAAACTAATAGTTTCCGGCGACATTTCGATGTTTTTCACTTTGGTTATTAGCAGTTTACCATAAGACTTATTCTCGATAGACTTTGGTCATGAGAGGAGTCTGGAGGAAGTCATTTAGCAGGCACCAACTTCATTATAGTCCGTGGGGTCTCCCAATAACTGCACAGAAGTCAGACACCATTAGTAAATTATTGGCTGTGTGACATTCCAATTCCACTAGAAAGATTGTCTGGGAGATAAAGACTGGAGACTTTGAAAAGATGGGTTTATGTACATACTTGGGTTATATATATATATGCGTGATGATATGAGCTATTGTAGTGTGTTCTTATTGTATATTTGTACTGTGTTGTGCTGTGCTGTGTTGTTTGTGCTGTATTGTGCTGATTTGTGTCGTGTTGATGTGTGATGTGGCGTGCTGTGTTGATTTCTGTTGTGGTGTTTTACGTTGTGCTTCTGTGCTGCTGTGTTTGTGTTGTGTTGCGTTGTGCTGTGTTGTGTTGTGTGTGCTGTGTTGTGTTATGCTGTGCTGTGTTGTCGTGTGTTGTGTCATGTGGTGTGATATGCTGTGTTGTGTTTGTGTGTGCTGTGTTGTGTTATGTTGTGTTATGCTGTGCTGTGTTGTCTTGTGTTGTGTCATGTAGTGTGATATGCTGTGTTGGTGTTTGTGTCATGTGCGTGATATGCTGTGTGTGTGTCGTGTCATGTGGTGTGATATGCTGTGTTGTGTTGTGTCATGTTGTCTTCTGTGCTACGTGTGTTGAGCTATGCTGTGTGTGTTCATGTTGTGTTTTGTGCAGTGTTGTCTTGTGTTGTGTCATGTGTGTGCTATGCTATGCTGTGTTGTGTCATGTTGTGGTGTGCTGTGCTGTGCGTGTCATGATGTTGTATATGCTGTGCTGTGTTGTGTCATGTTGTGTGTGCTATGCTGTGTTGTGTATGTTGTGTGTGTATGCTGTGTTGTGTCATGTTGTGGTGTGCATGCTTGCTGTGTTGTGTCATGTTGTGGTGTTGTCTATGCTGTGTCTGTGTTGTGATCATTGTTGTTGTGTGGTATGCTGTGCTGTGTTGTGTCATGTTGTGGTGTGCTATGCTGTGCTGTGTTGTGTCATGTTGTGGTGTGCTATGCTGTGCTGTGTTGTGTCATGTTGTGGTGTGCTATGCTGTGCTGTGTTGTGTCATGTTGTGGTGTGCTATGCTGTGCTGTGTTGTGTCATGTTGTGGTGTGCTATGTGTTGTGTTGTGTCATGTTGTGGTGTGCTATGCTGTGCTGTGTTGTGCATGTTGTGGTGTGCTATGCTGTGCTGTGTTGTGTCATGTTGTGGTGTGCTATGCTGTGCTGTGTTGTGTCATGTTGTGGTGTGCTATGCTGTGTGTGTTGTGTCATGTTGTGGTGTGCTATGCTGTGCTGTGTTGTGTCATGTTGTGGTGTGCTATGCTGTGCTGTGTTGTGTCATGTTGTGGTGTGCTATGCGGTGTGTTGTGTCTGTTGTGGTTGATGCTGTGCTGTGTTGTGTCATGTTGTGGTGTGCTATGCTGTCTGTGTTGTGTCATGTTGTGTGTTGTTGTGTCATGTTGTGTTGTGTCATGTTGGGTGTTGTTGTGTGTCATATTGTGTTGTGTCATGTTGTGTTGTGTCATGTTGTGTGTTTGTTGTGTCTGTTGTGTGTGGTGTGTGCGTCATGTTGTGTTTGTTGTGTCTGTGTGTTGTGTGTGTTATTTGGTTGTGTCATGTTGTGTTGTGTTGTGTCACGTTGTGTTGTGTCATGTTGTGTATGTTTCTGTGTGCTGTGTTGTGTTTGTGTCATGTTGTGTTGTGCTGTTTTGTCTTGTGTCATGTTGTGGTGTGTTGTGTTGTGTCATGTTGTGTGTGTGCTGTGTTGTGTCATGTTGTGTTGTGTTGTGTTGTGTCATGTTGTGTTGTGTCATGTTGTGGTGTGTTGTGTCATGTTGTGATGTGTTGTGTTGTGTCATTGTTGTGTTGTGTCATGTTGTAGTGTGCTGTGTTGTTTTGTGTGTCATGTTCTGGTGTTTGTGTCATGTTTGTGGTGTGCTGTGTTGTGTCATGTTGTGGTTGTGTTGTGTCATGTTGTGGTGTGCTGTGTTGTGTTGTGTCATGTTGCGTTGTGTTATGTTGTGGTGTGTTGTGTCATGTTGTAGTGTGTTGTGTTGTGTCATGTTGTAGTTGTGTGTGTTGTGTCATGTTGTGGTGTGTTGTGTTGTGTCATGTTGTGGTGTGTTGTGTTGTGTCATGTTGTGGTGTGCTGTGTTGTCTTGTGTTATGTTCTGGTGTGATGTGCTTTACTGCGTTGTGTTGTGGTGTGCTATGCTATGCTGTGTTGTGTTGTGTTGTGTTGCCTTAGGTTGTGTCATGTTATGGTGTGCCGTGTTGTGTTGTGTTGTCTAGTGTTGTGTCATGTTGTAGTGTGCTATGCTGTGTTGTGTTCTGTTGTGTCACGCTGTACTATGCTACGCTGTGTTGTGTTGTGTCATGTAATGATGTGCTCTATTGTGTCATGTTGTCTTATGCTGTGTTTTGTTGTGTTATGTTCTGTCGTGCTGTGTTACTTCATGTTGTGTTGTGTCATGTTGTGGTGCTGTATTGTACTGTTTTGTGTTATGTTGTGTTGCGCTGTGGTGAGCTATGTCATATTGTGGTATGCTGTGCTGTGTTGCATTGTGTTGTTCTGTGCAGTGCTCTGTTGTGTCGTGCTGTATTGTGCTCTGCTCTGCTGTGTTGTGTCGTGTTGAGTTGTGGTATGCTGTGCTGTGTTGTGCTATGTTGTTTTGTGTTGCGGTGTGTTATGTATTGATATTTGTGCTAATCGGTCCTGTACTGTT
>CM060312.1:20146337-20166337 GCA_030674185.1 Monoplex corrugatus
GTGCGGTGCACACTATCAGCTGTATGTGGGTACACTTCGTAGTGTCACTATCGTCTCACTGCGTGTACGTCTTTAGAAACACTCATACATGTCGGTTCGCTCGACCTCTGTCTGTCTGGCCTGCATCCCACGACCTCGTCCCGCCGCTACTCCTCACACTGCTTCACATCTCGCCTTTCTCACTACACACACTACCGTCACTGCGTTGCATATCTGCTACTCACTGCGTCGTTTGGCATGTCTGTTTACGTCACTCTTCTGTAGATTGATACATCGTTTCCTTCTTAATGCCTTTTATCTTCGCGGTTAATAAACTGTCATGATTGTCTTACATGCATGTGACTTTTCACCACACGCCACTCGGTTTGTCACCCGCTACCCTGCGCGTGCGTACATGCTACGCACATATTGTACTTTGTCTGTTTCTATCTGTTTCTTTACTGTTTGTCTTCTGTTATACTGCATTGAATTTTTACACACACAGACACACACAGATACACACACACACAACACACAACACACACAGCAACACACACAACTACACACCAGCCATACACACACACAGACACACCTCAACACAGACACACACACACCACACACACACCACACCACACTACACACCACACACACACACACACAACACACACACACGCACGCCTGCATACACACAACACCACACGCACCCATGCACAACACCACACACACACTCACACACACACACACACGCACATACACCACACACACGCACACTCGCTGCATACACACACGCACACACACAAACGCATCACGTCATCATCATAAACCATTATCTTCGAAAACAAAACTTGCAGAATTTACCACACAGACACACAAACACACACACCATACACACACACACACACGCCGACAACACAAACACACACACACACACCACACATACACACACACACCACTCTACACAACCACACACACACACACACACACACTCACACGCACACACACGCACACACACACACACACACACACACACACACACACACACACACACACACACAGAGTCTAGATGTCAGTCTTGATTTCTCAATTATTAATGGTGTCGTGGGTGGAGAAGGGAGGAGTGAGCGGGTAGCGGTAGTGACGCAGCATCTTTGCTATTTTGGTCTGTTTTTGTGCAAATAGTGTGTGCGCCAAGTTGAGTGGTTTCTTGTCCAAAACAGGGAGTGGTGACTATGAATATAGTTTTTGCTTTATTTTGTTCATTTTTCGTTCTTTTTCCCCCTTCTTCTTCTTTAGCGTGATATTTATGGAATGATGGTCTGATAAGGATGGTATGAGCTCCAAAAATATTGGACGGACTTGCAGGGTGGCTGAGGACAGAGAGGGTGAAAGATGCCTTGCCGCAACAAGGGATAGATACATATGGAGGGCCATGATCGCCAACGCCAAGCGGCAGGGCACTTGACGATGACTGATGATGATGATGATGATGGTGATGATGATGATCGTATTTGGATATGTAGGGAAGGCAATTTCATACACTCCATGGAGACTCAAACGTGATCTTTTCTCCCCTCCCCATTGGTTTTTACTGTTCTTTCGTTTCTTTTGTTTTTGTTCTTGTCATTTTTTCTTGAAAACAACGAATGGGAGTTCTCTCTTTATGCACAGCGGGAGATCATTTCATATCGATTGGCTTGTGTATGTGAGTGTATGTGTGTGTGTGTGTGTGGTGTGTGTGTGAGTGTGTGTGTGTGTGATGTGTGTGTGTGTATGAGTTGTTGGTATGTGTATGTGTGTGTGTATGTGTTGTGTATGGTGTGTGTATGTGTATGTGTGTGTGTGTGAGTGGTAGGGTATGTGTGTAGTGTATGTGTGTGTGTGTGAGTGGTGTGTGTGTGATGTGTATGTGTATGTGATGTGTAGTGTGTGTGTGTGTGTATGTGTGTGTGTGTGTGTGTGAGAGAGAGAGAGAGAGAGAGAGAGAGAAGGAGACTGAGACAGAGAGAGACAGAGGGAGAGAGAGACTGTGTGTATGTATGTGTGTGTGTGTGTGTGTGTGTGTGTGCGTGTGTGAGTGTGTGTGTGTGTGCGTGTGTGTATGCATGTGTATGCGTGTCTGTGAGAGAGCGAGAGAGAGAGAGAGAGACAGAGAGAGAGAGAGAGAGAGCGTGAATGCGTGCGTGTGCGCACGTGTGTGTGCATCAGCAAAGATATCTAACTGAATGTGCATGTGTGTGCGTGTATGTGTGTGTGTATGTGCGATGTTTGTGTGGGTGCACGCGCGCGTGTGAATGAGTGAGTAAATGAGTGTGAGTGAGTGAGTGGTGGTGTGTGTGTGTGTGTGTGTGTGTGTGTGTGTGTGTGTGTGTGTGTGTGTGTGTGTGTGTGTGTGTGTGGTGGCGCGCGGTGCGTGCGGTGCGAGTGCGGTGCGAGTGCGAGTGCGAAGAAATTATATCAGCAAATATATCCAAACTGCAGGTACATTTATCCATCTTCTCCTAACTAGCAGCTGTTCTACGCTGTTCAAGTCTGACTGTGCCTTGCCTGCAATGCTGTCACCAGCTTACTATGTTGTGGACACTGTCTTCCCAGTTGGTGGTGTTGATACTATAACTTGAGAGGTTGGCCTTCACATTGCCCTTGTACCGCGTTAACGGTTTTTCTCTGGCCATGGTATTCTTGTTTTGACCCTCTGTTGGCCATGGTATTCTTGTTTCGACCCTCTGTTGGCCATGGTATTCTTGTTTCGACCCTCTGTTGGCCATGGTATTCTTGTTTCGACCCTCTGTTGGCCATGATATTCTTGTTTCGACCCTCTGTTGGCCATGGTATTCTTGTTTCGACCCTCCGTTGGCTATGGTATTCTTGTTCGACCCTCTGTTGGCTATGGTATTCTTGTTTCGACCCTCTGTTGGCCATGGTATTCTTGTTTCGACCCTCTGTTGGCTATGGTATTCTTGTTTCGACCCTCTGTTGGCCATGGTATTCTTGTTTCGACCCTCTGTTGGCCATGGTATTCTTGTTTCGACCCTATGTTGGCCATGGTATTCTTGTTTCGACCTCTGTTGGCCATGGTATTCTTGTTTCGACCCTCTGTTGGCCATGGTATTCTTGTTTCGACCTCTGTTGGCCATGGTATTCTTGTTTCGACCCTCCGTTGGCCATGGTATTCTTGTTTCGACCCTATGTTGGCCATGGTATTCTTGTTTCGACCCTATGTTGGCCATGGTATTCTTGTTTCGACCCTCTCTTGGCCATGGTATTCTTGTTTCGACCCTCTGTTGGCCATGGTATTCTTGTTTCGACCCTCCGTACAGACACATTTTTGGGATGGAGTTATCTTTTACACTGACAACGTGAGCTGTCCAACAAAGCTGGTATTTGAAGAGTAGAAACTGTATACTTGGTGAACCACACTTCTTCAGAAGTTGAAGATCCGATGGTCGATCTTGCCACGTGATATCGCAGATCTTGAGGAGACAACCTGTTCCAGCTGATGAATGTGTCGTGGGTAGGTGATCAAGATCTTGGAACACAGAAGGACACTCAAGTTTACTGCTCGGTACACAGCAGTCTTAGCAATGAACGTGGTGTCGTGGTCGTGCCACATAACCTCTTGGTCAACCTTCCGAAGGCAGAGTAAAGTTTGCAGTCCGCCATTTACCCGTTCACTACAGCAGCCGTTATTTCTTGGTTCAAAAATTTTGGATTGATTTTAGCAGGGAACGTTTTTCCTACATCGGGCAGTTCTATTTTTAAAAGAGTGGAAGCGGCTCCAAGATGGTAAGACTTCATACCGTTCACCAAGGACATGTCTTTGATAACACGCAGTCATCAAAGATTCACATACACACGTCAGATAGACGGGGCGCGCTAGCCGGATAAGACCTCAGACCCTCAATCGGAAAGTCTGAGGTTTGATTCTGCTTTGATATCACCAGCCTTGTGGGCAAAACGTAGAGCTCTCCCGGTTCTACAGGTGTGCAGACCTGTTAATGCCTAAACCTCCTTCGTGTGTTTACGCACGCACAACATCAAATATGCAGTTTAAAGATCCCCCCCCCCCCCCGGGAGAGGGGGAGATGCCGGGAGCTCTTTCAGTATAAATAGTATCCCCACCTGGAAATTCTGTGCTAGAAATTTTCTCTTTTCTGTTACTGTCTTTTTTTCTGCCTTGTTCCTTTGCTTTCTCTCATTTCTTCCTATCATTTTCTGCCTTGCTGGTCTATTCACCTGTATGTGTTCGATAAAGTCTTACGTATTTTCTCTTAGGATTAATACTTGGGTACATGCGTTCAGAGCAATTTTGGCTCTAGGGAAATGAGATATGAGGAAGCAATTTTAGGTAATTTAAGCCTGTTTCTATATATGTTTTAATGTCCATAATTACGTATAGATTTGCATTCAAGCCTATTTAAAAAAAAATCTCCTGTTTGATAAATTGGACGGAGTGGTCAACGCCAGGGGCATATCCTTAGATTATCTGTGCGAATGTGCATTGATATGTGTACTTGATTTTCTTTTCTTTTTTTTTCCAGTTGAAGTATTGTGTATGTTTTGAAACAGGTTATAGCCCTGATATGGCTCTACGCAGTTGGCTGGGCTTTAAACAGCAATAACAGTTTAAGGGGGCAGACCTACCTAGATTTGGGTACCAAGATTGTGATGTTCAGTGTTTCAGTTCAATTAACCAATCATCATGATATTTGGCAAGAAGATACCTCAGACAGTATTCTTTGGATTGAATATCTTTGTTGGGATCTGTGAGTTATGAAAAGTTGACAAAAATTAATTAATTAATTGCAATTTTTCGCGAGATTGTATACATCAGACATAATATGTTTAAAAGTTTTCTTCCGATTTCCTTGATATTTGGCACACATATAGCAGGGACAGGTACCTATAGCCGGTAGTAAAATCTTGCAGTTCTGCTTGAAAGAAACATTTTTATCGAAAGTTGTATTATAATTTTTTTTATTAAAATTATTCCTAAAAATTGGTGTGATGATTGTACAGAAAATAATGATAATAGAGCTAAGATTTTACTACATGCCATATATACTATACAGATGTGTTTGCTCACTAAAAATATCAAATTCCTAACATGAATATATGTGTAGTTATAAATGTCACAGTATGTACTATATTTTTTCACTTTCGCGAGAACATTTTTTAATTAATTAATTTTTGTCAATTTTTCATAACTCACAGACCCCAACAAAGATATTCAATCCAAAGAATACTGTCTCAGGTATCTTCTTGTCAAATATCATGGTGATTGGTTAATTAGAACTGAAACACTGAACATCACAATCTTGGTACCCAAATCTGGGTAGGTCTGCCCCCTTAAAGAGTCATGCCAGTGTCCACTGGCATATGGCAACAGAGAACACATTGAACACACCTCCACCAAAGACAGAGTACGCAGAATGTGCAGCAACATTCCGCCAGCATAGTGTGGACAAAATAACGTGCATACACGCTTACGAAACATTTCTATTGCTTACGAATGCTTGTAGATTAAAACAAAGACTTGCATGAACAATCCTATTTCCTACGAATGCCTGTAGATTAAAATGAAAAGACACAGACTTGCATGAACATTTTTATTGTTTACTAATGCTTGTAGATTAAAATGAAAGGACTCAGACTTTGCACGAACATTTCTGTTGCTTACTGATGCCTGTAAATTATAATGAAAAGACACAAACTTGGATGAACAATTTTATTGCTTATTAATGCTTGTAGATTAAAATGAAAAGACACAAAATTTTCATAAGTATTTCCTATCATTTATTGATGCCTGTGGATTTTAAGGAAATTAAGACACACACTTGATGAACATTTCTATTGCTTACTAATGCCTGTAGAATAAAACGAAAAGACAGACTTGCATGAATATTTCTATTTCTGACGGTTGCCTGTAGATAAAAGAATGTAACACAGACTTGTATAAATATTTGTATTGCTTACGAATGCCTGTAGATAAAAAAACAAAACAAAACAAAACAAAACCCCTGCACAGTTGCATGAACTCACGCTATTGCTTGCAGACCCCACAGAATAATCCTTTGACTCCTGCACCACTACGAAAACTTAACCCTTTGACTCCCTCACTCTATCCACCAACTTCCTGCAAAAAAGCAAACAAAAAACAAACAAACAAAACAAACCCTTAACCCTTTGACTCCCTCACTCTATCCACCAGCTTCCTTGCAGGAAGTTGGTGGATGGGGTGAGGGAGTCAAAAGGGTTAAGTTTTTTTGCTTTGCTAGCATGATTGACATGTGTAGGATTGCTGGTGGGCAGGGTGTGGAAGTCAAAGGGTTACAGAAACAAAACAAAAAATAATACACAGACTTGAATGAGCGTCTCTATTGCTTACGGATGCCTGCGGCGTGGAGGGTGAGGGGAGGGGTGGATAGGGGGAGGGGGGGGGGACAGTATCCTTGACAGTTTTGACTGTTCATGTTTTTTACCAGCCCTTCCCGACGTACCGAGACACCCCCGTCTCCATGACACGAGCAGCGATGGGCATGAACATGAAGGAATGAAATCAAATGCTTGGATAAGCATTGGCTATCGTTGGGTCAGGTCTATAACTGATTAATAAGTTGTTTTTTTCTGTATTCTTCCTGAGACAAACTTCGCTTTTCTACCCCTATGGCAGCTCACTCTCTCTCTCTCTGTCTCTCTCTCTGTGTCTCTGTCTCTCTGTCTCTGTTTCTATCTCTCTGTCTCTGTCTGTCTGTCTCTCTCTCCCTCCTTCCCCCTCGGTCTCTGTCTCTGTCTCTCTGTCTATTTCTCAGCCTCCCTGTCTCTGTCTATCTGTCTATGTCTGTCTGTCTGTCTGTCTCGCTCTCTGTGTGTCTGTTTGTATACGTCTCTGCCTTTATCTATGTCTGTCTGCCTGTCTGTCTGTCTGTCTCTCTCTCCCCTCTCCCTCTCTGTTTCTCTGTCTCTCTCTGTCTCTGTCTGTCTCTATCCGTCTATCTCTGTCTGTCTGTCTGTCTCTCTTTGTCTGTCTCTATCTCTCTCTGTCTCTCACTGTCTCTGTTTCTCTGTCTCTGTCTCTCTTTCTCTCTCTCCCCCTCTCTCTCTCTGCGTGTGTGTGTGTGCACGTGTGCGTGCGCGTCTGCGTTTGTGTGCGTGTGTAAGTCTAGTGCGTACGTGCGTGTGTATTTTGTGTGCGCGCGGGCGTGTGTGTGAGAGTGTGTGGGTGTGTGTTATGTGCATACGTGGGAGGGTGGGATCGAGAGTGTGCGTTTGTATGTGTGTGCGCAAATGTGTGTGTGTGTATACCAATGTGTGTGTGTGTGTGTGTGTGTGTGTGTGTGTGTGTGTGTGTGTGTGTGTGTGTGTGTGTGTGCGCGTGCATCTGCGTTTGTGTGCGTGTGTAAGTCTAGTGCATACGTGAGTGTGTGTTTTGTGTGCGCGGGGGCGTGTATGTCGATGTGTGCGTATGTTTGAAAAAGAGTGTGTAGGTGTATGTATGTGCGTACGTACGTGTGTGTGAGTGAGAGGGTGCGTTTGTATGTGTGTGCGCGAATAAGTGTGTGTGTGTGTGTGTGTGTAATTGTGTGTGTGTGTGTGTGTGTGTGTGTGTGTGTGTGTGTGTATGTGTTTGAGTGTGTGTGTGTATTCGAATGTGTGTGTGTGAGTGTGTGTGTGTGTGTGTGTGTGTGTGTGTGTGTGTGTGTGTGTGATGTTGTGTGTGAGTGTGTGTGTGGTGTGTGCATGCGCGTGCGATTGTGTATGTAGAAGTCTGCGCGCGTGTGCATGAGCACGTGTGGTGTGTGTATGCGTGTGTGTATGTGGTTGTGTGCGTGCGTACGTCTGTGCGCGTCTGTGTATGTATACGTGTGTGCATCAGTGCGCGAGTGCTTGAGTGCATGTATGTATGTGTGAGTGCGCGCGCGCCAAATTTATTGATTCGCATATAGTGGGGAAAGACAAAGTAAAATATTTTCCTTCTCAGTCAAGGATTTTTTTTTACCACATTACATACACCCACTGTGGTGATGCCGGGGGCTCTTTCAGCATAAATAATGTCCCCAACTTCTGGACATTCTGTGCAAGAAAAATTTTCTTTTCTGTCGCTCTCTCTGTTTCTTTCTTCCTCCTTTGCTTTCTATCTTTCCTTCTTATCATTTTCTGCCTTGCTGGTCCATTCAACTGTACGTGTTCGATAAAGTCCTACGTACTTTCTCTTAGGATTGATAATTGGGTACATGCATTAAGTACATTTTTGGCTTTAGCGAGATCGGGTGTGTGAAAGCAATTTTAGGCAATTTAGGTCTGTTTTTTTTTTTTTATACATGTTTTAGTGTCCTCACTTATGTTTAATTAACATAAATTTTACGTTGACGGCACTTAAGAGGTTAAATTTGTATTTAGGTATGTATCTTAAATCCCCTGTGCGTTGAAAATGGACGGAGTGGTCAACGCCAGGGACATCTCCTTAGATTATGTGCGCGAATGCATTGATATGTGTATTGAATTTTCCTCTTTTTTTTTTTCCTGTTGAAGTAATGTGTATGATCTGAAACAATTATAGCCCCTATATGGCTCTACTCAGTCGGCGGGGCATTACACAAAAATAATAGTAACAGTTACCTCACATACAAAAACGGAGAGGCGGTAGGTAGGTCTTTGAAAAACTGCCTAGAACTCCAGCACATATAGTTTACACAGAAGGAGAAATAAAGGAATAACGCAGCGGTTTTCTGACCAAAAAGAGCGCTGAAGATAAGGAGAGAGAGAGAAAGAGAGAAAGAGAGAGAGAGAGAGAGAGAGAGAGAGAGAGAGAAAGACAGAGACAGAGACAGAGAGACAGACAGAGAGAGAGAGACAGACAGACAGAGAGACAGACAGACAGACAGAGAGAAACAGAGAGACAGACAGAAAGAAAGAGAGAGAGACAGAGAGAGAGACAGAGAAAGAGAGAGAGAGAGAGAGAGAGAGACAGACAGACAGAGAGACGGAGAGAGAAACAGAGAGACACAGAGAGAGACACACACAGAAACAGAGAGAGAGAGAGAGAGAGAGAGAGAGAGAGAGAGAAAGAGGAGAGAGAGAGAGAGAGAGAGAGAGAAGCAATCGGAGCGCGCGCAGCTTTGATGACGCGGTCGTTCGTACTTTGACAGACAGGCACGTTGGAAACCGATAAGCGCATGCACTGTCGCCAAGAGAGACGCGCGTGCACATCAAACACGTGGAGCCGAGTTGGTGGGGAAGACGGTGATTTACTGGGCGCTGTTCGTTGTCGTAAGTGGGTTTTCTTTATTTCTCTTTGATTGCTCATTAATGGTATTATTCGTTATTGTTTGTATGTTTCTTATTGTAAGTGGGTGCATGCTTTCTTGCTTGAAATTTCTCTCTCTCTCTCTCTCTCTCTCTCTCTCTCTCTCTCTCTCTCTCTCTCTCTCTCTCATGGTTACTCAAATGGAAATAGGAAAACAGAACTGGGCCTATCAGGTAAAAAAGGCTTTATCAGAACTTGGGTTTGGAATCGTGTGGTTGTCCCAGGGAGTAGGAAATGAGTGTCAGTTTATTAATGAATTTAAAGACAGGCTTATTTGTTCGTTTAAACAAAATTGGCACTCAGATATGGAAAACAAAGAAAAATATAGTTGGTTCTTCTCATTTAAAGATGTTTTTCAAACCGAAAAATATCTCAGTGTTGTTACGGATAAATGGCAAAGAACTAATTACGCAAGATTTAGATTAAGAACACTTGGTTTCAATGCAAATAAAAAATCGGTTTCAACCTGGGACGTCCACAGTATATCCTTGCTCCTTATGTGGAAACAATGTCGATAATGAAAAACACTTTTTATTCCAATGCCAAATTTTTGACACAATACGTGGAAAATGCAAAGTTTTTGAATCCGACATGGCCAAAAGACAAGATGTCTATTTTGTCGTCTGATGACGAAGTCATAATCAAATCAGTGGCACTATACATTGCGGAAGCACAAAAAATAAGACATAAACACCTACAAGCCAGACAATAGTGCTCTGCGAGACAATATCATACTGGGATTAATTTAAATTCTTTTGACTAGTGGGCTATATTACGTTAACTCCAAAAGAAGCCGCTTTATTATGGACTTGTTTTTTAAAAGAGCTGTTTTCATTTGCTTTATTTTGCTTTGTTTGCCGATAATTTAAGAGTAGCTAATAATATGAAAATAATGGTATATTTGTAGAATATGTTAGAAGTGGATATTGAAAGGGTATATAGACACTTAAAGGTCTACTATACATGTTAACAAAAAACACAAAAACAACAACAAAAAAATAAATAAAGGCATAGTTATGTCCCTTGTTAACAGAGTATTATGGGGCAGTTATGTGAAGATTATATCATTATCACTAAATGTAAGGTTTGGGTGGTCGAGCCCAGTGTTTCATAATACAGTTTGTGTGTGTGTGTGTGTGTTGCGTGCGCACGAGCGCGCGCCCGCGTGTGAGTGTGTATGAGTGCGTGTGTGTGTGTGGATGGGTGGGTGTGGGTTGTGAAAAAGATTTTGGTTTGCCTAAACCTAGACAAATTATTGGCCTGAATGTAGGAACACTGTTCTGATATTTTTTTTCTTTGCATTATGTAATACTGATAAAATGGATGATTGTTCATTATACATAATTTGAATATGTTCGACTGTTCAAGGAATGGATGTTCGATATTATTTTTTTTTGTTGATTATGCGTGAAGAATTTGCGCACATAGAAAGAGTGGATTATGTGTCCGCACTACTGGAAAATTGTTATCCCCCTTGTCAAAAGACCTTTTCGGGTAATGACAATAAACAGTTTCAGTTTCAGTTTCAGTTTCTCTCTCTCTCTTCTCTCTCTGTGAACGGTTATGTGACCACTAATTAAGTCTGTATCACAAGAAATTTTAACTTCCAATATTTAAGCCCTTAGGACTCTTCTGAGATGAGGCACTGTACAAACCGTCAGCATTATATTAACAATCGATAATATCATTTCCCCCATTGATATTGTTTGTTTGTTATATGTGATCCATATGATGTTGACTATCGATATACATTGTTGTTATTATATATATTGACAAACTATCTTGTATGAGACTTTGTTTTGTTTCAAGTTTCTTTGTACATGTATGGTATTTATATATATCTACGACAAACTATCTTCTGTATGGAGACTCTGTTTTTGTTTTTCAAGATGTTTCCTCTGTACATTAGTATGGTATTTATATATGCTACGACAACATCTCTGTATGGAGACTTCTTTTGTTTTTCAAGATGTTCTCGTACTTATGTATTATATGCAGACAACTATCTTCTGTATGAGACTTTTTCTTTTTGTTTCAAGATGTTCTCTGTACATTGTATGGTATTTTAATGTCTCGACAAACTGTCTTCTGTAGGAGATTTTTCTTTTTGTTTTTCAGTGTTTCCTCTTACATTTGTATGGTATTTATATGACTGTGAAAACTACTCTTATGGAACTTCTGTTTTTGTTTCATGTTTCCTCTGTCATTGTGTGGATTTTATATGTCTGTGAAAACTAGATATCTTCTGAAAGGACTTACTTTCTTTTTTTTTTCAAGTTGTTCCTTTATACATTAGTAGGCATTATATGTCTACACAAACTATACTTAGGATTTTCTTTTCTTTCACGTTGTTTCCTCTACACATCTGTATGGTATTCATATAATTGTGACCTCCCACCACCATTCAGTCTTAACTCGCAGTCAGTCGAACAGCACTAGGAGCTGAAAAGGTGACTGAAGGTCTATCTGGGTTGTTTTGACTTTTTCTCAAAATTGATTTCTGTAGACTATAATCTATCCCCCACAGAATTTTTTTTTCTTGACAAAAGTATTATCAGTCAATTTCAATCGGTATTTTAATGCACTGATCGCAGCAGAAAGACGCAGTTTCCCACTAAAAGTACCTATTTTTGTCTCTTATTATGAACCGTAACCTGTACAGTACCCGCACATGTAGTATACTGATGGAAAGCTCTTTGGTGCACTTTTCAGATAATGACAGCGAAAATTAGAAACTAACTGGGTCAAAGCCACCAAATAAAGAAATCTAAGGAAAATGTGTAGGAGACACACAAAAACTTCAGAGGCCGTTTTCTCAAAATGGCCGACATACAACTTAGATGCTTTAAACATACATAACTTCTACATTTTTTTGAGTACACGCTTTATTCAAGTACCAAAATAATCAGTAGAACGTACACTTTCTAGTGATATGTATATCTCAAAATGCCCAAAAATGCTCGTTAAGACTGATTTCGTGCTGGCAGGTCACATATGTCTATGACAAACTAAGATATCTTCTGTATGGAGACGTTTTTCCTTTCTTTTTTCAGGTTTTGTCCTTCGAATTTTTCTGTACTCCTTTGATTTGATTTTCTGCGATTTTTGTTTCCTTAGACCTGTCATTTGTACATCTTGTGTTTGTCATTTCGCTTTTTGAAGACATACTTTAAAGGGAGATTATTTCATATTTCTGGGACGATCTGTGATGCATCTGTGTGTGTGTGTGTGTGTGTGTGTGTGTGTGGTGTGCGTGGTGTGTGTGTGTGTGTGTGTGTGTGTGTGTGTGTGTGTGTGTGTGTGTGTGTGTGTGTGTGTGATGTGTGTGGTGTGTTTGTTGTGTGTGTTGTGTGTGTGGTTGTGGTTTGGTTGTGTGTTTGTTGGGTGTGTTGTGTGTGTGTTGGTGTGTGTGTGGTTGTGTGTGGTTTGTGTGTGTGTGTTGGTTGTGGTGTGTGTGTATTGTGTGGTGTGTGTTGTTGTGGGTGTGGTGTGTGTGTGTGGTTGTGTGTGTGTGTGTTTGTGGTGTGTAGTTGGTGTGTATGGTGTTTGTGTTTGTATGTGTGTTTTTGTGTTGTGTGGTTTGTATGTTTGTTGTGTGGGTGTTTGTGGTGGTTGTTGGTTGTGTTGTGACCAAAACGTGTTAGTCAACAAGATTTTCTCTGCAGTTTCTGGATAGATCTTTACCCAGTTTTGATCAAAGAAGTAGCCTAGATCGTCAAGGAGTCACGGATGCGTAGAGTTTTGAAGTCAAGGTATGAAGGTCAAGGTCACGCGCGCGCGCCGAGCACAAACAAACAAACAAACAATAAACAAACAAACAAACAAACAACAAACAAACAAACAAACAATACAACAACAACAAACTTGGCATTGTTATTTTTTGTTAAAAGCCCAGCCGACCGCGTAGAGCTATAACAGGCTATAACGTTCAAGACATACACAATACTTCAACACGAGAAAAGGAAACGATAATTATGTACACATATCAATGCTTTCGCAAACATAATCTAGGGAGATGCCCCTGGTGTTGACCATTCCGTCCAATTTATCACACAGGGAATTTAAGAACATACCTGAATACAAATTTGAACAAAACCATGCACCCTAAAACACGTAAAAACGGACCTAAATTATCAAAACTTACTTCCGTGTATCTCATTTCCCAAGAACCAAAAAATGCACTTAATACATGTACCCAGTTATCAATCCTAAGAGAAAATACGTAAGATTTTATCGAACACATTCAGGTGAATGGACGAGCAAGGCAGAAAATGATAAGAAGAAATAACAGAAAGCAAAGGAACAAGGCAGAAACAAAGAGAGTGACAGAAAACAGGAAATTTCTAGCACAGAATTTCCAGAAGGTGGGGATACTATTAATACTGAAAGAGCCCTCGGCATCCTCTCAGGGGGACTTCAAAAGAGTGAGTTTAAAAGGGATAATAATCACCAATTTCTTTCTTCAAAACTGTACAAAACAAACCACCATTAGTTTCTTCAAAACAGTGAGTACAAAACTGCTTACCATCATCAGTTTCCTCAAAACCAGGTACAAAAGACTTTACAGTAATTGTATTTTTAGGAGGCATAAGCACAAGACAACTAACCATCATTAATTTCTTTAAAAAAGTGGTTTCAAAACAGCTAACCACACATCTTTTTTTAAGGAGCCTGGGTACGAAACAGTTAACCATGATTAGTTTTTTTAAAAGAGTAAACAACAAACAACTAACCATCATTCATCATCATCATCGTCAGGTGCCTTGCCGCATGGCGTTGGCGATTATGGACTTCTGTCTGTCTCTATCTCTTGTTGCCTCAAGCATCTCTTCCACTGTCCCTGTCTTCAGCCACTCCGCAAGTCCGTCTAGTATCTTCTCCCTGGGTCTACCCGGTGCTCTCCTTCCCTCCAGCTTTCCCGCAGTGACCAGGTGTTCCAATTCCCCTTTTCTCATAAAATGGCCTATGAATGTTGCCTGCCTTTTCCTTATCTTCCTTATGAATGATCTACTTGTGTCTGCCTCCATCAAGACTGTCTCGTTTGTTTTCTTTGCTGTCCATGGAACTCTCAACATCCTTCTCAGAAACCACATCTCGGCTGCCTCAATCTTGTTCTGGCTTTGCTCGTCGACTGTCCACGCCTCGCAACCGTACAACAGTATTGGTTCTATATAACATTCAAGAACTCTCTTCCTGATGTTAATTGATAGGCATTTGTTGGTAAGAATGCTCTCCATCTTCTTGAATGTTGTTTTTGCTTGGCCGATTCTGCTGGCTATTTCTGATGTGCATCATTACTTTCCTAAAAAGAAAAAGCATTGTCAAAACACCTGGCCGTTACTAGTTTCACCAAAAGAGTAGGTACAGATAATCATCATTACTTTCCTGAAAAGAATAAGCGATGTCAAAACAGCTGGCCGTCATCAGTTTCATCAAAAGAGTGAATACAAACAGCTAAGCATCATTACTTTCCTAAAAAATAATATGCGGTATCAAAACAGCTGGCCGTTATTAGTTTCATCAAAAGAGTAGGTACAACACAGCTAACCATCATTACTTTCCTAAAAATATAAAAAAGAAACGGTGTCAAAACAGCTGCCAGTTATAAGTTTCATTAAAGAAGTAGGCACAAAATAGCAAAACAACCTCGATTTTTTTTTTCGAAAAAGAATATAAACGAAATAAGCATAATTCATTTCTTCGTGAGAGTGACAGCAAGATAATTAACATCATTAGTTTCTTCAAAAGATCAAGTGTTTAAATGAAAAAAAAAGAAGAAAAAAAGTGGTTACAAAACAACCAACCATACTGTACAGCTCTCTACTGTCTGGCTTTCATTACTTTCTTAACCAGATTTGGTGGCCATATCGTATTTTCCGATTCATTTGGAGACGCTGAAGTCTATGCTAATTAATATCTGTCAGAGCGGTGGAAGTGGAAGTGGAAGTCATCTTGGTAAGGTATACTTCTAACTGCGGAATGTCAGCAAGATTTGCCCATGCCTGTCAATTGATGCCGCCAGAGACTTTCTCATTTACTGTTAACATTTATACACAGCCATTTCTTTGGTACATGGTCAATATACATACATACAGTTAACCCTTTAACTCCTTCACCCTATCCACCATCTTCCTGCAAGAAGCCGGTGGATAGGGTGAGAGAATCAAACGATTGAGATTTTTGCTTTGCTAGCATGTTGACAATGTAGGATGCTGGTGGACAAGGTGCGGGAGTCAAAGGGTTAAAACGCACACACACACACACACACGCACGTACACACACACACACACACACACACACACACACGCACGCACGCACGCACGCACGCACACACACACACACAAAACCAAAACAAAAAACACCCACACTCTCGAAACATACATGTACATACATTTTGATAAATATGACTTATAACGAGTTTATAACGTCGTGATTTCCGTATTGAATGCTTGGTAATATAACTACCAGCTTAGTACAACAATCAAACGTGTCCATGTGAGTGTTAGGATGCTGCGGATTGGACACAGAGCACCAATGTCCAGTAACACACACACACACACACACACACACACACACACTCTCTCTCTCTCTCTAACGAAAGAAAGAAAGAAAGAAAGAAACACACACGTCTTACTTCTCTTCTGCACCCTTTGCACGCAGTTCTCTGTCAGTGTTGGAATGAGGGAGCTGTACCACAGGACATGAGGGACGTCAAGATCGTAGCGTTTCCCATCTCTCAGTGGCAGAGTCTCTGGGCTGCAATGCATCGTATTCTCTCTGAAAGGCCTCTGCGAACTGTTCTACAAGATCTGGCTGAGACATCTTGCTGACGTCAATGCGAGGGTTCCCTTGTTTCTTTGAGCAGTGGAACTTCTTTG
This sequence comes from Monoplex corrugatus, assembly GCA_030674185.1. Taxonomy (NCBI): domain Eukaryota; kingdom Metazoa; phylum Mollusca; class Gastropoda; order Littorinimorpha; family Ranellidae; genus Monoplex; species Monoplex corrugatus. The sequence continues at coordinate 20,162,499 of CM060312.1, forward strand.
GTTGTAGCCTGATCTTGCAACATACCAGAGAGTGGTCTGTGTCACAGTCTGCGCTGTGATAAGAGCGAGTGTGGAGAACGTTTTTGATAGCGGCACGTCTTACTAGGATCAAATCCAGTTGGTGCCAATGTTTTGAGCGGGGATGCCTCCAAGAGACTTTGTGCTGAGGCTTCGTCTTGAAGAAGGAGTTGGCGATGCACAGTTCATGGCAGGCGCAAAACTCAAGCAGTCGCTGTCCATTCTCGTTCATTTTCCCCACTCCAAAGGAACCAAGGCAGAAAGGCCATGAGTCATTGTCTGCACCCACTCTGGCGTTGAAGTCGCCCAGGAGAACAAGTTGTTCTGTCCTGGGGATGTTCCTTATGGTTGATGCAAGATTTTCGTAGAACTCATCCTTGGTGTCTGGAGAGGCGGACAGAGTTGGGGCATAAACGCTGATGAGAGTGACATAGCCTTCGGTGGTGTTGAGGCGGAGAGTCAAGAGTCGCTCTGAACCGCCGCTGCCTGGTTCAATCATGTTCAGCAGGCTGTTCCTTACTGCAAAGCCTACTCCGTGCTCTCTTGGGGCATCAGAACTCTTTCCTTGCCAGAAGAAGGTGTAGTCCCTTTCCTTTAGTGTTGCTGAGTCAGCCAGCCGTGTTTCCTGCAGAGTGGCAATGTCCACACTGAGCCTCTTTAGTTCGCTGTTTATGACGGCGGTTTTTCTGGCGTCGCTGATGTCTTGCAGATCTTGGGAGAGCCCAGGCATCATTTTTCGGACATTCCAACAGCCCAGTTTCACTGCTGATCCTTTTCCTGATCCGTTTCTTGAATTTGAAATTTTCTTTTTGTTTGGTGCGGTAATTAACGACCTGCTTGTCAGATTTTCTCCTAATCTTCATGCACCCAATGAAGAAGGCAGGTCGTGGCGGGACAGCACCTAACTGGCTGGGGGCTGCCCAGCTTAGGTGGGCGGTAGCTGTCCAGTAAGACACGAAGGTCTCTCCCACCGTCAAAAGCAACCCCTGGCGTCAGCTCTACGCCAGTTGAGCAGTGACTTATCACCGGTATCTGTTGCTTCCCGTGTTGTGCCGACACTAGTGTTAGTAGCGAGGCTGGAGTGTCCTCTCCAGGTCGTAGGTGCAGAGTGTTTGTGGATGAATGGACGGATGTAAGCCTGGAATATGGAAGACAGGCTGTTGTTCATGCAACTTGTCCCCCCTCTCCACCTCGCTGACAAATCCAAAGGAACAGCAGGGCTCTTACGTTTTGGTGCCAACGCGGCCGCAGGAGCTGCCGGAAAGTGACAAAGTTTGCCATCAGAGACATGCTATTTGCCGACGATGCCGCAGTTGTGACCCATACTCAGCGGGACTTGCAGTCATTAATGGACCGCTTCTCCCAGGCCTGCAAAGATTTTGGTCTGACCATCAGTCTTAAGAAGACAAACATCCTGGGCCAAGACACGCCATCTCCACCAGCCATCACCATTGATGACTACGAGCTTGAAGCCATCCATCAATTCACATATCTTGGGTCCACCATCACCGATAATCTCTCCCTTGACACAGAGGTCGACAAGAGGATCGGGAAGGCAGCCACAACACTAGCCCGCCTCACACAAAGGGTGTGGACAAATCCCAAGCTGACCACAAAGACAAAGATGGCTGTATACAACGCCTGTGTCCTCAGCACTTGCTGTATGGCAGTGAGACGTGGACCACGCATGTTCATCAGGAGAAAAGGCTCAATACCTTCCACCTGAGAAGCCTACGGCGCATACTTGGCATTTCCTGGCAAGACAAGGTGACCAACACCGAAGTCCTAACCTGCGCTGGCCTCCCAACCATGCATACCATGCTGAGACAGCGTCGGCTGCGCTGGTTGGGCCATGTTCGCCGCATGGAAGCGCATCCCAAAAGACATCCTTTATGGTGAGCTTGCCACAGGGCAGAGAAACATTGGCCGCCCACAGCTGAGATACAAAGACGTTTGCAAGCGTGACATGAAGGCGCTTGAGATCAACACTGAGTCCTGGGAGGACCTCGCAGACGACCGCAACAGCTGGAGAACTACTCTCAAGAAACAGCTGCGGATTGGTGAGGACAAACTGTCAGCTGCTGCAGCAGAAAAGCGAGTTCGCAGAAAAGGGATGACAGCCAACAGACCAGCATCAGCATACACATGCGACCGCTGCGACAGAGACTGCCTCTCTCGCATTGGTCTGTACAGTCACAGGCGACGCTGCTTGGACCAAGCAGACAGCCCATCTAGACATTAGAACGGATGTACTTTGTCCATGGTCAGTCATGATCGAAGGAGGCCTACTACTACTATATATATATATATATATATATATATATATATATATATATATAGAGAGAGAGAGAGAGAGAGAGAGAGATCAATTAGCAAGCAGACAGACAGACACAGCCTAATTAAAACAAAAATAACAACAACAAAACACAAAACAAATCAAACCAAAAAGAAAGAGAGTGAGTGAGTGAGAGAGAGAGAACAAGAGAGAGCAAGAGAGAGCGAGAAAGAGAAAGAGAAAGAGAGACAGACAGAGAGAGAGAGAGAGAGAGAGAGAGAGAGAGAGACGAGAGAGAGAGAGAGGGAAGAGAGAAGGAGAGAAAGAGAGAAAGAAGAGAGAAAAGAGAGAAAGAGAATGAGAGAGAAAGAGAGAGAGAGAGAGAGAGAGAGAGAGAGAGAGAGAGAGAGAGAGAGAGAGAGACTGACAGACAGACGGACAGACAGACAGAGAGAAAGATCAAAAACGAGAGGGATTTTTGAACATCCTCCTTCCGTTACTAAACTAAACTGCTGTCACCATGAAGGAGGTCGTTTGAAACTAGTGTCATACATGTATTGTAACACGCAGAGTTTCCTGAACGTCTTCTCCACCTCAGAACCAGGAAAACTGTATGGGGTCTAGTTGATCAGAGATGTTATGACGAAATAATAATAATAATAATGATAAAAAAAAACTTCACGCGATATCCTGTGGTTAGCGCAAAGACTTGTCATTCTCATTCTTACTGTGTAAAGCCCAATCATGTGCGCTGAGTCATATCAGGACTAATCATCATCATCATCATCAGGTGCCTTGCCGCATGGCGTCGGCGATTATGGACTTCCATCTGTCTCTATCTCTTGTTGCCTCAAGCATCTCTTCCACCCTCCTTGTCTTCAGCCACTCTGCAAGTCCGTCTAGTATTTTCTCCCTGGGTCTACCCGGACTAATAGCCACCTCAAAACACTTCGCTGACTCTTAAAAAATCATGGAAAAGAAAATCGAGTACATGCATCATTGCATTTGCACATTATCTTGTGACTTAGTGGATGCCTATGTTTGGAAACTGTTTCAAGATAATCAGAAAAAGTACAATACTAATAGCGTGAATTTTATAATCAGCAAAATAAGTAAACAGTTTACTATAAACAGATCTATGCAGTCCCTTATGTATAGGTGGAAACTCGATGCATTAAAAACAAAGTACACCAGAAATATTGTCTGTCTTTGTGGACAGAAAATAACGACCAGTCATTTACTTTCCTGCATTAGTATAAAGCGACTCATTCCGGTACTTTCTACTCACACAATTTCCGACATATTTGAATCATCATTATTAACATACGAATTTTTTGTTAGCCTGTCAAAAAGTCCAATAGTTCAATATTTGTAATTCGTTCATCTTCCTGTTCATGGTTACAGTTAGCTAGTTTGTTGTAAACATTTGTTGTAGTATGCTACTTCATTTGTTATGTTTACGCTCCCCTCTGACATTTGCCTTGTCCTCGCTTCCTACTTGTTTTTCACATGGTTTTAGCCCGAATATGTTTTTGATGCTCGAGTG
>CM060312.1:20171337-20178837 GCA_030674185.1 Monoplex corrugatus
TATATATGTGTGTCATTACGATATATTAAAAACACAATATTTATAGGTGTGTGTCACTACAATATATTAAGAACACAATATTCATAGGTGTGTGTCATTGCGATATGTTAGAAATACAATAAACTTTATGAAGCACACAAGCTCAATTGTAGGCAACAGTTTGTTGGTGAGTGTCATTAAGATATATTAAAAACAAATTTTATGAGTGTGTCATTAAAACATTAAAAAAAACAACAAACGTGTGAAGAGGTTAAAATATGACACTGGTATCAGTTGTGGATCAGTTTATGCAATTATAACGAATAAATTTGAAAATGAGACCAATTGCAGCAAGATGGGTCCCCGTACTGCCTTACCGAAGGTCGAAAACAGTCACAGTCATTGTTACTGAGACCCTGTTAAAACTGGTCAAAAATGAGAGTGACAGATCCAAAGCAAATGTGACTGCCCGCGTTCAAGCAAACAGGAACCAGAGAAAAACAACAACAGCAGCAGCAGCAGCAGCAACAACAACAACAACAACAACAACAACAACAACAACAACAACAGCAGCAACAGCAGCAGCAGCAGCAGCAACAACAACAACAACAACAACAACAACAACAACAACAACAACAACAACAACAAATCAGAACACGTATTTGATTCAACCAGTAAAAGAATCAGAAGGTGTATTCAACACAATGTCTGGTTGTATTAATAAATACACGTTCTAATTCTTTTTTCGTCCTTTTTTTTTCTGGTTCATGAGAGTGACAGGTTTATAAATTCGATAGTTGCCATCGACGACACGTGGATTAGGAGCTATGAAGCAGAATTGAAGAGAGTGGCACCCTCCCGCGTCTTCAAGATCCATTGATTGAAAAGAAAGCAACGAAATTTAAAGATGAATACGATGATGATATGTGCTTTTGGTATCAAGAATGTATTACAGACGCACTGGGTTTCAGTGGGACAAACTGTTAATCAAGACTACTACAGGATGTTTCTGATGAAAATACTAAGACTTCCAATCCCAAAAGGAACGCCGAGCGTTGTTAAATGATTGACCATTTATTTTACTTGACAAGACATCTTGCCACAAAGCAGACAATACATCTTGCCACAAAGCAGACAACACATTTTGCCACAATACAGACAATACATCTTGCCACAAAGCAGACAGCACATCTTGCCACAATACAGACAATACATCTTGCCACAAAGCAGACAACACATCTTGCCACAATACAGACAATACATCTTGCACAAAGCAGACAACACATCTTACCACAAAGCAGACATTTTGCCAGAAAGCAGACAAGACATCTTGCCACAAAGCAGACAACACATCTTACCACAAAGCAGACATTTTGCCACAAAGCAGACGAGACATCTTGCCACAAAGCAGACGAGACATCTTGCCAGAAAGCAGACAACACATCTTACCACAAAGCAGACATTTTGCCAAAAGCAGACAAGACATCTTGCCACAAAGCAGACATTTTGCCACAAAGCAGACGAGACATCTTGCCACGAAAGCAGACAAGACATCTTGCCACAAAGCAGACATTTTGCCACAAAGCAGACAGACATCTTGCCAGAAAGCAGACAAGACATCTTGCCACAAAGCAGACAACACATCTTACCACAAAGCAGACAAACTTTGCCACAAAGCAGACAAGACATCTTGCCACAAAGCAGACAAAATCTTGCCACACAGCAGACAAGACATTTTGCCACATACAGACAAACATCTTCCACAAAGCAGACACATTCTTGCCACAAAGCAGACAAGACATCTTGCCACAAAGCAGCACAAACACATCTTACCACAAGCAGACAGACATTTGCCACAAAGCAGACAAGACATCTTGCCAAAAGCAGACAACACATCTTGCCACAAAGCAGACAAGACATCTTGCCACAAAGCAGACATTTTGCCACAAAGCAGACAAGACATCTTGCCACAAAGCAGACAAGACATCTTGCCACAAAGCAGACAAGACATCTTGCCACAAGCAGACAAGACATTTGCCACAATACAGACAAACATCTTACCACAAAGCAGACATTTGCCACAAAGCAGACAGATATCTTGCCACAAAGCAGACAACACATCTTGCCACAAAGCAGACATTTTGCCACAAAGCAGACAACATCTTGCCACAAAGCAGACAAGACACTTTACACAAAGCAGACATTTCCACAAAGCAGACAACACATCTTGCCACAAACGCAAACAAAGACATCTTGCCACAAAGCAGACAATTTTCCACAAAGCAGATACAACATCTTGCCACAAAGCAAGACAAGACACATCTTGCCACAAAGCAGACAAGAACTCTTGCCACAAAGCAAGACATCTTACACAAAACAGACAAACACATTTTGCCACATAAAACAGACAAAACATCTTGCCACAAAACAGACGACAACACATCTTGCCACAAACACAGACGACAAACACATCTTGCCACAAAACAGACAAACATTTGCCACAAAACAGACAACACACTCTTGTCCACAAAGCAGAAATTTTGCCACAAAACAAACAAGAACATCTTGCACAAACAGACAACACATCTTGCCACAAAACAGACATCTTGCCACAAAACAGACAACACATCTTGCCACAAAACAGACAACACATCTTGCCACAAAACAGACAACACATCTTGCCACAAAACAGACAACACATCTTGCCACAAAAACAGAATCTTGCACAAAAACAACATTGCCACAAAACAGACAATACATCTTGCCACAAAACAGACAACACATCTTGCCACAAAACAGACAAAACCATCTTGCCACAAAACAGACAACACATCTTGCCACAAACAGAATCTTGCCACAAAACAGACAACACATCTTGCACACAAAACAGACAACACATCTTGCCACAAAACAGACAACAACTTGCCACAAAACCAAAACAGACAACACATCTTGCCACAAAACAGACAACAATCTTGCCACAAAACAGACAAAACCTTGCCACAAAACAGACAAAAACCTTGCCACAAAACAGAAAACACATCTTGCCACAAAACAGACAACACATCTTGCCACAAACAGACAAAACCTTGCCACAAAACAGACAAAACCTTGCCACAAAACAGACAACACATCTTGCCACAAAACAGACAAACCTTGCCACAAAACAGACAACACATCTTGCCACAAAACAGACAAAACCTTGCCACAAAACAGACAACACATTTTGCCACAAAGCAGATGCCACAAAGCAGACAAGACATCTTACCACAATATAGACAATCATCTTACCACAAAACAGACAAGACATCTTGCCACAAAACAAACAAGACTTCTTGCCACAAAGCAAACATTTCCCACAAAGCAGACAACACATCTTATCACAAAGCAAACAAGACATTTTGCCACAAAACAGACAAGAATCTTGCCACAAAGCGGACAAGACATCTTGCCACAAAACAGACAAGACATCTTGCCACAAAGCAGACATTTTGCCACAAAGCAGACGACACATCTTACCACAAAGCAAACAAGACATCTTGCCACAAAACAGACAAGGCATCTTGCCACAAAGCAGACATTTTGCCACAAAACAGACAAGACATCTTTGCCACAAAACAGACAAGACATTTTTCCACAAAAGAGACAAAAAATCTTGCCACAAAACAGACAACACATCTTGCCACAAAACAGACAAGACATCTTACCACAAAACAGACAAAACCTTGCCACAAAACAGAAAGACATCTTGCCACAAAACAAACAAAACCTTGCTACATAACAGACAACACATCTTGCCACAAAACAGACAAGACATTTTGCCAGAAAAAAACAGACAACAAATCTTGCACAAAACAGACAAGACATTTTGCCACAAAACAGACAAGACATCTTGCCACAAAACAGACAAACACATCTTACCACAAAACAGTCAAGACATCTTGCCTGAAAACAGATAAAACAATTTGCCACAAAGTAGACAAGACACCTTACCACAAAACAGTCAAGACATCTTGCCTGAAAACAGATAAAACAATTTGCCACAAAGTAGACAAGACACCTTACCAGAAAGCAGAGAGTGTTACGTCACTCAGGACGTCATATTAAAGAGACGCTCTGCCACACTTTGCCTACTTTCCAGATATGAGTACCACAGACTTTGATCTATTCCCCAAGCTAAAAGAATCCCTCTGTGGGTACAACTTTAATCACTTGGAAATAGAGGTAGCCAAACAGACACAACATAATTCTTTTTGCCTAGCAACAGACGTTTCGAACTTTCCCAACAGATCATAATCGCAAATCAGATCACAGAAGAATTGGGCTAATTTTGTGCAAAGTTTCAAAGCACTTTTTTTTCCAAAGTTATTACAACATTCTGGCTATTTATTGGATGACTCTCGGGAAATAAATACAGCTTACTTTTGTTTCTGTGTTTGATTTATTCGCTGGAACAATTCTTGTGGGGATGCCCGGGGGAGTGGGTGGGTCTGTCAGTATAAATGCTATCCCCCACCTTGTGAAATTCTGTATTAGAAATGTTTTTTTTCCTGTCACTCGCTTTGTTGCTGCTTGCTCCTTTGCGTTTTGTCATCTCTTCCTATCATTTTTGCCTTGCTGATCCATTGCCCTTGTATGTGTTCGTTAATGTCTTGCATGTTTTTTTTTATTAGGACTGATAGTTAGATACATGTACTGACTGAATTTTTGGCTCTAAGAACATAGTGTGATGTGCAGAAGCCATTCTATGTAATTTAGACGAGTTTTTACAAGCCCTAGTGTACAAATGCCTATCAATTAACATCAGAAAGAGAGTCCTTGAATGTTATATAGAACCAATACTGTTGTACGGCCGTATGCGAGGCGTGGACAGTCAGCAAGCAAAGCCAGAGCAAGATTGAGGCAGCTGAGATGTGGTTTCTAAGAAGAATGTTGAGAGTTCCATGGACAGCAAAGAAAACAAACAAGACAGTCTTGATGGAGGCAGACGTCATCTTGAGAAACTGAAACTTCCTGGTTTTTTTTCTTGGTCAACGAAGTTGTGTGTAATCTGAGATTGTTACCGCTCTGATATGGCTCTGTACTGTCGGCAGAGTTTTCATCATCATGTCGAGCTTGCTCGGCTATCCATGACACGTTTCTTCCATCCTTCTCTGTCAGACATTGCAGTAGGTAGTTCATCATACTGACAGCCCGTATCATCCATCAGTTGGTCGATGAAGGTTTCCTTTGGACGTCCTGGTCTTTGTTTGCCGTGGCTGGGTTTCCATAGTAGAACACCCCCCACCAGTTCTTCTTTGCTACGCCAGCAGTGTCCCGCGAAGCGCAGTCTTTGTTGACGTATTGATTAACTGATTGGTGAGATCTTACCATATAACTCTTTGTTAGTTGGAAGTTCTCTCCAGGATTTGTTCAGGGCTGCACGTAGCATTTGTGTGTATGCTCCATCAATCTTCTTCTCCAATGTCGTTGTTAGGGTCCAAGAGATTGAGCCATATGTAAGAACGGACTCTACTGCTGCTCGGAAGTAGTTACTTTTCAGGTTGTCTGGTAAATTGGATTTCCAGATTTTGTCCAGTTGATTTAGTGCGCACCAGACATTTCCGAGTCTGGTGTTGACGTCTTGTTCTGTGGAGTCAATGTAGCTGCCAAGGTATTTTAAGTCTTGAACTTGTTTGATCGTATCTCCATTGAGACTTCTCATACCTTCTGATGCGTCTTGGCTCAGACAGATGAACTCTGTTTTGTTCGCGTTGAGGTGGAGCCCGATCTCCATTGCTGTTCTTTCGACATTCTCTGTCCAGCGTCTTGTGTACTTCACCGTTGACTAAGCAAAGTTCCTCCGCTGATGTGCACATCCGCCATGCTGCTCTCCATGGTTTCCCTGTAACCCAGCAAGGGTGGCTGATGGGTGCTCGGCCCTGCCAAAGGGCCTCCCATGATTTGGTCCGGGACAGCTTATTGAATATTCACAGCCACCCCATAACACGGCATTCCCCTATCCGCTACCCTGGGACCCGCTGGGTTGGAGCGTTTGACTTCTCCTGGTGCTTGACAGCCTATCCTAGGACTGACAAGGTTCCCCAGGGTTTTCAATAAAAACAATATTAACAATGATGATAATACGTTCTAGTAAACGAGAAATTTCCACACAACAGTTTCAAACCGCCATTATATTAGTTTTCACGTCGTTATTTCCAATCGATCGGTCGATAGACACTCCTCCAAAGGAGGGGAAAAGGAGAAAAAGAGACGTAAAGGATAACAGTGGGGTTCTAGTTTACTACTGACAAATCTGTCACTCCTGCCTCCTCCTTGTCCCCCTCCATTTCCTAAAAAAAGTCCTTGCTGGTTATGTCACTACGATGTTTCTTGTTGTTTAAATATGCTTGTCTTTTTACGAACACTTGACCAGTGTCACGATGATGGAATAAATTTGCAGACATTGGAGATAGTTGAGAAAGCGACGTTTGATATATGCGTTTTAAAAAGTAAAGTAATCTGGGCGTCCCTTATCTTACTACAAAGTGAAGTTTGATATAAGCATACTACAGGGGGGTGCAAAAGTAGGTATACAGTAAGTATCACATCATTATTATAATGCTTAATTCCGCTCTCGATTAGAGGAGTGTGTGAATACCGACGGCAAGCAGTTTGAGTATCTGACGGATTAAATTAAGCTGTGCTTGTTATTACATGTATATGCAATATTCATTTGTTTGTATAATAAATGCAATGAGTATTGTACGTGTTTTCTTTTTTCATAACTGTATAACCTACTTTTGCACCCCCCTGTAATAAAAGTTGTCCTGGAGTCTCTTATCTTTCTATAAAGTGAAGTTTGATACATGCGTATTAGAAAGGTTGTCTTGGAGTCCCTTGTCTTTCTGATAAAACAAAATTTGATACAAGCGTACTAACAAAAGTTGGCTGGGAGTCTCTTATCTCTCTATAAAGTGAAGTTTGATACATGTTTACTAACAAAAGTTGTTTGGGTGTCCCTTACCTTTATGTGAAGCGACGTTTGATACATGTCCACTAAAACAGTTGTTTTGGAGTTCCTTATCTCTATAAAAACAAACGATGATACTTGCGTTCCCTCTATAAAGCGAGTTGATACATGCTTACTAACGAAAGTTGTATGGGAGTCCCTTAACTTTCTATAAAGCGAAGGTTGTATGGGAGTCCCTTAACTTTCTATAAAGCGAAGGTTGACCCATGCGTGTTAGTATTCTTGAAAGCTGTTTGGGAGTCCGTGATCATTTTTAAAGCTAAATCAGATATATGCGTGCTAACAGAAGTTGCTACAGAATCCCTATTTGCTTGAGCTTGGGCGATCAGTTTTGCTTTCAGAGTTAGTGTTCGTGTTACCATGATACTAAACGTTGTTCTCTCGATGCATAAACGATAATCCTGTGTTCATAGCATCAAAACGCCATTTCAGTTAATTGAAGTTGTCGAAGCCTCGATCTCTTAAGCTTCTTATACTATATATAGCGTGAAACGCTATTTCACTTAATT
>CM060312.1:20183837-20186337 GCA_030674185.1 Monoplex corrugatus
CTCCGTCGTGCGGGCCTACAGACCATCTTTGCCCTTCTAAGCCAACGCCGACTACGCTGGCTTGGCCATGTGCGTCGAATGGAGGATGGACGCATACCAAAAGACGTTCTCTACGGCGAACTGGCAAACCGGAAGCGAACTCCAGGACGCCCACAGCTACGCTTTAGAAGCTCAGGGATTGACCCAGGCTCTTGGGAGACTCTGGCGAAAGACAGGCAGCGTGGAGGACAGCCGTTCAGCAAAGGCGTTGTGAATGCGGAGAGGAGGAGAGCAGAAAGCGCAGACGAGAAAAGGGCTCTTCGCAAGCAAACGTTCCAGAAACCAGACAACAGCGACTCAATTTGTATGTGGCAGATGTGACAGAGATTGCCACTCAAGAATCGGCCTGCACAGCCACAGCAGAAAGTGCACGTCATGACCACAACGCCTCCTGGTGCAGACTATCATCTCCTGAGATGTAAAGAGGCCGACGAATCTTGAATATAAACTCAGTGTTACTCTTTCTATTTTGACAGTTGTAACAGTTAAAAAAATCCTTAACATGCCGAGTAAATGATTCAAACGTTGTTTCTTGCGAAAAAAAGTTCTTTAACAACAGCGGAGAAAATTGGTTCAAGAAATAAATTTATTTCAATAACATTTTATATCAAAATGACCTAAAGATGGGTTACGTTCGTTCAAACGTATAAATATTCGTGCTTTCCCTGCAAAGGTAATATCTGCATTCCAAATCTGAAAACGACTCATTTTCACACGCCTGAAAAAGTTTCCGTTACAATTTCTCAAGATGACGTCTGCGCGCTCGGAATGAATTCCATATGCACTAACGTCACAGGTGCCGTGTGATGGAGAAGATAGAGATAATGATTACGGCACAAGCCTTAAGCCTACACATAAACCCAAGAACTGGCCAGGTCCTGAGGTCCTACATACATGTAGATAGTTCATAACCCTGGGGTCGTAGGGGAGTGAGGTGGCAGAGACCTCAACTTTTTCCGGGGCCAGCACTTGAGGGTGGCGCCCGTCCCCTCTCCTTCGATTCAAATTCATACTCATATTCACATTTTTTTTTACCAAGACTTCAGAAAGGCAAGTAGGCTAATTGGTTCTTCACGGGGTAGGACCTGGGAAATGAACCTATCTCTTCAACGTTTTATACCAAGGCAGCGGGCAATGCCTTGCTCGTCACGATTTTCAACTGCCGGGGGAATCTTTAACGTGCGCAGCCAGAAGGCACACGGGTCCGACTCGTTTTTCGCCCCCTTCCGAAAGACTAGACGTTCAGTTCGATTTTCGGGTTTAAACTAATGAGAAAAAGTCGAGCCTCTATTGGGAAGCGAACCCTGGAACCTCGAGTTTAGTTAAGTTATTGGCAGGCGAACGTCTGAACCATTCTGCCACTCTTCTCCCTGAACAGGTGAAAAAAAATCATCGCTAACACTTTGCTGACTCCTACCCCTTCCCATAACGTTTGGGTCACCTTATGTTTCACACACACACGCACACACACACTCACGCACGTACTTACATTCGCCCACAGACTTTCGCTTGTTTGATACGAATCGATTCATTTCCACACAAAAAAGTGAATTTTCGAGAGCATGCTTTCCCATTTTCCCTCGCCTCCACGGCTGCCGGATTTTTCAGATATCTACACCCAATCATCGCTCTTAGTGCACAGCCCTCTTCAATCCTGTCAGAGCTTGGCGTAATTGCTCAGCAGGACGCGCGGAGAAACGTGGTCATTAACTGGCTTACCTCGTTTGGACAGGGCGATCTTGCTGAAAAATACTTTCTCCCCACCTCAACCCACTTTCCTCTCCCGTTTCTTTTTTTTTCTTTTTCTTTTATTGTTGTTGTTGTCTTCTCATTTTCTTGCTCTGTTTTTTTTGTGTGTGTGTAAAAAATAACGTAAGAAGCCTCTTAAATATCTGATTCCCAGCCCAAGAAAGAATCGATCGATAGATCGGTCATCAATCAATCAATCAATCAATCAATCAATCAATCAATCAATCAATCAATCAATCAATCTGTCCACCCATCCATCCATCCATCCATTCATCCATCCATCCATCAATCGATCGATCGATCAACCGATCAATCAGCGTCGATCCATAGACTTTATTACGCTTCCCAGGTTGACATAAATTATAGCCTAAACCTGAAATATGAAATGCCCTTAGATTAACAGTACTAGGGAATATCGTTCTTCTAAATCACACATCGCCTTTGTTTGAACATTTATAAAGGCCCAGTTCCATTTTTCCTTGATAACTGAATCAGTCCAAGCATTTTCGTTTTCATAGAACAGTTTGTTGATAGGTCAAGTTCTGTGATTTCCGATATCTTTAGCCAATGAGAACAGATTGCAGCGTGTTCATTCAATAAATACAGGGTAATGTGATCACTTTAGCCAGTCAGAAGATCTAGTTTGATATCTTACGCCAATCAGAACAGATTATAGCCATCACAATTAGGGGGCCTTCTGATTGGTTGATGA
>CM060312.1:20193837-20198837 GCA_030674185.1 Monoplex corrugatus
GACCAATATTTACAGTTCGACAGCCACCAGCCCCTTGAACACAAACTGGGAGTGATTCGAACCCTTACCCACAGAGCTAACACCATATGCAGTACCCAAGAGGCAAAAGACAAGGAGACAAACCACCTGAAAAAAGTGCTCACCATCTCGGGCTACAAAAAGTGGGCCTGGAACAGCCCGGGAGGCAGGAAATCCAACACCGCATCCCAACAGCCAGTGAAACAACACCAGCGCAAGGGACACATCACCATCCCATACGTAGGAGGTGTGAGTGACGCTCTGTCCAGAAAGATCAGAAAACTGGGGGTGGCTGTACATTCCAAACCTTCCAACACCATACGCAGCCAGCTGGTCACCCCCAAGGACAAAACCAGCAAACTCGACAAAGCTGGCATTATATACAGAATAGACTGCCAGGACTGTAACCAACATTATGTCGGTGAAACTGAACGCCCCCTTCAGAAGAGACTAACAGAACACAAGAGGGACTCTTCTCCAGTAGGAGCTCACCTACACGCCGAAAAACATCAATTCAGTGCGGACAATGTCAACATCCTGGACAGAGAAAATAAGTGGTTCCAGCGAGGAGTCAAGGAGGCCATCTACATCGCAGCCACCAACCCCCCGCTCAACAGGGACCGGGGCCGTTACACCCTGCCCCCGGTGTACCATTCTCTGATTCGATCTCGTGAACTGGGTTCATCCCATGTTCGCGAGATCTGAGTAGAGATTCACGCAGACAGCATTAGAGCGCTGACGAAGATGGCGAGAACGCCATCGAAAGCTACGGAACTGTGAGTAGCGATTTTTACACTGTTGGGAGACCTTGTTCTTCAAAATTGGTAGCATTATACTTAAATCTTGATATTTACTTCTAAACCTCCTATGTATAAAATAGTATATGTCAAAGAAAGCATGGAACAACAGCAAGCTGACTGAGCACACAAAGATCCAGATCTACAGAGCCTGTGTCGTGAGCACTCTCCTCTATGGCAGCGAGTCCTGGATTTTGCGTGCCCGACAAGAGCGAAAGCTCAATGCTTTTTATATGCGTGGCCTCCGACGCATTCTGAACATCACCTGGCAGGACAAGGTCCCAAACAACACTGTCCTGGAAAGAGCTGGATGGACCAGCATGTACACGCTGTTGAAACAGAGACGTATGCGCTGGCTCAGCCATGCCGTGCGCATGGACGACGGACGGATCCCTAAAGACCTCCTCTACGGAGAACTTGTGCAGGGAAAACGTCCCACAAGCAGACCACAGCTGCGATTCAAAGATGTGTGCAAGAGGGACCTAAAAGCCTTGAACATCGACCAGAACAACTGGGAAGCAACAGCCCTCGAACGGTCAGCCTGGAGACAGACTGTGCAGAAAGGTCTCTCCAAATTCGAAGAGACACTCGCTCAGCAGCACGAGGAAAAGAGAACGAGAAGAAAGGCTGCAGCCCAGGCAGAGAGACCAGATTCAGACTTCATCTGTGCCCTCTGCCACAGGGACTGTTATTCCCGCGTCGGATTGGCCAGCCACACCCGACGCTGTACCAGAATAAACACCTAGAGCGCAGCTCCATAGTCTTCCGAGACTGAAGGATGCCTATATCTATATATTCTGTATGTTATATGTTCTTCATATGTCAACAATACTTTTTCCTATGTATATGAATTAATACAATTGTTCTTACCACATATTACGTTGATATCTGTTTATTGTAAAATAAGAACTGAATGACACAATTCTTCTACGCACACATCCAATAAGCAATAGACTATGCATCTACTCTTTGGGATTCAGGTAGCTGTAATGTACTCATGTACTTAAACCTCTCATATATCTTTAAACGAGCTTTAAAACTCATTCTCTTGGAAAAAAAATGGAATAAACAGACTCCGCTGTAAGGAATTAAATATCTTACCATTAAAACTCAAACTTTAATATAACAAAGGACTAGTCATGCACAACATAATAACACTTCTCTATAAATCTTCTCCGCAACAAGAGCCTCAGGAAGTCAGGAGCTACCCTCTGGAACACACTTCGAGAAAACATTCGAAAATGTCTGAGTTTTATAATTTTGAAGAAGAGTTGTTTTGCACAACTCTTGCATCAATTAACTCTTCTCCTACTTGACAATCAAGTCTATCACAAACATATTTTGTAGTGCTTTACTATCTAATAAAAACTGTTTCAAATCTATTTCTTTGACTTAAGGTTTGTTTCCCTCGTTGGGATGTCTGTTTTGTTTCATGTACACTTTACATACATTGTGTAATATGAGCCTGTTCGGGTATGACTTGCATGCATTGATTTTGCTCTTGCTCTCTCTCTCTCTGTCTTGCTCTGTGTATCTCTCTGTTTCTTTCTCTCTCTGTCTATCTGTCTGTATGTCTGTCTGTCTGTCTCTCTCTTCGAATATACTTCTCTGACCGAAAGTTTTATGGTTGCCTTGTTGGAATTTCTATGTTGTATAATGTGTATTGGATGATGTATTATGTGTAGTGTAATGGAGACTCTCTTTGGACGAGGGCTGGACGTAAAAAGCACATACTTTGTATATTTCATACCCTCGTAAATAACTTTTTTCTAGTTCTTTTTTCGTTTGTCTTTCTCCTTCTTTTTCTTTCCCCTTCTCTCCCTATGTCTGTCTGTCTGTCTCTCCCTTTCTCCTTCCTCTCTGTCTCTTTTGTCTCACGCACACGTTTTCTGTCCGCACCCTCCCCTCTCTGTCACTCCCATATCTATAACTATTTTCCTACCCACGCCTCTCCTTGTCTCTCACACAAAAGACAATAGTTGATGCTGCTCTTGATTTCATTGTGCAGTACGTCTTATGTTATTGATTTATTGATGTATTTCTCTTTTGGCATTTCTACATTTCTACTTCTAGACAGACGTCTACCTTAGGAACAGCAAGTTTGTAACAAGAAGTCTTTTATCTACTAACTTTTACCGTTACAAGATAAGGTATCATTGTCATTGTCATCGTGTTCAGATGCTGTCATGATTCATTTGTCTTCGTGTGGACTCTCCATGGCGAGAGCTGGGTATGGACAGAAAGCATCATTTTACGTATATCACTATCCCGTAAACAAAGATTGATTTCTTCCTATTCTCTCTCTCTCGTTGTAAGTGAGTGAGTGAGTGAGTGAGTGAGAGTGGTTGTGTGTGGTTGTGTTGTGTTGTGTTTGTGTGTGTGTGTGGTGTGTGTGCGTGTGTGTGTGTGTGTGTGTGTGTGTGTGTGTGTGATGTATGTGTGTGTATGTGTGTGTATGTGTATATGTGTGTGTGTGTGTGTGAGAGAGAGAGAGAGAGAGAGAGAGAGAGGAGGAGGGAGAGAGAGAGACAAGCCAAGTGGATGGACATTGTAGTTTCCAAATAAGGACAAAATAAAAGTATTGTATTGTACTGTATTATATAGTATCATATTGTATTGTATCGTATTTATTGGTGCTGTTGTTTTTCAGTGAATCTAAGACATAAACAACGTTGAAAAACCACCTAATAAAGACTTTTTATTAACTGACTGATTTACTTTCTTACTTACTGACTGACTGACTGACTAACTTACTGACTGACTGATTTACTGACTTACTGACTGACTGACTGACTGACTGATTTACTTACTGACTGACTGACTTACTGAGTGACTGACTTTCTTATTTTATTACTTACTCACTTACTGACTGACTTATTGACTGACTGTCTTTCTTACTTTCTTAATTACTGACTGACTGACTTGCTTACTGACTGACTGACTGACTTGCTGCTTACTGACTGACTGACTGACTGATCGACCGACTGACTTACTTACCTACGTACTGATTTACTGACCTACCTACTTACTTACGTACTTACTGACGTACTGACTGACTGACTGACTGACCGACTTACTTAATTACTGCCCATTATGCCTCTGTAGAGTGCCCTGAATGTCTCAGGGCTTTTGGATCTTCTATTGTTCGTCGCCAAATGGTGTGTGTGTGTGGTGTGTGTGTGTGTGTGTGTGTGTGTGTGTGTGTGTGATGTGTGTGTGTGTGTGGTGTGTGTGTGATGTGGTGTTGGTGTGTGTGTGTGTGTGTGTGTGTGTGTGGTGTGTGTGTGTGTGTGTGTGTGTGTGTGTGTGTGTGTGTGTGTGTGTGTGGTATGTGTTGTGTGTGTGTGTGTGTGTGTGTGTGTGTGTGTTTTGCTTCCTATCTTCTGTCTTCCTTCTGTGTCCAGTGAAGGGCAGTCCAGGTGATGCCATTGCATGTTTACATGTGTGTGTGTGTGTGTGTGTGTGTGTGTGTGTGTGTGTGTGTGCGTGGTGTGTGTGTGTATGTGTGTGTGTGTGTGTGCGTGTTTTGCTTCCTGTCTTCTGTCTTCCTTCTGGTGTCCAGTGAAGGGCAGTCCAGGTGATGTTGTCCCGCTCACATCGGGTGATGTGTCCAGTCCATCTGCATGGTCTTTTCATTATGACAGTGTCCATATTCTCTTGATTACGTTGGAGAAATATATATATAGGGACCTCGGCACAGATTAATCTGAATGGGCGTGGCCAAGGTTTTGTCAGAAGTTTCCACAGAGATGAGATACTTTTGTAAGCTATCGCTTTGTATCACATTATTCATAAATGTGCAAAGATTTCTGGAACTGACTTTTCATATAAAACCAAAAACCAAGAATAATTATGGTGTAATCTTAGGATGCTGATTGCAATTGAAAGTCGACGTATGTCCGCTTGACTTCCACGCCGGACTAAAGTTCAAATTTATGAAGAGATATGAGAGGTGTGACACAGGTGTGAGGGCAAACGACTGGAAATGTCACTACTTTGATCATTTCCTTATTCATTCAGAAAGGACTCATTGTTATCCCAAACACGAGTTCTTCAAACCGCTTCCTGAATGAGTGTCGAAGGTCTTCCTTGATTTCTGGGATCAAACCATCAGTTATTAGATAGTTAATCAGATAGTCACTGAGTCACTGAGTCACTGAGTCAGTCAGTCAGTCTGTCAGTCTG
>CM060312.1:20206337-20213837 GCA_030674185.1 Monoplex corrugatus
TCCATACCCTGCATGGCCCATTTGGGCATAGTCATGAGTTACCTTGTTCACGAGCCAAATGGCAAGGTGGGCAGATGATCAAACTCGAAACATAGCTACCCAAGGCTAACCAGCCGGGCTCAGCCCAGCTCATCATCATCATCATCATGTGCCCTGCCGCATGGCGTTGACGATCATGGTCCTCCATATGTATCTATCCCTTGTTGCCGCAAGCATATCTTCCACCCTTTCCGTCCTCAGCCACTCTGCAAGTCCCCCATCCAATATTTTCTCCCTGGGTCTACCTGGTGCTGTCTTTCCCTCCGGCTTTTCTGTGCCAAAGCTACCAGATAGCATTACTGAGCGCTTCCTTAGCCTTACTTCGGCCCTCATCTGTCTATCAGGCAAACCGCCAGTCGCCAGCTGCCAATTCGCATAGTTGCCAAATCTTCTGCCCTGTATGCGTGTGGTAAAGTCATCATTATGTGAAACGAATCTGGTCTGGATTTCCTACATTGAACTGTCATTGTGTAAGATAATGGATCCGAAAGTTTTGTTTTGTTTTTTGTTTTTGTTTTTTTGTTAGCTTTATGGAAAAACGGATGATTTGACGGAAAAGAAGACACATCAGTTTAGTTTTTGCTGAGTGTAGATTGTGGTAGAAGAAAGAAATAAGTCTATTTTTCAATGAAGGTAAAACAAGTGATTACCATAACTTTACATTTCCTGGCAAAAAATATTAACATTATGTAAATGAAGAAAACAAGACAGACACAAATGTAGGCCATATAACTTGTTAAACTGTAACGAAAGCAAACTTACAAACAAACAAACAAACAAACAAACAAACAAACAAACAAACAAACAAACAAACAAACAAACAAATAACTGTTCAAGCCATTCTAACCACCTTCCTTTATGTCCAAAACACAGTACTTCTGTCAAATGATGTCATTTGTGAAGTGTATTCTCATCAAATGATCATGACATTACTTGTAGAAGCGGTGCACGCTGGATGTCTCGGTGTTTCCATAAACCACCGAACACTGACATGACTTACAGGATCTTAAACGCGCGTATCTTATTGTTCTACGTGCGTATTACACATGAAGGGGGCTCAGACAATAACAGGTCTGCTTTTCAGTTTCAGTTTCAGTTTCTCAAGATGATGTCTCCGCGCTCGGAACGAATTCCATATGCACTGACGTTACAGGTGCCATGTGTATTGATGATCATGGCACAAGCCTGCACATAAACCCATGAGCTGGCCAGGTCCTGATATTATGGTCTGCACTTAACGTTAACCTGAAAGATTGGACAAAAAACAACAACAACAAACAAACAAAAACAAACAAACAAACAAAAAACAAACCCAACCAACCAACCAACCAAACAAACAAAAACCCAAACAACCAAAAAACAAAACATAACAAAAAAACAACAACAAAAAACAACAAACAATCCCCACAAAACAAAGAAACAAACAAAACCAACAACAACAAAAGCAAACAAACAAACAAAAACAATAATAATATCAACAACAAAAACAAACAAACAAACAAACAAAACAAAACAAAACAAGAACAACAACAACAACAAAAAAACATCCACCGTTTAGTCTACCAGTTAGGCGGGGCTTCGGGAAGTTTCGAACCCACATCTTCCAGTTCGAAGAAGTTGGTCCAAATCACAATTGTGAAGTTTGGAGTTTGCGGAGTTTCTTCAAGAGGGATTCGTCGCACTGGGACATTTCCATACACGCTCCACCCAAATCTGCCAGCAAGTGCCCTGGCAGATTCCCTGAGCCCGCGCAAAATCCTATGCCCTGCCACGGGTGAAAAGACATTAGATAACACATTCCTTCCTTCAGACATTAGATAAAAGGTTCCTACCTTCATTCCTTCTTCGGATGAATCAAACAGATTTTGACGAACCATCTTTTGGAACACCGTCACAAAATCTTGTATGCGTGGGGATCATCCGTTTAGGAGACTATTACTGACAAGACACCACATCGTGAGATGATGTCTTACTGTATGGGCCTTGTCCCGACTGGTTAGGCGGGTGATTGTGGATGACGCCAGGAAGAGACGTGCAGATCTTCATAAGACATAAACTGTCCTTCTTTACATGATTGATTTGCCGGTTATCTCCATTGTTACAGGATTGATTTGTCTCTTTCTTTTTCCTGTAGCGTAAAATGTTAGGGCTAGAGGTTGTATTAGGCCTACATGAGGGTGTTTCTGACTTACGACTGCTGACGTTAACTGGAGAATGGATTTTGACTGACAGGGAGTCGTCGAGCTGCACACGAACACGGAATAGTGTATGGTATACTCCAGTGGGAAAATGGAGAGAGACGACTTTCCGGAACGATTCTTCGCTGTGGGGGTAGGTCATCTCCTGGCTAGCTGGAAAGACACGCCCTGAAGTTACTGGAAGCGGATACACATCCACTCGAGACAATACCCGGTCAGGGTGGGTGGGTGGGTATGGGAGTGGGTGGGTGGGAGGGAGGGGGGAATACCCTTTATGATGGGCAAGCCGTTTTAATAATCTCCCTTGAAGAAGAAGCTATGGTTGAAATCATAGACGTAGGAAAAACCTCCCTTCTACGCTCTATTGGTGAAATAGCCTAAATCATGGACGTAGAAAAACCCTCCTTCTACGCTCTATGGGTGGAAAAGCCTAAATCATAGACGTAGAAAAACCCTCCTTCTACGCTCTATGGGTGCAAAAGCCTACAACTTGGCGTGCATTGAGGACAATGCAGGATCATCAGAACAGTAAAAAGAAATTTAAGTACTTTCAGACGATCCTGAGAAAGTGCTCTTCACATAACTCCCCTCCCCCCCCCCAACAAAAAAAATAAAAGAAAAAAAGAAAAAAAAAAAGAAAAAAATTAGAAAAACATGGCTTTAGGCGTTGTTTTTTTTTTTTTAATGGAGGGGATGAATGTTTGAGGGTGTTAGTGACCTTAATTAACTTATGAGCTTTTACTTTCCACACTTACACTTTCGCGACTCATTAACAGTTTGCAACACTAACCGAAATATAGTTGAGTTCCATCCATAGAGAACTGAGGGACTCATGTTCACACATTTTTGTCACTACAGACAGACAGACACACAGACAGACAGACAAACAGACAGACAGACAGACAAACAGATAGACAGACAGACAGACAGACAGATATACAGCTGAGAGAATCTTGTTCACACATGTTCGTCAAGGCAGACAGACAGACAGTCAGACAGACAGACAACTGAGAGAATCTTGTTCACACATGTTTGTCACAGGCAGACAGACAGACAGACAGACAGACAGACAGACAGACAGACAGACAGACAGACAGACCGACAGATAGATATACAACTGAGAGAATCTTGTTCATACATATTTGTCACAGACAGACAGGCAGGCAGACAGACAGACAGACAGGCAGACAGACAGACATACAGACATACATACACACACACACACACCCCTCTCCGGTCGATATCCACCCCCCCCCCCACCCCACCAAGCTTTTCTTCTTCTTTTTCTTTTTCTTCTTCGTTTTTCTTAGAGATTGAAACGGAACAGTAGCTTCCTGTGTGACACTAATCAGCGTGTCTTTTGCCCGACCGGCTTCTTGATCTAATTCCTAGCGTGGCGTGACAATTGATCAGCTCACGTCATTTATCACGCATGATTGGCTGACGTCATCGACTTGGTTAATTTTTCGCGGTCACTGACAGTATCCTGAGTAGGTGGGTGTGTTCATAGATTTAAACTAATGTCTCCTCTTTACCATACGTCGGATATTAGGTTACGTACTTCTTCAAATGAACCAGAATTATCCATAAATGCTTGTTCCCGAGAGAGAGAGAGAGAGAGAGAGGAGAGAGAGAGAGAGAGAGAGGAGAGAGAGAGAGAGAGAGAGAGAGAGGAGGGGAGGGACATAGAGAAAGAGGCAGACAGAGGAGAGAGAGAGAGACAGAGAGACAGAGAGACGAGAGACAGAGAGACAGAGAGAGACAGAGAGGCAGAGAGGGGCGAAGAGAGAGAAAGAGAGAGAGAGAGGGAAGAGAAGAGAGAGAGAGAGAGAGAGAGAGAAGAGAGAAAGAGACAGAAGGAGAAAGAGAAGGACAGAGAGAGAGAGAGAGAGATGCTTATATCCTGGCACACACACACACACACACACACACACACACACACACACACACCACACACACACACACATGTATGTATATATATATATATATTATATATGTACAGATATATGTACAGATATATATTTACAAAGACAGAGAGAGAGAGAAATGATAGGGAAGGGAGAGGGAACGTCTGAGAGGTAGCAGCATATTTGAAATCCATCTACTAACACTATTCAATCGAAGGTTTTCTGAATGCTGAATGCTACTGTTTATCTTTCCCTGTCTTGCTTTTAATCCTCAACTCTCTGTGCAGGAATTCTTTACCCAAACCTGTCAAGTCTTGTCATTGTCAACTGCGATGTTTTCAGTTCTATTCGCCGTTATCTTTCAACTTTAACAGCATCTAAACTGCGACTTCTCTGAATCTTGTCTTGCACCGATATTGTAACTCTCCGCTCTTGCCTTGCCTGCTTCTTCTGTTGCATGCCTCCAGCATATTCAAAATTCCACGGCCCGTCTTGTCCTTCGCAAGAAGAGGCATCATCAGGTCACTCACTCCCTTACTTCGCTTCTCCACTGGCTGCCCATTTCTCAAAGAATTTCATACAAAATCAATACATTATGCTACAAGTGTATCAATGGTACAGCACCTATGTATCTTTGTGACCACCTCCGAATGTACATCCCTGCCTTATTCTCCGTTCAGCTTCTGATACTAGTTATTTGCAATCCCTGTGGGGATACGAGAGGCTCTTTCAGTACAAATAGTATCCCCACCTTCAGGGAATTCTGCGCCAGAAAGTTCCTCTTTTCTGTCACTCTGTTTGTTTCTGATTTGTTAATGTTCCTTTGCTTTCTGACGTTTCTTTCTGTCATATTGTGCCTTGCTGGTCCATTTACCTGTATCATCATCATCATCATCAGATGCCCTGCCGCATGGCGTTGGGGACCATGGAATTCCAACCATCTCTATTTCTCGTTGCCCCCAGCATCTCCCCCACCCGCCTCATCCCCAGCCACTCTGCAAGTCCGTCCAGCATTCTCTCCCTGGGTCTACCTGGTGCTCTCTTTCCCTGCAGCTTTCCCGTTGTGACCAGGTGCTCCAAATCCCCCTTTACCCGTATGTGTTCGATAAAGTCTTAAGTACTTGCTCTTGGGATTGATAAATGGGTGTATGTATTGAGTGCATGTTTGGCTCTAGGGAAACGCAGAAGCAATTTTAAATAATCTAGACCAGTTTTTATTCATATTTTTGAGTTCTTAGTTATGTTTAAACTTGTATTCAGATATATATTTTTTAAATCCACTGTGTGATAAATTGGACGGAGTGGTCAACGCCAGGGGCATCTCCTTAGATTATGTGCGCGAATACATTGATATGTGTTCTTAATTTTGTTTTCCTTTTCTTTTTCTCTTGAAGTATAGTGTATGTTTTTGAACGTCTAAAGCCGTGATATGGCTCTACACAGTCGGCTGGGTTTAAAACAGCAATGACAGTAACAGTAAGAGTTATTTGCAAATCCATTGATACAGATCTTCCACAGTCGGTCGCCGCTCTTTTTCTGTGTCAGGTCCACGCAACTGGTGTGATCTTTCCCCATCTATTTGACAGATACTCTTGTCTTCCTTGAAGTCTAGCTTGAAGAAATATCTCTTTTGTCCAGCAGTGATTTCCCTCTCCACGTGCCCTCTCTTTTGTCCAGCAGTGATTTCCCTCTCCACGTGCCCTCTCTTTTGTCCGCAAGTGATTTCCCCTTCTACGTGCCCTCTCTTTTGTCCAGCAGTGATTTCCCCCTCCACGTGCCCTCTCTTTTGTCCAACAGTGATTTCCCCTTCCACGTGCCCTCTCTTTTGTCCAGCAGTGATTTCCCTCTCCACGTGCCCTCTCTTTTGTCCGGCAGTGATTTCCCCTCTACGTGCCCTCTCTTTTGTCCAGCAGTGATTTCCTTCTCCACGTGCCCTCTCTTTTGTCCAGCAGTGATTTCCCCCTCTACGTGCCCTCTCTTTTGTCCGGCAGTGATTTCCTTCTCCACGTGCCCTCTCTTTTGTCCAGCAGTGATTTCCCCCTCTACGTGCCCTCTCTTTCGTCCAGCAGTGATTTCCTTCTCCACGTGCCCTCTCTTTTGTCCAGCAGTGATTTCCCCCTCCACGTGCCCTCTCTTTTGTCCAGCAGTGATTTCCCTCTCACGTGCCCTCTCTTTTGTTCAGCAGTGATTTCCCTCTCCACGTGCCCTCTCTTTTGTCCAGCAATGATTTCCCCCTCCACGTGCCCTCTCTTTTGTCCAGCAATGATTTCCCCCTCCACGTGCCCTCTCTTTTGTCCAGCAATGATTTCCCCCTCCACGTGCCCTCTCTTTTGTCCAGCAATGATTTCCCCCTCCACGTGCCCTCTCTTTTGTCCAGCAATGATTTCCCCCTCTACGTGCCCTCTCTTTTGTCCAGCAATGATTTCCCCCTCCACGTGCCCTCTCTTTTGTCCAGCAATGATTTCCCCTCCACGTGCCCTCTCTTTTGTTCAGCAATGATTTCCTTCTCCACGTGCCCTCTCTTTTGTCCAGCAGTGATTTCCCCCTCTACGTGCCCTCTCTTTTGTCCAGCAGTGATTTCCCCCTCCACGTGCCCTCTCTTTTGTTCAGCAGTGATTTCCCCTCCACGTGCCCTCTCTTTTGTCCAGCAGTGATTTCCCTCTCCACGTGCCCTCTCTTTTGTTCAGCAGTGATTTCCCTCTCCACGTGCCCTCTCTTTTGTCCAGCAGTGATTTCCCTCTCCACGTGCCCTCTCTTTTGTCCAGCAGTGATTTCCCCCTCTACGTGCCCTCTCTTTTGTCCAGCAGTGATTTCCCCCTCCACGTGCCCTCTCTTTTGTTCAGCAGTGATTTCCCCCTCCACGTGTCCTCTCTTTTGTCCAGAACTGGTTTCCCCTTCCACGTGCCCTCTCTTTTGTCCAGAACTGGTTTCCCCTTCCACGTGCCCTCTCTTTTGTCCAGAACTGGTTTCCCCTTCCACGTGCCCTCTCTTTTGTCCAGAACTGGTTTCCCCTTCCACGTGCCCTCTCTTTTGTCCAGAACTGGTTTCCCCTTCCACGTGCCCTCTCTTTTGTCCAGAACTGGTTTCCCCTTCCACGTGCCCTCTCTTTTGTCCAGAACTGGTTTCTCCTTCCACGTGCCCTCTCTTTTGTCCAGAACTGGTTTCCCCTTCCATGTGCCCTCTCTTTTGTCCAGAACTGGTTTCCCCTTCCACGTGCCCTCTCTTTTGTCCAGAACTGGTTTCCCCTTCCACGTGCCCTCTCTTTTGTCCAGCAGTGATTTCCCCTTCCACGTGCCCTCTCTTTTGTCCAGAACTGGTTTCCCCTTCTTCGTGCCCTCTCTTTTGTCCAGCAGTGA
>CM060312.1:20218837-20223837 GCA_030674185.1 Monoplex corrugatus
TCTGTGTTTGTGTTCCATGTCTGTGTTTGTGTTACCATGTCTGTGTTTGTGTTACAATGTCTGTGTTTGTGTTACCATGTCTGTGTTTGTGTTACGATATCTGCATTTGGTTTGCTCCTTTTCTACAAAATATACTGATCAGGAAGCATTGAAGAAGGGGAAAGGAGAAAGGGCGATAATGTTGTAGAAGCAACGAAACACTTGCACAGACTGTTTACGTTTCTTCGTCTTTCTGGTTTTACAAACGTAATGTTGAGGTGTTTCTATTCATGGCAATCAATAATATCCTCTCTGGTGTATGCGTTTTGTGGCGTCTTGTAGACACAGTTACTTCCCTTTTTCGTTCTTCACGTAGGTGTTCACCCCCCCCCCCCCCAATTGTGGTGGCTATGTCGTTGCTTTACTTCATTCCTTTCTTTGTTTTTTTTCCCTCTCTTTGTCTCACTCTCTCTTTCTCTTTCTTTCTGTCTCTCTGTTTCTGTCTCTGTCTGCCTGTCTGTGTCTGTCCATCTGTCTGTGTCTGTGTCTGTCTGTGTCTGTCTGTCTGTCTGTCTGTCTCTCATTCTCTCTCGCACCCAGTCCATCCCCTCAATCACTCGTCTAACTCCACCAAACCGCTGAATAGTACTTCATCAGACAGTAATTTCTGAACAGAATTTATCGGTTCATTTACAAACCCGACTATTGTGTCTGTCAACTCCAACGTTAAGTGTGGAAGAGGCCTAAAAATTGAATCGTCAATAACATCCATCGCTGTCCACTCAGTCTATAGACAGCTCGTATGGTTGACGTGTCCTACAGTAACACTGTCTCCTGTCATCCGTACTCTCTCATGGGGCGATACTGTGTAGGACTGCTTGTGTTGCTATGTCTGTACAGTCGTTTGTAGTCCCGTCTCCACGATGTAACACCCCCTCCCCCCACCCATCACACAAGCATCAAGGACATAGGCAGGAGATAAGGAAATGGATGGTTCAGGGGATGAAAGTTCGGTTGAAATTGTCATATTCTGAATTTCATTCTAATTATGAATCTTAATTTGAAGGTGCTCAAAGATCTAGTAGTTGAGGAAAATGAAAGATAATAACACAATTATTAGCCCGAGAAATGTTCGCCGTGAGCGATACTCTTATCTCCCTTTGTCCTTCTCTGCGACATTCTAGCACTTCTCTGCCTTACCCATGTTCTGTCACTCTGTCTTCCCTCCTTCACTGTCCTCTACGTATTACTTAGCCTTCTCTGTTTCTGGTCCACTCTCCTGGAACAAACTTCCTCTCTCAGTCCGTCAGCAACCTACTTTTGTCTCCTTCAAGTCCGCTATCAAAACTCACCTTTTCTCCTCTGCATAAAATCCTGACCTCACTCAACCCCTCTGCAGCCTGTCTCCACTCGGAGGGGAATCACATTGTAATATATAATTGTATATAATATGCTCTCTATAATTTTCCATTGCTTTTATTCTTTCTCCCTATTTATAGCCATGCGCGCGCGCTGCTGTGTGTGTGTGTGTGTGTGTGTGTGTTGTTCGTTCGTTGCTTGATTTAACGTCTTTTCACTATAAGTGATATTAGACGGTGTGTGTGTGTGTGTGTGTGTGTGTGTGTGTGTGTGTGTGTGTGTGTGTGTGTGCGTGCGTGCGTGTGTATCTGTTTCAGCGCTTAGATTTGATTTTATCAAGATTTTGCGCTATATAAATATTATTATTATTATTATTATTATTATTACTTCCTCAAATAGCGGTATCAGTAAAGAACGTGTCGGTTCGTTTGCGTTCCACAATATCGCTCGTCTCCCATGGAGGAATATGAAGAAGGCTTTAAAAGCATTAACCGCTGGCATCATCTGTGTCCTTCTGAAGTCACCGATGGGCCGTATAATGAAGTGTGATTACGGAAGACAAGTTGTTGCCTTTGATCCTCCCTCATGGGAGACATCGTGTAGGATCGGAACAGCGGGGGTGGGGGTGGGTGGGGGTGGGGGTTGGAGGAAGGAGAGGGTTTGAAAGACTGGAACTTGTGAAACACGTGGCTGACACCACCACAATAAGTGAAGCATCAAGCGTGGTGGGTTACGACATCAGATCTTGTGTCCATGGTTTTTATATGTCGTGGGCTGTGATTGAACTGACGACATCAGATCTTGTGTGCATGGTTTGTTTCTATGTCGTGGGCTGTGATTGAACTGACGACATCAGATCTTGTGTGCATGGTTTGTTTCTATGTCGTGGGCTGTGAATGAACTGACGACATCAGATCTTGTGTCCATGCTTTGTTTCTATGTCGTGGGCTGGGATTGAACTGACGACATCAGATCTTGTGTGCATGCTTTGTTTCTATATCGTGGGCTGTGATTGAACTGACGACATCAGATCTTGTGTCCATGCTCTGTTTCTATGTCGTGGGCTGTGATTGAACTGACGACATCAGATCTTGTGTGCATGCTTTGTTTCTATATCGTGGGCTGTGATTGAACTGACGACATCAGATCTTGTGTGCATGCTTTGTTTCTATGTCGTGGGCTGTGATTGAACTGACGACATCAGATCTTGTGTCCATGGTTTGTTTCTATGTCGTGGGCTGTGATTGAACTGACGACATCAGATCTTGTGTGCATGGTTTGTTTCTATGTCGTGGGCTGTGATTGAACTGACGACATCAGATCTTGTGTCCATGCTTTGTTTCTATGTCGTGGGCTGGGATTGAACTGACGACATCAGATCTTGTGTGCATGGTTTTTATATGTCGTGGGCTGGGATTGAACTGACGACATCAGATCTTGTGTGCATTCTTTGTTTCTATGTCGTGGGCTGGGATTGAACTGACGACATCAGATCTTGTGTGCATGCTTTGTTTCTATGTCGTGGGCTGGGATTGAACTGACGACATCAGATCTTGTGTGCATGGTTTTTATATGTCGTGGGCTGGGATTGAACTGACGACATCAGATCTTGTGTACATGGTTTTTATATGTCGTGGGCTGGGATTGAACTGACGACATCAGATCTTGTGTACATGGTTTTTTATATGTCGTGGGCTGGGATTGAACTGACGACATCAGATCTTGTGTACATGGTTTTTATATGTCGTGGGCTGGGATTGAACTGACGACATCAGATCTTGTGTCCATGTCTTTTTTTTAAATGTCGTGGGCTGTGATTAAAATTACATCAGATCTTGTGTCTATGTTTTGCTTCTATTGAACACATGACATCAGATATTGTGTCCATGTTTTGTTTCTATTGAACACACGACGTCAGATCTTGTGTCCATGTTTGTTTCTATGACCAAGTTTTTTTGTTTGTTCTATTGAACACATGACGTCAGATCTTGTGTCCATGTTTTGTTTCTATTGAACACACGTCAGACGTGTCCTTTTTTATGAACACTGGTCATCTTGTGTCCATGTTTTGTTTCTATTGAACACACGACGTCAGATCTTGTGTCCATGTTTTGTTTCTATTGAACACATGACGTCAGATCTTGTGTCCATGTTTTGTTTCTATTGAACACACGACGTCAGATCTTGTGTCCATGTTTTGTTTCTATTGAACACATGACGTCAGATCTTGTGTCCATGGTTTGTTTCTATTGAACACATGACGTCAGATCTTGTGTCCATGTTTTGCTTCTATTGAACACATGACGTCAGATCTTGTGTCCATGTTTGTTTCTATTGAACACATGACGTCAGATATTGTGTCCATGTCTTGTTTCTATTGAACACACGACGTCAGATCTTGTGTCCATGTTTGTTTCTATTGAACACATGACGTCAGATATTGTGTCCATGTTTTGTTTCTATTGAACACATGACGTCAGATCTTGTGTCCATGTTTTGTTTCTATTGAACACATGACGTCAGTATCTGTGTCCATGTTTTGTTTCTACTGAACACATGACGTCAGATCTTGTGTCCATGTTTTGTTTCTATTGAACACATGACGTCAGATTTGTGTCCATGTTTTGTTTCTATTGAACACATGACGTCAGATCTTGTGTCCATGTTTTGTTTCTATTGAACACATGACGTCAGATATTGTGTCCATGTTTTTGTTTCTATTGAACACATGACGTCAGATCTTGTGTCCATGGTTTTGTTTCTATTGAACACACGACGTCAGATCTTGTGTCCATGGTTTGTTTCTATTGAACACACGACGTCAGATATTGTGTCCATGTTTTGTTTCTATTGAACACATGACGTCAGATCTTGTGTCCATGGTTTGTTTCTATTGAACACATGACGTCAGATATTGTGTCCATGTTTTGTTTCTATTGAACACATGACGTCAGATCTTGTGTCCAGGGTTTGTTTCTATTGAACACATGACGTCAGATATTGTGTCCATGTTTTGTTTCTATTGAACACATGACGTCAGATCTTGTGTCCATGTTTTGTTTCTATTGAACACATGACGTCAGATATTGTGTCCATGTTTTGTTTCTATTGAACACATGACGTCAGATCTTGTGTCCATGGTTTGTTTCTATTGAACACATGACGTCAGATCTTGTGTCCATGTTTTGTTTCTATTGAACACATGACGTCAGATATTGTGTCCATGTTTTGTTTCTATTGAACACACGACGTCAGATCTTGTGTCCATGGTTTGTTTCTATTGAACACATGACGTCAGATATTGTGTCCATGTTTTGTTTCTATTGAACACATGACGTCAGATCTTGTGTCCATGGTTTGTTTCTATTGAACACATGACGTCAGATCTTGTGTCCATGTTTTGTTTCTATTGAACACATGACGTCAGATCTTGTGTCCATGGTTTGTTTCTATTGAACACATGACGTCAGATCTTGTGTCCATGTTTTGTTTCTATTGAACACATGACGTCAGATCTTGTGTCCATGTTTTGTTTCTATTGAACACATGACGTCAGATCTTGTGTCCATGTTTGTTTCTATTGAACACATGACGTCAGATCTTGTGTCCATGTTTTGTTTGCTATGACACATGACGTCAGATCATTGTGTCCATGTTTTGTT
>CM060312.1:20243837-20251337 GCA_030674185.1 Monoplex corrugatus
TTTGCTCCCCGTAGAGGCCTCGACTTTTCTCTTCAGTTTGACCTGAAAAATTGAACTGAACGTCTAGTCCTTCGGAAGGTGACGAAAAAACGAGTCGGATTCGTGTGCCTTCTGACTGCACACGCTAAAGATCCCACGGCAGTTGAAAATCGTGAAGAGCAGGGCATTGCCCGGCTGCCTTGGTACAAACCATTGGAGAGAGAGGTTGATTTCCCAGGTCCCACCCCTTGAAGACCAATTAGCCTTCTTGCTTTTCTGAAGTCTTGGTTGAACAAAAATGTGAATATGAATTTGAAGCGAGGGAGAAAGGATGGGTGCTGCCCTTATGATGCTGGCCCCGGGAAAGGTTGAGGTCTCTGCCACTTCACTCCCCTACGACCCCATGGTTATGGAACTATCTAGGTAGGACTTCAGGGCCTGGCCAGCTCATGGATTTATGTGCAGGCTTAAGGCTTGTGCCGTGATATTTCTGGATCTTCTCCATCACATGGCACCTGTGATGTTAGTGCAGATGGAATTCATTCCAAGCGCGGAGACGTCATATTAAGAAACTGAAACTGAAGCTGAAACGCTGTTCTAATGTGATTGTGGTCTGCATGCACTGTTGTCGTTTGCTTATCTGTTGCATGTAACGTCTGCCAAGTTGGTGAAGCTGATGCCACAGCTGATGATGTTAGCCTTCCGAGTGTCCGTATATCGCTTTAGTGGTCTTCATGCCATATCTGACGAAGTTGGCCTTCAGAGTATCCGCACATCCCTATAATTTTCTTTATGCCATAACTGATAGAGTTGGCCTTCAGAGCGCATGTATATCGCTTTAGTGGTCTTTATGCAATAACTGATAGAGTTGGCCTTCAGAGTGCACACTGCAAAAACGACCTTCTATTCGTCGCTAGTGTCAGGTTCTCGCACATGCAAGCAGCTCTTCCAAAATATGTCACACCTTCTTGGTAAAAATAAGTCCGTTTCACTACCTTCTGTCTCAGATATAAAGCTCCTTCCGAATATGTTTGCCGAATTTTTCAGCAACAAGATTGCAACCATTCGAAACAACTTCCCGTCAACATTACAGTCTCATAACATCAGCCCGCCCTTCTCTAGCACCCCTTTGTCTGCTTTTGTTCCCGTTAGTGAAGATCTAGTGAGAAAAACGATCATGCAGACAACTCCAAAGACTTGTGAACTAGATCCAATGCCCACCAAATTTCTAATTCAGCATTTAGACCTTCTTCTGCCTAGCATTACTCATATCATGAACGAATCACTCATTTCCGGCGTCTTTCCAACTGAATTTAAAACAGCCGTGTTAAAACCCCTTCTGAAAAAATCAAATCTGGACCCCAACGAGTTGAAAAATTACAGACCCATCTCCAACCTTCCATACCTCTCTAAACTTCTTGAACGACTTGTGCTTCGCCAGCTTTTCTCCCATTTGACCTCTCATTCACTTCTCAGCGATCACCAGTCTGCTTACAGGCCTGGCCATTCTACAGAAACTGTTCTTTTACGCATTGTAAATGATCTTTTGAATGCTATTGACCAAGACAAAATATCTGTTCTTCTACTTTTGGACCTTTCTGCTGCCTTTGACACAATAGATCATGACATCCTTCTCTCACGCCTGAATACAACATTTGGAATTACAAATATCGTGCTCAACTGGTTTCGATCATATCTCTCTGACAGAAAGCAAATTGTTCTAGTAGACGGAAATAGATCCTCTGAATCTACTCTCACTTTCGGCGTTCCTCAGGGCTCTGTTCTGGGCCCTGTTCTTTTCATACTCTACACCACTCCACTCACTCATCTCATTGATACTCATTCCATTCGTCATGAAATGTATGCTGATGATACTCAACTGGAACATTCTGATACGCTTTCAAACTACGATAATCTCATTCAATCTCTCCAAGATAGTGTCACAGAAGTTAAAAATTGGATGACCGAAAACAAACTGAAACTAAATGATGACAAGACTGAAGCTCTTAGACTCCTTCCTCCATCAGTTGATGCCACTTCCCTACCTCCTACTTTTGACCTAGGAAATACGCCCGTCTCATTTTCAGACAATGTACGTGACCTTGGCTTTTTCCTTGATAAAGAGATGTCCATGAAACATCATATCAGTAAAACCTGTCAAGTAGCCTACCATGAACTCAGACGCATCAGCTCTATACGTCGCTACCTCACAGTTGATGCAACAAAAACACTTGTCAGTTCTTGTGTACTATCTAGACTAGACTACTGCAATTCTCTTCTTGTCGGTTCTCCACATACCCTGATCAGACCACTACAACAAGTACAGAACTCAGCAGCCAAAATAGTGTGCAAAGCAAAAAGATCGGCACATTGTACACCCCTTCTACGAGAGTTACACTGGTTACCTATTGAACAAAGAATCAAATACAAAGCTTCTTGTCTCTGCTACCAAGTCATAATTGGCACTGCGCCTAAATACCTTTCTGACATCTTTACGATCTATGTACCACCCAGATCTCTTCGCTCTGCTACCGATGATAGAACACTCCGCGTTCCAAAATACAAACGAGAGAGGCATGGTGGTCGAGCTTTTTCATCATCTGCTGTGCAGATGTGGAACTCCTTGCCTCACAATCTCCGTCACAGCCCTTCATTTCCCTCCTTTAAAACTAGTCTGAAGACTTTTCTCTTCCAGCAACATTTCTTGTAGACCCTCTTTCTGCCGCTCTGTATTCTTGATGTGCGTGTTTTTGGGTGTGAATGCGTGCGCGTGTGTGTTTGTGTGCGTGCGTGCGTGCGTGCGTGTGTGTGTGGTTTGTGTGTGTGTGTCTGTGCGTGTTTGTGTGTGTGTTGGTGTGTGTCTGTGAGTTCGTGTGCTTGTTTTACTTTTTATTGTTGTTGTAAAGCGCTTTGTGCAAGTGGAAAGCGCTCATAAATAACCATTTATTATTATTATTATTATTATATCGCTTTAGTGGTCTTTATGCAATAACTGATAGAGTTGGCCTTCAGAGTGCACGTATATCACTTTAGTGGTCTTTATGCTATAACTGATAGAGTTGGCCTTCAGAATATCCGTATATCGCTTTAGTGGTCTTCATGCTATAACTGATAGAGTTGGCCTTCAGAGCGCACGTATATCGCTTTAGTGGTCTTCATGCCATAACTGTGATGAGGTTGGCCTTCAGAGCGCACGTATATCGCTTTAGTGGTCTTCATGCCATAATTGATAGAGTTGGCCTTCAGAGCGCACGTATATCGCTTTAGTGGTCTTCATGCCATAACTGATAGACTTGGCCTTCAGAGTGCACGTATATCGCTTTAGTGGTCTTCATGCCATAACTGTGATGAGGTTGGCCTTCAGAGCGCACGTATATCGCTTTAGTGGTCTTCATGCTATAACTGATAGAGTTGGCCTTCAGAATATCCGTATATCGCTTTAGTGGTCTTCATGCTATAACTGATAGAGTTGGCCTTCAGAGCGCACGTATATCGCTTTAGTGGTCTTCATGCCATAACTGATAGAGTTGGCCTTCAGAGCGCACGTATATCGCTTTAGTGGTCTTCATGCCATAATTGATAGAGTTGGCCTTCAGAGCGCACGTATATCGCTTGAGTGGTCTTCATGCCATAATTGATAGAGTTGGCCTTCAGAGCGCACGTATATCGCTTTAGTGGTCTTCATGCCATAACTGTGATGAGGTTGGCCTTCAGAGCGCACGTATATCGCTTTAGTGGTCTTCATGCTATAACTGATAGAGTTGGCCTTCAGAATATCCGTATATCGCTTTAGTGGTCTTCATGCCATAACTGTGATGAGGTTGGCCTTCAAAGTATCCGTATGTCGCTTTAATGGTCTGAACATCAAACATCAACGTTAAGGTTTTGCCTTCATCTGAACGCTGCTTGGGGAAGGCGGTATCAGAGATCTCAGTTTCTTCTCTGATCTAGCATTATATGAAGACAGTGTAGTGCTAACCCCCTGCCCCTCATTGCTTTATATTCTTTTACCCTAGCAGAGTCAGGTACCTACTGACAGGTAGGTGGGTCAGGCCAATGTGTTCAAGCCTGGGTCCTCAAAGCTGGCCACACTTTGCTTGATAGGTTTCGTCGTGATAACCTTGGAATGTTATATAGAACCGATACTGTTGTGCGGTTGTGAGGCGTGGACAGTCAACACGCAAAGTCAGAACAAAATTGAGGCAACTGGAATGTGGTGTCAAAGAAGAATGTTAAGAGTTCCATGGACAGCAAAGAAAACAAACGAGACAGTCTTGAAGGAGGCAGACACAAGACGATCATTAATAAAGAAGATTAGGAAAAGACAAACAACATTTATAGGACATGTTATGAGGAAAGAAATTAGAGCACCTGATCACAACAGGAAAATTGGAGGGAAAGAGAACACCAGGGGGAAATACTGGACGGACTTGCAGGGTGGCTGAGGACAGAGAGGTGAGAAATGTACTTGCAGCGACAAGGGATAGATTCGTATGGAGGGCCATGATCGCCAA
Organism: Monoplex corrugatus; assembly: GCA_030674185.1. Taxonomy (NCBI): domain Eukaryota; kingdom Metazoa; phylum Mollusca; class Gastropoda; order Littorinimorpha; family Ranellidae; genus Monoplex; species Monoplex corrugatus. The sequence continues at coordinate 20,248,331 of CM060312.1, forward strand.
CGCCACGCGGCAGGGCACATGATGATGATGAACCTTGGCTTCTGAGTTCAAGTACTCTAACCACAGCAAGTAGTCTGGACTACCCACCGACGGCACATTCAACAGCTGCAACGACTCAGCCAAACATGCCTGCACAAGATCTGGAAAATCGTATTGCAAAATCGAGCGTCCAGTTATCAAGATCTGAGCAAGTGTGGCTTGACAACTATAGTGTCTTCGCATCATATGCCAGTGTTGTCCTTATGGAAGACAACCGCATTCCAATGATGCTCGTCCACGGAGAGCTAAAACAAGAACAACGCGACCAAGGAAGACCACTAAAGCGATACAAAAATACTCTGAAGGCCAACTTCATCATCTGTGGCATCAACATCACCAACAATGCCGGCATCAGAGTAAGCTGGGATGGCACTGTATGCAGGCACAACCACGTTTGAACAGCACAGAACAGCTGCTATTCAGCGGAAGAGGGACCGACAGAAGCAGATCCCAAGGCACATGGATCGTTCTGCAGTGTCTGCAGAAGATTTTTGCATGTGCTGTCTGTACCGGTCTTGTATCTCACATGAAGATCCTCACCAGGCGATGAGTTCAGTGTGACTATTCATCCATCAGATTGACAGGGGAGTCCATCAGTTTAACCAACATGTTATCTCGTGTTGTATGAACATTGAAATAACAACCAACAGCACAAATAACGAACAACGACCAAACCAACCAACCAACCAACCAGACAGAGAGAGAGAGAGAGAGAGAGAGAGAGAGAGAGAGAGAGAGAGAGAGAGGAGAGAGAGAGAAGAGAGAAAGAGAGAGAGAGACAGACAGACAGACAGACGGACGGACAGACGGACGGACAGACAGACAGACAGACAGACAGACAGACAGACAGACAGACAGACAGACAGGCAGACAGACAAAACAAACAAAACATTGAACAAACAGAAAACAACCAAATAAACAGGCAAACGAAAAAGCATTTGTTCTGAAACGTATGTAACACATTGCTTTCTCTTATTTTTTGTCACTTCATCTGCATGAGTGACGATTGATGAACAGAACAGACTCACTACCAATCATGAGTAACTCTCACAGGCCTCGTAAGATTTCAGACTCATTCACAACAAAATTCCACATTGTCTTGAAGATGCTCCCTGCGCCCAATGTAAACAAAACTCCACATTGCTTTCGAAGTTCTATGCAAATCTGAACTTAATTCTCACTTTGCCCAATGGCACCAAGCAAATATAAACTAAATCTTCACAGATTTGTCCGAAGGCTGTGGATAGATTTTGATGCGATCCTTATTTTCTTTCTATTTTCCCTCGTTGTGTTTCCCTTAAGGTCAAAGGATGCTGTCAACATCCTCACTAATCCTGTTTCCTTCTTTTTCTTTTCTTCTTCTTTTCTTTGTGTGTATATATGGAGAGGAGAGGTTGAGGTTATCGCTTCCTTCATCCATTGTAATTTACATTTATGTGGCCTAATTGTTAAAACTCCTGCATAGAACGCGAGAAATCGGGGTTCGAATCATAATGAAACTGGGATATTTCCCCCTCTTCCACAAGGTCTAAAGTGGTGGTTAAAGTGCTACTCTTTTGGAACTTTTCTTCTTTTCGAATTTCTTTTTCTGGAACTTCTTTTTTTGGAACTTTTTCTTCTGGAACTGAACTTTTTCTTCTTTGGAACTTCTTCTTCTTTTGGAACTTCTTGTTCTTTTGGAACTTCTTCTTCTTTTGGAACTTCTTCTTCTTTTGGAACTTCTTCTTCTTCTGGAACTTCTTCTTCTTCTGGAACTTCTTCTTTTGGAACTTCTTCTTCTTCTGGAACTTCTTCTCTTTTGGAACTTCTTCTTCTTTGGAACTCTTCTTCTTCTTTTTGGAACTTCTTCTTCTTTTGGAACTTCTTCTTCTTTGGAACTTCTTCTTCTTCTGGAACTTCTTCTTTTGGAACTTCTTCTTCTTTGGAACTTCTTCTTTTGGAACTTCTTCTTCTTTTGGAACTTCTTCTTTGGAACTTCTTCTTCTTTTGGAACTTCTTCTTCTTTTGGAACTTCTTCTTCTTTTGGAACTTCTTCTTTTTGGAACTTCTTCTTTTGGAACTTCTTCTTCTTTTGGAACTTCTTCTTTTTTCTTTTAGAAACTTCTTATTCTTTTGAATTTTCTCTTTTGGAAGTTCTCTTTTGGAACTTGTTCTTCTCAAACTTCTTCTCCTTTTGAAACTTCTTGTTCTTTTGGAACTTCTTCTTTTGAAACTTTTTCGTCTTTTGAAACTTCTTCTTTTCGAATTTTCTTCTTCTTTTGGAACTTTTCCTTCGTTTGGAACTTCTTCTTTATTCTTTTGGAAGTCTTCTTTTGGGAATTCTTCTTTTTTAACTTCTTACTTCTTTTTTTTGAACTTCTTCTTTCTGGAACTTCTTCTTTTGGAATCTTTCTTCTTCTTTTTGGAAGTTCTTCTTTTTTTTGGAACTTCTTCTTTTGGAAGTTTCTTCTTTCTTTTGGAAGTTCTTCTTTTGGAACTTCTTCTTCTTTTGGAACTTCTTCTTCTTTTGGAGATGTTCTTCTTCTTTTTTGGATCTTCGTTTTTTTTTTTTGGAAGTCTCTTCTTTCTGAACTTCTTCTTTTGGAAGTTCTTCTTCTTTTGGAACTTCTTCTTTCTGAACTTCTTCTTTTGGAACTTCTTCTTCTTTTGGAACTTTTTTTCTCCTTTGGAACTTCTTGTTTTGAAACTTCTTCTTTTGGAACTTCTTGTTTTAAAACTTCTTCTTCTTTTGGGACTTCTTCTTTTGAACCTTCTTCTCCTTTTGGAATTTCTTCTTTCGTTCGGTATATCCATGGCCAGGCCACATATGACGATAAATCATGGCGTTTTTCTTTTTCTTCAAGTTTCTGCCAATTTCCTTGGAAGTTGGTGGTCATGTTTTCAGTTTGTGTTTTTCAAGATGGCGTTTCCGCGCTCTGATTTAATCCCAAATACACTGACGCCACAGATACCATGTGATGGCATTGAG
>CM060312.1:20271337-20283837 GCA_030674185.1 Monoplex corrugatus
TGTCTGTCTGTCTGTCTGTCTCTCTGTCCTATCTTTCTTTCTGTCTGTCTTTCTGGCTCAGTCTCTCTCTGTGTCTTTATCTGTCTATCTGACTCCATCTGTCTCTCTGTTTCTGTCTCTCTGTCTCTCTTCTCTTTCTTCTCTTCTCTCTCTTCCTCTCTCACTTTCTCTCTCCTCTATCTTCCTCTCTATCTGTCTGACTCCGTCTGTCTCTCTGTATCTGTCTCTCTTCTCTTCTCTTCTCTTCTCTCTCTCTCTCTTTTTTAAAAAAATCTTTTTTACGGATTTCGACTTGTTCAATATGTCTAGGTTGTTGTAAGTACTCAACTTTCCGTGAGAGACCATTCATCATGGTAGTATTTCCACACGAAGGACAGTCTTTCCTTTCAAAGAAAGCCTACACACACACACACACACACACACACACACACACACACACACACACACACACACACACACACACACACACAACACACACACACACACACACACACACACACACACACACACACACACACACACACATCACCACAAAGAGATGCAAAAGAAAGTAGCAGGCTAAGTACGAACGATCTTCAGGAAGACTGACCCAACTGACAGTCGTGTGATTGAACAATTTAAATGCTATGCTGTTGCCAAACAAGTGCTCTGCTCTATACGATTTTTTACAATTCTATGTATTTGATTTATTTATTTATTATTTATCTTGTATTTATTCATGAGAAAAAAAATATCCAAATAAAGAACAATGCTCAAACTGCCCACAAGAAGTATCCCATCGTTGCCCAGGCGAACACTACACCAGTACCTAAATAAGCGCCATGCCATTACCCAAACGAGCGTCATAAATCGTTGCTTAAACTAGTGCCACATCACATGCCCAAACACTGGGTTCACCATTGCACAGACAAGCATTCCCCAAACAGGCACCACAACATTTCTCAAACAAGGGCCATGTTATTGCCCAAACAAGCGCCACACCATTGCAAAACAAACAAACAAACAAACAAACAAACAAACAAACAAACAAACAAACAAACAACAACAAACAAATAAACAACAAGCAAGACAAGCAAACAAACAAAAAACAAAAACAAACAAACAAAACAAAAAAACAAACAAACAAACAAACAAACAACCAACCAAACAAACAAACAAACAAACAAACAAACAAAACAAAACAAACAACAAAAAACAACACAACAAACAAACAAACAAACAAACCACACAAACAAACAAGCAAGCAAGTAAGCAAACAAACAAAAAACAAAAAACAAACAAACAAACAACAAACAAAACACAAAACAAGCAAAAAACAAACAAACAAACAACACAATCAAACAAACAAACAAGCAAACAAACAAACAAACAAACAAACGAACAAAGAAACGAACGAACAAATAAATAAACAGACAGACAAACAACAAACAAAAAAACAAACAAACGAACGAACGAACGAACGAACAAACAAACAAACAAACAAACAAACAAATCCCACAACGTTGACCAAACAACCAAGAGTCATCCATTGCTCAAACAAATCCCACATCATTGCCCAAACGATTTCCACAATACTGCTCAAAGAAATTCTAAAATATCGTCTGTATAATGTAAGCTGGATTCTATTACACATCTCAGCGCTCAAAACAAGGACTGCTTACTGCTCGAATAAACGCGTGGATCACTTTTAGCACGGAACTAAACTTTTACAATAAACGGATAGGGAATAGGCGTATCGGAAATAGGCGAATTGCAAATAGGCGAATCAGGAATGAACGAATCGGGAATAGGCGAATCGGGTATAGGCGAACTGGGATGAGACAGATTTAACGAGGATATCATCATCATCATCAGGTGACCTGCCGCATGGCGTTGGCGATCATGGACTTCCATCTGTCTCTATCTCTCGTTGCCCCTAGCATCTCCCCCACCCTCCCTGTCCCCAGTCACTCCGCAAGACCGTCCAGCATTTTCTCCCTGGGTCTACCTGGTGCTTTCTTTCCCTCCAGCTTTCCCGTTGTGACCAGGTGCTCCAAATCCCCCTTCCTCATAAAATGGCCTATAAATGTTGCCTGTCTTTTCCTAATCTTCCTTATGAGTGTCCATGGTTTTTCCTGGGGAAAACTACGATGGTGGTTTCCCCTCGCCTTCCATCGGTTTTTTTTTTCAGGGTTAACTCCCTTAGGGGACTGGCATTAGAGTCTATGATATTTTTCCTCTTTGTGTGTGTGTGTGTGTGTGTGTGTGTGTGTGTGTGTGTGTGTGTGTGTGTGTGTGTGTGTGTGTGTGTGTGTGTGTGTGTGTGTGTGGTGTGGTGTGGTGTGTGTGTGCGTTTCTTTTCTTTTCTTTTCTTTTCTTTTTTTTTTTAGGATCATTGCACTCAGGGAGGTTATCTTCGTGCTCACCTTTTTTCATCCCATGTTCTACGCCATCTTAATGACCACAGACGCTGGCACAGTTTTTACAATGAGATGAGGATGATAATCATGACGCTATGGAATTCCATCTAGGATTGAGACTGTGTGACAGGGCTGTACTCTACGCTTACTATCATAATACATCTTGGCATCAACCAGGTCCGAGAGATAAACACCTGCGGTGTTTGGTCAGAAAATTTGAGCAATACCTTCAATGACGAATCTATGAAGTAGATGAGACTCGACTGTGTGGTCCCAGTCTTCCCAATGAGCCCATAGCACGCCCAACTATGGGTAGGAGCCGGTTACAGCCGAAAAATCCTACAGTGATTTTTGAATGGACTGATGGGGATTCGAACCGACAACCTTCCAGTCGGCAGTCTCGTTGTGCTAACCAACGACACCATGGCGACGATTATTCCTGTGGTTTCTTCATTATGAAATAAAGTCTGTCTGTGACGAATCGCTCAGGTTTTTAACTTGTGTCATATATTGGATATGGCTCGGTAGATGGTGGGAGAAACTGTTTGTAATCCATTGATTTGTTCTGTGCACAAAGGAAGGGAAAGTCGTAATAAACAGCACGAACGAAAGCTTACGCCAGAAGAAGAAAAAAAAAAAAAAAAAAAAAAAAAAAACCCAACACATAAACGGCAGCAATAACCGCAAGACACAAAGACAGCAATAAATGAATATTACCCGCCATCAGAGCTAGACAACTAGACAACCAAAGAATCTGGAGCACGCATGCTAAAGAACCACACGCTACGAGTATGTAATGAACAAATGTATTCTGTGATTGCCTTGGTAGACACATTAATTTTGTGCTAGGACCACACTGTCTGACATGATCTCTTGTTTGCGGCAGTAATGTCGGAAGCTTTTTTGGTTTCTGAGGAACACATAAAAAGAGAATTGAATAAGACATAAAGAGAAGGGAAGAAAGAGAGAAAGAGAGAAGAGAGAGGAGAGAGAGAGAGAGAGAGAGAGAGAGAGAGAGATGAGACAGACAGAGAAGAGATAGAGACAGAGAAGAGAGAGAGAGTGAGAGACAGAGAGAGAGAGAGAGAGAGAGAGAAAAGAGAGAGACAGAGAGAGAGAGAAGAGAGAGGAGAGAGAGAGAAAGAGAGAGAGAGACAGACAGACAGACAGATAGATAGATAGATAGATAGAGAGAGAGAGACAGAGACAGAGGAGAGAGAGAGAAAGAGAGAGAGAGAAAGAGAGAGACAGACAGAGACAGAGACAGACAGGACAGACAGAGACGACAGAGAGAGAGAGAGAGAGAGAGAGAGAGAGAGGGGGGGGGAGAGGTAGAGTGAGAGGCAGACAGACATATACTTTTTCTTTCATTTCTTTTGTCGATGTGCTTGTATTATCCAGAATCTTACGGAGAAACGTAGAACCGACGGCCGTTAACAAGCGGAAGGCCTGAAGAGAAAAAATGCCCTTTGACCTATCGCCGTGGTGTTTTTTAGTGGTCAAGGCAATGGACTGCCGACTGGAAGATTGTGGGTTCGAATCCCCATCAGTTCCTTCAAAAATCATGTGGGATTTTTCGGTTCCAGCCGGTTCCTACACAGAGTTGGGCGTGCTGTGGGCTCATTGGGAAGACTGGAACCACACAGTCGAGTCTCATCCACTTCACGGATGCGTCATTGAAGGTGTTCCTCAAATCTTCTGACCAGCACCGCAGGGGTCTGTATGTCTTGTGTCTAGTTGACGCCAGGATATGTTATGATAGTAAGCGTAGAGTACAGCCCTGGCCATTAAGGTGGCACAGAAACTTGGACTAAAACAAGGTGAGCACAAAGGTAACTTCTCTAACATCTTTTTATTTAATTTTTTTTAAAAATTTATTTATTTTTTTATTTTTATTATTATTGTTTACTTTTTATTTTATTCCCCCTGCCCCCCTCCCCCGTCTAATATCACTTATAGTGAAAAGACGTTAAATCAAAGAACGAAAGAATCTAAATGCGATGATCCTTAATAAAATGCCCTTCTAGTCTCGTTCACTCATTGATCCAGGCTGTCCTTGGTCTGCTTCGCTCTTTCAATCCACGTATCTGTTTTTTGTATGATTGCTGGTTGGATGATGTGGTTGCATTCTGGTGGGATGACCAAGCCACGTTATTCTTTGCTGATCGATATGATGGTGTATTGATATAGCTTCCATCATTTCTCTATTTCGCTGTTTCTGATCATGTCACATCCAGTCTTGTTGACAGCTCTTTCTCAGCAACGCATTTCACAGGTGATTATTTTGTGCTTGAGGGAACTGAAGGTTGGAGTTTGTTCAAGAGGGATTCATCGCATTCAGGCGATTCCATATGCGCTTCACCCAAATCTGCCTGCAATCTGAGGAAATTGGTTGTGGTCCAGGTCTGACACTGGTATGTCAGAGTGGGAATGAGGATGGAATAGATGAGCTTGGCCTTTGTTTCGATGGGAATGATGTTTGTTTAAGGACCGGAACACATTGATGGTTGACACTGGTCGCTTTCTGGATCCTGGTGCCATTTCTCTGCTGAGTCTTCCGTCTTTGGTAAAAATACTGTCAGGGTATTTGAAGTCTCTCACTTCATCGTCGTTGTTTTGCTGCTGCTGATTATCATGTTGTTATTTTCAGAAGCAGTGTTCAGGTTGGTTGACTGTTCATGTAGTCGTTCTTCTTTTTTCTGTGTGCTAGGCTCTGATCGTTTGCAAACAACACTTCATTAATTCAAGATTCTGGTATGGGTTGTTTTTCTCATTATTTTGTGCATGTGTACTATAAACAACAGTGGTGAATGGACCAACACTGTTCATCAGATGTTACGTCAAATCAGTCGTGAGTTTCTGTATGCGACTGCATTACTGTCGTGTTGGTGATTTTGATGTTTAAAATGCTAGCCTTTGATGTTGTACAGCTCTAGTACTCTCCAGAGCTTGTCTCTGTTTACCTTGTCAAAAGCTGTTTTTCTGGTTCACGAAGACGAGATTTAGTTCTTCATCGTGCTTTATTGTCTTTTCATAAAAGGTTCTAACGCAGATAGCATCTGGGGATCCTTTTCTTTCCTGAACTCTATCTGAACCTATCTCAAAAAGGGTTCGATCTTGTATGTTGTGTGTTGTTCAAGGATTTTGGCATACTTTTTGCCGGTGCGGCTTAAGAATAATATTCCTTTCTTCATTCCACAGTCTCTTTTTACTGCCTTTCTTTTTCTAGATGTAGATTACTACTGCTTGTAGTCAGTTTTCTGGAGTTTTTTTTTTCTCTCTCTCTCCATGCCTTTTGGAATATTAATGTCAACCATGTGATTCCCATATTACCACATGGTAGGATGACTTCTGCTGTTATTCCATCTTTTCCTTCTGGAAAAGTTGAGTCTCTGCTATCAAACCTTCGACAGCCAAAGAGTATACGGCAATGGCCAGCACTTCTTTACTGGACATAATGGAATCTTTCGCTCCCATCATCTATCCGGGGCTGAGCTTTGAAAAACCCTTTTCAGACAGCTTTCAGACAACGTTGGTATCAGTCTCACCAATACTGGAAACTCATTTCCTTTGGAAAAGAGTTTCTGGAACCCATGACCGCAATACAAACTTGTTCCCCTACTGGTCAAAATTTCGACCACGGTGCCACCCCACGAGTGATCCCTTACAGAAGCCTGAACAGGGGAAAGGGGCTGAGGAACCCACATGAGACGCAACACGGAGCAAGCTCTTAAAGCAAGTAAGAGATCAGCTGGGGCATTTATATGTGCTAGAGTTGGAGACTGTTTGCAAGGCCCTAGGGACCATCTAAATAGGTTCAAGGAAAAGTGGGCCGTCTGTTCACAGACTACACCACTGCTGCGTTCATCCCAAACAAACAAAGGAGCGGGAGTGGGGAGGAGGGAAAGGGTGGGCGCACTCCGCAGACCTCTCTCTGCGACTTGAAGCCCACTTCCTGTGGTGCTTCGAATGGGACATCTCGCTAGCTGAGGACTGACAGGGGAAAGTCTTCTTGCAGACAGCCACAACAGGTTGTAATACATTCTCTTTAAGGAATGAACTATGAAACGAACTGGCCCTTCTTTAGCAGAGGCATCGTTGGTTCCACTCCATGAAAGACCTGTTTACGTCAAAGTTCATCAACCTTCTTCCAGTAAACAATTTTTCCTTGGTTCCACTCCATGATAGACCTGTTTGCGTCATTCTTCATCAGCCTTCTTCCAGTGAACATTTTTCCTTAGTTCAACTCCATGAAAGACCTGTTTACGTCATTCTTCATCAATCTTCTTCCAGTAAACATTTTTCCTTTGGTTCAACTCCACGATAGACCTGTTTACGTCATTCTTCATCAACCTTCTTCCAGTGAACATTTTTCCTTGGTTCCACTCCATGAAAGACCTGTTTACGTCATTCTTCATCAGCCTTCTTCCGGTGAACATTTTTCCTATACCGATCAAATGCACCCGGATGATGGACACTCTCTCAACAGACTGGGGCCCCTTCTTCGTTATGCTTTCCTTTTTTTCCCCATCATCATCATCATCATCATCATCATCAGGTGCCCTGCCGCATGGCGTTAGCGATCATGGACTTCCATCTGTCTCTATCTCTCGTTGCCTCCAGCATCTCCCCCACCCTCCTCGTCTCCAGCCACTCTGCAAGTCCGTCCAGCATTCTCTCCCTGGGTCTACCTGGTGCTCTCTTTCCCTCCAGCTTTCCCGTTGTGACCAGGTGCTCCAAATCCCCCTTCCTCATAAAATGGCCTATAAATGTTGCCTGTCTTTTCCTATTCTTCCTTATGAGTGATCTACTTGTGTCTGCCTCCATCAAGACTGTCTCGTTTCCCCATCATGTCGAAAGTAATTAGTAGGCAAAGCACGAAAGATAAGGCTGATCAGGACAACCCCACAGTGGCCGACTCAACCTTCATTTCGGTTCTTCCGTCTCTGTGCCTGAGCCCACCGTCGAGTTAACATTTCGTTGGAATCTCCCCTGACAGCGTCGGACAGCACGCGTACTATAAACAACACTGGTGATAGGACACAACACTGTTTCACTCCAGATGACTCCTTTTCCCCCCCCCCCCCATTTCTTTTTCTTTATTCTTTGCGCGCGCGCGCGCGCGTGTGTGTGTGTGTGTGTGTGCGTGCGTGCGTGCGTGCGTGTGTGTGTGTGTGTGTGTGTGTGTGTGTGTGTGTGTGTGTGTGTGTGTGTGTGTGTGTTTAAAATCACCATTGTGAACAGACATTAAATAAAAAGATTCCTTCCTTCCTTCGGACAGCAGTGGCGCACCCGAATTCTCATCGACTGCTTCTTCAAGCTTGAACCACTGTACGGCAGGAACCGCCCCCACAACAGCTGGAAACCCCCGTAGAATAGAATCAGACCCATAAAACTTTCTTTCCATCTGTATTTCAGGAAGCAGGCACTTCCTCAGAAGTCCTGCACTGGCCTCAGTTTCCAGACGGTAGGTAATTGAGGCCTTGTACAGTCCCAACTGGTGGAAATGATGCTATGTACCATTTCAAGAGAGTGTTCATTTTCATTGTCCTTTTCTATTTTTCGTTGTGTCTTTCGTCTTGATAAAAAAAAAAGTGCCTTTACATCTTCACCACTGCTTCTTCTTTTATTATTGAAAATGAAACAGAAAAGACAGAAAGAGAAAGAGAGAGAGAGAGAGAGAGAGAGAGAGAGAGAGAGTGAGAGAGAGAGAGAGAGAGACAGAGAGAGAGAGAGAGAGAGAAGAGAGAGAGACAGAGAAAGGGGAAAGAGAGAGAGAGAGAGAGAGAGAGGGGGGGGGGGGAGGGGGAGAGAGAGGAGAGGGAGAAACAGAAAAAAAAAGAGGGAAACAACTCTTCACTAATAAACGATTTCTCGCTCACATTTATCAGACATAATCTCGTAATGAAAATATTTCAAATCGCACGCATTACCTTTTTCAATTATAATAAAAGTGAAAGTCGAACCAAAATTGTTGGCATTCTTTCATTTCCAGTTGCGTCCACACACTTCATGCACATAAAAACAGCAATCTTGACAATACTTGTTCTATCCCTGTAAACCTATATTGTTGTCGCTCTGTCTTACAATGGAAACTGACGCAGTCGCAAATGTGCCGAAATGGTTAGCTATACTACGTGATGAGATACAAGACAGTCATCCTCGGTGAATCGATGGACCTACTTCAAAAGATAGAAGGTGGAACAGAGATCCCTGACTGGCACAAAACAATGTCAGCGCATAGGGTTTCGCGCAGGCCTGGATCAATTCTGTCAGATAATTGCTGACAGATTTGGGTGGGGCGCATATGGAGATTTCCGAGTGCAGTGAATCCCTCTTGGAATAAACTCCAAGCTCCAACTGAACAATATCAGTCGACTAAACCTTACATGGATTTACTGGTCTGGACACTACGGTGTATAGGAAAATGAACGTGCTGACAAACTTTCAGGTAAAGCCAATACAGTAAACTTACTACGTCTCGGAAGTTCTGAAGTTCTCAGGTACCTAAATTCATACTTTTGGAAACCAAATTTGGGTCATGATACCATTGATCGTCCTATTCAGAAAAAAAAGCTAAAGGGAGCGGCCGAAACTTCACTGTGAAAAACAAACAAACAAACAAACAAACAAACAAACAAACAAACAAACAAACAAACAAACAAACAAACAAACAAACAAACAAACAAACACAAACAAACAAACAAACAAACAAACAAATATATCACAAGAGCCATCATCGATGAGACAAGCATTGGCACTGTTCCAAAATTAACACAGTGCACATTCCTGCAGCGTGGAACAAACAGTTTCTTCGTTTTTCCTGAAATTAGAACCGAGGGATCTTTTACGTGCGCTAAGAGCATGCTACACAGGAATTTGGTTTCAGACTTGTACCCATACCACTATTCAGAATAGCTTCTGTCTGATCAGAACTCGAATCAGAGGATAGACAGCTGACTACGTTGGTTATCATTGACAACACAAACATCCAGTGGTTCTAGTAGCACAGCCCGGCAAACCTTAGCAGGCACGGAATAATAATGATATGATAATAATAATAATAGTAATGATGATGGTGATCACGACGACCATGACGACGACAACAACAACAACAACAACAACAATAATGACGAAAATGATAATAGTAATAATATAATAATAATAAAAATGAAAATAGTATTATCATTATTATCATTGTTGTTGTTATTATTACTATCATTAACAACAACAATTACGAAAATAATAATAGTAATAATATAACAACAATAAAAATGAAAATAGTATTATCATTATTATCATTGTTGTTGTTATTACTACTATCATTAACAACAACAACAACAACAACAACAACAACAACAACAACAACAACAACAAACAACAAACAACAAAAAACAAACAACAACAACAACAACAACTACAACAACAACAACAACAACAACAACAACAACAACAACAACAACAACAACAACAACAACAACAACAACAACGATAATAACAATAATATTGATAATAATAAAAAAAAAAACCCTGCCAGTTGTCGAGACTATAGTAAGGGGAAGGGAGCTGGTAGCTGTGCACAATTGTGGCAGGACGGGCTGCCCGAAAGAGAGATGAAGACGAGAGTGGGGCGAGAGAGCGGTCTTCCATTCTCTCTTGGACCAGAGGCTGGGTTGGACCTGGTCAGTGCGCGTTGTGTGGCTGTCCCAAGGTTTGTCATCTCACCACCTTGTCATTCGGTTTGTGAATGGGATAACTGGTGGCTGGGTCCAGATGGGTCTTGCAGCGCATGGACAGTCCCCCCTTTGCTTGGTGAAATGGTTACTGAGTGGCGTCGGGAGCTTGGAAGGTGACTGTCTGGGGACTGGCCGGGCATTTGAGCTCTGGGTTCCATCCGCAACAACAACACTAATTTTAACAACAACAACAATAACAACAATAACAACAGTAGCAACAACAACGACAATAATATAATAATAATACTAATACAATAATAATAATGATAACGATAATAATAATAATCATTTAAAAGCATGTGTGGTTGTCCTGGTTTTCATTGCTAGACTAGATACTGTGATGTTACATGCAGGATTTTCGTATGTTTGGCACTTCCATACCTTGTGACAGTGAAGCCCCATCCAGATCTTGGTGACTGAAACGTAAGTATAATATTATGATAACATTTTTGGGGTTGTTGCTCATTTGCTGGAAAAGCATCTGTTTTCTGACCATTCATTGCAGTGTCTTCCAAATATTTTTGGGGGGGTACGACTTTTTTCATGTTGGCCTTTGAAACGGTTTGACTTTTCCCCCAATTCATATGTCCTTGTGATTCTTAGGCCTGTCCCATCCATGATATTCCACGTTGTAGTCGACTGCCTTTTGTTGTTTTGACAATCATGTGAAGTGGTGTCCTCGTTGTAGTCGATTGTCCTTTGTTGTTTTGACAATCATGTGAAGTGGTGTCTGCATTGTAATCGACTGTCTTTAGTTGTTTTGACAATCATGTGAAGTGGTGTCTGCATTGTAGTCGACTGTCTTTAGTTGTTTTGACAATCATGTGATGAGGTGTCTATTGTTGTTGTCGACTGTCCTTAGTTGTTTTGACAATCATGTGAAGCGGTGTCTATTGTTGTTGTCGACTGTCTTCTCTTGTTTTGACAATCATGTGAAGCGGTGTCTAATGTTGTTGTCGACTGTCTTCTCTTGTTTTGACAATCATGTGAAATGGTGTCTATTGTTGTTGTCGACTGTCCTTTGTTATTTTGACAATCATGTGAAGCGGTGTCTATTGTTGTTGTCGACTGTCCTTAGTTGTTTTGACAATCATGTGAAATGGTGTCTATTGTTGTTGTCGACTGTCCTTAGTTGTTTTGACAATCATGTGAAGCGGTGTCTATTGTTGTTGTCGACTGTCCTTAGTTGTTTTGACAATCATGTGAAGCGGTGTCTATTGTTGTTGTCGACTGTCCTTAGTTGTTTTGACAATCATGTGAAGTGGTGTCTATTGTTGTTGTCGACTGTCTTTAGTTGTTTTGAAAATCATGTGAAGTGGTGCCTATTGTTGTTGTCGACTGTCTTCTCTTGTTTTGACAATCATATGAAGTGGTGTCTATTGTTGTAGTCGACTGTCTTCTCTTGTTTTGACAATCATGTGAAGTGGTGTCTATTGTTGTTGTCGACTGTCTTTTGTTGTTTTGACAATCATGTGAAGTGGTGTCCACACTGTAGTCGACTGTCTTTAGTTGTTTTGACAATCACGTGAAGTGGTGTCCACACTGTAGTCGACTGTCCTTTGTTGTTTTGACAATCACGTGAAGTGGTGTCTATTGTTGTTGTCGACTGTCTTTAGTTGTTTTGAAAATCATGTGAAGTGGTGTCTATTGTTGTTGTCGACTGTCTTCTCTTGTTTTTGACAATCATATGAAGTGGTGTCTATTGTTGTAGTCGACTGTCTTCTCTTGTTTTGACAATCATGTGAAGTGGTGTCTATTGTTGTAGTCGACTGTCTTCTCTTGTTTTGACAATCATGTGAAGTGGTGTTCAAGTTGTAGTCGACTGTCTTCTCTTGTTTTGACAATCATGTGAAGTGGTGTTCAAGTTGTAGTCGACTGTCTTTTGGTGTGTGTGTTTTTTTTTAATCATAGTGTGCAGTGGATTTTCCGTTCCCCCATCAATGCCCTGAAACACACCATTACTTGTTCTGTGATTTTGTCTCGGGCTGTATTGAGAAAGGCCAAAGCAGATACCACCGGATAGTTTCTGGTGTGGTGTCCCTCATTCTAAAGATTCTTCACTTCGCCTTATTTTGTATTCTGTCCACTTTCAAAAGGCTGGTCTGTGACAGCGTTGTCCATCGTTTTTAACTCTATTTACAAAGACCTGAACGACCTGTACACCAAGAAACAGACAACAGTAGTGCCAGAATTCAAGCCAAGCTGACAGATCCAAGACAATGACATTTTGCTAACAGTCGATCGGCAGTAAAAGTACGCATCAATCAGTCAGCAATGGAAAGTAGTTTGGCGTGAAGGGAGACAATGGACTGTGCTTCGTGTTTGTCGATAAGCTCTGAAAATGTGTGTGTGTGTGTGTGTGTGT
>CM060312.1:20288837-20316337 GCA_030674185.1 Monoplex corrugatus
TTTGTGAAAGAGCTTGCTGCCACTTGAGGTGTTCCTTGTGAGTAGTGTGGAGTTTGTCAAAGAGCTTGCTGCCACTGAGGTGTTCCTTGTGAGTAGTGTGGAGTTTGTGAAAGAGCTTGCTGCCACTGAGGTGTTCCTTGTGAGTAGTGTAGAGTTTGTCAAAGAGCTTGCTGCCACTGAGGTGTTCCTTGTGAGTAGTGTGGAGTTTGTCAAAGAGCTTGCTGCCACTGAGGTGTTCCTTGTGAGTAGTGTGGAGTTTGTCAAAGAGCTTGCTGCCACTGAGGTGTTCCTTGTGAGTAGTGTGAGTTTGTCAAAGAGCTTGCTGCCACTGAGGTGTTCCTTGTGAGTAGTGTAGAGTTTGTCAAAGAGCTTGCTGCCACTGAGGTTTCCTTGTGAGTAGTGTGGAGTTTGTCAAAGAGCTTGCTGCCACTGAGGTGTTCCTTGTGAGTAGTGTAGAGTTTGTCAAAGAGCTTGCTGCACCTGAGGTGTTCCTTGTGATAGTGTGGGAGTTTGTCAAAGAGCTTACTGCCACTGTGGTGTTCCTTGTGAGTAGTGTGGAGTTTGTCAAAGAGCTTGCTGCCACTGAGGTGTTCCTTGTGAGTAGTGTGGAGTTTGTCAAAGAGCTTGCTGCCACTGAGGTGTTCCTTGTGAGTAGTGTAGAGTTTGTCAAAGAGCTTGCTGCCACTGAGGTGTTCCTTGTGAGTAGTGTGGAGTTTGTCAAAGAGCTTGCTGCCACTGAGGTGTTCCTTGTGAGTAGTGTAGAGTTTGTCAAAGAGCTTGCTGATGTCGTCATCGCATTCATCAGATCAGTCATTGTTTTCATCGTACAAAACCTGAAGTATCAGCTGCAGTACTCTAGAGCCTTTCTTCAAGATTGTCTTTGTTGTATTGCAGAATGGCGAAACTCACCTTCTGCATAGGTTTGTTTCTGGCTGCCTTGGTTTTCCGAGCTGGCAGGATGATCATCTTAACACGTAGTAGTCGATGATGATACCAGCAAGTCAGCTTTTCTAAAGAAGCATATGTTATACTCGTCATTTTTACCTTTCTGTCGCACGATGACAGAATCCAGCATGTGCCACTGCTGGGAGTGTGTGTGCATCCACATGTTCTTGAACTTCAGCTTCTGTTGTAATAGGGTGTTGGTGATGGTGAATTCATAATGAATATACAGTGACAGCAACATCAGTCTACTGGAGTCGCACTTTCCAGTACCGCATTAACTCTCCTGTGACTAAACTCTCATAAAACAAAACTTATGCTCAATAACAACCAGACAGAAAAAGACGTTCTCTCATAACAAAACATCCACCTATTTCAACAGGTAACGAAATGATAGACGTACACAATCATCGAATCTTAGGCATCGAAATAGCCAACCGTCTGTTTCGGATAGCTTCATATAAATACATTACTGAAAAATTGTATCTAGGAACAGACACAAGCTGGGCAATCAATATGTCAACATGGTCACAAAACTATGTTCACTCGTTGTATATCATCGTCCATCAATCATGCTCTACATTATTTGATTCTGCTGGTGTCAGTATCATGAAACTATCAGGTAAAATCTACAAACGAACACTAAAAACTATGAAAAAATCGTCAAGCCCGCAAATAGATAGATTATATATAACACTAGGTATGATCCCATTAAAAGAGATGCTCGCTACTAATGAAAGAATATTTGTACAAAAGGTAGTACAAAAATTTGCCCAACAACAACAAAAAAAAAACTTCGATTAAAATTCCCTACAAACATTTGACATCCCACTAAGTTTCAAGTTCGGTACGTACCTAGAACTGACATGTGTAGATTAAATCTCTGGTACCCTGATGGCTTACTGTGGAACACTCTTCTACCTCATATCAGATCCTGTTTAAGACACAGCAACGTCCGAGAAAGACCAAGTTTTACTTTTTACAAATTAACTTAAACACAACACGCAGGGATTTACAGTATGACATTTTATATCGACGGTTGACAGCCAGAACCCAGTATCTCACTTTTTTGTCAATTTTCACTTTTTTTTTATACTGAACTGTTGTTTTTGATGTGATCTTTCACTTGGGGGACTTTGTTTTTGCCATGATATGATTTTTAATCGATTATCAATAAAACCAAAACAAACAGTATCTCAAAATGTAGATATAGCCTCTCCCCGAAAACCCAGTTAAAAATCGTCTCCTGTAACTATCGGAAAATCGAGATACTTGGTTCTGGTTGTCAGCCCTCGATATACAGATCTGTACAAGTTTTATTGACTCAGTCGAAGTACTGTTAAATTGACCAGGGAAAAGATGAACGATCAAGACTATTACATTTAACAGTTGCAAAATTGACCAGGGAAAAGATGAACGATCAAGACTATTACATTTAACAGTTGCAAAATTGACCAGGGAAAAGATGAACGATCAAGACTATTACATTTAACAGTTGCAAAATTGACCAGGGAAAAGATGAACGATCAAGACTATTACATTTAACAGTTGCAAAATTGACCAGGGAAAAGATGAACGATCAAGACTATTACATTTAACAGTTGCAAAATTGACCAGGGAAAAGATGAACGATCAAGACTATTACATTTAACAGTTGCAAAATTGACCAGGGAAAAGATGAACGATCAAGACTATTACATTTAACAGTTGCAAAATTGACCAGGGAAAAGATGAACGATCAAGACTATTACATTTAACAGTTGCAAAATTGACCAGGGAAAAGATGAACGATCAAGACTATTACATTTAACAGTTGCAAAATTGACCAGGGAAAAGATGAACGATCAAGACTATTACATTTAACAGTTGCAAAATTGACCAGGGAAAAGATGAACGATCAAGACTATCACATTTAACAGTTGCAAACACGGTGTTATGATTCCTACTTCTTCCAAACCTATGTTTCTGTTTGATTTTCTCTTTCAGAAAAAACGGCAAAATAACAGGAGGGAATGAATACTGATCATCTTAATAAAAAAAAAAAAAGCCGATTATATCCGGTGGCAACTCTTCTGACCTCATCAGTTTTCACCCGTCGTACCATCTTCATTCTCGTGAAAACAAAGTTTTTTTACCATCATTTTTCTCGAGACAGCATATGTTAAGTGTTCTGTTTGACTACAGCCAAAATGACCCTCACCACGCTGACGTTTACACCTGAGTCTGCCGTCAGTTGGGAACCTGGTGACGTCATATTGGTAGGTAAAAAACCCAATGTTTTCGTTCTTGAGAGTTACATTTAAGAGCCAGTAGAAGAAGAAGGAAGAAAGGCGCATATGCACGTGAGACAGAGGCAGACAGACAGACAGACAGACAGACAGACAGACAGAACAGACGACAGACAGACAGACAGAGACTGCGGGCTGAAACTAAGGAAAGAAAACTAAACTGGGAAGATGTTCCGGTAGATAAAGTCGGATCATAGTTCTCTCTGTTTCTCTCTCTGTCTCTCTACCTGTCGGTCTCTGTCTTTACACACACACACACACACACACACACACACACACACACACACACACACACACACACACACACACACACACACACACACACACACACACACACACACACACACACACGCAAACAAACACACACACACATAAAGACACACGCAGAAACACACACGCACACACGCACACACATGCACACACAAACACTCACATAAAGACACACACACACACACACACACACACACACGCGCGCACACAAACACACATCACACACACACACAAACACACATCACACACACACACAAACACACACACAACACACACACACACACACACAAACAACACACACACCACAAACAACCAAACACACACACACAAACACACACACCAACAAACAATGTTTTAATGCATTCAGGCGTTTGCCCAGTAATATGGGGGCAACAGGACGACTAGATACTTAGCAAAACCATAAAGAAAACGAGATAAGAGAAGTAGATAGAAACAGAGAAAAGGAGGGTTTAAAGAGAAAAGGGGAGGGGGGGGGGATCAAGAAGATGCAAGGGAGGAAAGGAAGCAATGTGGAGAATGCTTGATTAGATAAGTGAGGAATCAGGTCTTGATCTGATCTCTCTCTATTTCCCCCCCTCTCTCTCTCCCTCTCTCGCCAGTCTCTCTCTCTCTAGCACTCACACACAAACACATACATATACACACATACACACGAAGACAGAGAGAGACAGGGAGAGGGAGAAAAAGAGGGAGAGGGAGAGAGAGGGAGAGGGAGGGAGAGAAAGAGAGAAAGAGAGAGACAGAGAGAGAGAAAGAGAGAAGAGAGAGAGAGAGAGAGAGAGAAAGAGATAGAGAGAGAGAAAGAAAGAGAGAGAGAGAAAAGAGAGAGAGAGGCAGAGAGAAATAGAGAGAGAGAGAGAGAAGAGAAAGAGAGAGAGAGAGAGAGAGAAAGAGAAAGAGAAGAGAGGAGAGAGAGAGAGAGAGAGAGGAGAGAGGAGAGAGGAGAGAGAGAGAGAGAGAGAGAGAATTGTTCTGTACAAATTCACCAGAACATCCCCTCTCTTCGTTATGTGAGAACTTCGTAACTGCTGCAAACAGTAAGGTATGCATGCAGCTAATGGTGAGCCTTCTTGGAGATAGAATTCATAGAAAGTTTACGCTTTGACAGCAAACTCCAGCTGCAGTATGCTTCTGTTGATTGAGCGTAAGTCATTCTTTTACCAATGAAAGATTCATCTTGAGGTTATTGCCATCACATCAGGTAATCAAATTATCAACTTCTAGGTGTTAGCCTGCCCGTTAGCGTTCTTGAAGACGCCTTCGTGGGTGGAATCATTGGCGAATTACTATCTAAACAGAAGCTGCTCTTAGAAACGTCACTACAGAATAGGCAGAAGCATAGAGGGGACAGGGTTTCTTCCCCTGATCTCATAGCCATGTGAGAATTTTGTAGCTGCTGCAGACAGTATCTGTCTGTGTCTCTGTCTGTCTGTCTGTCTGTCTGTCTCTATCCCTCTGTGTTCACACACGTACACTCACACACCCATACAAATACACACATATATATACAAACATACACACACGGATGCACATGGACACACACACATACACAGACTCTCTATCTCTTACTCTCAGTCTTTGTGTGTGTATAAATGTATGTGGTTGTTGATGAGATTAATGGGGCACAACAGCAGGCAGGGTCTTCGTTCTCTGTCTCTGGTGTGCACCAACAAGCTGAACTGAGTCTGGTCTAGTCTTTGATGTCAAATTGCCACCAACGCCTTCTTTGTCCTTCTTTGCGACGACCTCCTTCTAAGGCACCCTCACGGATGATCGGAGACGAGGTATCATGGCAGGTGACGTGACCAAACCATGGCGCCGTCAAGTTTGCTCTAAACCAACTTGAAAGACATGAGGACAGGATCACCTGTTTCACCTGTCGGCGTCACCGGGCTCGGTTTTGGCCGCCGTACACCTGGACACCACCACCTCCCTCCAGGCCGATCTGTCTTGACTTTTGTGGACAATTTTTTTAATGTTTAGGTCACTGATGTTGCTTATGTTCTGATGTATGAGATCGAAGGTTTTCCCCTTTTTTTGCCACTGTTTTTCCTTGAAAGATGGTTGCCATGAGGCTCGTGTTCTTTTGCGTGACACATGGTCAAAGTGTTTTAGTCAAGACAGGATACCAATGTTTAAAGTGATGGGTCTAAGATAAAAGGTTTGCTTGTTAGGCAAGGAACAACTGTGCGTAAGCGTCTATGAATGCTTGGTAGTCCCTGTACAGCTATGAATTAAGAAGCTGAGCGATGCGTCAAGATGGAAGTGAACATGTTTCCGCCTGATACTATCTTTCGCTATCTTGACAGCTCGCTCTGCTGCTTCTGAATTCCACTGTGTGGTGTGAGACTGTTGGCTACTTGACTGAATGCACCTAATACCACCATTGTACTGCCTATTTTTTTTTTCATCAAACAGCAGCAACAACGACCTAACCAAATACAATGAGGACAGGAATCAGAAAAAAAAAAACACACGTATTTAATACAACCAGACAAGACAGGCACACATTTTCGGCCCACTGGCATTTGTCAAGCGTAAGATCACAAACAAACAAACACCAGATACAGAAATTAGGAGAAAAAGACTGAAACTTCCCTGCTGTGTGAGAAAAGGACTAAACTGATTGGACGGAGCAGCAGAGAAGTTTCAATCCTTTTGTCCTAATTTTTGTATCTGGTGTTTGTTTGTTTGTGATTTTACGCTTTACAAAGGCCAGTTGGCTGAACATTTGCGCCTGGTTGTATTGAATACGCTTTCTTATTCTTTTTTTTTTTCGTGTTTTTTTTTTCTGCCTCCTGTTCGCTTGAACGCGGGCAGTCACACTTGTTTTGGACGATGAAGACAGTTTCAGTTTTTTAAGAAGACGTCTCCGCCCTCGGAACGAATTCCATGTGCACAAACGTCACAGGTGCCATGTGTATGGTGATCACGGCACAAGCCTTAAGCCTGCACAGAAACCCATGAAGACAGAACTCTAAGATGCCCCAAGTTGCCCGAAGGGAAGCTTTCTATCAAATACTTCCTAAAAGTCCTTGTAAAGGGAAAAATATCCGTTGAGGTTAAGTGGGTACCCATTGCCGTCTACAATACTATCCTACATTTTTGAGCTGCTTGAAACTGATTCAGCGTTCATCGTTATCTTGTGCTATTGTGTTACAGGAGGATATGCTTCAGTGCAATTACATCTGGTTGAATTTAATCAGTTGAACAGCAAGCCTGTTCTGAAGATGTCAGTTTACCACAGGTTCTACATTTCTTTCCCTTGGCGGGATGCACTGCTGTAGTGACATGACAGTTTGGGTCAAAGGTCACACGCCTAACAGGCTGAGTGTAGCTTAGCATCTCGTTGTGTTGTGTGTGTGTGTGCGGGGCGCGGTGGTGTGTGCGTGTGTGCGCGCGCGGTGTGTGTGTATGAGTGAGACGGAGACGGAGTGACAACTTCGCTCAAGGGCCACACGCATAACAAGATGCGTGTACCCTAGCTCAGCTTCCTATATGTGTGTACGTGCGTGTGTGTGTGGTGCATGTGCACACACGCATGTTCAGTTATGTAAATCCTTTGATTCATTTATAGCATTTTGATCGTCCTAACATTTGTTTACTAAAGTTCCTTATACTTATGTTACTAATGTCGTAATACTTTCATTGTTTGTTCTGTCAGGTCTCTTATTTTCTATTCTTGTAAAGTGCAGTCAGTGTGCTTTTGATGTATACAGTTTTGCGCTTTGTCAATGAAACTATAGTTATCAGCATTATCATTAGCACCTTTCTCCTCCCTCTGGAATTTGAGTTTCTGTTTCTAACTTTAAAACTAAGGCAAGGCAAATAAGAACGATGCGTTGATGTATTAACTGGGGCAAGACAACCCGGCCAGTTAATTTTCATTATTAATAAATCTGTCAAGGTTTGATTAGCAGTGATTGTTGTACACAATCCTTAAATACCACTGTAGACGGTAGCTTCGATTTCTCTAAAACCTCACTGACATGTTCGATACCAGAAACTGCTATGTTCATATTGTTGTGTGATGGAGACACCTGTACATAGAGCGCACGCGACGTGAGGGAGGAGCTATTGTTCATTACCTCTTTCGTGCGCGCGCTCTGTCTATGGGAGTTGAATAGATCTTCAAGTATGCAAATAAATTATTTATAAATCTTGCCGATTGATGGCTACCATGATTATGTTATTAGGTTATTAAAAGGTAACGCTGTTTTATTTTGGCAGTCGCTAGAGAGTGCCGCCGCTTTATTACCACTTGACACTAACAACGAGGGCGACATTACTATTACCACAACCACTACCCCTCTGCTACCAATCACACCACTGTGCTATTTGTGATGTTTGTAGTATTAATGATCAGGATAGGGACGTTCGATCAACGATAGTTAATTAATAACAGACATAGAAACATCGGCTGTGTAGAACGTTTTCTTGTTGCTTAGCAATTAACTAGGGGAAGTCAATCTTCCAATCATAATAACTATTAAGAATTACGTCCCTTGGATTGCCTGCCACAGTGCCGATCACACTTTGAATATCACATCCCTCTCTTTCTTGATTTGTTAACGTACAATAAATATTGTAATTTAAATATCTCAACTTTCTTAACAGCATCAATTATAACCGTTATAATTAGAGAAACTGAAGGTAAGTTTAAACAGTTAAAATAAACTTAACAATATAACAGTTGAATGAATTGGTCATGTGAAATTTTAAAAGCAAGTATCTATGTAATGGGTTGAGTATATCACTGCACTTATCACAAGTTCCCTGTTAACCCAGAACACAGGTCTATTCACATAAAGTCATCAGTCAGAGTACATGTAGTTAACACCTTTTGCTGTTGAAATAAACAATGTGCTAAGATAGTTTATTTAATTCTTTCTTTCCTATTCTTTTTTTGTGTATTATTTTTTTCTTTCCCCCCCCATTAACATGCCCTAAATAAATTGTATAAGTTTTGACTTTCAGTTTTAAAGTCAAACATGAACCAGGCTGTAATTTTAAGAATGAACTAATCTGAAGTAACTGCAACTGATCGAGTCACTACATGCATGTTGTACACTAAACACTTGTAAAAACACAAAGTGGTTGTAATGTTTTGGCACACTGCGAGTACGCTGTAAACGTCGTGGATTGTTAGTGACATAGTGACACTGACTGGGAACGGGACATGGAGAAGGAAAATCAATAAGATCACGATCGGTGTCTTGGGATTGTTGTGAACCATGACTCAGTCAAACTGGATCAACATCAGCATCCATTAACATCTCTTCGGGTGTGGGGTTGTGAGCTTCTAAAGATTTCTTAAAGAAGTTGTTGTTTCTGGTCGTTGTCTGTTCTCCTCTCTGGTCTGTGACCATGGATCCTTTCTTTTGAGTGATGATCAGAGACTGTGGGTTATAAGAAGGATGAGCATGAGATGTTGAGATGTCTCTGACACGAACAGAATCACCAACTTGTACATGTAGACTGCTGGGTTTGATGCTGTGCTTGTTGTCAGCAGGCTACTTCATTTTTAGTCTTTTGCAAAGTGTCACTTGTTCTCATCTGTCCATTATTTGGCTGTTGTTGTGGATGTTCTGGCACGACAGTTTTTCAAATTCCTGCAAAACAAAACAATGGGTGGAGGAACAGCAGTTGTGGAGTGTGTTGTTGATCTGTACGGTAGTAAGAAGCGGTACATTATTTTGTTTCCAGCACTATTGTCTAGTTCTTACATCTCTAATGGTCTTTTCCAGTGTTTTCGTGAACCTTTCGGTTCGCCATCAGCACATGGCTACAAAGATGTGATTTTGCAGTGTTTGAATCCCATGTTAATAATAACAATAATAATTACAATATTTATATAGCGCAAAATGTTCTTAGCGTATCTTTTGAATTCATAGCTTGTGAAGGGTGCTTCACTGTCTTCAAGCTGTCAGGTATACCATATTCACAGAAGATCTAGTCCAATATGGTAACCACGTTACAGGCAGTGGTAGAAGAGATTTCTTCAAAGACAACGTATCATGAGTACATGTAATAAAGTTGGAATGTTTTCAGTTGTATAAAAATCTGCACTGAGTGTGGACCATACACTATCTGGAAGCGATAACATGTTCAGGATTCATGTCATGATTTTGGAGTGGCTATCTGACATGCAAGACAATTTTTGAAGTTCCACGGTCTGAGGCATATAACGGAACCAGACTTTTTCTTGTAACAGTTTGCGTGACTTCACAATGTCTTGATGACCTTGATGTCCAAGATCGACAACTTTGGTGACCAATGATTCTGAAATTACAAGTTTAGTGCCTTTGAAGAGGACTCCCGATAACTCAGAACGGCCAGAACAGAGTATGGTAAACAGGATTTTGTCAGTATTCTCCACGTTAACATTCCAGTAATCAGTTTCTAGATATGAAACAGTGTTTGATCTCTGTTTGTGACTTCAGCTTTCTCTGGCAGTGTCATGGCTTTTGCAATGTATGTTTCAATTACAAAAAGTGCACATATTCTTTGGCAACTTTTTCTTCTCGACTGCTGAGTGTTTGTGTGTTTGTTGAACAAGGATGACGACTGAGATTGTCTGCAGGGTTTTCAGCACCAGGTATGTAGATGACCGTTTTGTCGTAGGGTTGAAGTGTTTTCATCGGGTGGAGAGCAAAGGACATGAAGTCTGATAATTATACCGATATTTTCTTTTTAACAGTAGAAGTTATGAGCTAAAAGCTGTGTTTTTTTTTCAAACTTGCCGTTGCCTGCATTTTTGGTGGTTTTGTTCTTGTTTTGTTTTTGCGGGCTGGTTTGTTCTTATGATAGAGTCATGGAATCAAGGTTTAATATCTCGAGTTTAACCCCAACATGAAAAACTGTCCTGTTTGCTACCCATTATTATCATTATGTGCCCTGCCGCATGGCGTTGGAGATCATGACCCTCCATACACATCTGTACCTTGTTGCCGCTTGCACATCTTCCACCCTCTCCGTCCTTAGCCACCCTGAAAGTCCGTCCAATATTTTCTCCCTGCGTCTACCTGGTGTTCTCTTTCCCTCCAGCTTTCCCGTTGTGACCAGGTGCTCTGATTCCCCTTTCCACATAAAATGACCTATGAATATTGTTTGTCTTTACCTAATCTTCCTTATCAACGATTTTCTTGTGTCTGCCTCCATCAAAACTGTCTCGTTTTGTTTTCTTTGCTGTCCATGGAACTCTCAACATTCTTCTTAGAAACCTCATCTCGGCTGCCTCAATTTTGTTCTTTCCTTGTCTAGTGACTGCCCATATTAATGTTTCCATCATTTTGGTGGTGTTAGCTCCCCCCCCCCCCCCAATTTCAAGGGTTTTGCGCAGGCTTAGGGAATCTGCCAGATAATTGCTGACAGATTTGGTTAGAGCATATATGGAATTGTCCAAGTGCCATGAATCCCTCTTGAACAAACTCCTAACAAACTCCAAACGTTTTTTGTGTTTCCACAAGCCAGCCAGTGACACGACCTACAGGATCTTTAACGTGCATACTTGATACTTTGCATGTAAACACACACGAAGGTGGCTTAGATGATGATAGTCTAGGGTAAAGATTCATTATCAAAGCTGAAAAAACACGATTTGTTTTTCACAGACATCGACAAACAGACCCACATGCACAGACAGACAGACAGACACACGATTACTCTTTCCATACACTCTCTTTCCCAGTAACTTTATTCACATATATCCACACTCTTGTCTTCGACCTCCCTAAACGCTCATTTGCTCTGCAAAAACTTTTTTTTTTTTATAAAAGGGGGATCGAAAAATGAGTTAACCCTTTGACTCCCGCACCCTATTCACCAACCGCAAAAACTCAATCCTTTGCCTTCTTCACTAGTCCACCAGCTTCCTGCAGGAAGCTGGTTGATAGGGTGAGGAAGTCAAAGGGTGATGGTTGACAATGCAGGATGCTGGTGGACAGGGTGTGGGAGTCTAAGGAGTTAAAGACAAAAGAGAATCCTATAGATAAAAAGCGCGCGATGTGAGGGAGGTGTTCTTGTTTCTTTGTCCTCTTTCATGCGCGCACTTTATCTATGGGGATTAGTTTAAGCAGGTCTTCAGGTATACGAATGAATTACATATAAATCGTTATAGGTAATGATTACGATAATTTTGTTTTCCTCAGTTTATGTCAAGAACACATCGGTTTATCATAGTAGAAGCCATCAAATGCCGCCGCCCGTTCACTGACATCAACAATGAGAGCAACATCACCATCGCCACTACTACAACCATCACCACTGTACATGTGTGTGTGTGTGTGTGTGTGTGTGTGTGTGTGCGTGCGTGTGTGTATGTGTTTGTGTGTGCGTGTGTGCGTGCGTGTGCGTGCGTGCGTGCGTGTGTGTGTGTGTGATGCCTGTGTTATGTGTGTAATCTCTGTGTGTGCATGTGTGTGAGCACGCGAGTGTGACTGAGAAAGGGTGAGAGAGAGAGAGAGCGAGAGAGAGAGAGAGAGAGAGAGAGAGAGAGAGACAGACAGACAGACAGACAGACAGAGACAGAGAAAGAGAGACAGAGAGACAGTGAGAGAGAGAGACAGAGAGAGAGAGAGAGAAAGAGACAGAGATAGAGAGAGAGCGAGAGAGAGAGAGTCACTAAAAGAGATAGACACTGACAGCATTAACTCATTAGCGACGAGTTTACATAGTACAAGCTCCTCTGGCCGGTTGTTCAATATACACGGATAAATAAAGAAATGATCGACAGGCACGGCCACCAGTTCCTTCACGTCAGATGCGCAAATGGAGTTAACTGGCTGAAAACTAGCGGTTATTAAATTAATTAGTTAGGCTCCAAGAGTCAGTACTTCGTTGTTTTAAAAGAGTTCGGTCATACAGAATAATGCCTAATTGGTGTATATGTGAGTGTGGGTGTATGTGTGCGCACATGTGTGGGTGTACGTGTGTATGTATGCGTATGTAGGGTGAGTGGGTGCGGGTGTACTGTATGTGTTTGGGATGGAGAGAGAGAGAGAGAGAGAGAGAGAGAGAGAGAGAGAGAGAGTGAGACAGACAGACAGACAGACATAAAGAAAGAAAGACATAAAGAAAGAAAGACAGGCAGACAGATTCTCAGACAGAGGTGAAGAGACAAAGACAAAAAAGTAGACAGACAACATGAACAGGAACCTTTTTTGGGAGATGGCACATCATCATCATCATCATCATCATCATCATCATCATCATCATCATCATCATCATCATCATCGTCGTTGTCATCGTCACCACCACCACCACCACCACCACCACCACCATCTTTTTACCAGTTTTATCAACGCCAACATCATGATATCATGAAATAAAGAAAATGCGATCGTGTAACACCATTACTAAAAAAGAACTCCACTGGTTCCTAACTTAATCTTTGATGCCAGTAATATAAAATTGCGAGCCTTGCATATCGCCATTTTTTTTTTTACAAAAAACCAATCTGATGATAGCATCGGTATCTCACAGTGCAACCTAAATGTTTTAAGGCTTCTTTGAGCAATGTTCTTACAACTAGTCCTCGTATACTCTATGAGGGCGGGACTTTAAACTCAACAGAACAGAACAAAATCGCCATTTTCAAGGATCTCTACCACCATGCCTTTCAGATTTCCTCTGCACATAATCAAACGCCACGCACTCTGTGATTCTCAAAACAGAGGCTTCTGATGGTGTCCAGATGCAGTCTGCGAGCCGGTGAGCGTACTTTCAGTTTTATTGCATGATCTGTATGGAAAGGTGGTTCTACAGGTGTCTTCTCAGAGTAAAATGGACAGATAAAAGAACCAACGAAAGCGTGCTAAAGGAATTAGCTGTCCGACGTAAAATACTCCCAGAGATCAACAAAAGAAAATAGAAGTGTATCGGGCAGATGAACAGAAACACAAGAACCGACTTGATGACATCAGTCCTGCCTGGGGAGAGTCGAGGCAAAGAGAAAACAAGGAAGGTCAGCAAAAACTTTCAGGGACAACATCGCTGACGCTTGCAAACTGGGGTTCAATGACATCATACGCAGAAGCAGAGACCGTGTCGCCTGGCGATCCTTCGTGACAAAGAGTGGAGCTCCCACCGTCGTCCTCGGCGATGGAGATGGATGATGATGATGATGATAATGATGATGATGATGATGATGATGATGATGATGATGATGATGTGTATGGAACTCACTGCCGGTCCGTCTGAGAGATCTGCCCTCCCGTTAGCACTTAAGGTTACAGAATAATCTGTTCACCCAGGCCTGCCATTGTTGACAGCATAGTTGTTTATTCACCAATATGCGTTTCCACTTCTAATTACAGATCACGTGAGATCGTGTAATCAATCATGTATGTATATGTTTATGACCACAGGTGTACGTGTATGTATAGTTAGTTTTAGCGTATGATGTATGATTACAGTTTTAGCATATGATGTGTGATTACAGTTTTAGCATATGATGTATGATTACAGTTTTAGCATATGATGTATGATTACAGTTTTAGCATGTGATGTATGATTACAGTTTTAGCATAGTATGATTACAGTTTTAGCAATGATGTATGATTACAGTTTTAGCATATGTTGTATGATTACAGTTTTAGCATATGATGTATGATTACAGTTTTAGCATATGATGTATGATTAGTTTTAGCATATGATGTATGATTACAGTTTTAGCAATGATGTATGATTACAGTTTTAGCATATGTTGTATGATTACAGTTTTAGCATATGATGTATGATTACAGTTTTAGCATATGATGTATGATTACAGTTTTAGCATATGATTTATGATTACAGTTTCAGCATATGATGTATGATTACAGTTTTAGCATATGATGTATGATTACAGTTCTAGCATATGATGTATGATTACAGTTCTAGCATATGATGTATGATTACAGTTTTAGCATATGATAAATAATTACAGTTTTAGCATATGATGTATGATTAGTTTTGGCATATGATGTATGATTACAGTTTTAGCATATGATGTGTGATTACAGTTCTAGCTTATGATGTGTGATTACAGTTCTAGCATATGATGTGTGATTACGGTTCTAGCATATGATGTGTGTGTATGTATGGTTACACAGTTTTATCATGCGTAATCATTTGTGCACATGTATTTATATGTGTATTTTGTTGTGTGTGTGTGTGTGTGTGTGTGTGTGTGTGTGTGTGTGTGTGTGTGTGCGTGTGTGTGTGTGCGTGTGTGTGTGTGTGTGTGTGTGTGTGTGTGTGTGTGTGTGTGTGTGTATGTGTGTGTGTGTGTGTGTGTGTGTGTGTGTGTTCGTTCGTTGCTTGATTTAACGTCTTTTCACTATAAGTGATATTAGACGGGTGTGTGTATGTGTGTGTGTGCGTATGTGTGTGTGTGTGTGTGTGTGTGTGTGTGTGTGTGTGTGTGTGTGTGTGTGTGTGTGTGTGTGGTGTGTGTGTGTGTGTGTGTGTGTGTGTGTGTGTGTGTGTGTGTGTGAGATATATCAGTACTTTTGTACATATCACGTTCTGTGTTTTGCAAAATGTGTGATGTGCAGTGAGTTCAGTTAATAAGTATCGAGAATAGCGCTATCCAGGAATGATTTCTTTTTATCATTATGATCATCACGATCAAGAATCTACTCACGCTTAAGGTTATTATTATGGTTATGGTTGTGGTTAAGGTTATGGTTACCATTATGTTTATGCTTATGATTACGTTGTTGATTGTAACGATGATAACGACGACGATGATGATGATTATCAGCAGCCCCATTATCATCATCATAATGATGTTATCAATATTATTATTATCATCAGTAGTTTATAATAGAAGTAGCAGCAGTAGCAGCAGCAGCAGCAGCAGTAGTAGTAGTAATAAGTAGTAGTGGTGGTGGTGGTAGCAGTAGTAGTAGTGGTAGTAGTAGTAGTAGATTATTATTACATGTATTACTATTACTTTATTAAAATTATAATAATAATTACAATATTTATGTAGCGCAAAATCTTGATAAAAATCAAATCTAAGCGCTGAAACAGGCACACACGCACGCACGCACACATACGCACGCACACACACACACACACACACACACACACACACACACACACACACACACACACACACATGGTTACCATTATGTTTATGCTTATCAAGGAACGAACACACACACACACGCATGGCTATAAATGGGGAGAAAGAATAAAAGCAATGGAAAATTACAGAGAGCATATTATATACAATTATATATTACAATGTGATTCCCCTCCAAGTGGAGAAAAAAATCGACAAGGGTCCTCACATTACCACAGAAAAGGAATTACGATTGGTTATAAAAAGAGACGTCTATATCAACATTACAGAACAACAGAGAGATAAGGTTCAAACCTTGGAACAACCCTGACAACCTGTTGGACTACGCAACCTCACATACTATAGAAACTGTCGTTAACGTCGGATTCTTGTCCATCGTCGTCGTCATCGGTGTGATCGGCAATGTTGTCAGCATGCTCATCTTTGCAAAACAAGTACGTACGTGAGTAAATTGTATCATGATAGTGTTGTAGCTTATTTTTATTTGTTCGTTAGTTCCTTGGCATGTTTCGTCCATGGTTTGTTTCTTTGCTTACGGGTTAGTTGGAATGTTTTTTGTTTTTTGTTTTCTGTTTTTCATCTTTTCTTTTTCTTTGTTTCTCCTCTCTCTCTCGTCTCTTTCTCTCGGTCTCGCTCTGTCTCTCGCTCTCTGTCTGTCTCTGTCTCTCTCTCTCTGTGGCTCTGTCTGTCCGTCTTCTCTCTCTCTGTCTCTCTCTCTCTGTCTCTCTCTCTCTGTCTCTCTCTCTGTCTCTGTCTCTCTCTTTGTCTCTGTCTCTCTCTACTCTGTCTATCTGTCTCTGTCTCTGTCTGTCTGTCTCTTTCTCTCTTTTTTTTTGTGTGTGCCTCATACACGTTTTATTCCTGGCTGGTTGATTACAAAACAAAAACAGAAACAATCCGTTCAGATTTCGTGATAAAAACAGGAACAATAAAAAAAAAAAAAATCTCACGAAAAAAAACAACCCCCCCCCCCAAAAAAAAAACCAACAACAACCAAACAAACAACATCAAAAGTCAGATCGCAGTTCAAATTCTACACTCAATCAGATTTCTATCATTTAGTTTTTGTTCTTGTTTTTGATGTTGTTGATGGTGATGATGATGACGAAAATGACAATGATGTTGAAAACGACATTGAAAAAAGAAGAAAATAGATTAAATTGATTTCGTTCTTTTTGTTGGCCTTTCCTTTCTCTTGTTTTGTTTTTGTCGGATTTTTAATTGTTTTTTTTTTTTTTAGAGAAGGAACTGGTGATGGCGAATGTACATGTATATGATGTGAACGGCTTTAGATGAAGGTTGGGTGGTGGTGGTGGTGAGGGAAAAATGAAAGTAGTAATTGTTCTTTTCTTTTCCGGTGATTGACTTTTCTTCTCGCTCTCTCTCCGTCTCTCTCTCTCTATTTCTCTCTCTCTGTCTCTGTCTCTCTGTGTCTCCTTGTCTCTCTCTTTCTCTGTCTGTTTTTCTCTCTCTCTCTCTCCCTCTATCTGTCTCTCTCATTGTCTCTCTCTTTCTCCCCCTCTCTCTCCCTCTATCTGTCTCTCTCACTGTCTCTCTCCCCCTCTCTCTCTGTTTCTTTCTTTTCCCCTCTCTCTGTCTCTTTCTTTCTTTCTTCCTCTCTCTCTCTCTCTCTCTCTGTCCCTCCCTCTCTCCCTCTTTGTTTGTCCTTTTCATACGTTTTTTGTGTTTTTGTTTTGTTTCTTTTTCGTTGAAAGTAGTACTTGTTCTTTTTTTTTCTTTGTGATTGATTTTTCTTCTTTTCTTATGTTTTGTTTGTTTGTTTGTTTGTTCGTTTTTATTTCTCTTCCTTTAACTCTTTTACGCTTAACACACTCTTCGTGATCCAGCTTAGCAAGGGCTCTAGCAAGGTGTTGCAACTGCCGCAATTTAGTGCAGCATCTTCAAGATTTAAGATGAATGGAAAGCCTGTAGCACTTGAATTTATTATGGCCAAAGCTTTTAGCTTATTTTCCGAACGTTTTCCCCCTGCTCTCTCTTTGTCTGTACTTCTATTCCTGTTATCGTTCTCCCTCCCCCCCCTCCTCCTCCACCTTCAGCCCCCTCGACATACACACCTTCAAACTCCTCTCGTTCTCTTTCGCAATCTCTCTGTGTCTCTGTCTATCGGTAACTGTACTTGCCTCTGTCTGTCTGTCTGTCTGTCTGTGACTCTCCGTCTGTCTGTCTGTATGTCTGTCTGTCTGTCTCTCTTGACTCTCCGTCTCTGCCTGCCTGCCTGCCTATCTGTCTGTCTGTCTGTCTGTCTCCTCTCTCTCTGTGTGTCTCTGTCTGTCTTTCTGTCTGTCTGTCTCTCTCTCTGTGCATTTTGTTTGCTTGGAATCATCTTTGATTCGTGCCACTTCTTCTATTTTGTTTGTTTAAAGACATCCAGATGGTTATTAATTGCCCTGACCAGATTGAGCTTATATCAGCACACAGACACTCTCAAGCATGCACACCGTTTTGCATACACGCATACATGCACACAACTAGACTGACCAACCAACCAACCGAAGGACAGACCGCCAACTGACCGACAGAGAGAGGAAGAGAGAGAGAGAGAGAGAGAGAGAGAGAGAGAGAGAGAGAGAGAGAGAGAGAAGAGAGAGAGAGAGAGAGAAAGAGAGAGAGAGACAGAGAGAGAGACAGAGACAGAGAGAGAGAGAGAGACAGACAGACAGACAGACAGATACAGATGCAGGCAGACAGACAGACAGACAGACAGACAGACAGACAATGGACATAAACATATAAACATACAAACATCCAAACATTTATGCACCCTGGAATCGTTCGACCTCTCACCCCTCACCCTTCTATTCCTCCCGCAAACACACGCAAAGAACTGACCATTTAATCCATAAACTAACCAATCATCTGACCAACGCACCGATAGACAATACACACAATTTTGTCCTTATTACAAGCAGGGCCTGCGAGATAGAATCAACGTTTGCCTGTTCAGCCTGGCTCTTGCAGATGCTGGTTATTTGATTGCTCTCTTCATCTACAAGTCTTTCAGTCTTCTTGCCATCATCTCCAGGCCTTTGGGGGACTTCTGGAAGATCCGCAGCCTTAACACCATCCTCGGTGTCTTCTGGGGATTCTCCACTGTATCCAACCTGCTCACCTTGCTTGTGTCTTTGGAGAGGTGGGTAGAGGTTAAATGGAACTTTTCTGTGAAATTCTGTCGTTTCTTGTCTTTTCGTCATAAACGTAAGTTTATTTTTGTAAAGATTTTATGACATGTGATTTAGTTTGTATCATTCATTGACATTGTCAACACTGATTTTAAGTGACCTATATATCTCGTTTAGGTTAGAGTTGTTTGTATGAATCATTGTGTCATCACAGAGAAGTTAATTTGATTCTTGTATGTATATGTAAATAGGAACCTCATTCACACATATTACGTATCATATGTTGTATATAATAGAAGCGATCCCAGTACTGAGCCTCGAGGAATGCCATGTTTAATAGATGAAATATCTATGCAGACAGGTTTGCTGTCCATTGTTAAGAAATGATGAGACGAGTTTCAGACTATTGTCTGTTATACTGCTATAAAGAAGTTTTGCACAATAGTTTCTGAACGATGACATTAAAGGCTTTTGCAAAGTCAGCTTAAGGCTCCACAGAATTTGCATTCATGCATATCGCTGAACAATCCATCCACTAAGTTAGTGAGAGCTATGAGACATAGATCTTATTTTCAAAGCCAGGTTGGTCCTTAATTAAAAAGATTATATGTTTCAAGATTCCAATGAAAATATTTGTTAGTATGCTTCTTTGGGGGCTTGAACAGAACATATGAAATAAAGATTCGTCTACAGGTTTGAACAAAGGCATTATTACAGCATTTATGAACTGGGGTGTATAGTGTCATTTATTCTGAAACAAACTGTAGATGTACAGTAGTTAAGACTTTCACTTATGACTGGAGCTGATAATCTGAGAATTCTGCTATCAGTGCCATCAAGACCTGGAGTTATTTGTTTGCTTTAAGTGGCACAGTAATTTGAATATTTCATTTACACTCGTGGATGGAATCCCAAGGTTGAAATATATATTTCTTGAACTACAAAACTCTTATTTTGTATAGTTGTTTAATTCTGTATGGTTTTGTGACGTGGTTTTGTCTACAGTTGTAGTAAAATGTTTATTGAGATCATTTGCTGAAACATTATTTATGAGGAAGGTCTGAGATTGAGATGGTTTATTTCATCGTTGATTTGTTGCCTTCTGTATAGACTTTGAATTTTGTTTGGAAGAAATAAAGTTATGGACATTTATGGAAAGATTTTCTTTATTTTTGTTTTGCAGTGCGTTCAAGTGAATTAACTTCATTTCGTTGGTTTTTGTAAACTACAAATTCTCCTTCATGTTGAAGATTATCACGCTTCGCCCATATAAAGCAGCTTTATCTCGTTAGTCACCCTCTTATTTTGGATGGTGTGTTTTGTACTACGGGTTTTGTTTAGTGCATG
The DNA here is from genome assembly GCA_030674185.1 of Monoplex corrugatus. Lineage (NCBI taxonomy): Eukaryota > Metazoa > Mollusca > Gastropoda > Littorinimorpha > Ranellidae > Monoplex > Monoplex corrugatus. The sequence continues at coordinate 20,308,919 of CM060312.1, forward strand.
ATTATCATTAGCTGAACCGATTATGCTGAGCTAATGTTTAAGAGCTTCTTCAGGATCTTTAAAATCATAGACACTAGAAAAAAAAGGGGTGGGCAATTTATTAGGTCAGCAAAGAAGTTGTTTTCGTTGAATCTTGCAATAATTTATGTAATTTGCTTATGACATGCTTTGAGAATTATTACTCCTATTTTAGTCTACAATGTAAATTAAGCATGCTGAAAAATGATCACTGCAACCATTCAACAGGTACACACAATTCTATTAAGTTTTGTTTTTCTGTGATATAGATGTGACCGAGAAGGATTTTGCTGGTGGGGGTTATACGGGCTGGTCAATGATTTGAGAAAGGTTGTATAAAGAAAATGTATCAGTACAAGATTATTGAAGATTAAGTCGATCAATATCAAAGTAAATTCCACAATAATATTCTGTTGTATCAAGTAACACTGTATACATCAGATATGTAAATCTGTCTATCCATTGCCCTCTTTCTGATGAATTCTCATTACAGGAAGCCAAGCTTTTTCGATTTGTTTCTTTTCAGTTTGAGTTTTTGCTAGTTAGCTTCCTCATTCCTTCCTCTGTCTGTCTGTCTGCCTGTCAATCTATCTGTCTGTGTAAACATCTCTATGTATCTATCTGTCTATGTATATATATATGTATGTATGTGTGTATGTATGTATGTATGTATGTATGTATGTATGTATGTATGTATGTATGTATGTGTGTATGTATGTGTGTATGTGTGTATGTATGTATGTATGTATGCATGTATGTATGCATGCATGTATGTATGTGTGTATGTATGTATGTATGTATGTAAGTATGTATGTGTGTATGTATGTATGTATGTATATATGTGTGTGTATCTGTGTGTCTGTCTATTTATCTCCATGTATGTCTACCTTTCTAACTGTCTGTCTATGTATGTATATATATGTATGTATGTGTTATGTCTGTGTGCCTGTCTGTCTGTCTGTCTGTCTGTATGTATATATGTATGTATGCATATATATAAAATTAACACTACTAAAAAAATTCTGTACACAAAGTGCACAGATTACATAACCGAATTTGATCTTTTTAACAGAAAATGGAACACCAGATTTATGATGCACTGAAAGATACAAAATCACACAATAAAAATCATATAACAGACAGTAAAATAGAACAATGTCGATACAAAAAATACTTATATTCTTCTGAAATCATATTAAATGGAAAAGAAATTACAGTGAGAACTCCCTTGCAAAATCTAGTTTAAGCAAAATCCAGAAGTAATGATATTAACTGTAAAAGAAATTACGGTGAGAACTCCCTTGCAAAATCTAGTTTTTGCAAAATCCAGAAGTAATACATTTCACATATAACAACATTAACGTGTCCAAATTAGTGTTCATCAACAGTATAAGTACAGTCAGACTTACTGCACACTGCTGATAGAGAACGTAAAAAGTATGTAGCCTCTGCTAGAAGTTGGCAGCCTATGAAAAGCAATAAGTAGCCTATGACAGAAGTTAATAGCCTGTGATGAAAGTAAAGCAGTCTGTGAAAACTAATGGGCAGGTGAAAACAAGTCACTGGGTTGGTATGCTTAATGTGTTGGTATTACGTTTTGATTTAGATTCTTACTCCCTGTTACTGTTTTTTTCCTCGATCAAAATTTCCTTAAAATTAAGATAGATTGATCAGACTGATCAATCGTTTTCAGTTCTATGAAAATGACTGAATGAGTAATTGTTATCTATTGACAGGAGGTTCTTACCATCGTTTAACAACATTTCTTATATTTATCAAGGTGTCTCTGTGTGGTGAGCCCACTTCGAGCAAGACAGTTCCTGAAGACCAAGGTAATGGTGATCGTCATTATCCTAATCTATCTCATCATTCTCTTCAGCTCCTTAATCATCAACGTCAAATTCACAGTGGGTTTTAAAGTAGACCTGGACATCAACTCCACCATTTACCAAGCAGTCCTCAGTGACTTTTACCTTGAAAACAAGATCTTTGTTGACATCGTCTACAACTACGTTCTGGCAATTGCTCTTCCATTCTCCTCCTTAGTCATCGTTGTCGTCTCTACCATCATCACTGTGGTGTTTTTGAAAAGGGCTTTGACTTGGAAACAGAGTGCTGCCAAACTGGCGGCTGTGGATAAGAAAGAAGCCGCCGTGACGAAAATGCTTCTGATCGTCTGTTACGTTTACGTCATTTGTGTGACGCCATCTGTTGTCAACGCTTTCGTTGTCCAGTTTGTGGAAGGGTGGGTTCCCACGGGACGCTACTCTAACACATTTTATGTGTACGTGTCTCTGATGCATTTGCTTACTGCCCTTAACTCCTCTTTAAATTTCTTTATTTATTACTTGCGTGGGTCTAAATTTCGTGGCACGTTTCAGGAACTTTGTTTCAACAGTTTTAAAAAGCAGAAAAAGGCTCAAGATTTAGAGAACAGTACTGGTTTTACTGTAGACAGCTCCGTAAATTAGTCTCAACTGCTAGATGAAGTCTTCACCTCTGAAAGGAATGTCTATATGCTATAATTTTATGTTTGTTCACACATACACCACACGCGCACACAGACACACACACACACACACAGACACACACACATACACACACAGACACACACACACACACACACACACACACGCACACGCACACACACACACACACACCGCACACACATGTACACACACATGTGTGGGCGTACAAACACACACACAACCACACAGACACAGACAGACAGACAGACAGACACACACACACACACAAACAAACAAACACACACACACACACACACACACACACACACACACACACACACACACACACACACATACACACACACACACACAACACACAAGCACACGGGACACAAATGCACTTTTTACACAAAAATACGACTGTGTAGTTTTAATTAGTTAAAAATTCCTGTGTGATTACTAGCCTCTCAAAGAATTAATAATTCTAATATAGTCATAAAGCACAGATCATTTAGGTGTTTTTTTCATTGATTTGTTTTTATAGTTTTTTGCTGCCTCTGATAGAACAATGATCAGTTTCTAGACTGGCTGTTTTTTCAATCTGCTACTATATGATTCTGAAATAACAAGACAGTAAAAAGTGCAGCTTAGATGTCCCTTAATTACTGCTAGGGATTTGACACATTGATTCTGTAGCTAACTGTAATTGATGCTAATCCTTGCCCTGTACCTAATCTTCAGTTCACTGTTTTCAAAGATGATCAATGTACCATAGCGTAAAAGTTTGTTTCAATTTCAGTTTTCCACAAGACAGCATCTCCGGGCTCAGAATGTTCCACATACATCAATGTAATTTAAAGGGGTTTAGGGCTAAGGTTAGGCTTGCCCTAGTGTTGTCAAATATAGTAGATCCTGTCCATGTACCTTTGCATGAGATCTGTGGGGTCGGAAAACATCTAAACTGCATTTTCAATAAAAAAGGTTTCTTTGTAAAATCTTCATAATGATCAAAGAAAATAGAACCAGCCTCAAAGCCGAGGCACACAATCATTTAATGAAGGGGAAAAAAAAGCAGAAGAAACTAGCAAACTACTGTCAAGTAATCCTTTTATTTCCACTGGACAGTGTTTGTACTCGTGACACCACGAGACACAATCCATCATAATAATCTAAAACCATGAGGACAGTTATTATCTGCACTTAGAAAATCAGTATATGTGTATTAAGATTTTGTGTGCGATGGCAAATTTTAATGTTAGACATATATTATGACTGTATTGTATAGTTTCTTTTACAAATTTGCTATGAATAAATTGACACTTGCATTTATATAATGCACACATAAACATATACTTGTGAGAGTGATTTTTTTTTCCAAAGAAATAGAAGCAGTTGCGTGTCTGTGTATGTGTGTGCACATATGTATGTATGTATGTATGTATGTATGTATGTATGTATGTATGTATGTATGTATGTATGTATGTATGTATGTATGTATATACATGTATGTATGTATGTATGTATGTATGTATGTGTGTATGTATATGTATACATACGTATACATTCATGCTCATATGATGAAAATGAGTATGTGATCGTGTACATGTATGTGTATATGTGCAAGTACCTATATGCATGTATACTACACGTCATTATTGAAGGGCCAGGAACGTTTTTGAGTCAATTTTTGAAAGGAGAAATAACCTATTTTATCTTACTCTTTTCTCCAATTCGTTGCCGTAACTGAATGGATAAGAGCTCAGACAACATTGCAGTTTCCTTTTGGCACGTGTTTGGGGATTTGCCGATTTGCAATGGGCGGCCCAAGGAAGACAATTTCCACACGAAATTGTCGAATCTTCAGCAGGGTCTCTCTGACGACGCAGGCAAGGTAGCGACAAAATTCGCTTTGCACGTGCAAGGCAAGCCCTTTTTGAACACTACTCCAGCCAAAGTTGCCCGCAGACGAGGATAAAAAGGACCCGTTCTTGGTTCGTTTTAACCATGCTTGCAAGACGACGGATGACGGATGAGCAGCGGGGGAGAGCCCTCGCTCTGCTTGATGAAGGCCTGGCGCAGCGGGAAGTTGCTAGACGACTTGAAGTGTCGCATTCCACAATCCAGAGACTGCTGGAGCGCTTCAATGAGACTGGAGCAGTCCAGGAAAGGCGTCACACGGGTCGACCCAGAGTAACGACAAGACAGCAAGACCGCTACCTTGCCCTCTCCGTCCTGAGGGAAAGGGCATCCACTGCGGTGACCTTGAGGGGTCAGCTGAGGGACGCAACAGGTGCTAACATCAGCTGCAGCACGGTGAGAAGACGGCTACATGAGGCAAACTTGAGGTCACGGAGACCGGCCGTCCGACCCGTGCTGTCACCGGTCAACAGAGTGCGCCGCATGACCTGGGCCAGGGAGCACGTGACCTGGACAAGGCAACAGTGGGCCCGGGTCTTGTTTTCGGATGAGTCCAGGTTCACCCTGACCTTTAACGATGGCCGGGCTCGGGTGTGGCGACGTCAAGGGGAGAGGTTCGCTGACGCCTCTGTCCAAGAGTATAACCGGTACGGCGGCGGGTCGGTGATGGTGTGGGGTGGCATGAGCCGTGGTACCCGGACCCCCCTGCTCCCCATTGACGGCATCCTGAACGGGGTCCGGTACCGGGACGAGGTTCTGGCGGCCGTGGCACTGCCTGCGCTTGTGGACCTTGGTCAAGGCGCCATCTTCCAGGACGACAATGCACCTGCGCATCGAGCACGCCTTGTGACCGACTTCCTGGAGCAGCATGAAGTCGTCCGTATGGCCTGGCCAGCGTGCTCACCTGACCTGAACCCAATTGAACACCTCTGGGATGTGTTCGGGAGGCGCATCAGGGACAACCACCCCCCACCGGGCACCCTGGCCAGGCTGGTCGACATCCTGCAGATCGAGTGGGCGGCCATCCCTCAGGACACACTCCGTACCCTTGTGGGGTCGATGCATCGGCGCTGTGAAGCATGCATCCAGGCTCGGGGCGGACACACGCGATATTGAAAACAGATTGGCCAAATCTGACACTTTCTGTTTTTTGAAAAGGGGGGGATGTTCCTTTAAATGCATGTGCTGTTCACTAATGGGTCATTGTGCTAATTTCTTTTTCCAAAACAGGTGTGGAAATGATGAAATAAAACATAGAATCAATTCTAAACATTGTCAATTATTTCAACTTAAAATTAGAGAGGAAGGAAGAAGTGGCCCTTAAATTATGATTAGGAGTATATATACATGTGTACAAGACAGAGTGAGAGAAAGGGAGAGATACAGACACAGACACAGAAAACACACAGACACACACACACACACACACACACACACACACACACACACACACACACACACACACACACACACACACACACAGACACACAGAATGTGTGTGTGTGTGTGTGTGTCTGTCTGTATATCTCTGTGTGTGTCTGTGTGTGTACAGGTATTTACACACAGATACACATGAATGATATGTAGAGACACTGACGGTCCCTCGAATAAAAGCCTCATTCTGAGAGTCTCATGGGGGTCATATAGAAGTTATGAGGCCACTTCGGGTGATTGGATCACATAGGAGTTTTGATGTTATTTCAGGGTGATAAAGCCACGGAAGGGTAACAGGATCACAGACGACGTGATGGGATCTTGAATAAAGTGTGGTCACAGGGGGTCAATCAGAGATCGCTTATTGTGACATGGTTATTTTTGAACATACAGTACATCGCTAGTTGCTCTGGATGAAAATTATTGATCCTCAAGCACAAGTGATTGGATGTGTTCTTCCGCAGATTAAACAGAAAAGAAAAATGGGCTTTGGAAGAGGCTCCTTAAAATGACTCTTGAACGTATTCGAGTTTCCCAGGATACATCTGTTTAGAAACGTGTGTGATCTGTGAATAATCACGAGGATTTTTAAAGACCATCAGGTAGTGGCTGTTCAGATTGGTGGTATTCTGCTCTTTATTCTCTCCTACATCCACCCCACTAAAAAAATTGAACAATGCATATAACACTCTGGCCCTGATGATGGCTACGTTTAATAAACAGGTTTGGTACTATGTTATCTGTTCCACTTATTTATCAAATTGTCGATGACAATGAGTCGCGTTATTCTGGGTAATCTTTCTACTAAAGTCACTCCTTTGAACTGGCTGTAGCCTGACTGTCTGTTCTATACAACATCATTCCGTTTCCTTGGAGGTTAGTATGATCATATCCTATATCATATCCTAGAGCAAGATTGAGGCAGCCAAGATGTGGTTTCTCAGAAGAATGTTGAGAGTTCCATGGGCAGCAAAGAAAACAAACGAGACAGTCTTGATGGGGGCAGACACAAATAGATCACTCATAAGGAAGATTAGGAAAAGACAGGCAACATTTATAGGCCATTTTATGAGGAAGGGGGATTTGGAGCACCTGGTCACAACGGGAAAGCTGGAGGGAAAGAGAGCGCCAGGTAGACCCAGGGAGAGAATGCTGGACGGACTTGCAGAGTGGCTGGGGATGAGGGTGGGGGAGATACTAGGAGCAACGAGAGATAGAGATGGTTGGAAGTCCATGGTCGCCAACGCATTGCGGCAGAGCACCTGATGATGATGATGATCATATCCTATCATATCCAATCATATCCAATCATGTCCAATCATGTCCAATCATATCCAATCATGTCCAATCATGATCCAATTCATGTCCAATCAATCCAATATCCAATCATATCCACATGCAATATTCCAATCATATCCAATCATATCCAATCATATCCAATCATATCCAATCATGTCCAATCATGTCCAATCATGTCCAATCATATCCAATCAGTATCCCAATCATTCATTCCAATCATGTCCAATCAATCCAATCATGTCCAATCATATCCAAGATATCCAGTCATATCCAATCATATCCA
>CM060312.1:20321337-20328837 GCA_030674185.1 Monoplex corrugatus
GTATACACATATGTGTGTGTATATGTGTGAATATGTATGTGCATATTATATATATATATACATACATATATATATATATATATATATATATATATATATGTATATATATTTTGCAATGAATGCCTGTTCTTTCCACATTTTGTTAGATCTGTTTCTTATGCATTGTATGCATTTCAAGATGTTTGTAATGCTATCTATTTGAAAAGGAATAAAAACAAGTTTAAAAAGAAAGTGTGGTACCAGTCAACGTGATGCAGTGGTTGGTGTAACGGAACACTGCTGGGAGGTCGTGGATTCAGTCTCATCAGTCCTCTTAAAATTGTTCCAAGATTTTTGTGTGTGTGTGGCCCTGACTGGCTCTCACCCCGGGTTAGGTATGCTCTGGGCTTACTGGGAACACTGAGACCAGGAAATCAAGTCTCATCCACTTTCAGATGTTTCATTGAGAATGTTGTTTAAAATCTCCTGACCAGCATAACAAGTGTCTGTATCTGTCGGGCCTGTTTACCCCAGGATATGTTATGAGAATAAGTACACACTACATGAATAGCCCTGTCACGCAGTCTCAATCCCAAATGGATTTCTATAGCATCGTAAACATCAAACCCCATTATCAGGTCTATTTACAGGTTCTTTAGAGGGTATTCAAATAGGATTCATCTCACTCAGGCAACTCAATGTGTACGCTCAATGCAGTCCGTCATGTGTGTTATCTGGCAGGGAGAAGAGCGACAGAATGGTTCAGACGTTCGCTGTCAATTAGTAAACTCGAGGTTCCAGGATTCCGTACAGGCCTCGACTTTTCTCCTCAGTTTGACCGGAAAATCGAAATGAACGTCTAGTCCTTCGGAAGGGGGCGAAAAATGAGTAGGACCCGTGTGCTTTTGGCTGCACGCGCTAAAGATCCCACGGCAGTTGAAAATCGTGAAGAGCAGCGTTTTGCCCGGCTGCCTTGGTATAAAACATTGAAGAGATAGGTTGATTTCCCAGGTCCACCCCTTGAAAACCAATTAGCCATCTTGCCTTTCTGAAGTCTTGGTTAAAAAAAAGTGAACATAAGCATGAATTTCAAGCGAGGGAGAGGGGATGGGCGCCGCTCTCGTGGTGCCAGCCCCGGGAAAAGTTGAGGTCTCTGCCACTTCACTCCCCTAAGACCTCAGGGATATGGAACTATCTGGGGTAGGACCTCAGGACCTGGCCAGCTCATGGGTTTATGTGCAGGCTTAACGCGTGTGCCGTGATCATTCAAGATTTTCTCCATCACGTGGCACCTGTAACGATAGTGCATATGGAATTCATTCCGAGCGCAGAGACGTCATCTTGAGAAATTGAAAGTGAAACTGAAACTGCAGATCTTCAGCATGCACAAATCCTTATTCGCTGGCATGGTCTTGAAATGGAATAAGGGTCAGCGTGTGTGTGTGTGTGTGTGTGTGTGTGTGTGTGTGTGGTGTGTGTGTGTGTGTGTGTGTGTGTGTGTGTGTGTGTGTGGTGTGGTTGTGTGTGGCGCGCGCGCGCCTGCGTGCGTGCGTGCGTGCCTGTGTGTGAGTGTGTATGTGTGTGTGTCTGTGTGTCTGTGTGCGTGCGTGCGTGAGTGTGTATGTGTATATATGTGTGTGTGTCTGTCACTTTATTATACTCCATGACTGAACGATTAATTTCGCTATTAGGGGGTGAATTAGGCAGTGTGGTATCCTCAGTAAGTTGGATCAGTGGATCAGAACACACACTGTTGAACATCGCTGAAGTGACCCAACAGTGGTGGGTCTCCTCAGGTGGGTGGACTCAAGGTGGCTCGAATATAGTTTTGCCGACTGATCAAAAGAAAAGAAATGAACAAAATGGCCAAAATGGAACAACTCTGAAAGAGCAGCTCTGAGACAACAAAGAGGAGTGTGAAACAATCTTAATATATAACACACCAATGACGATTTGTGGATAACATACAAACCACATCCCTTTACTAAATATATAACACCACCAGACTGACGATTGTGCATACATCAACACATCCTACTAATATAACACCACCATGACGATTTGTGGCATAACCACTCGACAAACAACAAACACATCCCTTTACAAATAACCAACTGAATGATAACCATACCACACCACCAGACTGACGATTTGTGGTACCCACCCTACAATAATCACACTGACATTGCACAAAACCTACAAAATCCCTTGTAACATAAAATATGTATACACACCAGACTGACGATTTGTGGCATACAACCACTTGTCATATCTGACAGATACACATAGAATAAACACACAACACGATGAACCAACTAATTGTGCATACAACAAACACTCCTTATAATATTAACACCACCGCTGACAGGACATAAAAACATTACCCATACACCTCAACACTCCACCCCCCCTCTTGCTACTACAACACTCTTACAAAATTTATTTGACCCAGCGCGGGATTGTACACGTGAATAATCACACGTGACATCGACAACACTAATCAAATTTCAAAAGTCATTTTTATGACTTGAAGCAAATAATAATGTGCGTGTTCAATGTTAGAGTTTCTCAATTTGATCAAAGTTTCATCATTTTCATATTGAAAGATTCAATAATCAAATAAAAGTACCACGTGCATCTTTCATACTAATGTGTTGTCGGTATCTGCAAAACTTTAATAGTGTAATTCCCCAGTTCAGATTCATAAAATATTGACACAGTCACTTACTTTCTATATTTTCCATTCACCTCATACACCTAATCTCCACAAATTTTTCAGACTTTAGGGGAAAAATAGTATCACTTGTAAAGACCAGCGATTATTTTCTTTTTGATAATTTGCTATGAGTCAGGACCGCAAAATTAATATACAAGACGATTTTACTGTCCCCTTTTTATTTTTCTCAATGTTGTTAGGACCAACGATCGACATATTTGTGTGTATGTGTGTGTCTGTGTGTGCGTCTATGGGCGCGGTCGCCCGTGTGCGTGTGTGTGGGGGCTGGGTGGGTGGTTGTATGCGCGTGCGTGGGAACGTTCGTGTTTTTGATTGAAGCTTGTGTCCGAACTTCAATTCAAGACATGACTCTGAAAGAGGATGATTTTTTTTTTTACATCAAAACGGGATAGAACTCCAAGCTTTTGTATGATTGTCTATGTTTGTGTGTGCGTGTGCGTGTGCGTGTGTGTTTGTATGTGTGTGTGTTTGTATGTGTGTGTGTGTTTGTATGTGTGTGTGTGTGTGTGTGCATGCGTGCGTGTTGTGTGTGTGTGTGTGTGTGTGTGTGTGTGTACGCTGTTGTTGTTGTTACTGTTGTGTGTGCGTGTGTGCTCGTGCGTGGGCATGTGTCTGTCTGTCTGTCTGTCTTTCTGTCTGTCTGTCTGTCTGTCTGTCTGTATGTATGTATGTATGTATGTATGTGAGAGAGAGAGAGAGAGAGAGAGAGAGAGAGGTGTGTGTGTGTGTGTGTGTGTATGTGTGTGTGTGACTATGTGTTTGTATGCATGTATGTATGTACATACGCATGCATGTTTGCACGTATGATTACATTTATACAGTCATGCGTGCGCGCGCGCGTACACACACACATACATATATATATCTATATATATATATATATATCTCTCTCTCTATATATATATATATATGTATATGTATGTATAAGTATATACAGAGAGAGAGAGATTGCATATAGTTTGCTGTGTGCATACATATTGTAAATCTGTCAGCGCTTAGGGCCGTTTAAATGAAGTAATTTGTTATCATTACTTAAAACAGTAGTTGGGTAGGCTGTGGACTCCAGCTGTCTGCCATCTGAAACATTCCTGTCTCAACATGTGCAGTGGTACTATCATTTCAACCCAGCCTGGAGCTGTCATCAAAGCATGGTTAGCATTGTTACCATCGTAGTCATCATTAGCATAGCATTTTCATCGTCGTCGTCGTCTTCGTCGTCACCACCACCACCATTATCATCTCTGTCACTATCATTACCAACCCATTATCACCACGACCACCACCACCAACCATAACCATCCTCACCATCACCATTACCCACCACCACAACTTCTCCATAATCACCACTGCCATCATCATCAGCAGCATCGTCACCACCACAATGCATTCTTTCCGAGGGCGACACGTACCTTGATGTAGCTGCGATAATCCGCTGTTGAAAACGCCATTTTCTTTGTCAATTTTCAAATCAGTGTCTGACAGGGCCTTGACATACACTGTCAGAACCGTAAGACAGATCAAAGATGAATAACGAAATTTGGCACAGAATTACATCATAGACTGACGTTTTCTGTGAATTATTTTTCCATTTTCTGTAAATGCGTTTTCAAGCTATACAGACATGGTCTCATTCTACTGGAAATTACCCTTGTATGTTCCACTGTTTGATTGTCCTGGCAGAGCAGGCACGCAGAGTCATCTGATTTTCCCTTTTCACCGTATTTGCAGTTGAAGGCAGGAGGTCATAATATACAGACCTGATGGTAAACCTGATCCTGAGAGGGGCCATATGCCACATATCATTCCAGCTGAGACTTCAGGCATGCTTAAAAGCCTGGCCTTGTACTCCTCAACGGTGGATTTTAATGGTAGCTTCAGCTTCGTTTCGCGAAAGCAGAGTGCAATGTCAGTGAAATCAAGTGGGACACTGAGCTTTTTTCTTGTGTACAAATTTTATACGTTTTGGTCTCATCGATGCCACTCTGCTCGTACTGATATTTTATATCAGTAAAAACCTGAGGAGCTTTGAAATAAGCGTGAAGTGTTGGCGACAGACATTACATTTGTAAAGGAGGTCACATTGATTTATTTCTTGCAGGATTTCTTCTGCCATTTGTTTGATTTCATTTTCCCATTTTATATCTTTCAGGGAATCATCATATCACCTTGCAAAGGACTCAACTGGTTCTTTAGTCACTAACTGAATGCCTGCTTGGCTATAGTGGCATTTACTGTTCTGGAGTTTCCTTGTGCACTATGAATGTCCCAGATTTTAGCTTACTTTTTCTCTTTCCTGATTCTGCTATACTAGGGGCACTGTGGTTTGCTTTCCAGTCTTTCCAATGTTTTTCTAACCCTTGCTTCTCAAATTATGAGACAGTCTTCATTTTTTTCTTGAGATTCCCTTTTTTCCCAGGATATTTTCCATCTGTCGTTGACATCTTGATTTCTAAGGAGGTGTTTCCACTTTCGTCTGTTTTATTTAAGAGGCGTCCATATTCTGAAGAGGTGTTTTTACCTTAAAGCTCTTTCACTTTATAGGCTTTCATACAGGTCGTATGTAGAATATCTACATGTAGTTTGTGTTACAGGGTGCTTTTTCCTACCAGCACATTAAGTTTGTCGACCATTTCTTTATTCAGCCTCTCGTTGATTTTTTTCCTCTTGGCATCAAGAGTTTATACAAATTCCTTATCTGAATCATGAGCGTGAACATCCTTGACACTGTGGTTCGGCTTCTGGACTTGGTTTTCCAACATCTTACCTGCTGGTGCAGAGCACTGCTGCTTAATCAATAAACTTTTCACACAGCATTTCTCCATCCTGTGGATCTCCATACCACGCTCAACAGATAATCCCCTTCTTCCGACACATGGACGTTCCATTATTCTGCATTCATAGTCCATTGTTTATTTCTGGCCAAGATCAGGTTGGCGCTGATGGATTCATTATTCATTGTTGATCCCTGGAGCCTCTTTGAATCGTGGAACTATGGGCAAATTGGGGAAATGCTGGAGGAGGACCTGCCCACAGAGCCTCAAAATCTAGCTTTTCCCAATGTCATTCAGTCTTTCCTGGACGTCCTGTGGACTGTTCCTGTCAGTCACTGGTCTACATCCAGGTCCTGAAGAAGAAGTAATCTTGGCCTTCTTCTTTTAAGCTCCTTCTCCTCCTCGCTGATTCTGCTTTGGTGGGTGCACAGTGATTTGCTTTCAGGTCTTTCAGTGGTTTGTCTAATCCTTGCTTCTTCAAATTCTGAGGCAGCCTCCATTTTTTCTTGAGATTCCTTTTCTCCTCTGGATGTTTTCCACTTCTCATTGACGTATGGATTTCTGAGGAAGTGTTTTTACCTTTGATAGTTTAGCTTCATTGGCGTCCCTATTCTGAGGTGCTTTACCTTATGCTGTTTTACTCCACAGACGTCGCTACAAGTTGATATACAATGTATAGTTTGTGTTCCAGGGTGCTATTTCCTATCAGCACATTCAATTTGCCGACTATTTCTTCATCCAGCATCTCGTGGATTTTTTGGCTCTTAGAATCATGAGCTTATACAAATTCTTCGTCTGAATCAGCAGTATAGATTTCCTTGACACTGTGGTTTAGCTCGAGGTCTTTGTTATGTTCCAACGTCTTATCTGCTGGTGGACAGCTTTGCTACTTATTCATTGAAATCTTTACACAGTCTTTCTTCATCCTGTGGATCTTCATGCCGCTCTTGGTAGAACATCTCTTTCCACGGACACACATGAATTTCATTGCTGTGCATTCAGAGTCCTTTGTGAATTTCCATTTGTGATAGGTTGGCGCCGATGGATTCACTATTCTATATTCTCTTCTCCTTTCAGTGAATCCCAGGACGTCCAGGAAAGACTGAATGACATTGGGAAAAGCTAGATTTTGAGGCTCTGTGGGCAGGTCCTCCTCCAGCATTTCCCCAATTTGCCCATAGTTCCACGATTCAAAGAGGCTCCAGGGATCAACAATGAATAATGAATCCATCAGCGCCAACAGAAAACAAACCATTCTCATCAATGGCACTTACTCTCAACCTGCATACCTGACCTGTGGTGTTCCACAAGGATCTGTCCTTGGCCCTGTTCTTTTCACTCTTTATACCTCCCCCCTGTCCACCATCATCAACTCCCATTCTATAAAACACCACTTCTATGCTGATGACACCCAACTTCAAGACAGTGACTCACCTGATAATATACAGCGCCTGTTGACTCGCACCACTGAGTGTTACTCGGACATTAAGAACTGGATGACACACAATAGACTTCAGCTTAATGACGACAAAACAGAAGCTATCCTCATTGGCACCCGTCAGAAACTTTCTCAGCTGCCTCCTCTTTCTCTCCCATTATGTAACACATCAGTCCCAATTTCTGATTCAGCTAAAAACCTTGGTGTCTGCATTGACTCTACCCTCTCCATGAACAACTTTGTTTCTCAAACTGCCAGATCCTGCTACTATCATCTCCATCGTATAAGGCTGATCAGGAAGTATCTCTCTGTCGAAACAACTGCAAAACTCGTTCTCTCCTTCATAATGTCTCGCATTGACTATTGCAATTCACTCCTGTCTGGTCTTCCTGCCTCCACCATTCACATCCTACAGCGCATTCAAAACAATGCTGTACGCCTTGTACTCAAAAAGAAAAAAGCTGACCACATATCTCCTCTCCTGGCACAACTTCACTGGTTCCCTGTATCAAAGCGCATACAGTACAAACTAGACACCATGTGCTACAAAAGCCTCAATAACGCAGCCCCCCATT
>CM060312.1:20333837-20346337 GCA_030674185.1 Monoplex corrugatus
CTCTCAACCTCTCTCTCACCTTGACCTATCTATCAATTAGTCTATAATGCCTTTATCTATCTGTCACTGCCTGAATTTTTTTAAACAAATTATTTTAGTTGTGTAAATGTGCAACTATAAACATCACACTTTATGTGTAAATCTATCAATCAGTAAGTTTTGTTTATAGCTTGAAATATGCCATACTCATATATGTATCATTGTATGTATAGTTTATTGTCATATATGCATATTTACAATGCATACCGCACACACACATGCACACACACACAAACACGCACACGCACACGCACGCACACAAACACACACACACACACACACACACACACACACACACACACACACACACACACACACAGAGTCACACATGTATAGATAGAGTGTACATGTAGGCTGAGTACATATATCTATATATCCTCATTTTATACACCTCTGCTGGCAGATTCAGATGGATCATATATATATCCTGTGGAATTGTCCAAGTGCATTGAGTCTCTTTTGAGCAAACGTCAAAACAAAACCAAAACAAAAACATCAAGAGCTTACAACCCCAAACTATATAAGTACACGCAATAAAGAAAATTTTGTTTTGTTTTGTTTAATGTTCAGCGAATTAGAATTGTATTTATTAAGTAACTGATTTGGTTCACTTAGTTTTTTCATGTCAATCTCATTTCTTTTTCAAGTCTGAAATGATTTTGTGACAGCTTTATGCCTTTTTAATGATTTCGTATATAGTCTATGCACATGTAATAACGCTGCCACAGTACCATTCTAGAAATGACAGTAGTGATAATAACATCTTTCAGTTTTGTGGACTGAATGGGGTAACATGACAGTGATAAAAGCACTCACATCTGAAAGCCATGTATATATATATATATATATATATATGTGTGTGTGTGTGTGTGTATAATATATATATATATATATATATATATATAGATAGATAGATAGATAGATAGATAGATAGATGTAGACATACATATGTATGTATGATCAGGCTTGGCTGCCAAATGAATGGATGATATATTTATACTCAGACTTGACATTGAAGTGAAGTGGAATCACATCACCTGTTATCTCCAAAAGAGAAATTGCATTGTCATGATTATGGTCTTTCACAAGGATTGAACACAAACATGTATAACATTCACATTAAAATAATAAATAATTACAACATGCAAAATAAACTTAAATCTTTTATGTTCATGAAATAAGATCTTATGAAAGCAAATGTAAGCATCCCTACCACACCTGCAAACTCTACCACAACCACACTATCACATAACATATTCAATCACTGAAATAATCAGTAAATACAGGGATAAAGTTTGGTAAAGAAAGAGATAGATAAAGTTGGAATGTATAGTTCCAGTCCTTCCTATTGTAAATAGCTACATATCCTCTTTTGGAGATTAGACAGATATAGCATGAAGGGAGAAAAACTGAGCTTTGTTCTCATAATGCTGTCCCCCAAAGAAATTAATCTCTCTTATCTTAACATCTTGCTGTGTAATGACCACTCAAGCTATGGGAAAAGCATTACTCTTTCTCTTTTTAGTCTTTTCACACCAGCTAGATATTTTCAGACAACTAATTGATTTTTTACTGTTTCAGTGTTTGGCACTTCCTTGGTAGTATAGTGGTCATTGTCCCTGCCTCTGTCACCTGAGAGATTAAAGGTTCAGTTCCTTGTCAGGGGAGGTAAAATTCATTAGGATTGGCAGGTAGTTTCGAAGGAAGAACATCATACTATTAATCTGAGGATTAAGAGTTCATGTCCTTGATTGGGCAGGGTTTTTTTTTTGTTTCGATTTGTTTTTTGGGTTTTTTTTCCAAGCATTGGTTACCTGATGATTGAATACTTACCTGCTACATGGATGACCCGTGTTTGATTCCTGGTTGCATCAGTACACATTTACTGTACTCACCAACATGTGGGGTATATGTGCGAGCTTGTGGCTTGTCATTTTATGTTATAATAATTTGGAACTTCTTCCATCATGTAGCATTTGTGGTATTGGTGCATATCAAATGTATTCATAGTATATAAACATGTCTTGAGAAAATGAAAAATAAAACTGAAGCTGTATGGTAGGCAAACACTGATAATACAAACAAACAAAGAAACAGAAAAATGAAAACTAAAGCTGAGAGTGTACACCAGCCAAATACTATTAAAAATTAAATGGCAGTACTCACCATGCGATGATACAGTAAAATGTTAACCCTTTCACTCCCTTCACATATCCATCAGCTGATACCAGAGTCCTGTAATATTAGGTAATGTCAGCCAATAGAATGCTGTTGTGTATGTGGTTAGGATGATAGGTTTTTAATTTTTTTCATAATTTTGTTCTTACGTCAGTAGCTGTAACAGTGCACTGTTTAAAACAGTACACATATAGGATTTCTGAGATACAGTGTTAAGACTGCTGTAATTGGAGCTGTAACATGTGTAAAAAAATCTGTTTTGGTTTAAAAGTTGTCTTGGTCATGTTCGTGCTGTTGCTAATGCAGAAAATAGTATTTACATAGAAGTTATTTTTTAATAGGAATACCTTTATAATTATATGTTCTGTGGACATGCCTTTGGAAGTGATCGTACATGTGGTGGGAACAGTTTGTTTAATAGTTATGAGTATAAAGTACATACTAAAAGAGTTCATTTGTCTCAGTTTGCAAATCAGAGACATTGGTGATCTCAGATTCATGCATTTGATTTTACTGCCAACACTGCCAACAGTGGTCGGACTGATAGTGAGGTTCTGTTTACTTGCACAATCTCGATATTAAAAAGTCTACACAAATGTGGTACAAATGAAATGCTTTTTGTTTTGTTTTAGAATTACATTATTCAGCTTATAGGTTCAAGAATGTAGTCATGATATAATTTAATCTTACATAGTTCTCCAGTATCATTCACACATAAATTGGGCTGGTTGTCTTTAAAATTTGATTTTGAACTGATCATGCATTAAAATGGTCTCTCTCTATCTTCTCTTTCTCTCCCACTTTCTCTCCTTCTCTTATTTTGTCTGTCTGTCTGTCTGTCTATCTGTCTCTTTCTGTCTTTCTGTCTGTGTCTGTCTGTCTCTCTCTCTCTCTCACACACATACAACACACACACACACACTACACACACACACACACATCACACATCACACATTCACACATTCACACACACACACACACCTGCATAAACGGGTATGCATACACATGGACACACACATAAACACACAGACACACAGACACACACACACAAACAAACAGGCACACACACACACACACACACATGCACGCAGGCACGCAGGCACGCGCACACACACACACACACACACACACACACACACACACACACACACACACACGCGCGTCGCGCATGCACACACACACGCACACACACAGAGTACATGTCAACAGTTTGGTAAATGTATGTCAATGTTCTTTTTATCCATCATCCAGTGTACTACCCACTATACCATAACATCAGGATAATTACAGGCACTTCTTCTGATGGATGTCATAAAACAGACTTTGAAGATCAAAGCTACTGTATTTTTAGTTGTATTTTCAGTTTGTCCTTGTAAAATTTCAGAGGATGGCAGATGAGGAGAACCCTCAGCCTGCTGCTGAACAAGCAGCAGCACCTGAGGCACCTGCAGATGCACCAGCAGCTGATGCAGCACCTGCAGAGCAGCCAGAAGCCACAGAAACACCTGCAGCTGAACAGGAAACTCCTGCTCAACCTCCTGAACAGCAAGCAGCTGAAGAAGCACCTGCTGCTACCACTGAGACTCCTGCACAACCTCCTGCAGAACAGACCCCTGCACAAGAGCCGGAAGCAGAATCCAAGCCTGCTGAAGATGCTCTGAAAGAAGAACCTGCTGCCAAAGAAGATGCTGATGCACAGGAAAAGACAGGTAAGGAGCCAGATCCTCAGACTGCTCCTGATGCTGCAAAAACTGCCGATGAAGCCCCAAAAGCAGAAGAACAACTCAAGGCAGAAGATGAAGCTCCTAAGGCAGAAGAAGCTCCTAAGGCAGAGGAAACTCCCAAGGTAGAAGGAGCTGCTGCAGAGGAGGGTAAGCCAGAAGAAGGCAAGCCAGAAGAACCCAAACCTGAAGAACCAAGCCTGAAGAACCCAAGCCTGAAGAACCCAAGCCAGAAGAACCCAAGCCTGAAGAACCCAAGTCTGAGGAAGCCAAGCCAGAAGAACCCAAGCCTGAGGAAGCCAAGCCAGAAGAACCCAAGCCAGAAGAACCCAAGCCTGAGGAAGCCAAGCCTGAGGAACCCAAGCCAGAAGAACCCAAGCCTGAAGAACCCAAACCTGAAGAACCCGAACCAGATGCTGCTCCAGTTGCTGCAGATGCTGAAAAAACAGCAGAACCTTCAGCTGAACCAGTGCAAGCAGCTGAACAGACTAAAGCGGAGTCACCGAAGCCACCTTCACCCAAAACACAGGAGGCTCCAAAAGCACGAGAGAATGGCAAAGTACAGTCTTCAACTGCAATCAACCTGGAGGCAACTGCCACAGGTGAATTATTTGTCTCTGTCTGTCTGTGTCTCTTTCTCTCAGCCCCTTCCGCCTTCCTCTGTCCTCGTCTCTCTCCGCCTCCTCTCACTGTTTTCTGCATCTTGTACTGTGACACCTCAGTTTTCATTCAGTCTCTCTTTCCTCCTTCTCAAGCTTTTCTGTCTTAAATTTTCCTTGTAATTTTCCACACTGTTATATACTTTTGGTTTTTGCTGAAGAAAAATGAGGAAAAATGGAAATGTAATAAGTGTACATGGTGCTTTAAAGCTTTCATATATATATACTTCATCTTTCATTATGGGTGGTCCTTCAAAAGAACTTTGAAGGACCACCCATAATGAAAGATGAAGTCAGAGCAGCACTGAAAAAGATGAAACCAGGAAAAGCCCCAGGACCAGACAACATTACTACAGAGATGATTGAAGCCCTGGAGGAATTTGGCATAGAAAAAATAACAGTCCTCCTAAATGAAATTTATGACACTGGAAAAATCCCCAAAGATATGTCAAAATCAATTTTTATTGCACTTCCAAAGAAGACAGGGGCTATAGAATGCAAACTCCATCGCACAATCAGTTTGATGAGTCATGTAACAAAAATCCTGTTAAAAGTAATCATGATGAGGACAAGGAATAGAATCAAAAGAGAAATAGCAGAAGAACAGTGTGGATTTGTAGAGGGGAAAGGAACTATTAATGCCATATACATCCTAAGAACTATCATAGAGAGGTCAGTTGAGATGAATAAGGATTTGTATTTATGCTTTGTTGACTATACCAAGGCTTTCGATCGGGTACGACATGAAGAATTGATCAACCAACTGGAGAGACTCAATGTCGATGGAAAAGATCTACGAATAATCAGGAATATGTACTGGGAACAAACAGCTGCAATGAGAATAGAAAACAATATAAGCTCTTTTCAAAACATCAAAAGAGGAGTCAGACAGGGTTGTGTTTTGTCACCAGATCTGTTTTCACTATATAGCGAAAGCATCATGAGAAACCTAGAAGAAGACCCTGGATTAAAGGTTGGAGGGAAAATGATAAACAACATTCGGTACGCAGATGACGCCGTGCTAATTGCAGAAAATGAAAGGGACCTACAAAACCTTGTGAATATACTAGAAACAGAAAGCAAAGGTAAGGGGTTGGAACTAAACAGAAGGAAGACTGAAGTCATGGTGATCAGTAAAAAACAAGAAATCCCCTCCTGCAAAATAACAGCAAATGGCACAACCTTGACACAGGTTAATAAGTTCAAATACCTGGGAATGGTCATTTCATCAGACGGCAGATGCACATCGGAAATAGCTGGCAGAATCGGCCAAGCCAAAACAGCATTCAAGAAGATGACAAGCATTCTTACCAACAAATGCCTATCAATTAACATCAGAAAGAGAGTCCTTGAGTGTTATATAGAACCAATACTGTTGTACGGATGCAGGTGTAGACAGTCAGCAAGCAAAGCCAGAGCAGGATTGAGGCAGCCGAGATGTGGTTTCTCAGAAGAATGTTGAGAGTACCATGGACAGCAAAGAAAACAAACGAGACAGTCTTGATGGAGACAGACACAAGTGATCACTGATAAGGAAGATTAGGAAAAGACAAGCAACATTTATAGGCCATTTTATGAGGAAGGAGGATTTGGAGCACCTGGTCGCAACGGGAAAGCTGGAGGGAAAGAGAGCACCGGGAAGACCCAGGGAGAGAATGCTGGACGGACTTGCAGAGTGGCTGGGGATGAGGAGGGTGGGGGAGATGCTGGGTGCAACGAGAGATAGAGATGGTTGGAAGTCCATGGTCGCCAACGCCATGCGGCAGAGCACCTGATGATGATGATGATATATATATATATATATATATATTATATATATATATATATATATATATTTATGTATATGTATGTATAGATGACATGTATGTACAGTAGAACACTGATATAAAGAACAACCCCAGGCAAAAAAAATAGTTCTTTATATCAGTAGTTCTTTATTTCAGTCAAATCTTTACACACACATTTTATCCCTCACACACCCCCCCCCCCCCCCTTCCCACTGTTTATCCACGTCCCCAAAGCCATTATACATTCATCTAGAGTCCTAATTTCTTGCCCACGGGTGAAAAAAATGATGTAATGTCAGTTTGTTTTTTTCCCTTTTGCTCGATTCAAGAATGAATTTCTCCATGTTCCCTAAAGTGTCAAAAAAGGTTTATCCGCCATTCACAATACAAAAGTCCCTAAGAGTTTTCAAACACTGTTTGGCTTTGCAGAGCTCACAGCCTTGAGCTGCTCTGCAGGTGCCTCGTCCTCTTCTTCAGGAGGCACAGAACTGGAACCAGCAGCTTTGACTTGGTCCACAATTTCCTGGTCCAAATGCCATCGATCGATAATCTATTTTTAGATCGCCGTCATGAATAGGCGCGGGCAAGCGAGGCATTGTGCGATAGTGACCACCGTCCGTGACCAGGCGAATGTGGCCAGGGGGCCGGCCACGTGTTTTCAGGCCCACGTGGGCTAGTTCGTTACTTCAGTCGTGAACAAAGAAAAATAAGACCTTGGTGGGCAAAAACATGAGTTCGTTACAGCCGTCAGTTCGTTAACGCTTGTTTGCTAAATGCGTGAAAATTTAATTGAAATAAAGAGACAAATAAGCGGGGCACAGAAATGCGTTCGTTATTCCCGTCAATTCGTTTCAAGCGTGTTCGTTATAAGTGTGCTCTACTGTATGTGTGTGTGTGTGTGTGTGTGTGTGTGTGTGTGTGTATACATACATATATAACGACAGGTTTAGACATGTTTTTTAACTTGTGTTATGCCCGTGACTATGGTTACCACAGTTGGTATCTATCTGCTCACTAAATCTATGTACAAGTTTATTGAAACTAACCAGTTTTACCTAAAGAAGCCATTTGCCTTTGTGTGTGTGTGTGTATGTATGTGTGTGTTTTGTTTATTTGTTCCTTTTTGTTTTTGTTTTGTGTGTGTGTGTGTGTGTGTGATTTTGTTGTTGTTGTTGTTGTTGTTGTTTTGTGGTGTGTGAGTTTTTCTTTAAGTCCTTTCTCTTAATTTTTTTCACCTGTAAGGCCGTTCATATTGGCCTGAGGTGGCAGTTGACAAACAAGACATATGTAAACTTACATAATATAAATCGTATGGCTGTGTTGGAACACAACCATCATGCCTTTGTCTGTACAAATGCTTTCAGTGAAGTTTGTGCTGATGCCCAGCGGTCAGGTGGTCACCATGGCCTGTTTGTTGGTCAGACATTGCAAGAACTCAAGCTGCAGTTTGCCAACGAGCTGAAAATGCCTATCAACCTGATCCTTCTGATGTTTGATGGTGAGTATTCAGGATCATTATCATCATACAGTTTTTTTGTCTGATGTCACTGATTTTTGTTTTTGATCATGGTGATTGTATTGGTGTTGTAAAATCGTAATTGGTGATTGTATTGGTGTTGTAAAATCGTAATTGGTGATTGTATTGGTGTTGTAAAATCGTAATTGGTGATTGTATTGGTGTTGTAAAATCGTAATGTTGTTTTCAAACATAAACTGAATGTATGACTGTTGCCTAATTTGTCTGATGTCTTTTTGCCAGTTTTTTTTTTCAAAACAACAAAACCAAACCAAAACTAACAAACAAACAAAAAAATCTAGAAATGTTATGGTGAAAAGAAAAAAAAAAGACATGTTCCTGTGTAGTTACATGAATTTTGCTATATCAGTACATGAAATGTGCTGATCAGTGATGGCCTGAGAACACTGTTCTTATAATAATGATAGTGATAATGATTACTTGTACATGGTCTCATCTCATGTGTTGGAAGTATGTTCTTATACTGGAAATTAAAAGTATGTCAGAAAGTTATGCCTAATTTTAAGATGAGTATGTAACTAGGAAACTCAATAAAGAGATAAATACTTGCTTGTAAAGAAGTTAATAACTAATTTTTTTATGTACAGTGAAAGTAATTTTATGTGCATGCCAAAAATTAATCAGAACGGAAGAAGACTGAAAACTGTTGCATTGTATTGTATTGTATTGTATTGTATTGTATTGCATTGTATTGCAGTGTATGCAGTGTATTGCATTACAATTGTTATGGCATATTGTATTAAACGGTGTCTTGGTGTTTTTTTCTCATTAACATTCTTTTTACATTTTCAAGCAAAATACAGCAAACATGCATACATAACACACTGCAACACCATCAAAAATCTGTCATGCCACTAAAAAGATACCCATATGTGCCTAACAGATTCTAAAACAGTAAACACAAATAATCAAAGACTCTTTGCATACAATAGTTATGTTGAACAGTTAGGATATTTCAGAGAACAATATTTCAGCTAAGGTTTTGCTGGAAAGTCTTCATCATCAAAGAAATAATATGACTGTTTCATTATTTCCACATATATTTTTGTCATCATCATGCACTTTGCCACTGGTATTGTGGCCTTTCATATTTCTGTATCGTACATGATTTTCAGGAACTTCTTGAGCAAATTGATTTGTGGAATATTATCCATGATCTTGCATTTATCAATGTAAAATTTTGTATGTAATGTAAAGAGGTCTAATGTTTTGTCTGATTAACATTTATATCATGTTTCACTGAGTGGGGTATTTGAGTGTGTATGTTATGCATATGTTCATGTGTGTGTGTATTTTATGTTTCTTTGGAGTGTGTGCTAATGTTTTCTTTTCAATTATTGTTGTAAATGACCAATTGAAGAATGGAAGTAGATGTTTTATCATATTTACTGTCAGTTTTTTTTTTTTTTTTTTCCATCATTGTTTTATGATTGATGGAAGTATGGAAATAGATATATTATAATATTTCATCTTTATTTTATAATATTTCATCTTTATTCCTACTTTCACATTCTGTGTCATAGTTCATCTGTCTCCATTGCTGTGATAGGGGTTAACATGTATTTGCGTTTATGTGCATCTGCCTCTGTCACTCATGCGAAATACTTTGGCCCTTGTGAGGTGAGGTGCTGTACAAGTACTCACTAGTATTATTATCTCCAAAACACATGTTGTATACTGTACTGTGCTTTCTCTGTTGCAGGAAAATCAATGTCTGATGCTACCACATTGGCAGACCTTGGGGTGGGTCCTAACGGGACGGTACAGTTGGAGATGCAGTCTGCAGACCCAGTCAACAACCCTATCCGATCCTACCGCCCCGGCAAGAGTATCAGATGCCTGATGTGATTACTGTGCGTGTGCAGACAGGTGAGTAGATCCATATGTAATTGTTTTTGCCATATGGTATCATACAAGTGGTTAGATGAAATTATTGTACATACATATCACTATATCAGCTTTCGTAAGTAAGCGTAAAATGTGAAACGATTTCAGTCTGTATAGCGTTATGCTGATGTGTGTGTGTGTGTTTTGTGTGTTGTTTGTGTGTGTGTTTGTGTATGTGAGTGTGTGTTTTCTTTGTGGATAGTGGTGTGTGTGCTGTTGTGAGATGGTGCGTTGTGTGTTGTGTTGTGTGTGTGTGTGTGTTGTGTGTAGTGTGTGTTGTGTGTGTGTTGTGTTGGTGATGATATGGTAGTGAAAATGTGCATATACTTTTGGTGATGAATGCGTAAGCGCATATTTTAATGTTTGATGTGTTATGTGTGTGTGTGTGTGTGTTGTGTATGTGTGTGTGTGTGTGTGTGTGTGTGTGTGTGTGTGTTTGTGTGTGTGGTGTGTGTGTGTGTTGTGTGCGTAGGTAAGCACTTCTCTGGAGAATGTCAGGAGTTTCGTCTTTAAATTATACAACCTACATACATTAAAAAATCTACAAAAATGCAAGTTTTGCAGTATTTGGGAACAATTGTGTAATCATATTGACTGTCATTCTTCAATCACTTTCTGCATACTGTTGCATCAACAGAGGATGGAGAGGCAAAAGATGTGGTGGTGGAAATCGAAAGAGCCACAGCTAAGAAGCCGTTCCTGGGTGGCTTCCGGCACAAGGTGAGCGGGATAGAGTTCCACAACGCAGCTGCCCAGACAATACAAAAGCCCAAGGTTGTGACTGGCGTGGAGCGATTTTGTCGCGATACTCAGACAGTGCAGCAGCACCACCATGTTCAGCAAACCTTCAATGATACCTCCACTCAAATGACTGGTGAGGTTTAGATTATGTCTTTGTGTCTGTTTCTGTTGTGATTTTGGCTATGTAGGGTAATACTTTTGATTCTTGGCCAGACAGATGAAAGCAGTTTCAATTTTTTTTTCACAAATGAATAGGTTGCTTAGTCAGAATGGTGATGGTAGGTGTTAAAATTTCCTTGGGAATGTCCGGGCTTACCATTTTAAGGGCCACCTTTGGGATGTCTTATTTCGATGTACTGAGAGTTCCATGTAAAAGAGACATTACATCATGTTTTGTAGCAAAGATTCCACAATTTGGTAGAACTGCAGCTACAATACCTCACCAAGGTATAGATTTTATTTGCAGGCTTAGAGCATTTGACATGACTGTTTTGAATCATTCATCATAAGTCATTTGAGGTATAGCCCATATAGAATCATTTGTTTGTTGTAACAGCTTCTTGAACATGCTTAAATGAGCTGTTCGTTAATTAGAAAAAGGAAAAAAAACTGCCATGAACTGCACATTTCAAACCATAAAATGCCTTGGTATTTACAAGCAGAGTATTCTCTTTTCCATATTCAATTCATAGAAGTATTGGTTTGTTTTGATATGTTTTGGTTTTGTTTGGTTGATTGGTTCAGTAGTTGGTTGGTTTCCTGATTTGATTTGTTTCTTTGTATGAGCTTTTGTTCCTCCTTAAAAGCATATTGTGTAATATGAATAATGATGCTCAACATCTTTCAGATCATACAATGTGATTTTGGAGAGAAACAGATTATAAATTTGACTGTAATAACTTATGTTGCAGGTATTGGTGTGTACATATCAAACATGGAAGACAAGATGATGACACCTGGGAAATACACTCTTGCTGATGATCACCTCCACATGATTTTGCAAAAGGTAAACTGGGTGTGACAGGCAAGTGGGTAAGATGTTAAACTTTCAGTCAGAAGGTCTGGGTCGGATCTTGTCTGGGTATCCTTTGCGAGGTAGGTATTGGATGGATTTTTTTCCCAAAAGGATGGAGATTTTTCCAGTCTCCCAGCTCAGCATGATCACAGACCTGTTGTTGCATAAACCCCATTCATGTGTACACACATGTAGAGCATCAAATGTATATGTTAAAAGGTCCTGTAAGTCTTGTCAATGTCCAGTAATCTACAGAAACATGAAAATGCCCTGCATGTATGCCCACCCAAGATAAAATATGCAGACTGTGCAGCTACAAAACACCTGCACAGTGTTGGCAAAACAACATACATATACACGTCCAAGAAATATCAGATTGTTTATGAAAAATGTTATATTTCAAACTCTTCTCTGCAGGAATTCCCATTGTATGTGTCTACCAGTGTAAATGAAATATGAAGATGGTGTCCTTTTACATGGTTGTGACATACTGTGATTATATAGTTGTTGTATGGCGAGTGGAGAAATTTTAATCCCTGCCATAATTGATGCTCAGTGCTGTATGGCATCTCAAACCTCTGCAATTCATGATCTTGTCAGCTATTCACATACAGTCATCATTTCTACAACACAATATGATGTACACTTTTTTTTTTTATGAATTGCATGCATGTCTTTGCAGCTTATGAATATTTGATTTCAGGGGTCACTTTGCTGTTTTTGATTTGTTGTTTTGTTTTGTTGGTGGTGGTGGTGGTGGTTTTTGTTTTGTTTCATTTTTTTTCCATTTAATACTAATTACTAATGGCAACCCTTGCTACAAATTGTTATGCAGTCTCAGTCGTTGATGGAACTCCAGAGCTTCATGATCATCATCATCCTCATTGCCATGAAATCATCAGTCATTATAGCATCATAAAAACTTACCTTGGTCTA
>CM060312.1:20356337-20366337 GCA_030674185.1 Monoplex corrugatus
AAAAAAAAAACCAGACCGTTCTCCAGTAGATAGATTGGTTGAGCCAGAAAATCATTCCTTTGGAATTATCAGGTTGGAGTTTTTATATATTACATATTTTTGTTGTTATATTTTTCGTAGCCTGGATTTCTTCTTTGCCTTTTGTTGTATTTGTTAGATGATATGGTATATGGTATCTTGCTCAGTTGTGACTGCTGCTTCATAAACTCTTTAATTCGTTATTCTGCCTGATATTTGTTTATTATTTTGTTTAGATGAGGAAGGATTAGAAAAAAGAGTAGGGTAATGAGTAAGGCAGATTGTGTGTGTGTGTGTGTGTGTGTGTGGTGTGTGTGTGTGTGTGTGTGTGTGTGTGTGTGCAGACAGAATTTGGTGATATTTTAATACCAATATTTCAGCATTAGGGCATATTTTGGCCCAGCAGAAAGTCACATGCACAAGGTTCAGGGAGCACAGCATATTTCTAGTCATGTAATTAAAAACAAGTAAACAAATAAAACAGGCAAATAAACAAGGAAACAAACACATACCATGCCAAAAATCATGAAATATTTTGTTTGTGCGTGTGATCTATGGCAAGGGAAACAATTCGTACGAAACAGTGTCTCAACAAAAATGATTTGCTTCCCTTGTGCCGATAAACCCGTTTCTCGTTTTTCGCTTCTCCAGCTCACACCACCCCTCCTCCTCCCCACCCCCACCCCACCCCCATACCCTGCCCACCAGTGTTGCGTATTTATACATCGATTTATTAATTTGTTTTGTTAAACATTTTGAAATGGAAGTGATATGAAGTAAGTATGGTCAGAATTCTTTATATCAGTAAAAAAATC
The DNA here is from genome assembly GCA_030674185.1 of Monoplex corrugatus. Taxonomy (NCBI): domain Eukaryota; kingdom Metazoa; phylum Mollusca; class Gastropoda; order Littorinimorpha; family Ranellidae; genus Monoplex; species Monoplex corrugatus. The sequence goes on from CM060312.1 coordinate 20,357,171, forward strand.
AAACAGTGCGTCTTTTTTTCTGTCTGAAAAATTGTCTTAACTTGAGACTTGGTCTCTGCGTCTTCGCGATAAACCACGTGTTATTTTAAGGGCTTGCTTTGCTGGCAAAACTCTGTACATTGCTGACATAATTGTCTTGCTAATTATATTTTCCTGCCTCTGCAATTTCTCTTCTGCCTGTTTTTTCTGGTACTTTTATTCTTCTTCTGACTCTTCTTCTTCCTCTTCCATTAGGATTATTTCTTCATTTTCTTCTTCTTTTTAATCCATTTTGTCTTCTATACCAACATATCCTCTTTCTCTACCTTCCCTAGTTCCTTCTCTTTTCCTTCTACCATCATCTTCTCCTTTGTCCTTACTGAGTGTGATCATTATTCTTAATATCAGTGAGCAGATATAAAGCTTAACAATGGTAAGTTTGAAAAATGGCCTTTAGAATAACTTCTACCATATGAAAATCAAGTATCACTGTCATATATGATGGATATATTGCATGTATGCATGTTTCATGCATTGTTTCCATTATATGAAATACACCAATATTATTAATAAATTATTAAAAATGTACCACTGTGATTGTCATTCTCATTATTTATTATCTTTCTGCACCTTTATCCTATGTGTATTTTCTTTCTTTTTCTTCTTGTTTCTTTTGTTTTCTTTTTTCTTTTTTTTTTCTTTGCTTTTTTCCACAATTTAATTTGTTTTAAGTTAAATATATTTTAAGATCATTGTGCTTTGGCACCGTCCTGTGTGCCCACCTTTTTTTTTTTTTTTTTTGAGAGGGGAGGGAGGGTTCCATTTTCTATGCCACCTTAATGGCCACAGAAGCCGGGACAGTTTTTTTACAGTGCAAAGATGATGACAGTGAGGATGATAAACATGATGTATTGGAGCTCCGCCTAGGATTGAGACTGTGTGACAGGACTGTACTTCATGCATATTATCATGATTTATCATGGCGTCAACCAGGCCGAAGAGATGCACACACCTGTGATATTGGTCAGAAGAGTTTAAGCAGCACACATTGTGACGCATCTGTGAAGTGGATGAGACTCGACTGTGTTGTCCCAGTCTTTCCAATGAGCCCATAGCAAACTCAGTTTGAGGTAGGAGCCAGTTGGAATCAGACAAATCCCATAATGATTTTGCAAAGACTGTTGAGGATTCAAACCTACAACCTTCCAATCGGAAATCCATATGCGCAAACCACTACACCATGGCCGCTGGGTTATGTCATTATTTTTTGTTGACAACTTGGAAATAAAGTAGTTAAAAAAAAAAATCAGATAATAATTGTAAGCTTATTGAGCCACAGTGCTGATAACTGACATATTGTCTGAATAATTGAATGTCAGCAATACTAATTGAATGTCAGCAATACTAAATACTTTAGAATGATTTGTTGGCAGTGACACTATCAAGAACTGCGTGTACAGCAGCAAAGTAACAGTAATGATGTAGTGAGAGAACTGATGTTTTAAATAACTTTGGGCTTTATGGAAGTCTGCATGGATTGTTCATGTAATCAGTTAAAAGAAAGAGCATATTGAAAGAATATTACAATACCTGGTGTATTGAAAATTATTACGTCAGCTTGTGTATTGTTTATTATGTGAATGGTAGAGTACTGAAAGCACTTTTACACACTCACATGGAAACACTTGCACACACACATGCACACACATGTATGTGCAGATACGCACACACACACACACACACACACACATACATGTAAACACATGCATGCACGTATGTGGATGCACTTGCATTTTTCTAACCAGTAGACATTCCAAAAGAATTTTTGTAGCAATATTACTTTGTACTTCATTCTGCGTGGACTAATCCTTTGATTTTTTTTAAGGATAGAGTATTATTGCTGTTGTGCTGTGTTGTATTATGTTGCATTACATTGCATTGCATAGCATTGCATAGCATTGTATTGTATTGTATTGTATTATATCGTATCGCATCATATCGTATCGTATCGTATCATATATCGTATTGTATCATGTTGCATTGTATCGTATTGTATTGTATTGTACTGTACTGTATTGTAATGTATGTATTGTATTGTATTGTATTGTACTGACTAACTTCCTATATGGCTCCATCCTTTAACAGATTGTCCTCAACTATGAGTAACATTTATCTTTATACTAATCATCTTTTTGTGTATTATCACTTAAGCAAGCACTCTGGCATTTATCATGTTTTTGTTCTGTTATCTTATCTGTTACTCATATGCACATTTTAATTCTTAATGCACAGTTTTTTTTATACTTGTAGATTATCTCATCTTTGAATTATTGTGTTGACTGCTCATCAGTCTTTCTTTCTGTGTGTGTGTGTGTGTGTGTGTGTGTGTGTTTGTGTGTGTGTGTGTGTGTGTGTGTGTGTGTGTGTGTGTGTGTGTGTGTGTGTGTGTGTGTGTGTGTGTGTGCATGCGCACTACAAAGAGTAAAACGGAAAGTTTCACCTTGCTCCAGTCATTTGCTAGAGAAATGAAGAGAAAAAAGCAGAGACAACTGTTTGTTTGAATTATAATCGTCTTTTTTGTTGTTGTTGTTATATGAGCACAGTCTTGTGTATTAGTTGTCAATTAAGTGTGAAATAGGGAACTGTAATAGTGAATAACCCACTCATGCACACAGTCATACACAATCAGACACATGTAAAGACATGCTGTTACACACACGCACGCGCGCACACACACACACACACACACACACACACACACACACACACATGCTTGCATGCATGCATGCATAAATACACGAACGCACACACATGTATATGTAGACATTTAAATATATATGTATACTTTTATGTATTAATGGTGAAATCTCTTACTGTACTTTTTTTATTCTCATGTCATTATTGTTGCTTTTGTCGTTCTTTGAATTTTATCCTCCTTTTGCAGTATCTTGTTTATACATTTTTTTTTCAGTTTGTTTCATACAAGTAGATTAGCAATGGCAGGTATGTAAATTAGGCATGGTGCTAATATCTATATCATTGGAAGGTAAAGATTCATTCATTTTATTTCAGTTCTGCCTGTTTGGCTGATTCTTTGTCTTTGACTGTGTCTGTGTCAATACGACTGTCTCCCACTCTCCTCTCCATCTTTCTTTTCTTCATCTATGGATGCCATATATCACTCAAAGAATTTTTTTTAAACTTTACGTTACATGGAATGATAATATGCCATGTTTATTTGTCTTTGGCAGGGTTACGGTGATGTCTTTATCCAGAAGATCAAACAGAAACACACCCTGGCCAGGAACTATTTCTCTCGCCTGCCTGGTATGGCTGAGCTGATGAGGATGCACGGGATCGAAAAGTCTCCATCCATGGCTCCTGGACCCAGCACCATTGCCGGACATGGACTCAACATGCACTCCCAAAAAGTCTGAGACAGGATAGGGAAAGTCTGAGATGGAGGACGGTAGGAAACTGGCTGTGAATCAACAAGACGCACAACTTCCAACATTCATCTCGGTTTCGATCAGTATTAATTGGAAGTACCAGCTGGATCTTGTATTTGATCATAGCTCTACTCAAGTCCCGTCAGTAACCCAATCAGATAAGTTATACAGTTGCACGAGAAAGAATTTGTGCTTGGAGAAAACAGACAAATATATGAAAGTAAGCGTTTGCTAAAAGACACAGACAAGCACTCTAATGAACAAAACATAAATGCGGAATCTAAGCAAGGCCAAGAACGCTGTCTGAAATTGTGATTGCTTTTATCTTTCATAGAAATATTGCTTCAAACATCCCAGAACAAGGTGCCCCTGTTTATTAGATAAATTGAGACATCTTGGGGATGGGGATCTCAGTTGTCTTGGCTTGGTTGTAGGTATTTATGATTAAATTTACTCTAGGTTTTAGATTATTTTTACACATGGTTACAAGTGTGTGAGTTTAAATTGCTGATTGTATGCCATGCTTTGTGCTCTTGTGCTTCTGTCTGCCTGTTGTTTCGTCCTTCTTCACCTTTTTCTACATGTATGCGTTGAACACATGAAAAAAGAATTGCTTTGAATTTTTGAAATACCAATGAAGTGATAGAGTTGAAAATTGTTCATCAATTTCATAAGGGTTGATCATTTTGTTTTGTTCTGTTTAATTAAATTGTTTATTGTTTTGTCTTGCTTTTCATTTTTATGTATTGTGTCAAGGTAATCAAAGAAAATAAATTGACAGGGGACATGAGCTTGATTTTGATTCTAATCAAAGAAAATAAATTGACAGGGGACATGAGCTTGATATTGATTTCAAATTCTCAACTGCCTGTTCTAATCTGCTACAATTTACATGCAGCTGTCCAGAATGAATATCTGATCAGCCATATATGTTGGTATTTCTTGCTTTAGTTTTGATTTGGGGGTGTGTGTGTTTTTTTTTTATACAATTAAGACTTAGCCTCAAAGGATATCATGGATTTGATTCTAGTGTTCTGTTGTCTTACTACATATTATGGTTAACATTCTTACACTTAAATAATGTTGATTTTTTTTGTATTGTGCAGCCTCGCTTTACTTTTGCATCACTTTGTATGGAATTTTTAACTTGAAGTGCTGCTTCACCTTCTGTGATACATGAAAGCTTATAATGAAATGTAATGAAATAAAAATCCTTTTTTTTATTTTCAATATAATTTGTACTCACTGTACATAGATATACTTACAGTAAATATGTATACACATTCCTTGGTCAGTAGGCCTACAGTGTGTTCTGTTTATCGTATGGTATAATTGGACGACTTTGTTGGTTCTTTGGCTGTGTTTTGTTAGCTTTGTGATTGTATTGTTTGTGTATTGTGTTTAGGTGTGGTGTTTGTGTACATGTATTGTGTTTTGGTGTAGCGTTTGTGTATTGTGTTCAGGTCTATTCTCTTTATTTCTTGTGGTTTATTGAACTGTTTTGGTTGGGTGTTGTGAGTGTTTAATTATTCTTTAGCTCCTTCTTCAAATCGGGACGGGTGGGTGATCTTTTATCCTTCTTTTTGAATGAAAGTTGACTTGAATGTCATGTTAAAAAATGACTGGTACAGAATTATGTGCACTGATTGTTAATCCCAGCTGTGTTGAATCTGTTCATTTCTGACTCATGGACCAATTCATTGTGAAGATGAGTGTTTTCAGATATTCTGCTGTGTTTGAGTGTGGTTTTTCTTCTGTCCCCTCTGTCTGTCTGCATTTTTTTCATTTTCTATGACTTTGTCCCTCAGTGCCTTTGTCTCTCTGTCCCTCTGTTCTCTCTCTTTCTTCCCTGCCCCCCCCCCCTCTCTCTCTCCCTCTCTCTTTTTTTCTCTCACGTTTTCTACATTGTACCAATTTTATACCTGCACATACAGTCATTATCCAATTGCACACATTTCCTGGTGTGTATGTGTGCGTGCAGTTACACAAACATATGAACACACTCACATACACACACACGAACCATACACACATACAAATGCACACATGCACAATTCGTACTCATACACCTACACACACAGTTGACAAACAGCTTGATTCTCTTCTTTTTCTCTTTTCTTACACGCACATGCGCATAACATAAAGCGACAGTAGATGATATGGCGCTTTTGACGCATTCAACTGTCATTCCCATTTCCAAGCCCCAAAAGTCAAGCATCATAATTTAGGTTGTGCTTCCTGACAGCTATATCCGAAATTACCTTTGCAACAACAACGTTGTGGCAATGGTATAGTCTCATGGACAATAGATCACACGAGTTTATGGACACTGAATGTCATACGTCAAGATACCGATGTAACAAATAGGTTGTAGCCCTGATATACTCTTTTATAAGAAAAAAAATAAACATGCAAGTCATTCAACATGCCCTTTGAATTATCAGCACAGCCACAATGTAGTGGCCGTGGTATACTCATATATCAAAGAAAGGTAAATAGGTTATTTAATATAATATACCCTTTGACTTTTCCAGCACAACCACAAGGTAGTGATCCTGGTGCACTCTTAGATGAAAAACAATATCTCCCATTTCAGTTACCACGCACAAACTGCTGTTGCATTGGCACTTTTTCAAAGTCACAAAAGTTTTAAGCAGTGGCAGTCTGCTGCAGGGTCAATTTTATTATTCACAGTTCTATAATTCATATGTTTTAGTATTCACAGATTTTATGATTCATAAGTTTATAATGTGTAGTTCTATAATTCACAGTTAAATAATGCATGGATTTTATCATTCACAATTCTATGCAGCGCCAAGAACACTGACCCGTCAGACGTCATTCCAACTCTGGTAGGAATCTGTAGGGGGCAAAATTCCCACAACAATCCTTATAGGACCGCTTTGATACCACATTCTTTCAGTAGGACAAGCTGGTTGGTAGAGCCATGGACTCAAGATCTGTTATCTTGAATTTAATCCCAGCCAGCAACATTCAAAACTGGCCTGTTCGCTGCCTATCTTAATGTTTCCATCATTCTGGTGGTGGTGTCAGCTTAGCGTTTGATAGGTCCCTTCTCCCCTTTCCCCGTTTCAAAACCTTGCCAGTGCATAGGGTTCTGTGCAGGCTCAGGAAATCTTTTAGATAGTTGATGGTAAATTTGGGTAGAGCGCATATGGAGTTGTCTGAGCGAGGTGAGTCCCTCTTGAAATAACTCCAATAACTCCAATAACTTTCAGTTGGTGGTCCGCTGCACCTATCATTACACCACCACGATTGACACTGGCGTCCCATTCTTCCTGTTGGTGGTCTGTTGTACTTATTACACCACCACAGTTGACACTGGCGTCCCATTCTTCCTGTTGGTGGTCTGTTCTAATTATTACCCTCTACGATTGACACTGGCGTCCCATTCTTTCTGTTGGTGGTCTGTTGTACTTATTACACCATCACAGTTGACACTGGCGTCCCATTCTTCCTGTTGGTGGTCTGTTGTACTTATTACACCACCACAGTTGACACTGGCATCCCATTCTTCCTGTTGGTGGTCTGTTCTAATTATTACCCTCTACGATTGACACTGGCGTCCCATTCTTCCCGTTGGTGGTCTGTTGTACTTATTACACCACCACAGTTGACACTGGCGTCCCATTCTTCCTATTGGTTGTCTGTTCTAATTATTACCCTCTATGATTGACACTGGCGTCCCATTCTTCCTGTTGGTGGTCTGTTGTACTTATTACACCACCACAGTTGACACTGGCGTCCCATTCTTCCTGTTGGTGGTCTGTTGTACTTATTACACCACCACAGTTGACACTGGCGTCCCATTCTTCCTGTTGGTGGTCTGTTGTACTTATTACACCATCACAGTTGACACTGGCGTCCCATTCTTCCTATTGGTGGTCTGTTCTAATTATTACCCGTTACGATTGACACTGGCGTCCATTCTTCCTGTTGGTGGTCTGTTGTACTTATTACACCACCACAATTGACACTGGCGTCCCATGTTTCCTGTTGGTGGTCTATTGTACTTATTACACCACCACGATTGACACTGGCGTCCCATTCTTCCTCTTTGTCGTCTGTTCTACTGTTTGGTGGTCTGTTGTACTTATCATTACACCACCACAATTGACACTGGCGTCCCGTTCTTCCTGTTGGTGGTCTGTTGTACTTATTACACCACCATAGCTAACACTGGCCTACCACGCAGTTCTTATGGTGACCCTGCAACACATGGCAAACAATAACTCCATTGTTCTCCCTCCATAGTCTGGAGAGGAAAACATAAACTTTTAACAATCAATGTTTCTTGCTAATCAATTTTCACACATGAGATTGATTGTTGTTCAAACCTCACCAAATGGTCACGTTTGCTGTTGTTACAACACAGCAGACAACCTTTCATCTATGGCAAAGTGGCTATGGACTCCAATGAGTAGCGCTAAATGACAACAACGAAACACTGACTTTTTCATACAGGCTATAGGACTTAAGTCCCGCTTCAGCTTAACTGTTAGAAAATCTTAAGTTTTAGCTTAGCTAACTGTCCACTCTAGGGACGTGACTGCACGCCTAGAGGATCTACGACGATCAAGTGACGATACAGAATGACTAGTAAACTTGGAGGCCTCCTGACCTGAACCTACCTTGGTCAAATACAACACTCGCAACAAATGAAATATGTGATCCACGCTTAACCCTTTGACTCCTGCACCCCATCGACAAACTGCAAAAACTTAACTCTTTGAATCCCTCATCCTATCCACCAGCTTCCTGCCGGAAGCTGGTGGATAGGGTGAGGGAATCAAAGGGTTAAGTTTTTGCTTTGTTAGCATAGTTGACAATACAGGGTGCTGGTAGACAGGGTGCAGGAGTCAAAGGGTTAACTAACAACAATAGGTAAAACACACAAATGAAGAGAGGTTGCTCGCCCACTCAGTACAACCTGTTTGTGTGCTGCTCCAATGAACAGGTGAACAAACGCTCCTCACTCCCTTTCAGCTAGCACTAACTGAGACGAAAGAGGAGCTTACAAACGGAACTTCCATATGTGCGTCCATGTCAGTTGGTTACCATTTCGTTTCCTCTCTTCCTCATCTTCTCTCTCCCCCCCCCCCTCTCTCTCTCTGAAATGCATGTTTTGTTTGTTTACAAGTCGTATGAAAAGTATACGACAAAAATGCATAATCCTTGATGAGGACATTTCAAGTCAAAGGGTCATTACCAGAATACTCATGACTAAAGATGAAAAATATCAAAAAATCCCTCGCTAAATTTATCGCCCTTGCTTGGGAAAGTCGGAGAAAGAAAACAACACAGCAATAAATTAATGTAAATTTATCTCCAGTGAAGATATCACTTTATATTGTTCTTATGTTTATTTGCCGGATTTTGGTCTTCCTCTTACTTATATGACTAATTACGTCGGGTGGTCAACCGTTTCTTCAACTTTTTGTTCAACTTTTTTCCTTCAATTTTTTCTTCATCATTAGAAAAAAATTTTTTTTCAATGGATGTAATGTCAGCCATGACTATATTTATAAATCTTTATTTCGCGAAAACGTCGCCATAAAAATTTAATGACTTTGTTTTGTGCTCCTTGCCACAAGGACAAAAATGTCAATTGCAATAAACCATTTTCTTTTTCAGTTTCAGTTTCTCTCTCTCTCTCCCTTTCTTTCTCTCTCTCTCTCTCTCTCTCTTGTGGCCTACATATATTTGGACGCATATGCA
>CM060312.1:20371337-20386337 GCA_030674185.1 Monoplex corrugatus
AATATACCAGTGCACGTGAGAGCCTGATCTTGTGTTTCATGGAGATGTTCTTGTTCGTCCATACAGGTTTCAGCGGTGACATTGTCTTTGTTCCCCTCGAAAGTAAATTCAGGTCAGGGAATTTTAGTAGGAGAAGGGGGGGAGGGGGGACTTCACTCAATCTGGTTCCAGGATTGAAGGATTGCTGTTGTTAGCAGGGAACGGGGGGGGGGGGGGGAGGAGGGGGCTTAGTAAGTATGCAGTGTCTTGCATATGTTTAGTCAAAACAGATGCCGTTGAACTCTGCTGAAGTGACCAGTGGTAGTTACGAGTTTCGTCTAGTGGTTGATCTGTATGGATTTCGTGGCATTGGGACCTCGAATGTATGAATGAAGTTCAGTTTGGTGGTGTGTTGAGGACCCAGAGTGAGTGGTATCATCATCATGTGCCCTGCCGCATGGCGTTAGCGATCATGGCCCTTCATATGCATCTATCCCTTGTCGCCGCAAGCACATCTTCCACCCTCTCTGTCCTCAGCACACTGCAAATCCGTCCAATATTTTCTCCCTGGGTCTACCTGGTGCTCTCTTTCCCTCCAGCTTTCCTGTTGTGACCAGTTGCTCTAATTCCCCTTTCCTCATAAGATGGCCTATAAATGTTCCTTGTCTTTTCTTAATCTTCTTTATCAATGATCTTCTGGTATCTGCCTCCATGAAGACGGTCTCGTTTGTTTTCTTTGCTGTTCATGGAACTTCAACATTCTTCGTAGAAACCATATCTCGGCTGACTCAGTCTTGTTTTGGCTTTGCATGTTGACTGTCCACGCCTCACAACGGTATAACAGTATCGGTTCTATATAACATTTAAGAACTCTCTTCCTGATGTTAATTGATAGGCATTTGTTGGTAAGAATGCTTTTCATCTTCTTGAATGCTGTTTTGGCTTGACCGATTCGATATGGGATTATCGCCGCTGAAATGGTGCAAAAGACAGAATAGAAACTAAAGAAACAAATCAACACCTTATTTTAGAGCATTCATTGTGAACTTGCACTACTTCATGCCTTCGCTTGTACATGCACAGGGAGGAGTGGTGGAGAATGAAGGTGGTGATTTGCAGCTATTTGGGAACATCATGTAAGTGTGGCATGCTTCTACAGCTTCATCTATCCAGCACCCTCGTGGTCTTTCTCTGACCGTGAAGCCCAAACATCTGGTGTTGTAGTCTGAAATGGCTGGTTGAACCATTCAACCACTCTTTTTTTGTAAATATTCAGCCAACAAAAAAGTCATGGTGATCAATAAAAAACATGAAATCCCCTCATGCAAAATAACAGCAAATGGCACAACCTTGACACAGGTTAATAAGTTCAAATACCTGGGAACGGTCATTTCATCAGACGGCAGATGCACATCGGAAATAGCTGGCAGAATCGGCCAAGCCAAAACAGCATTTAAGACGATGACAAGCATTCTTACCAACAAATGCCTATCAATTAACATCAGAAAGAGAGTCCTTGAATGTTATATAGAACCAATACTGTTGTACGTATGCGAGGCGTGGACAGTCAACAAGCAAAGCCAGAGCAAGTTTGAGGCAGCCGAGATGTGGTTTCTAGAAGAATGTTTAGAGTTCCATGGACAGCAAAGAAAACAAACGAGACAGTCTTGATGGAGGCAGACACAAGTAGATCACTCATAAGAAAGATTAGGAAAAGACAGGCAACATTTATAGGCCATTTTATGAGGAAGGGGGATTGAGCACCTGGTCACAACGGGAAAGCTGGAAGGCAAAGAGAGCACCAGTAGACCCAGGGAGAGAATGGTGGACGGACTTGCAGAGGGCTGGGGATGAGGAGGGTTGGGGAGATGCTAGGGGCAACGAGAGATAGAGACAGATGGAAGTCCATGGTCGCCAACGCCATGCGGCAAGGCACCTGATGATGATGATAATTCAGCCAACATCACCTGGAGTTCCCAGGCGGTCACCCATCCAAGTACAAACCGGGCTTGACGTTGTTTAACCTTTGACTCCCGCACCCAGTCCACCAGCACCCTGCATTGTCATCCATGCCATCAAAGCAAAAACGTAACCCTTTGACTCCCTCACCCTATCCACCAGCTTCCTACAGGAAGCGAAAGCAGAACCCAAGGCCACAGGATCTCTTCCATTCAGCTTTTGTGGAAGTAAAATTTCCCTCCAGAATCGGGCAAGTATCCCACATGAAGCTACGCATACCAGGCGATAGAGGACCAATACGCCTACTTATCATCGGATCGATTAAAGAGTCCACCAACATCATCGTATCAAAATGACAGAAGAACCAGACTAGTGATTCTAGTGATTTGTCACAGACAAGCCATGTGTGTTTTTCTGGGGTTTTGCAGAATAGACACTGTAGCAGAGGGACTGCTGGAACTGGTGACCGACGAATCTAAGAATGGAGAAGCGCTGCTGGTGAATAGTGAAGACGACAAGAAGTACATGCCTTTTGCCTTTGGCGTGTATGGCTGACATGAATCGCTCGTTTAGCTGCGTCTTGACATGGCCTACCAATCAGATTTTGTATGACAAGTAAATAGCGGAGAAGTTGTAATATCGAACAATACGTGTTGGCATAGCCTACGATCAGATTTTGTGTGACAAGTAAACAGAAGAGGAATTGTGTTATCGAACAATACGTGTTGACATAGCCTACCGATCAGATTTTGTGTGACAAGTAAACAGAAGAGGAATTGTGTTATCGAACAATACGTGTTGACATAGCCTACCGATCAGATTTTGTGTGACAAGTAAACAGAAGAGGAATTGTGTTATCGAACAATACGTCTTGACGTAGTCTATCAATCAGATTTTGTACACAAGTAAATAGCAGAGAAGTTCATGTTATCGAGCAATATATATTCACACAGCTTACCAATCAGATTTTGTGTAACAAGTAAACAGAAGATGAGTTGTCTCATCGAACAATCTGTTTTGACAAAGCTACAATATGTTTTGGCATAGTTTACCGATCAGATTTTGTGTGACAAGTAAATAGCAGAGAAGTTGTGTTATCGAACAATATATGTTGACATAGTCTACAACAGGAATATGTACTGGGAACAAACAGCTGCAATGAGAATAGAAAACAATATAAGCTCTTTCCAAAACATCAAAAGAGGAGTCAGACAGGGTTGTGTTTTGTCACCAGATCTGTTTTCACTATACAGCGAAAACATCATGAGAAACCTAGAAGAAGACCCTGGATTAAAGGTTGGAGGGAAAATGATAAACAACATTCGGTGCGCAGATGACACCATGCTAATTGCAGAAAATGAAAGGGACCTACAAAACCTTGTGAATATACTAGAAATAGAAAGCAAAGGTAGGGGTTGGAACTAAACAGCAGGAAGACTGAAGTCATGGTGATCAGTAAAAAACATGAAATCTCCTCATGCAAAATAACAGCAAATGGCACAACCTTGACACAGGTTAATAAGTTCAAATACCTGGGAACAGTCATTTCATCAGATGGCAGATGCACATCGGAAATAGCTGGCAGAATCGGCCAAGCCAAAACAGCATTCAAGAAGATGACAAGCATTCTTACCAACAAATGCCTATCAATTAATATCAGAAAGAGAGTCCTTGAATGTTATATAGAACCAATACTGTTGTACGTATGCGAGGCATGGACAGTCAGCAAGCAAAGCCAGAACAAGATTGAGGCAGCCGAGATGTGGTTTCTCAGAAGAATGTTGAGAGTTCCATGGACAGCAAAGAAAACAAGTAGATCACTCATAAGGAAGATTAGGAAAAGACAGGCAACATTTATAGGCCATTTTATGAGGAAGGGGGATTTAGAGCACCTGGTCACAACGGGAAAGCTGGAGGGAAAGAGAGCACCAGGTAGACCCAGGGAGAGAATGCTGGACGGACTTGCAGAGTAGCTGGGGATGAGGAGGGTTGGGGAGATGCTAGGGGCAACGAGAGATAGAGATGGTTGGAAGTCTATGGTCGCCAACGCCATGTGGCAGGGCACCTGATGATGATGATGATAGTCTACCAATCAGATTTTGAGTGACAAGTAAACAGAAGAGAATATGTGTTATCTAACAATCCTTTTTGACATAACCTACCGGTCAGATTTTGTGTGACAAGTAAACAAAAGATGAGTTGTCTTATTGAACATCGCCGCTGAAATGGTGCAAAGACAGAATAGAAACTAAAGAAACAAATCAACACCTTATTTTAGAGCATTCATTGTGAACTTGCACTACTTCATGCCTCCGCTTGTACATGCACAGGGAGGAGTGGTGGAGAATGAAGGTGGTGATTTGCAGCTATTTGGGGACATCATGTAAGTGTGGCATGCTTCTACAGCTTCATCTATCCAGCTTTGACATAGCTACAATACGTTTTGACATTGTCTACTGATCAGATTTTGTGTGACAAGTAAAAAGCAGAGAAGTTGTGTTATCGTAAAATATATTTTGACATAGCGTACCAATCAGATTTTGTGTGACAAGTAAATAGAAGAGAAGTTGTGTTATCGAACAGTATGTTTTGACATAGCTACAATATGTTTCGACATTGTCTACCAATCAGATTTTGTGTGACAAGTAAATGGAAGAGAAACTGTGTTATCGAACAGTATATTTTGACATAGCTACAATATGTTTTGACATTGTCTACCAATCAGATTTTGTGTGACAAGTAAATAGAAGAGAAGTTGTGTTATCGAACAGTATGTTTTGACATAGCTACAATATGTTTTGACATTGTCTACCGATCAGATTTTGTGTATCAAGTAAACAGAAGAGGTGTTGTGTTATCGAACAAACTGTATGTTGATATAACTTTGTGATTGCTTCCCATTATGTTTCCACACACGCCCGTTGTCCCTCGACCAGCTTCCCAGTTTCAAAACCTTGCCAGTGCAAATGGGTATTGCATGGGCTGAAGAAATCTCCATGATAATGATTACACATACTGCACGTCGTTCTTATACAGCGCTATTCTTTCACAATTTGAAGTCGTGAGCATTACATGAAGTCGGACTTTTTAGTGAAATACAGAGAACTCAAGCTGTAAGACAAGCTGACCACATCTAGTATGTTGTTTCACTTTCAGTTTCTCGATACGACGTCTCCGCGCTCGGAACGAATTCCATATGCACTAACGTCACAGGTACCATGTGTAGGGTGATCATGGCACAAGCCTTAAGCTTACACATAAACCCATGAGCTGGCCAGGTCCCGAGGCCTTACCTTTAGTCTATGTTTCACCTAGCCTATCACTGGAATAATCTTGTGTGTTGTTGCACAGTCTGCATCTTTGGTGGCCGTACATGCTGGGTGATCCCATGTTTCCATAGAACAGCCACAAACATGACTCACAGGATCTTTAACGTGCATATTTGAGATTTTGCGTGTGCATCTACATGAAAGAGGTTTAGGCACTGGCAGATTTGTACACATGTTCCACCTGGGAGATGAGAAAAATCTCAGGCCTTTACCAGGCAAACCTAGACGCAGTATGAATATAGTTGAATGAATAAATTAATGCACCATAAGCTGAGTTCATAGAGAATTACAACAGATAATAACATAAAATCAGAATTAGGTAATGGTACCACAAACCCACAAAGATTATATTAAGAAGAAATATACATCATTTGATAATGCGCATCTTTCACACACACACACACACATACACAAACACCACACACACCACCACACACACACACACACACACACACACACACACACACACACACACACACCACACACACACACACAAACACACAAAACACACACACACACACACACACAACACACACACACAAACACACACACACAAACACACACACACACACACACACACACACACACACACACATACACACACGCACACACACACGCCTCATCTGAAAATAATATTTTATATGCATCTGAGGAGAAATTGTTCCCATACTCAAAACTCATACACGTTTGTTATCTTTTATTCAGAAAGCATGGCCATGTTGAGTGCTTGCATGTCATGTGCAGTGATGATTGTGATAGTCTCTCTTATTCTGTTGCTACAGTTGTTCCAGCGTTGAAACATTTTTAACTTCAGCAAGCTATTCCTGTTTTTCTAGTCATAAAGCAAGTCCAAGTAGTATACGAAGAGCACTATGTGCGTGCCATTAACGACGAAAATCAAGAATGTATGTATGATTACAATATTATATTAAAAATCACCTGTTGAAATTTTCTAAAATTGAAATTTCTTACGTATGATGTGTATGATTCAATGTGTATTTGATTTTTTGTAATTTGAACCCTTTTTGCATGTTCTGCCTTTGTCATGTTTCTATTTGAAAGAAAACGGTTCTCTGAACAAGTGTGATAAAAGATTCTGTGTCTATCTATCTGTTTATCTATCTATTTGCCTATATCTTTTATCTATATATGTTTATCAATATGTCTGCCTGCCTGCTTGTTTATCTGTCTGTCTGTCTGTCTGTATAGGTATCTATTGTCTGTCTGTGTGTCTATCTCTTCCTCTCTCTCTCTCTCTGTCTCTGTCTGTTGCAACGCATAGACACCATTTTCCACAAACCGAGGAATACCTAAAGGGAGACTACAATTGTTAATCTAATCTACAACAATCAACTGAAGAGTTAACGTACGCTTTCTCTCGGCTTGCCTTTCTTCTTAAGTGTTAGTGCTGTCGATGTTGTTGTCAGCGTCGTTGTTCTTTTTCTTTTATCATTTTCATTATTATTGCTCTTTTATCAATTCTTTCTATTGTTATTATTATTGCTGCTAAAGTCATCATCATCATCGTCATCGTCGTCATCTTCATCGTCGTCGTCATCGTCGTGTCGTCGTCGTCGTCGTTCTTATCATATCATCTCATTCATATGATCATCATGTCATGATGATGATGATGATGATGTGATATCATCATCATCATCATCATCATCATCATCATCATCATCTCATCATCATCATCTCATCATCATCTCAATCATCCATCATCCATCATCATCATCCATCATCCATCATCATCTTCTATTTCGCTTGTGTGGCAAGTCAGCATTATCATTGTAATCATCATCGTATATTTTTTGCCATGTTCATGTTATTATAACTATTGCCCTAAACAAAGCTACTGTTGACTGTCTCCGAGTCTGCCATTCTGTGCATTGTTCAATGTTATTTCGCTGGGTGAATATTTGGTCAATATATCAGTGTTCTCTCAGTTCTACTTCACGGCTCATAATGCCAGAGAATGGCAGCAAGCGACTTTTCCGTCTGTCCTCACTTTTCTTGTTCCATTTTCTACGCCATGTTAATGGCCACAGCATATGGCACAGTGTTTACAATGCGATGATGATGATGATGACGATCATGATGACCATGATACTATGAGGCTCCATCTAGGATTAAGACTGCATGACAAGGCTGCATTCTAAGCTCTGTATCAATATATCTCGGCGTCAATCAGGCTAGAAAGATACAGACACCTGCGGAGTTGGTCAGAAGATTTGAGCAACACCCTCAACGACGCATCCGTGAAGTGGATGAGACTCGACTATGTGGTCCCGGTCTTCCCAATGAGCCCATAGCATGCTCAACTCTGGGTAGGACCCGGTTGGAGCCGAAAAATCCTACAATGATTTTTTTTAAGAGACCGAAGGGATTCGAACCCACAACCTTCCAGTCTGTAGTCCGTTGCTCTAACCACTACACCACGGCGACCAGGATATCAGAGCTTAGAGTCAGCGGCTCCGTCAAAAGAACCATCCAAGCCCACGTGAAAAACATACTGTGTTCCACTAGAGAATCGAACCTACTACCTCTGTGTTATCAGCATGACACATTTACGAATAATCAGGAATATGTACTGGGAACAAACAGCTGCAATGAGAATAGAAAGTAATATAAGCTCTTTCCAATACATCAAAAGAGGAGTCAGACAGGGTTGTGTTTTGTCACCAGATCTGTTTTCACTATATAGCGAATACATCATGAGAAACCTAGAAGAAGACCCGGATTAAAGGTTGGAGGGAAAATGATAAACAACATTCGGTACGCAGATGACACCGTGCTAATTGCAGAAAATGAAAGGGACCTACAAAACCTTGTGAATATACTAGAAATAGAAAGCAAAGGTAGGGGTTGGAACTAA
This sequence comes from Monoplex corrugatus, assembly GCA_030674185.1. Classification (NCBI taxonomy): domain Eukaryota; kingdom Metazoa; phylum Mollusca; class Gastropoda; order Littorinimorpha; family Ranellidae; genus Monoplex; species Monoplex corrugatus. The sequence continues at coordinate 20,379,480 of CM060312.1, forward strand.
ACAGCAGGAAGACTGAAGTCATGGTGATCAGCAAAAAACGTGAAATCCCCTCATGCAAAATAACAGCAAATGGCACAACCTTGACACAGGTTAATAAGTTCAAATACCTGGGAACAGTCATTTCATCAGACGGCAGATGCACATCGGAAATAGCTGGCAGAATCGGCCAAGCCAAAACAGCATTCAAGAAGATGACAAGCATTCTTACCAACAAACGCCTATCAATTAACATCAGAAAGAGAGTCCTTGAATGTTATATAGAACCAATACTGTTGTACAGATGCGAGGCGTGGACAGTCAGCAAGCAAAGCCAGAGCAAGATTGAGGCAGCCGAGATGTGGTTTCTCAGAAGAATGTTGAGAGTTCCATGGACAGCAAAGAAAACAAACGAGACAGTCTTGATGGAGGCAGACACAAGTAGATCACTCATAAGGAAGATTAGGAAAAGACAAGCAGAGTGGCTGGGGATGAGGAGGGTGGGGGAGATGCTGGGGGCAACGAGAGATAGAGATGGTTGGAATTCCATGGTCGACAACGCCATGCGGCAGGGCACCTGATGATGATGATGATTATGTCAGACGAGAAGTAATTCAGTGTTGCGACCAACTCCTCGACATCGCTGGAAGTGTCACCTCTTGCATGTTCGTATATACCGAAAAATCTAAGGTTCATTCTTTTCGATGATGACTCAAGTCTGTCCATATTTGTTTCTAACCGATCTAGTCGTTCGTTTGTGTTTGAGAGAGAGAGAGAGAGAGAGAGAGAGAGAGAGAGAGAGAGAGAGAGAGAGAGAGGAGAGAGAGAGAGAGAGAGAGAGAGAGAGAGACCAAGCGTGACGTCACGCCCCGAGCCAGCCAGCGAGTCGATCTGGTTCAGCTCATCTGCGTGAAAACCCCCCACCTGTTTATAGAGTTTGTTGATAACACACGTAGTGTGTGCTCTGTTTATCTGTCACGTAATGATGATAGAACTGTCTTCTGATTATAATTTAATAGAAAATATGGAAAAACAGTGGATTTAGTCTTCCAAACAGTGAGTGACCGAACGAGAGAGCAGGAGATAGAGAGAGAGAGAGAGGAGGAAGAGAGAGAGAGAGTTAGTGAGAGAGAGAAAGAGAGAGAGTTAGTGAGAGAGAGAGAGAGAGTTAGTGAGAGAGAGAGAGAGAGAGAGAGAGAGAGAGAGAGAGCTCGCCAGCATGCTCATACATACAGACACAGACACAGACACACACGCATGCACACCTACACACACACACACACACACACACACACACACACACACACACACACACACACACACACACAACACACACACACACACACGCACACAAACACACACACGCACACGCACACAAACACACACACACAGACACGCACACAAACACACACACACACACACACACACACACACACACACACACACACACACACACACACACACGCATGAATCATTCACAGAATGCACATATATACATATACTTCGGATGATACTGGAAGCACGTTATTTTTTCCCCTATAAATTCTTTTCGCATCTTTTCAGCAGAGTTATGAAATATTACAAATTTTGGTAGTCATGTGAAGCAGTTTCATCTGGCAATCAGTCTTAAAGACCTGACTCCTTTTTCGAGTTAGCAAGAAGTGTCATGTTTTAGCAAGAAGTGTCCATGTTTTAGCAAGAAGTGTCCATGTTTTAACAAGAAGTGTCATGTTTTAGCAAGAAGTGTCCATGTTTTAGCAAGAAGTGTCCATGTTTTAGCAAGAAGTGTCATGTTTTAGCAAGAAGTGTCCATGTTTTAGCAAGAAGTGTCCATGTTTTAACAAGAAGTGTCATGTTTTAGCAAGAAGTGTCCATGTTTTAGCAAGAAGTGTCCATGTTTTAGCAAGAAGTGTCCATGTTTTAGCAAGAAGTGTCCATGTTTTAGCAAGAAGTGTCCATGTTTTAGCAAGAAGTGTCCATGTTTTAGCAAGAAGTGTCCATGTTTTAGCAAGAAGTGTCCATGTTTTAGCAAGAAGTGTCCATGTTTTAGCAAAGAAGTGTCCATGTTTTAGCAAGAAGTGTCCATGTTTTAACAAGAAGTGTCCATGTTTTAGCAAGAAGTGTCCATGTTTTAGCAAGAAGTGTCCATGTTTTAGCAAGAAGTGTCCATGTTTTAGCAAGAAGTGTCCATGTTTTAACAAGAAGTGTCCATGTTTTAGCAAGAAGTGTCCATGTTTTAGCAAGAAGTGTCCATGTTTCAGCAAGAAGTGTCCATGTTTTAACAAGAAGTGTCCATGTTTTAACAAGAAGTGTCCATGTTTTAGCAAGAAGTGTCCATGTTTCAGCAAGAAGTGTCCATGTCTTACCCCACAGAAGAAGATGGAGACTGTGGGTGATGTATTCAGTCTGTTCTTTGTGCTAAAGGAGGCGGTGCTGTTTTTTCACATTCTCCAGGTTCAGTCTGGCTAGTGGTGACATTTCTATTGCAATTCTATGAGAGTCTTAGCTGTTCTTGTATCTTCCGTTTATAGAGTAGCTCCCAAATACTGGAGTTTTTCACATTCTCCAGGTTCAGTGTGGCTATTGGTGACATCTATTGCACTTTTTTATGAGAGTTTTAGCTGTTCTTGTGTCTTTCTTTTTGCAGAGTAGCTCCCAGATACTGGAAACAAACGACCCCTTCCAGTTTTGGTCCTTCTGAATGGATTGCTGCACTGCCTTTGGCTATATTGTTGGCCATGGCCTTTGTCCCACCACACACCTCCACTGCTTGACTTTGTTTCTGCACTTTCTACAAATCATTGAGCTGTTTGTTGCTGTCTGCCACGAGATCTTTGTCAGCAACCAAAAGCATATTGCAGGTGTGTTTAAAATGTGGCTGCTGATGGAAGTTTACATATAGAAACTATAGAACATCGATTAACGAGTTCCATCGCAAATGGAAAGCAAACCAAAAGGCATATACAGATATACATGTAACATGAGATTCCCATGGTGTGAAACCGTACTTGTTATAATAAGCTCGTTCGTTCTGTTTTTGAGGGTGCAGATTGTTGAATGGTGTAGTTTAGAAAAGGTTTCATCAATTGTCAGATGTTCTTTCATAATACACAAGACGCACTGTTCGTTTGAAAGAATGAGAGAGAGAGAGAGAGACAGACAGACAGACAGAGAGAGAGAGAGAGAGACAGACAGACAGACAGAGAGACAGGGAGACAGAGAGAGAGGGAGAGTGAAAGAGAGAAAGAGAGCGAGAGAGAGGAAGAGTTAGAGAAAGAGAGAGAGATAGTGATAGAGAGAGTGATATATATATACATAATATACATGTATATATATATATATATAATATATATATATATATATATATATATATATATATATATATATATCTCTCTCTCTCTCTTCTCTCGTCGGTCTCTTTACATCTCATGAGATGATAGTCTGTACCAGGAGGCGTTGTGGTCATGACGTGCACTTTCTGCTGTGGCTGTGCAGGCCGATTCTTGAGTGGCAATCTCTGTCAGATCTGCCACATACAAATTGAGTCGCTATTGTCTGGTTTCTGGAACGTTGCTTGCGAAGAGCCCTTTTCTCATCTGTGCTTTCTGCTCTCCTCCTCTCCGCACTCACAACGCCTTGCTGAACGGCTGTCCGCCACGCTGCCCTGTCTTCCGCCAGAGTCTCCCAAAGAGCCTGGGTCAATCCCTGAGCTTCTAAGGTCCCTTTTGCATGCGTCTACAAAGCGTAGCTGTGGGCGTCCTGGAGTTCGCTTCCGGTTTGCCAGTTCGCCGTAGAGAACGTCTTTTGGTATGCGTCCATCCTCCATTCGACGCACATGGCCAAGCCAGCGTAGTCGGCGTTGGCTTAGAAGGGCAAAGATGGTCTGTAGGCCCGCACGACGGAGGACCTCTGTGTTGGTCACCTTGTCTTGCCATTGGATGCCGAGGATGCGTCGCAAGCAACGGAGATGGAAAATGTTGAGCCTCTTTTCTTGGCTGGCGTATGTGGTCTAGGCTTCTCTTGAGTAGAGAATGTGTGCTCAACACACATGTTCTGTACACCTGCATTTTGGTGTTCGCAGTGAGACTGCTGTTGGACCAGACCCGCTTGTTCAGTTTCGCCATAACAGATGAGTCCTTTGCAATTCTGGCGCTGATTTCAGCGTCCAGAGAGAGGTTGTCACTTATGGTGAACCCCAAGTACTGAAATTTGTGGACAGTATTGAGGTCGTAGTCTCCAATGTGTAGAGATGGTGGTTCTTCAAAGCCTTGGCCTAAGATCTCAGTTTTCTTCAAGCTGACCGTGAGACCAAACTCTCTGCAAGCGTGGGCGAAGCGATCAACGAGCCTCTGGAGATTTTGTTCACACTGTGGGAAGCCAGCGCAGCAGCATCTGCGAAGAGAGCTTCTCCGATGGTCTTCTTTTCCACCTTAGTTTTGGAACGAAGCCTGGCAATGCTGAAGAGCTTTCCATCGGTCCTTGTATGAAGATATACCCCTTCTTCAGATCTGCAGAAGGCATAGGTCAGCAACATCGAGAAGAAGATCCCGAACAGAGTTGGGGCCAAAACACATCCCTGTTTCACTCCGCTGCTGATTCTAAAAGGCTCTGATGTGGCACCATTATAGCACACAGTGCTATGCATATCCTCGTGGAAAGACTCGATGACAGCTGATAGTCTTGGGGGGCAGCCGATTTTCTTCAAAAGCTTGAAAAGACCACTCCGACTGATCAGGTCGAACGCTTTCGTGAGATCAATGAAGGCGAGGCAAAGGGGCATGTGCTGCTCGCGGCACTTTTCCTGTAGTTGCCGGACAGAGAAGATCATGTCGATGGTCGATCTTTCGGCCCTAAAGCCGCACTGGGACTCAGGGTAGATGCGAGCTGCCAGCCTCTGAAGACGGGTTAAGACGACTCTGGCGAATGCTTTCCCAACAATGCTGAGGAATGAGATTCCGCGATAATTATTACAGTCACTGCGGTCGCCCTTGTTCTTATATAGAGTCACTATCCTGGCGTCTCTCATGTCTCTCGGAATGAAGCCTTCCTTCCAGCACAAGCACAAAAGTTCATGCAACTCGTTGAGAAGAGCAGGCCTCCCGCACTTGATGACCTCTGGAGGTATTCCGTCTTCACCAGGGGCTTTTCCCGTCACCAAACCGTCAATCGCCTTGCTTAGTTCTTCAAGGCTTGGCTCAGCATCCAACTCCTCCATGACAGGCAAGTCCTCAATGGCATTCAGGGCAGCATCGGTGACAGAGTTCTGCGTGGAGTACAGCTCCAGGTAGTGCTCTACCCATCTCTCCATCTGCTTTGCTGAGTCTGTGATGCTCTCTCCTGCTTTGACTTAAGGGGAGCTGACTTGGAGGCTGCTGGACCAGTCGCTTGTTTGATGCCAGCGTACACACACACACACACACACACACACACACACACACACACACACACCACACACACAACATACTATATAAAATATATATATATATATATATATATATATATATATATATATAGAGAGAGAGAGAGAGAGAGAGAGAGAGAGTGAACGAGAAAGAGAGTAATACATCAATCGTCACCAAGACGAAAAATCGAATTTACAAGCTTGGCAGAGAAACACATTAAAAAAAAATTGAAATAACAACAAGAACATGATTGACTTAATCACTTGAAACACAACACAATAATATTGCATATAAACTGTTGCTATTGTAAACATGTTTTATGATTATGAAAGCAATAAGACTGTTTTCATCAGCAACAAGACAGTGCAGAATAACCTTTAAGCATGTTACTGAAAACAACACACAAAAAAGATTCTACATATCATGCAGCGCATTCCCTCAGCCATTTCACTTGTGTGTGCAAGGATATAAGACTTCATTTTTGATGTTATAAAATGTTAAAGTAAGAGGTCTGTTGATATATGCAATTATACAATCCACATATAGGCCATACGTACGAAGTGTTCAGCATAGTTTGACAACAGTATTTTGAACGCAAAAGTGCTTTTGTACCAGTTAACACGATTTCCAGAAAGTACCTGCAACCAACTGCAAGCCCTATGTTGTGCCTCCTTGCGGCAACAAACGGTAACTGAGCACCACAAGGACTCAGGCTAACTCGAGGGACGTGGAGGAGTGCTGCCGTGTGGACATGCCCAGGTGCCCACGAACCAGACCCCCAGCTAAGAGCAAATAGCACCACTGCCTTGTGGTTATCTCGGGGAGGACCAAGGCTAAGGGAGAAATGAAGAACCCTGGACTCAGAAAATAATCTACACACTGCCTTGTAGTTATCTCGGGAGAGAGCGAGGCTAAGGAGAAAACCTGACAGAAAATCACCACTGCCTTGTAGTTATCCGGGAGAGAGCGAGGCTAAGGGAGAAAACCCTGACAGAAAATCACCACTGCCTTGTAGTTATCTCGGGAGATAGCGAGGCTAAGGGAGAAAACCCTGACAGAAAATCATCACTGCCTTGAGTTATCTCGGGAGATAGCAGGCTAAGGGAGAAAACCTGACTGAAAATCACCACTGCCTTGTAGTTATCTCGGGAGAGAGTAAGGCTAAGGGAGAAAACCCTGACAGAAAATTACCGCCACTGCCTAGGCTAGCAAAGAGTCCGTACAACAACCGATGGAAGGCAAGGCAAACCAACATCCTATTCTCCCACGTATCATGGCCAACCGAAAGAAAAGACAACTGAAAGACGTGAATAGAGGATCCTTTTATGGAGCACCTTCGTCTGGTAGGGAATGTCATACTGCGATCAGATTGAAAAAAAAGAAAAATCGCCACTTGGAATGTAAGAACATTACTGCAAAAAGGAAAATTTGAAAATGTCAGGACAGAGATGATGGGGCGCCGGCTTAACATCAATATTTT
>CM060312.1:20391337-20426337 GCA_030674185.1 Monoplex corrugatus
CAGGCCAGTTTTTAATGTTGTGGGCTGGGATTGAACTCAAGTCATCAGATCTTGTGTCCAGAGACATACGGGAGAGGTGGACCTTTGTTGCTGTACCACATATACGCCAACAGCATAATGGACAGCAGACAATGATTTATATTATTTATGTTTAACTGGCACAACTCATGAACACGCTATTTAACTGGCACAACTCATGAACACACTATTTAACTGGCACAACTCATGAACACGCTATTTAACTGGTACAACTCATGAACACGCTTTTTAACTGGCACAACTCATGAACACGCTATTTAACTGGCACAACTCATGAACACACTATTTAACTGGCACAACTCATGAACACACTAGTTAACTGGCACAACTCATGAACACACTATTTAACTGGCACAACTCATGAACACACTAGTTAACTGGCACAACTCATGAACACGCTATTTAACTGGCACAACTCATCAACACACTATTTAACTGGCACAACTCATGAACACGCTATTTAACTGGCACAACTCATGAACACACTATTTAACTGGTACAACTCATGAACACGCTATTTAACTGGTACAACTCATGAACACGCTATTTAACTGGCACAACTCATGCACACGCTATTTGTCTGCCAACAATCTCCTCAATCCTTCCCAGTCAGCCTACCGCCAGTGCCATAGCACTGAAACTGCCCTACTGCACATTCTCAACAATCTCCTCCTTGCAACTGATACTGGCAAAATCTCTCTCCTCACACTCCTTGATCTGTCTGCAGCCTTTGATACCATTGATCATGGTATTCTCCTTTCTAGACTTCATCATACTTTTGGCATCTCTGACATTGCTCTGTCTTGGTTCACTTCGTACCTATCAAACAGAAAACAAACCGTTCTCATCAATGGCACTTACTCTCAACCTGCATACCTGACCTGTGGTGTTCCACAAGGATCTGTCCTTGGCCCTATTCTTTTCACTCTTTACACCTCCCCCCTGTCCACCATCATCAACTCCCACTCTATAAAACACCACTTCTATGCTGATGACACCCAACTTCAAGACAGTGACTCACCTGATAATATACAGCGCCTGTTGACTCGCACCACTGAGTGTTACTCGGACATTAAGAACTGGATGACACACAATAGACTTCAGCTTAATGATGACAAAACAGAAGCTATCCTCATTGGCACTCGTCAGAAACTTTCTCAGCTGCCTCCTCTTTCTCTCCCATTATGTAACACATCAGTCCCAATTTCTGATTCAGCTAAAAACCTTGGTGTCTGCATTGACTCTACCCTCTCCATGAACAACTTTGTTTCTCAAACTGCCAGATCCTGCTACTATCATCTCCATCGTATAAGGCTGATCAGGAAGTATCTCTCTGTCGAAACAACTGCAAAACTCGTTCTCTCCTTCATAATGTCTCGCATTGACTATTGCAATTCACTCCTGTCTGGTCTTCCTGCCTCCACCATTCACATCCTACAGCGCATTCAAAACAATGTTGTACGCCTTGTACTCAAAAAGAAAAAAGCTGACCACATATCTCCTCTCCTGGCACAACTTCACTGGCTCCCTGTATCAAAGCGCATACAGTACAAACTAGACACCATGTGCTACAAAAGCCTCAATAACGCAGCCCCCGATTACCTGTCAAGCCTACTTGAGATCTATGTTCCCTCACGTACCCTCCGCTCTGCCTCCGATCCTCTGATTTTTCGCTTTCCACGCACTAAGCTCAATACCTATGGTCCACGAGCCTTCTCTGTTTCTGGTCCACTCTCCTGGAACAAACTTCCTCTCTCAGTCCGTCAGCAACCTACTTTTGTCTCCTTCAAGTCCGCTCTCAAAACTCACCTTTTCTCCTCCGCATAAAATCCTAACTTCACTCAACCCCCCCCCCCCTCTGCAGCCTGTCTCCGCTCGGAGGGAATCACATGGTTATAATATATAATTGTATATGCTATGCTCTCTATAATTTTCCATTGCTTTTATTTTTGCTTTTATTGCTTTTATTCTTTCTCCCCATTTATAGCCATGCGTTGTGTGTGTGTGTGTGTGTGTGTGTGTGTGTGTGTGTGTGTGTGTGTGTGTGTGTGCGTGGTGTGTGTGCGTGCGTGCGTGCGTGCGTGCTTGCGTGTATGTCTGCTTCAGCGCTTAGATTTGATTTTATCAAGATTTTGCGCTATATAAATATTGTAATTATTATTAATTATTATTATTAACTGGCACAACTCATGAACACACTATTTAACTGGTACAACTCATGAACACACTATTTAACTGGCACAACTCATGAACACACTATTTAACTGATACAACTCATGAACACGCTATTTAACTGGCACAACTCATGAACACGCTATTTAACTGGCACAACTCATGAACACACTATTTAACTGATACAACTCATGAACACGCTATTTAACTGGTACAACTCATGAACACGCTATTTAACTGGCACAGCTCATGCACACGCTATTTAACTGGCACAACTCATGAACACACTATTTAACTGGCACAACTCATGCATGAACACGCTATTTAACTGGCACAACTCATGAACACACTATTTAACTGGCACAACTCATGAACACACTATTGAACTGGCACAACTCATGAACACACTATTTAACTGGCACAACTCATGAACACACTATTTAACTGGCACAACTCATGAACACACTATTTAACTGGCACAACTCATGAACACACTATTGAACTGGCACAACTCATGCACACGCTATTTTACTTGCATAACTAATGCACACACTATTAAAGTGGCACAACTCATGAACACGCTATTTAACTGGCACAACTCATGAACACGCTATTTAACTGGCACAACTCATGAACACGCTATTTAACTGGCACAATTCATGAACATGCTATTTAACTGGCACAACTCATGAACACACTATTTAACTGGCACAACTCATGAACACGCTATTTAACTGGCACAATTCATGAACACGCTATTTAACTGGCACAACTCATGAACACGCTATTTAACTGGCACAACTCATGAACACACTATTTTACTTGCACAACTAATGCACACACTATTAAAGTGGCACAACTCTTGCACACACTATTTGACTGGCACAATTCATGCACACACTATTTAACTGGCACAGCTCATGCACACACTATCATAATTAGACCTTTAGAAACAATGTTAACTTTTACGATACTGGCTGATATTTTCATAATTACTGGTCTCAGATCAAATGAGTTCTCAACCAAATTCATCTGGCAGAGAACTTCACCGATGTACACAAATGATGTATAAACTAAAACGGAGAAAAGAAATTAAAACAGACTTTTACTTCAGAGCATAAACAGCCATTGTAATGATACCAGCAGTTCATGTCAAATTGCTGATCCTTACCTGATAACGGGAAACTTGCTGAAAGTCCACTTCAAAGACACATCATCATTAAGCATGTATATGACCGTCACCCTTTCACTCCCCAGTAAGTTAACCCTTTACGCCCTCACCCTGTTTCTGTCTATATGTCCAGTTTAGGCCACTTACAATGTGATGTTGAGATGTGAGAAAGGGGAATTCCAATTATTTCTTCCAGTGAACAGTTCTCTTAAAAGTGTCACCCTCGAAATTTTCGTTGACAATAGTAAAACATCACTGACCCGTCTCTCTTTCCATAAGAAGTGTATTCATAGGATGTATAAGTATACATAAAACATTCACTAAATGTGACCTTGGTAAAAACCACCCTGCCTCATCCTGACAGGAAGCATCACAAGACGGTCTAGAACTGCTTCTATAGTCAAGCAGGCCTGGGTTATTTCACAGCTAACCTCCTTGGATTTGCGCAGACGAATGCAAGCCATGGAAACGAGATGTTTTTACAAGATACCAAACATCAGATACATCGATCTTATCACCAGTGAACAAGTGTGCCAAACCATCAAGCAGCACACTAGACCATAGGAAGATCTGCCGACATCAGTTGAGAAAAGAGAAATACTTTGGTATGACCGTGTAACAAGATCCAATGACCTTGCTAAATCGGCCCTCCAAGGAACTGTTGAGGGAAGGATACGGAGGGGTGGGGGGTGGGGTGGGACAGGTAAAAACGATAGACTGAACACACTGCGGTATGGTCACAGAAAATACTTGCAGAGACCCAGGCTTTGGCACTCTACTGACATTACTGGAGAAACCTTGTGAACAGTTTTTTTGTGTAGCCATCCATGATTCTTCACGGAAATAAAGAAGATTAAGAAGAAGAAGAAGAAGAAGAAGAAGAAGAAGAAGAAGAAGAAAGAAGAAGAAGAAGAAGAAGAAGAAGAAGAAGAAGAAGAAGAAGAAGAAGAAGAAGAAGAAGAAGAAGAAGAAGAAGAAGAAGAAGAAGAAGAAGAAGAAGAAGAAGAAGAAGAAGAAGAAGAAGAAGAAGATATGGCACCGAACACTCCCAAAGCTTACATGTTGTTTAGAATACCTGTATGATGCTCTGCCTGTGTGCACATACACCCGAAAGACGTGCAGGCACAAGTCGGTCGGGTGTATAAATATATTCAACACGGAGGTCAGAAACACCTTCGTCTTTTATCGAGCAGACGGTACCCTGAATGAGCGAGTTGTCGACAATCAATGGATGAAATACATTGCAATGTCAATCACCTTCTCTCTGCTGTTTTTAATGAACATATATCAATAAACTTGTCTTTAACACTGAAATTGCAACAACGACGCATAAACTCTGTTAATATTTTAATTACAACTTAACTGATTTAGACGTACAATATGCGCGTGTGCACACACACACACACACATACATACACACACATACGCGCGCGCACACACACACACACACATGCACGCACGCACGCGCGTGTGTGTGTATGTGTGTGTGTGTGGGGTGGTGGTGGTGGTGGGTGAGTGTGTGTGTGCACGCACACACACACACACTCACCCACCACCACCACCACCCCACACATACACATACACACACACGCGCGCGCGCACACACACACACATACACACACGCAAGCAAGAGCGCACACACACACGCACACACACACACACACACTGACTCACTCACCCACCCATCATACCCATACAAAATATACAAAAACACATTCATGCACATACTCTTGAGCACACACGCACGGGTGCCGGGGCACACATACATACACAAGTACAGACGCAAACGTCACGCATACACTTACTCACATTCTGCGGGTATCCATTCAAACATACACAAGCACTTATGTACGCACGCATACACACAGCACTAGAGAAAGTCATATGCACATGCGCGCACACATACACACACACATACACACACACACACGCACATACACAAACACACACGCGCGCGCACACACACACACACACGCATAACGCATACATATACATACATACACACATAAAGATATATCACACATACAAACACACACACTTACACACACACACACACACACACACACACACACACACACACACACACACACACACACACACACACACACACACATGCACATACAAGTGTTTTTAAGAATTAAAGAGATAAAAAAAATCCACTTCGTTTGTTTAATAAGGAAACTGCTCATTTTCACACGGATGTTCGACCGTTGAACTGAAAATCCAAAGTAAATGAGAACAACAGCTTGAGATAATTGGGAGACGCATGCGTGTTCTTAACAAGGAAAAGATAATTGATAGAACAATTCAAATAAATAAGTCTTAAATAACATGATTATGTTAACAACTCTGAACATACATTAACAACAACAACCACAACAACAAGAAACTAAAAAAAGTAAACAAATAAACACAGAAAAAAATGTTTGGTGTTGTCTCTTTATTTGGGGCCTTATAAATGCAGTTGTTTTTCCGTATCACATCCAACCTGAACAACGTTTTCACAGATCTTCGTGAACTTAGGCGATGATGGAAAAATGATATATTGGCTATGTGTTAAGTGTTGCGTTTTCATGCTTTCATGGGGTATCTTTTTTTCGGCGATTTGAATGAACATGTAGAAGCGTGAGGATCAGATGACTCCAAGTGTTCCTTACAAAGGAGAGACATTTAGAAGAAAAATCGACAATTTTCGAACTTGATATTTCGGTAGTAAGACACGAAATCTATCTGCCTGTCTGTTTGTGCACCTATTCGAAATGCGAAGGTGTAGACAGATTTTTTGTTTTGTCCGATTATTAATGAGATACTTATTTGTCCCACTTTTTTTAACACAGCAAGGTTAGGTTTGTAATTAATTCAAATATCGTATATAATATGGTAATATGTTTCCTAGCACTTTGTAAATGGTGTTATTGTTTCAAAAAGAGAGTACAGCTACATAAACAAAATTCTTTTCCAATGAAAGAAGGTCATGGAACGATGTTAACAAGCGAGAAATATGAAGTTGTAAATAGGTTAGGATTGAAGTCAAGAATCAGATAATTTTCGTGAACTGTACACTCGCCGTGGTATAGTGGTTCGCACAATGACTACAGATTGGAAGGTTGTGCATTCGAATCCCCATCAATCCCTCCAAAAATCGTTATGGAATTTTCGTCTCTAACGGGCCCCTGACCAGATTTGAGAGTGCTATAGGCTCATTGGATAAGACTGGGACCACACATTTCAGACTCATCCACTTCATGGATACATCACTGAGGGTGTTGCTCAAATCTTCTGACCAACGCTGCATATGTCTCTATCTCTCAAGCTGGGTTGACGCCAGGACACAAAATGAGAATAAGTGTAGAGTGCAGCCCTGTCATGCAATCACTCCATAATATCATGATTATCATTATTACCGTCATCAGCATCATGACATTATCATAAGTTCCCGCTTCTGTGGCTATCAAGATCGTGCAGAAAATGAGACCAAAAAAAGAAGAAAAAGAGAAACTTTTCTTCATTGTATGAATGAAATAACTACAAACAAGATATTTTCTCAAACACACACACACACACACACACACACACACACACACACACACACACACACACACACACACACACACACACACACACGCACACACACACACACGCACACACACACACACCCGCACGAACGAACACACATACACACACACATACACACATATGCACAAAAATATATAAGTTCATTAGAAAATGAAAGTTTGGATTGTTTTAAATGCGAGACCTGAAACTGTTGATGCATAACATGCAAGCGCTGTGTTCTTATATATCTAGTAGATAACGAAGGATTCAGCTGACACAAAATAACAGAGAAGATATAGACCTGATAGGCTGAAAACCCTCCAGTTGGGTGGATCTCTGTCTAGTTGAACGTGTTATAGACCCGTTGGAGGACTGGAACTACGCAGAAGTCTCACACACTTCACGAATTTTTCACTGATGATATTACTCAAATTTCTTGACCAACATCTCAGATGTCTTGGCCTTTTTGATGCCACTGACATATAACAAAAAGTAAGTATTGAACACTATCTCGTCATATGGTATCAATGTCAAATGGAACTCCATATCATCATCGCTTCCACCCTCATTCTTATTGTTATAGCATCGTGATGGAACTATCCCAGACTGCATGATCCTGCATGCCCTGCTCCCATTGAAGAAGTGTGTTTCACAGTCAAAATGAGTGGAATGGGGCACACGAGACAGAAGCGTACAAGAAGAGATGGTGTAGAATGAAAAACATTGTAAAGATCAGTAATTCTGCATCTTCACAGTGTTTGAACACATCCTAACTTATAACCTGTGCTCATGATGATTCAATAGAGCTAGAAGAAGAAACAAAAGCAAGGATCATAAGGAACAACTCTGCAGGATGTAACAGTCATCATCACCATATGCCTGCTGCACGGCGTTGGAGATCATGGCCCTCCATACGAACCTATCCCTTGCAGGTACATCTCCCACCCGGTCTGTCCTCAGCCACTCTGCAAATCCGTACACCATTTTTTTTCTGTGTCTACCTGGTAGTCTTCTCCCCCCAGCTTTCCTGTTACTCTATCACATATCACCACTGTCAGTCTGTAACACGAGCTGTTATGTCAAAGAAGGCCTGAGTAAACACACACCAGATACAGGCCCCATTGCTCAATTGGTAAGACCCTCTTGTTGCCCACAGTTTTCATATACTTGATATAGATCCGTGTCAAATCGACTATTATCATAGTTTAAATGTCAGTTTGCTCCCGACGACATTACGGCATTCAGACAATATCCACATTCGATATCACTACAAATATCATGAGCTGGAAAGGATCCAAAATACTGATGGATAATGCCATTAACCGGTGTCAATAAATCCTATGTACTGGCATAGTCTCTGGTTTTGCCTAACTTGCAGGTTCTTTGTTACTTTAAGTATAGCTGATATTGTTTATTGTTATATGTACTTGTGTTTAGAACAATATGTAAATACAACCACCACTAGTTGCTGAAGCCGTTGAAACCACCAGCTATCTTCACAGAAAATTCCATCACTGACATAACCAACGTGACAAAATACTGTACTATTTTTGATTGTCTGAGTTTGTTGGTTTTGTCATCTCTTACCAACCAGACTTAGAAAGACTTTATATCTTCACTCTTCTTATTTTCTTAATTCTCCATCAAACCACAAAGCATAAGGTCAAATATGTCAGAAGATTAACTGATGCATTTCACCAGTCAGTACAGCATACACGGACCCAAAGCCACTGTTATCAGCACCCCATCCACTCACTGCAGACTCCCCAAAAATTCAACAGTCCTGAGGACCATCACCATCTCTCAACGGCACTATGCACCATCCCAGCACAACCCCACAACAATTTTACAGGTGCTCTGTGATTTCAAGTTTATCAAAATCCTAGTTATCTCAGTCTTTCTGTATTCCATAATTCCCCACCTCAAACATCCTTATTCCGTTTTTTTTTCAGTCACCTCAGCATTTGCAACTCAATGGCCATGTATCAGAGAAATGCAACACAGCTGATGATGACTGTGTCCAGTATCACAATGGATGATTCTACTTCATCAGCAGACACCACTGACTTTAACTCGTTGCCATTAGTTCAGCTGTCAACATGGATATGGACCATCTGTCTGCCCATTGCTTTTATCCTGGGTGTGTTCGGCAACGTCATGACTATCGTCATTGTTCGTCGTCTTCGAGACAACCGTTCTGCCTTGGACCGTTATTTCCTGTGTCTGGCAATGACTGATCTCTGTGCCAACATCACGGGACAACTCCCTGACTGGATCACCACTGTGATGTCGTTTGATGTTTTTGCACTTCATGATTTGTGTGTAAGGTGGACTTCTTCGTCTTGCAGAGTGCTGTGGCCTCTTCATCATCGCTTGTGGTGGTAATGGTGATACACCGGGCCATGTCTGTGGTGTGGCCACATCGTATGAACGCCGTGTGTACACCAAAGATGTCCTGGGGAATCATTGTAAGTATTATTATCATTTTCAGCGTTTGTAAATCTCACTTACTTTATGGGATGGAAGTTTTAAATGGAGTTTGTGCACCAAAGAATGACTACCTTCACTTTTGAATAGTGTGTTTATTACATTTGATATGATTGTGTCTTCCCTGCTGCCTTTCATCTGTCTGATGATCAGTAACATTGTTCTTGTGGTGAAGTTAAGAATGTCAGTGAAGGAAGCTGGTGACCAGTTTGCTGCAACAAGCAGACAACAGAGTGAGAGACTGAGAAAAGTGAATTCCATCACTCTCACAGCTCTTGTTATGTCTGTGTCCTTCATTGTCTTCAAGCTACCTCTGGATATTGTGAATATTGTGGACACTCCAGCCGTTGGCAGCATGGATGGAAAGGATAGTCCTGATTTAGGTTTCAGTCACTTTCTTGCATACGCTACTATCTGTATTTTTTATTTAAACTTTTCTGTGAACTTTTACCTGTACTGCCTGACTGGCCAAAGATTCAGAAAGGAATTCCTAAGTGTTATGAGTGGACTGGTTTTCTGTATCAGGTCTCTTACAAACAGAAATAAGTAATACGCTCTTTTGATCAGACCAGACATTCAACTAGTGCTTTGGCATTATGTGTTTAAGATTCTTGTGATGGACTGGTTTCAGTCTCTTTGTACTGATGATGAATTTTGTGTGACGTGTTATGTTTCGTAACATTTGTTATTCTTTTGTTTGTCCGCTTGTACATCATAGATATAGTAATGGTAGGGAAGACCAACTGCAGCTGCAGCTGAAGTCTGATGAGGAGATATATCATCATCGTCTCATCAAGTGCACTGCGCATGCGTAGCGACATGCCTCCATATGTATCTATCCTTGTTGCTCAAGACATCCCCATCCTCTCTGTCCTCAGCCACCTGTTGTTTGTCTGGGCACGAGATATATCACGTGACATCATTCTTTCGTGCCTTCGATCCAGATTTTGCATGGTCTGCTCTCTTTTTAAATCCAATATTTTTGTATCCTTGTTGAGCCAGACGGTGGGGTTGCATTATGGTCAGATGACCAAAGCACTTGCTTTTCGCATAATATAAAAGCTTATGTTGTGGTAAAAGGGAAATCATCCTAGGTGTTCTGCAAAAAAAGGGTGTCGTCAAATTGACCCAATCTCTCCATTTCTGTTTGTGGCATACAATATTCACAAAGAAGCCAATATTAAGGATATCAGTCACAGAATGTACAATAAGTCAGCATGAAGATGACACAGCATTTATGCTAGATGGAAATAGAACATCTTGTAAAAGAATACTTAATACGTCAAATGAAAATGAAGGAAATTCAGGTCTAAAATTCAATTTGGAAAGACATTTATTTAAGGTCTGGCTAGGGAAAAAGAGAAAAGCTTTAAGGAAATTTACTTAGAGCACAGAGGACTGCAAGCAAGATTCTAGGAATCTGGTTTACAAGTAATTTATCAAAGTTAACTGGAATAAATAAAACGAAAACATTTATAGGAGTGAAAAATATACTTGAAATTTGATCAAAAAGGATAAACATGGTATAAGGCAGAGTAGCAATATTGGAATCCCTTATACAGTTGGATGATCAATTCATCATGTCGTACCCGATCGAAAGCCTTGGTATAGTCAACAAAGCATAAATACAAATCCTTATTCATCTCAATTGACCTCTCTATGATAGTTCTTAGGATGTATATGACATTAATAGTTCCTTTCCCCTCTACAAATCCACACTGTTCTTCTGCTATTTCTCTTTTGATTCTATTCCTTGTCCTCATCATGATTATTCTTAACAGGAGTTTTGTTACATGACTCATCAAACTGATTGTGCGATGGAGTTTGCATTCTATAGCCCCTGTCTTCTTTGGAAGTGCAATGAAAATTGATTTTGAAATATCTTTGAGGATTTTTCCAGTGTCGTAAATTTCATTTAGGAGGACTGTTATTTTTTCTATGCCAAATTCCTCCAGGGCTTCAATCATCTCTGTAGTAATGTTGTCTGGTCCTGGGGCTTTTCCTGGTTTCATCTTTTTCAGTGCTGCTCTAACTTCAACTTTCATTATGGGTGGTCCTTCAAAGTTCTTTTTTATAATGTGTTCTTCGTTTCTGTCATCCTCAAAAAGGTCTTTAATGTACTCTCCCCATCTGTCTAATATTTTGTCTTTTTCCATGATAAGCGTGCCATCTTTCGATTTTAAGCAACCAGTTGATGTGCATGTGTTTTTCCTGTGGACAATTTTTTCAATTCGTCTGCACATACCGTGAGGATCCATTTTGTGTCGTTCTTCTATCTCTTTGCATTTTGTGTTCAGCCAAGCTTCCTTAGCTTCATTGCACCTATACCTGATTTCTTTGTTTATCTTCCTGTATATCTCCTCGTTTCTCTTTGCCTTCCTCCTTTCCTCCATCAGGCCCAAAATTTCATTAGTCATCCAACTCTTTTTTGCTTTTCTATTTGCCTTAGGGATTTCTTCACAAGCTTCATTTATCGAACTTCTCAACTTTGTCCATTGTTCCTCACTGTCACCAACGTCTTCCAGAGCACTAAAATTGTTTTGAACATGTACATTACATTTTTGACGTATCATTTCATCTGACTTTAAGAGTCCAAGGTTTAGTTTGATGTTGCTTTTGGTCTGTTTCCTTTTCCTCAATTTCAGCCTAAACCTTCCCACTACCGGATTGTGGTCACTGTTGCAGTCTGCGCCTGGAAGTGTTTTTGCTGATAGTAAAGAATTTCTAAATCTTTTGTTGATCAGGATGTAGTCAATTTGATTTTTGGTATTATCTCCTGGACTCATCCAAGTCCATTTTCTTCTGTAGGCTGCTCAAACCAGGTGTTTCCTACTATGAACTCATTCATCTGTGCCATTCTACAAGCTTCCCCCCTCTTTCATTTTGTGTACCAAGGCCATGAGGTCCAACTATATCCTCCACCCTATCCTGTCCCACTTTAGCATTAAAATCTCCCATTATGACTGTAGCTTCTTGTGATTTACATTAGACCTTGGCCATCTCTAAAACTTCGTAGAAGTTGTCGACGTCTTCCTGAGTACTCGCGGATGTTGGTGCATACACCTGTATGATGTTGATATCAAAAGTTTGCCTCCGATTTTGACCAGTAAAACTCTGTCGGACACTGCCCAGTATCCCTTAACTGCTTTTGATTTGTCTTTGTCCATTATGATGCCTACTCCTCTTTCATGCGAATTACCACCAGAGTATATCACTGTATATTCCCCTGATGTTATCATGCCTGTCCCCTTCCATCTCACTTCCCCCAGTCCTAAAATACTAATGTTAAGCCTTTCCATCTCCATTTTGATGTTGTCTAATTTATCTTTCTGCAGTATTGTTCTTATATTCCATGTTGCTATTTTGGTGTTGAATTTAATTTTGGCCGCAGTAGCTGGCTGACGGTCTGGTGTCACCTGCGCCCCATGACAGTCCCTACCGGACGAAGGTGCTCCTGCGGGGCACCTATTGACGTTGTTAACTTTCTTCTTTCTCTTTCTCCTGTCCATGGTTTTCCTGGGGAAAAACTACGATGGTGGTTTCCCCTTGCCTTCCATCGGTTTTTTTTTAAGGTTAACTCCCTTAGCCTTACTCTCTCCTGAGATGTCCACAAGGCAGTGGAGCTATTTACCCATAGCTTGGGGATCTGGTTCGTGGGCACCAGGGAGTGTCCACACGCCGGTGGGCCTGCATGCCTCACGTCTGGGGGCTACACCTCCTCCGAGTCCTACGAGATTCAGCCTGAGTCCGTGAGGTGCTCAGTTACCGCCTGTAGCCACGAGGAGGCACAGCGTAGGGCTTGCTGACGGAGAAGCTATGTACTGACAGGAAGAGACTTACGCCTTGCTCTTCTTTTCGCACAGCAGTGCTAGCCAGCGGTGCAGTCATTTTGCATGCAAAGAGGTTTAGGCACAAACAGGTCTGCACACATGGTGACCTGGGAGATTGGTGGTACCCAGAATCGAAACCAGGCTTTCTGGAGGTACCCAGGCAGGATCGAACCAGGCCTTTCAAATCCAATGTCTTACCCACTTAACTATCGTGCCTGTTGTTTTGCAATTATGATTAACGGCATCATGCATTCTTGTACATGCCAATGTCAATGTGTGTGCAGGCTTTACATTATATGAGAACCCAGCAGACCACCTGTTCGTGTCATTTCAAGGTTATAAGCACTTTCCATCACTGATACAGACAAGGTCATCCTGCATCAAATTCAATCTCCCCATAACACTACAGTTAACCCATGACAAACATTTCAAGTTTGTGCATGCACCTGTATGGATATGAATGATATGTGTGTGTGTGTGTGTGTGTGCGTGTGTGTGTGCGTGCATGCGTACGTGCGTGTGTGTGTGTGAATGTTCAGATCCTACAGGTAGCATAAATTTAGACACATAGATGAATAACATAACAAAATGCGTGAAGACCTGGAACAGGCCTTCTTTTTATCTTTGTAACTTTTGGGACAGCATCTTGAGTCAGAAGTCCACAAACAAACACTTGTCCTCAAACCCTACCAATTTAAATCTGCATTCCGTACCTGCCCGTGAATCATATCCCCCTACCTCCACCACCATCCCAAAAAGCAAACTTCTGGCAAGAAAGAATATCAGTAGTAGTTTACTGAACATAACAAATCCAAGTAAATATTACAGAAAATGCCATCAGCTTTGCATCTGCTCTCTGTACTTTGTAAACTGCATTTGTTTTGTTTGTTTGTCTACCTTCAAAGTTAGTTGTACCACTGACTGGTAACTGAAGAACATAACAAAGTCACGGAGTAATCATTACATGAAAAACCGTTTCTGAACTACTTTGGGTTGTCTACATCATTTTTTCCATTATCATTTGTTGAAATGCAAGTATCAACAACTGCACAGTTGAGATCGCTTTCATTCTTACTTTGCCAACTGATTTGTTGATAAGATATAATACACTCCTTTCTTTTCTTTTTTTAGAAAGGTAATAAACGTGCCTTTCTTCTTGTTCACATTTGTATGCATTGTCTTTGAATCTAAAAACATAAATGCTTAGAGTTGAAAACAAAGAAAAAAAAACAAGGAAAGTATACTTAAAACAAGGTAATGTTTATTGTCAAAACTTACAATTAGATTCATTTTAACTGGTTTTCTTTGTGCATTACACATCGTTAACATTCAAACGCAGAAAATGTGATCGACCCAGAACTTTTTTTTTACCTTTTCAAAGTCTTTCTTACATATGTATTTGCTTTTTTTTTTAAATGTAACAAACATTCATAACTACTACATTTTTTTCCAAGCAGAATGATTTTCACAACGATCAATCACAGAATAATCACAGTCTGCATATTCTAGGTGACAAATCACAACACATGACCATACTGATTACCAACAAAGCAGTTGTTTGTGACTATGAAAACTTCATACACACACCGCTGGCATTTTTGTCCAGGTTGTTCCGTATTGTCACGGGTGCAGGTATGCCACAGAAGAACATGAAAGCATACACACAAGAGAGACAAAAAGACTGGAGCTGTGTTGGACAGGGGTCTAATGTGTTGTGACAAACCCCTGTCCAACATGCATGTAATGTGTCACAACACACAGATGTCATAAAAGTGTGTAGTGTCATGACACACAGATGTCAGACAAGTGTGCCACGTGTCACAACACAGAGATGTCATACAAGTGTGCAGTGTCATGACACACAGATGTCAGACAAGTGTGTCACGTGCCACAACACACAGATGTCATACAAGTGTGTAGTGTCACGACACATAGATGTCAGACAAGTGTGTCACGTGCCACAACACATAGATGTCATACAGGTACATAATATATCATGACACGCAGATGTCATACAGGTGTGTATTGTCATGACACACAGATGTCACACAAGCATGCAATGTGTCATGTCATGTCATACAACTGCGCTTAGCACTGTGACACACAGAAAATGTTTGACGCGCTGTTTCAGTCACAATCTCAGTTTGCCCGAAAAGGCGTCACAACTTGTGCGGATAAACCCATGCATAGTATCTGTGGATATTACTACCAATCATCATCATCATCAGGTGCCTTGCCACACGACGTTGACGATCATGGCTTTCCATCTGTTTCTATCTCTTGTTGCCTCAAGCACCTTTTCCACCCTCTTTTTCTTCAGCCACACCGCAAGTCCGTCCAATATCTTCTCCCTGGGTCTACCTGGTGCTCTCTTTCCCTCCAGCTTTCCCATTGTGACCAGGTGCTCCAATTCCCCTTTCCTCATAAAATGGCCTATAAATGTTGCCTGTCTTTTCCTAATCTTCCTTATAAATGACCTTCTTGTGTCTGCCTCCATCAAGACTGTTTCGTTTGTTTGTTTGTTTGTTTGTTTGTTTTTAATGTCCATGGAACTCTCAACATTGTTCTTAGAAACCACATCTCAGCTGCCTCAATCTTGTTCTGGCTTTGCTTGTTGACTGTCCACGCCTCACATCCGTATAACAGTACTGGTTCTATATAGCATTCAAGAACTCTCTTCCTGATGTTAATTGATAGGCATTTGCTGGTAAGAATGCTTGTCATCTTCTTGAATGCTGTTTTGGCTTGGCCGATACTGCTGGCTAATTTTGATGTTCATCTGCCGTCTGGTGAAATGATCGTTCCCAGGTATTTAGACTTATCAACCTGTGTCAAGGTTGTGCTGTTTGCTGTTATTTTCATGAGGGGATTTCTTGTTTTTTACTGATCACCATGACTTCAGTCTTCCTGCTGTCTAGTTTCAACCCCTTACCTTTGCTGTCTATTTCTAGTATATTCACAGGGTTTTGTAGGTCCCTTTCATTTTCTGCAATTAGCACGGTGTCATCTGCGTATCGAATGTTGTTTATCTTTTTTCCTCCAACCTTTAATCCAGGGTCTTCCTCTAGGTTTCTCATGATGTTTTCGCTGTAAAGTGAAAACAGATCTGGTGACAAAACACAACCCTGTCTGACTCCTCTTTTGGTGTTTTGGAAAGAGCTTATATCGTTTTCTACTCCCATTGCCGCTGTTTGTTCCCAACACGTATATTTCTGATTATTCATAGATCTTTTCCATCAATATTGCGTCTTTCTAGTTGGCTGATCAATTCTTCATGTCTTACCCGATCGAAAGCCTTGGTATAATCAACGAAGCATAAATGTAAATCCTTATTCATCTCGATTGACCTCTCTTTGATAGTTCTTAGGATGTATATGGCATTAACAGTTCCTTTCCCTTTCACAAATCCACACTGTTCATTTGCTATTTCTGTTTTGATTCTATTCCTTGTCCTCATCATGATTATTCCTAATAGGATTTTTGTTACATGACTCATCAAGCTGATTGTGCGATGGAGTTCGCATTCTATAGCCCCTGTCTTCTTTGGAAGTGCAATGAAAATGGATTTTGACATATATCTGGGGATTTTACCAGTGTCATAAATTTCATTTAGGAGGACTGTTTTTTTCTGGGTTAATTCCCTTAGCCTTATTCTCTCCCGAGATGTCCACAAGGCAGTGGAGCTATTTACCCATAGCTTGAGGGTCTGGTTCGTGAGCACCAGGGCATATCCACGCACCAGTGGGCCTGCGTGCCGCACGTCTGGGGGCTAGACCTCCTCCGAGTCCCTCGAGATTTAGCCTGAGTCCGTGAGGTGCTTAGTTGCCACATGTCGCCACGAGGAGGCATAACGTAGGGCTTGCTGATGGAAAGGCTATGTACTGACAGGGAGAGACTTACGCATTCTGCTCTTCTTTGCGCATAGCTGCAAGCAGCAGTGCTAGCCAGGAGTACAGGCTGAAAGTGAGAGGTGAAAAGCGTGCAGTCACTAGCCAACACACTAGACGCAGAACATCTGCCTTGACATTACTACCAAACACAACTGAAAATAAATATAAAACAACTACATGCAAACTTTAATGCAAACATGGAAATAGGAATGTCACGACATGGATAACGAAAGTGTGCACTAAAACCCAAATAAGAAGAAAATACTGTTTCCGTTTCGTTTAGAAAGAGACTTTATTAACTATCATGGCTCTAAACGATTTTAAGAGGTCAGTTCAACTACTTTTGGAAAGATGTATTCATGGTTCATACTAATTTTCACCTACATGCTAATTTGGATAACAGCAAAACTATTCAGGCTGAACCTGTTTTCTACGACAGGTTCAAAATCAGTTACAGGGATGTTTACTTCAAAATATGGAAAGAGGAAAATGTATTTTTATGTGAAAGAAATCTTGAACAAAATGGAAGATTTATGGGCCATGACGTATTTTAGGAGAAAGGGAAATAAGAGCCAACCACCTAGTTTTTTTTAGTTGCGTACATGCAATCAAAAAATGTCTAAGGAAAGGAGAATAGAATAAAACAATAATAATTGAATGAAACAAACAAAGCACAGCAAATCGTATTTGGTGTTTCTGAAGGGTCAAAAGTCTATTACAGTTTCATCCTTGATGGAATAGAAATATGTGGCATAAAAGCTTTCATGAAACGGGAAAATAAAACCAAGACTATGTTGAACTGGGAGACCATTCTAAAATTTGTGTAAAGAAAGGATAAATGAATAGAATTGAAATGGTTTCAACTGAAGTTTTGTCGTGGTATTTCATGTACAATCATTCTTTTGAATAGAATGGAAAATGTTGATAACGAGAAATGCAACTTTTATAATGTAGAAAAAAATATCATGCATCATTAGTTGTGGTATTGCAGTTTCTCAGTCGTTTTGTGGATACAGCTAAAAATGTTTTGAAAGAAAAATGCCAGCATTGTCAGAAAATATCATCTAGATGGAATCGGTTTTATATATAACAAATGAATAAACGAATACAGACGAAATTTTGACCTAATTGTACTATCCAGAAAGTCTTACATAGACAAATGCAGAACTGATAAAGTAAAACCTAATGTTGAAACGTTTAAAGGTAAAATGATGTACAGTTACATGAAAAGAAAGCATATTTATCTACTACAAATGCAATATCACCAAATCATGAAAACAGATGACTGCCTTATATCTGTTTAATATTAGATTAAACATCTTAGCTTTAGGTTTTAACGCAGCAGAAATACGAATTCCACTTGTTTTTATGCTTAGTCCAAACCACTGTAGATGTATAAAAACTAAAGATGCCACAGTAAGCATACGCATTATTGAAAAGCATTCACTTATTCTATGTTTTGTTTTTCGTATTAAGCCCTCTTGCACGATTCATTTTCATGAAATCGTCTTTTAAAATTCCATTATTGCAAGTAGATGGTATTTCTTAATGGTAAGATGTTGACTATGAGCTCTTAAGTGTTTGACTGATCAAGGCTGCATTGTTGTCGTTGTAATGCATTCGTAATTGCTAAACGATTGTATGTATTTGTTATCTGATTGCATGTACTTTAATGTATCAGAAACAAGAAAGGAACTTGCATTGTAAGAGAAAGCAAATCAAGTTACCAGAAAAAAAGCGTTATAAATTTGAATACAAATCATGATTAAGGTGCAGTTTAGCACCAAAGTTCACTTTCAACAAGTGTCATCGTCAATTTTCATTCATAATTTTCGTTTTTCATCTTTCCCAATGCAATTTGCATATTTACTTTCTGCACACCCTTTGGGTATTCCCATCGCCAATCATAACCTGAGCTGCATTTCATGCAAGTTTGATAAGTACATAAGTAATGAAGAAAAAGTGCAGGCCTATTTTTACCTATGACAAGTTAAACTGAATCTAATTACCTCCTGCTTTCCTTCATCTAGTGGGCTCCCACTGTTTACATTGTGAAACGCAAATAGGATTGTGGTCCTCAAAATGGCCATCATACTGGTGGCCTGACACTCAGATCGATCCCAGTAAAACTCAGAAGTATTCATTTTGTTCTCAAAGTGTCGACTGAACTTTTATTTTGTAAATTTTATTTCTTTCTGTTTTGTTGTTTTTACATTAATTTTGACACCCCCTCTCCCCCCAAAATCATAAATAAGATGACGTTGGATTAGTGCAGTAAAACGTTCTGTATTTATCACTGTAATCTATGCAAACAAAATGATGTTCAGAATTATTCTTAATCGTGTCAAAATAATTCACAAGAACGATTTTCTTTCTCTAATTAATAACGATAGAGAAAGTCTGTTGTATGGGTTATGCTGTTGGCAAGTTCATTCTGTTTCCTATCACTCTGTTTTGGAGCAAACGCGTGGATAATCGATCAGTGTTGAGCACCTTGTCCACCACTTGTTAAGGTTGTCCATCACTGACTGAGCACCCAATAACTTTCAACTGTAGTGCCAGGGGCTGCTTCCAATGGTGGAAGAGATTCTTGGATCTCACTGGACAGCTACCACTCACCTAAGCTGGGCAGCCTTCAGCCAAATAGTTGCTGTCCCGCCACAGTCTGGTAATAAAAGTTTATTACTTAAACAGGTGGACACATACAGATATCTTTGGAGTGATAATTGACTCCAACTATCTTGGAATAAAATTCTACTGCACTTTCTGAGAAGATTAACAGTCAAATGTACTGTTTAAGAAAACCTAAAGTCTTATAAGTTTAGCAAACAGAGACTCCAAATGCTTTAAACATCTTTTGTCTGTACTATTATAGCCTTTGACACTGTTGGTGGGGGTAAACACTTGATCAAACATGATAAAAACACGTGTGAAAAAGTCATCAAGACAGCTGGAAGGGTTGTAAGTAAAGGACAGGATACTTTTGGCAACATGTACAAGAGGAAAACTACTGACAGAATCCTGAGAATTTTGACACATGAAACACCCCATTACACAAAAACACTGGTGATAGACAGATGTCTCAGGTTTAGACCTTCATGTGCAAGAGCATGGAGTTAAATGAATTCATTCATTCCCACAGCCATTCATGCATTCAATCAACAAGCGCAACACACTGGATAACAGACTGTGACGCTGTACCTCACCAGTAGATGCGTGTGTATGACTGTACAGACGTTTTGGAGTGCACACAGAGATAAGTGGGTATGTTGCGTTGAAGCAACAAATTGTTCGTGTACCTATGTGACTGAATGTTTTGTCTTGTCTGCAGGACATCGAGCGTGAAACGGTGATAATTTATGGTTTGTATGTCCATGGACATCATGGATACATTTTTGTCTGAATAATTTTAATCTTTGATCGATGTGTGTGTGGCAAGTTTGTGTTTGTGTTTATTACAAGTCTGTGACTGCACAAATGATTTTCCATGTGGATCAATAAAATGATACTGAATAAATAATTGAACTGAATTGAACTGAAGGCAGTGTAAACAGAACGAAGTTTGTATATACCGTCTTGGGGAAGAACAGAGTCACAGTGCTACTGGCATCATTCCTTGTTCTGTTGACTCAGAGAACGTACTCTGCACGTTTCAGTGACTGCAGCTTGTGCAGCATTGTGTGGAGGACTAGTTTACCTCTGAAAACTCTGATTCCATCCCATCCTTCCTGCAGTTCCAGCCTTTGTTCAGCTTCGGCATATGTTTGAGATCTGTGACCAACTGGACCACCAAGACATACAGAATCATTTTCTCCTACACATCTAACAGACTGGAAAGTTCCAAGTAGCAATGCATTATGACGATTAACCATTGAAGGATTCGGACTGATTGACGTCTTTCTAGACATTCAAGTCAGCTTTTAATGCATAACACAACTGTGGCAGATTCTTATCAGAAGAGGTAGTTGCTGTTGAACAGTTTAGCAGCCAAAGACTGTCAGGTGAACAGAAACATTACTGTGGGACATTTTGTTTCTGAGCATTTGTGCAGTTAAAATAAAAATAATGATTACATCAAGTTGATTAAGTTAGTCTGTAGAAACAGTTCTATTCATACGTTAGTAAATGTGGACATTTTATTCTTAGGTCAATTTCTTTATTTGAATTAATCAAATCCAACTTGAGGGATATATTGTTGCACCTCCAAACTGCTCACCCCTAGACAGTGTCAAGCAAATAGCAGTGGTGGAAGTGTTGGGGTGACAAATACAGCGCAACGCAACGCAACGCAAAGCAACGCAACACAACGCAACGCAATGCAACGCGACACAACGCAATCCAACACAACGCAACACAATGCAACGCATTGCAACACAACCCAACCCAATGCAATCCAACTCAAATTACCGCAATACAATACAATACAATACAATACAATACAATACGACACGACACGCGACACGACACGACACGACACAACACAACACAACACAACACAACACAATACAACGCTTTTGTTTCTTCTTTAATTTACCATCTCTATGTCAGGTCATACAGGGGGAATGAATGTGGCCACAATGGGCGCGTGCCATTCCCGTCTGATGCAGACGACTGTGTAAACATTTACGTTACATTACACAGTACATGGTTTGTTACAGGACACTTACAGGTCTTGTACCTCTGGCCTCATTCCTCTAAGTTCTCTGTAGGGGTCATGCCATTTTTAGCTTACAGCCTGAAGATTTACCATGTGAGCGCCAGAGGCTGTGGCTTTACATGGCCCTTATCCCCCTGATGGCATGATGACTGATATAACGAGTGTATGTATTTCCTGGATGTGGCCTTTCTAAGTGCCACCCCACCTCACCCTGACAGAAACCATTGCCAGTCTTTCTGGGACTTCTTATCACCCCAGGAAGCTTTGGTATTGTTATTTTTGTTTAAAGCTCCAGCTGACTGCGTACAGCCATATCAGGGCTATAACCACTTCAAAACATGTACAATATTTAAAAAAAAGGGAAAGAAGAACCAGAAAAGTCCATTCTCACACTGGACGAAGCAGCAGGGAATTTTGGTCTTTTTCTCCTAATTTTTGCATTTAGTGTTTGTTCGTTTGTGATCTTACGTCTACGCTTGACAACGGCCAGTTGGCCAAAAATTTGCGCCTGTCTCGTCTGGTGTATAAATACGCGTTCTTATTCATTTTCCGTTTTTTCTCTGGTTCTTTCTTGGTTGAACGCAGTCACCCTTGTAAAGGGAAAGAAAATTAAGTACACATTTCAATGAATTTAGGCACATAATCTAAGGAGACGTCCAAAGTGTTGACCACTCCGTCCAATTTTTCGCACAGGGGATTTAAAAACATTCCTGAATACAAATTTAAACGTAAGGAAGGACACAAAAACATACATAAAAACAGGCCAATATTACCAAAACTACTTGTGCATATATCATTTCCCTAGAACCAAAAATGCACTTTGTACATGTACTCAATTATCAATCCTAAGAGAAAGTACGTAAAACTTCATCGAACACATACATGTGTTAGACCAGCAAGGCAGAAAATGATAAAAAGAAATGACAGAAAGCAAAAGAGCAAGGCAGAAACAAAGACAGTGACAGAAAAGAGGAAATTTCTGGCACAGAATTTCCATAAGGTGGGGGATACTGTTTATACTAAAAGAACCCCTGGGATCCCCACGGGGGAAATCCTAGCAAGCCTGGCTTATTTCACAGGTAACCTTTATATCTGAAGGCCATCTATCATCTGCCATCTGCAACCCACTGAGCTGGAGTTGATCACGCCATTACCTAGTTGCAGGTAGTCATTCCCACACAACGCACGTTACAAATCAGTAGAAAAGGCTTCAGCCTAAGGTGCCAGATGTGTCCCCCAAACTTCAGGTTGACAGGGAGTTTCTTCCCCTTCAACAGGACCTTGTGTTGTGGTTTGGATGTTAATCTTTTGGACGAGATGATCATCTGAGTTTCCTTGTACAGAAAGCATCTACCTAACAAACAAACAAACAAACATCAATATCTATCTCTATATCTTTGTCTCTCTCTCTCTTTACACACACACACACATATGTATAAATATATATATATAGATATACATATATGTACATACGTATATATATATACACACATACATATATATGTATACATGTACATGTATGTATGTATGTATGTATGTATGTATGTATGTATGTATGTATGTATGTATGTATGTATGTATGTATGTACGTCGTCGTCGTCGGCCTCTTTACATCTCAGGAGATGATAGTCTGCACCAGGAGGGGTTGTGGTCATGACGTGCACTTTCGAAAACAACGTCGGCCCATTATCGCATTCATCAATACAGAATCATGAGATTTGGTCATCTGAGTAAAGTGCAACCCCACTAACTGGTTCCATAAACATACAACATAAAGATATCCGGATTTAAAGTGAGAGGCAGACCAAGGAAGACCTGGATTAATGGCATGAAAGACCTTGACGTTATATGGCAATTTGGACATCAGGCCTTCCATCATGCTGCTAACGGTCAATTCTTTCTCGTCATGAGATCTATTCATATATGTGCCTTTTGACAAAAAGAAAAAAACTTGAGATTCGGGGTGTTTTGGTCTCCCGTGATATGACGAGACCAGATCACCACAACTGGCCAGGTGGTTTTTTTTATTTTTTTTTACTTGTTATTACCTCGACAGTAAACTCCCTTCCGTTATTGGAAGGGGAGATCCCTGGAGGGCCAAAAATGCAGTATTGACACATGCGTTTTACTGTACCTTCTTCGGCATATTTTGTTTTTAGAGACTAGCTCTAACTGAATATTGTACATTAGTCCCTTGCGTGTAAGATCCATCTGAAATTACCACCTGGTTTGCTTTTAGGTCTGTTTGGAGACGCAGAAGAAACTCCAGATTTATCCAGAGGCTTTGCAGGAGATGGATTCTTTGCCACTTGTCTCTGTTGACAGACACGGCAAGTTTTGAGAAACATGCCAATTGCAGATTATTTCACACTTGAATAATTTGATTTGACTTCGTTCCATGTCAAATCTTTCCCTGAATACTCAAACTGCTGGTGGCACATTTTGATGGTTTGGAACATCTCTTGTCTTTTGTCATGACAGGAGGTGATGTCCTTATACAGAATACCACCTCCTGGTGCATATCTACTGCAGTTTGAACAAACATTTGCACCAGGCTTTAAATTTGGGTCAATTGGGACAGGTTTCATCTATTTGCAGAGCAAGTGTAGCTAGAATTTTGTTGTAGTCTGCTTTTCAAATAGAAAAGTTTGTTCGAACACACTTCAATTTTTGATATAATCCCTTAAGCGTTCGTAAAACTGAATCCGTTGTCAAGCCATTTTCCAAACCACCAATGCACTGACTGTGACACTGATGCTGCTGCATAAACCAATGTGAGTGACACTCACTGTAACAGGCAACAGACATACCGGGTCTTGTGTTGTGATGACTTTTTATCCAGTATTATGGGAATCTGGTAGTTCCACGAGTAAATTGGGATCTGTACTTACCCCCACAGTTCATCAGGTGAAATCAGGTTGTGTGTGTGTGTGTGTGTGTGTGTGTGTGTGTGTGTGTGTGTGTGTGTGTGTGTGTGTGTGTGTGTGTGTGTGTGTGTGTGAGTATGTGTGCGTGAGTGTGTGTGTGCGTGTGTGTGTGGTGTGTGTGTGTGTGTGTGTGCGTTTGTGTGTGTGTCTGCGTTTGTGTGTGTATATGTTTGTCTGTGTTTGTATGTGTATATATGTGTCTGTGTTTGTTTGTGTGTGTGTGTGTCTGTCTGTGTCTGTGTCTGTGTCAGCAACGTGTGTGTGTTTGTATGTGTGTGAGTGTTGTGTGTTTGTATGTGTGTGAGTGTTACGTAAGTGTGTGTTTGTATGCGTGCGTGTTTGTTGCGTACCTATAGGTATGTGTATTTTCATGTGTTTGTCACTGATTTCTTTTAAAATTTTGATGAACTCTGTTCATGCTGCATTGATGTGTCTATGTATACATGCTTCCAACAAGTTTGTACTAATTTAATGTATTAACAACGCAATGTTTTGGCTGTTTGTAAAGTGCTATGAGCATTTTTTTTTGTAGTGTATTGTTTGCGCTACATGAACGATATTATTATTGTCAGTAGTAGTAGTAGTAGTAGTTAGTAGTAGTAGTAGTAGTAGTAGTAGTATGATTGTTGCTGTTGATGATGGTGATGATGATGATGATACTGCTTCTGCTGCTGCTGCTGCTGCTGATGATGATGATGAAGTATTCATTTTATGTTCAAGGTGTTGACTGAGCTTTTATTTTGTAAATTCTATTCCTTGTTGTTTTTACATTAATTTTGACACCCACCCACCGCCCAAAATTCCTGAATAAATGACGTCAGATTTGTGCAGTAAAATGTTTTGTACTGATTGTAATCTACACAAACAAAATGGTGCTCAGACTTTTTCTTAATCATGTCACAGCAATTCACAGGAACAATTTTCTTTCTGTAATTAATAACGATAGAGAAAGTTTTACAAGTAGATTACTCATAAGGAAGATTAGGAAAAGACAGGAACATTTATAGGCCATTGTATGAAGAAAGGGGATTTGGAGCACCTGGTCACAATGGGAAAGCTAGAGGAAAAGAGAGCACCAGGTAGACCCAGGGAGAAGATACTGGACGGACTTGCAGTGTGGCTGAAGACGAGGAGGGTGGAGGAGATGCTTGATTCAACAAGAGAAAGAAACAGACAGAAATCCATGATCGCCAATGCCATGTGGCAGGGCACCTGATGATGATGATGAGAGAAAGTTTCATGCATGAACTATGCTGTTGGCAAATTCATTCTGTTTCCTTTCGCTTCGCTTTGGGGCAAAAGTGTGGATAACCAATCAGTTTTGAGCACCTTGTCCATGACTTGTTAAGGTTATTCATCACTGACTGAGCACCCAATCACTTTCAACTGTAGTGCCAGGGGCTGCTTCCAATGGTGGAAGAGATTCTTGGATCTCACAGGACAGGTACCATTCACCTAAGCTGGGCAGCCTCCAGCCAAATAGGTACTGTCCTGCCACAGTCTGGTAATAAAAGTTTATTACTTAAACAGGTGGACACATACACATATCTTTGGAGTGATAATTGACTCCAACTATCTTGGTATGAAATTCTACTGCACTCTCTCAGAGGATTAACGGTCAAATGTACCATTTAAGAAAACTTAAAGTCTTACAATTTTAGCAAACAGAGACTCCAAATGCTTTAAACATCTTCTGTCTGTACTATTTTAGCCTTTGACACTGTTGTTGGGGTAGACACCAGATCAAACATGATAAAGACAAGTATGACAAAGTCATCAAGAAAGCAGGAAAGGTTGTAGGTAAAGCGCAGGATACTTTTAGCAACATGTACAAGAGGAACATTACTGACAGGTTCGTGAGAATTTTGACAGATGAAACACTCCATTATACAAAAACAATGGTAGTAGACAGATGTCTCAGGTGTAGAACACCATGCACAAGAACATGGGGTTACATGAATTCACTCATTCCCACAGCCATTGACACATTCAACCAACAAGCGCAACACACTCGATAATAGACGTGACGCTGTACCTCACCGGTAGATGAGTGTGTATGACTGTACAGACGTTTTGGAGTGCACACAGATAAGTGGGTATGTTGCGTTGAAGCAACAAATTGTTCGTGTACCTATGTGACTGAATGTTTTGTCTTGTCTGCAGGACAGCGAGCGTGAAACGGTGATAATTTATGGTTTGTACGTCCATGGACATCATGGATACATTTTTGTTTGAATAATTTTAATCCTTGATCGATGTGTCTGTGGCAAGTTTGTGTTTGTGTTTATTACAAGTCTGTGACTGCACAAATGAATTTCCATGTGGATCAATAAAATGATACTGAATAAATAATTGAACTGAATTGAACTGAAGGCAGTGTAAACAGAACGAAGTTTGTATATACCGTGTTGGGGAAGAACAGAGTCACAGTGCTACTGGCATCATTCCTTGTTCTGTTGACTCAGAGAACGTACTCTGCACGTTTCAGTGACTGCAGCTTGTGCAGCATTGTGTGGAGGACTAGTTTACCTCTGAAAACTCTGATTCCATCCCATCCTTCCTGCAGTTCCAGCCTTTGTTCAGCTTCGGCATAAGTTTGAGATCTGTGACCAACTGGACCACCAAGACATACAGCAATCATTTTCTCCTACACATCTAACAGACTGGAAAGTTCCAAGTAGCAATGCATTATGCACGATTAACCATTGAAGGATTCGGACTGATTGACGTCTTTCTAGACATTCAAGTCAGCTTTTAATGCATAACACAACTGTGGCAGATTCTTATCAGAAGAGGTAGTTGCTGTTGAACAGTTTAGCAGCCAAAGACTGTCAAGTGAACAGAAACATTACTGTGGGACATTTTGTTTCTGAGCATTTGTGCAGTTAAAATAAAAATAATGATTACATCAAGTTGATTAAGTTAGTCTGTAGAAACAGTTCTATTCATACGTTAGTAAATGTGGACATTTTATTCATAGGTCAATTTCTTTATTTGAATTAATCAAATCCAACTTAAGGGATATATTGTTGCACCTCCAAACTGCTCACCCCTAGACAGTGTCAAGCAAATAGCAGCGGTGGAAGTGTTGGGGTGACAAATACAGCGCAACGCAACGCAACGCAAAGCAACGCAACACAACGCAACGCAATGCAACGCGACACAACGCAATCCAATACAACGCAACACAATGCAACGCATTGCAACACAACCCAATCCAATGCAATCCAACTCAAATTACCGCAATAAAAATACAATACAATACAATACGACACGACACGCGACACGACACGACACGACACAACACAACACAACACAACACAACACAACACAACACAACACAACACAACACAACACAACACAACACAATACAACGCTTTTGTTTCTTCTTTAATTTACCATCTCTATGTCAGGCCATACAGGGGGAATGAATGTGGCCACAATGGGCGCGTGCCATTCCCGTCTGATGCAGACGACTGTGTAAACATTTACGTTACATTACACAGTACATGGTTTGTTACAGGACACCTACAGGTCTTGTACCTCTGGCCTCATTCCTCTAAGTTCTCTGTAGGGGTCACGCCATTTTTAGCTTGCAGCCTGAAGACTTACCATGTGGCTTTACATGGCCCTTATCCCCTGATGGCATGATGACTGATATAACGAGTGTATGTATTTCCTGGATGTGGCCTTCCTAAGTGCCACCCCACCTCACCCTGACAGAAACCATTGCCAGTCTTTCTGGGACTTCTTATCACCCCAGGAAGCTTTGGTATTGTTATTTTTGTTTAAAGCCCCAGCTGACTGCGTACAGCCATATCAGGGCTATAACCACTTCAAAACATGTACAATATTTAAAAAAAAAGGGAAAGAAGAACCAGAAAAGTCCATTCTCACACTGGACGAAGCAGCAGGGAATTTTGGTCTTTTTCTACTAATTTTTGCATTTAGTGTTTGTTCGTTTGTGATCTTACGTCTACGCTTGACAACGGCCAGTTGGCCAAAAATTTGCGCCTGTCTCGTCTGGTGTATAAATACGCGTTCTTATTCATTTTTCGTTTTTTTTCTGGTTCTTTCTTGGTTGAACGCAGTCACCCTTGTAAAGGGAAAGAAAATTAAGTACACATTTCAATGCATTTAGGCACATAATCTAAGGAGACGTCCAAAGTGTTGACCACTCCGTCCAAGTTTTTCGCACAGGGGATTTAAAAACATTCCTGAATACAAATTTAAACGTAAGGAAGAACACAAAAACATACATAAAAACAGGCCTATATTACCAAAACTACTTGCGCATATATCATTTCCCTAAAACCAAAAATGCATTTTATACATGTACTCAATTATCAATCCTAAGAGAAAGTACGTAAAACTTCATCGAACACATACATGTGTTAGACCAGCAAGGCAGGAAATGATAAAAAGAAATAACAGAAAGCAAAAGAGCAAGGAAGAAACAAAGACAGTGACAGAAAAGAGGAAATTTCTGGCACAGAATTTCCATAAGGTGGGGGATACTGTTTATACTAAAAGAACCCCTGGCTTATTTCACAGGTAACCTTTATATCTGAAGGCCATCTATCATCTGCCATCTGCAACCCACTGAGCTGGAGTTGATCACGCCATTACCTAGTTGCAGGTAGTCATTCCCACACAACGCATGTTACAAATCAGTAGAAAAGGCTTCAGCCTAAGGTGCCAGATGTGTCCCCCAAACTTCAGGTTGACAGGGAGTTTCTTCCCCTTCAACAGGACCTTGTGTTGTGGTTTGGATGTTAATCTTTTGGACGAGATGATCTCTGAGTGTCCTTGTACAGAAAGCATCTACCTAACAAACAAACAAACAAACATCAATATCTATCTCTATATCTTTGTCTCTCTCTCTCTCCTTTACACACACACACACATATGTATAAATATATATATATATATAGATATACATATATGTACATACGTATATATATATCACACATACATATATATGTATATACATGTATATGATGTATGTATAGTATGTATTGTATGTATGTATGTGTATGTATATGTATGTACGTCGTCGTCGTCGGCCTCTTTACATCTCAGGAGATGATAGTCTGCACCAGGAGGGGTTGTGATCATGACGTGCACTTTCGAAAACAACGTCGGCCCATTATCGCATTCACCAACACAGAATCATGAGATTTGGTCATCTGAGTAAAGTGTAACCCCACTAACTGGTTCCATAAACATACAACATAAAGATATCCGGATTTAAAGTGAGAGGCAGACCAAGGAAGACCTGGATTAATGGCATGAAAGACCTTGACGTTGATATGGCAATTTGGACATCAGGCCTTCCATCATGCTGCTAATGGTCAATTCTTTCTCGTCATGAGATCTATTCATATATGTGCCTTTTGATAAAAAGAAAAAAACTTGAGATTCGGGGTGTCTTGGTCTCCTGTGATATGACGAGACCAGATCACCACAACTGGCAGGTGTTTTTTTTTTTTTTTTTACTTGTTATTACCTCGACAGTAAACTCCCTTCCGTTATTGGAAGGGGAGATCCCTGGAGGGCCAAAAATGCAGTATTGACACATGCGTTTTACTGTACCTTCTTCGGCATATTTTGTTTTTAGAGACTAGCTCTAACTGAATATTGTACATTAGTCCCTTGCGTGTAAGATCCATCTGAAATTACCACCTGGTTTGCTTTATAGGTCTGTTTGGAGACGCAGAAGAAACTCCAGATTTATCCAGAGGCTTTGCAGGAGATGGATTCTTTGCCACTTGTCTCTGTTGACAGACACGGCAAGTTTTGAGAAACATGCCAATTGCAGATTATTTCTACACTTGAATAATTTGATTTGACTTCGTTCCATGTCAAATCTTTCCCTGAATACTCAAACTGCTGGTGGCACATTTTGATGGTTTGGAACATCTCTTGTCTTTTGTCATGACAGGAGGTGATGTCCTTATACAGAATACCACCTCCTGGTGCATATCTACTGCAGTTTGAACAAACATTTGCACCAGGCTTTAAATTTGGGTCAATTGGGACAGGTTTCATCTATTTGCAGAGCAAGTGTAGCTAGAATTTTGTTGTAGTCTGCTTTTCAAATAGAAAAGTTTGTTCGAACACTCTTCAATTTTTGATATAATCCCTTAAGCGTTCGTAAAACTGAATCCGTTGTAAGCCATTTTCCAAACCACCAATGCACTGACTGTGACACTGATGCTGCTGCATAAACCAATGTGAGTGACACTCACTGTAACAGGCAACAGACATACCGGGTCTTGTGTTGTGATGA
Organism: Monoplex corrugatus; assembly: GCA_030674185.1. Lineage (NCBI taxonomy): Eukaryota > Metazoa > Mollusca > Gastropoda > Littorinimorpha > Ranellidae > Monoplex > Monoplex corrugatus. The sequence goes on from CM060312.1 coordinate 20,422,358, forward strand.
CTTTTTATCCAGTATTATGGGAATCTGGTAGTTCCACGAGTAAATTGGGATCTGTACTTACCCCCACAGTTCATCAGGTGAAATCAGGTGTTGTGTGTGTGTGTGTGTGTGTGTGTGTGTGTGTGTGTGTGTGTGTGTGTGTGTGTGTGTGTGTGTGTGTGTGTGTGAGTATGTGTGCGTGAGTGTGTGTGTGCGTGTGTGTTGTGTGTGTGTGTGTGTGTGTGTGTGTGTGTTGTGTGGTTGTGTGCGTTTGTGTGTGGTCTGCGTTTGTGTGTGTATATGTTTGTCTGTGTTTGTATGTGTATATATGTGTCTGTGTTTGTTTGTGTGTGTGTGTGTCTGTCTGTGTCTGTGTCAGCAACGTGTATGTGTTTGTATGTGTGTGAGTGTTGTGTGTTTGTATGTGTGTGAGTGTTACGTAAGTGTTTGTATGCGTGCGTGTTTGTTGCGTACCTATAGGTATGTGTATTTTCATGTGTTTGTCACTGATTTCTTTTAAAATTTTGATGAACTCTGTTCATGCTGCATTGATGTGTCTATGTATACATGCTTCCAACAAGTTTGTACTAATTTAATGTATTAACAACGCAATGTTTTGGCTGTTTGTAAAGTGCTATGAGCATTTTTTTTGTAGTGTATTGTTTGCGCTACATGAACGATATTATTATTGTCAGTAGTAGTAGTAGTAGTAGTAGTAGTTAGTGAGTATGATTGTTGCTGTTGATGATGGTGATGATGATGATGATACTGCTTCTGCTGCTTCTGCTGCTGCTGCTGATGATGATGATGAAGTATTCATTTTATGTTCAAGGTGTTGACTGAGCTTTTATTTTGTAAATTCTATTCCTTGTTGTTTTTACATTAATTTTGACACCCACCCACCGCCCAAAATTCCTGAATAAATGACGTCAGATTTGTGCAGTAAAATGTTTTGTCTACTCATTGTAATCTACACAAACAAAATGGTGCTGACTTTTTCTTAATCATGTCACAGCAATTCACAGGAACAATTTTCTTTCTGTAATTAATAACGATAGAGAAAGTTTTACAAATAGATTACTAGATTACTCATAAGGAAGATTAGGAAAAGACAGGAACATTTATAGGCCATTTTATGAAGAAAGGGGATTTGGAGCACCTGGTCACAATGGGAAAGCTAGAGGAAAAGAGAGCACCAGGTAGACCCAGGGAGAAGATACTGGACGGACTTGCAGTGTGGCTGAAGACGAGGAGGGTGGAGGAGATGCTTGATTCAACAAGAGAAAGAAACAGACAGAAATCCATGATCGCCAATGCCATGTGGCAGGGCACCTGATGATGATGATGAGAGAAAGTTTCATGCATGAACTATGCTGTTGGCAAATTCATTCTGTTTCCTTTCGCTTCGCTGTGGGGCAAAAGTGTGGATAACCAATCAGTTTTGAGCACCTTGTCCATGACTTGTTAAGGTTATTCATCACTGACTGAGCACCCAATCACTTTCAACTGTAGTGCCAGGGGCTGCTTCCAATGGTGGAAGAGATTCTTGGATCTCACAGGACAGGTACCATTCACCTAAGCTGGGCAGCCTCCAGCCAAATAGGTACTGTCCTGCCACAGTCTGGTAATAAAAGTTTATTACTTAAACAGGTGGACACATACACATATCTTTGGAGTGATAATTGACTCCAACTATCTTGGTATGAAATTCTACTGCACTCTCTCAGAGGATTAACGGTCAAATGTACCATTTAAGAAAACTTAAAGTCTTACAATTTTAGCAAACAGAGACTCCAAATGCTTTAAACATCTTTGTCTGTACTATTTTAGCCTTTGACACTGTTGTTGGGGTAGACACCAGATCAAACATGATAAAGACAAGTATGACAAAGTCATCAAGAAAGCAGGAAAGGTTGTAGGTAAAGGGCAGGATACTTTTAGCAACATGTACAAGAGGAACATTACTGACAGGTTCGTGAGAATTTTGACAGATGAAACACTCCATTATACAAAAACAATGGTAGTAGACAGATGTCTCAGGTGTAGAACACCATGCACAAGAACATGGGGTTACATGAATTCACTCATTCCCACAGCCATTGACACATTCAACCAACAAGCGCAACACACTCGATAACAGACGTGACGCTGTACCTCACCGGTAGATGAGTGTGTATGACTGTACAGACGTTTTGGAGTGCACACAGATAAGTGGGTATGTTGCGTTGAAGCAACAAATTGTTCGTGTACCTATGTGACTGAATGTTTTGTCTTGTCTGCAGGACAGCGAGCGTGAAACGGTGATAATTTATGGTTTGTACGTCCATGGACATCATGGATACATTTTTGTTTGAATAATTTTAATCCTTGATCGATGTGTGTGTGGCAAGTTTGTGTTTGTGTTTATTACAAGTCTGTGACTGCACAAATGAATTTCCATGTGGATCAATAAAATGATACTGAATAAATAATTGAACTGAATTGAACTGAAGGCAGTGTAAACAGAACGAAGTTTGTATATACCGTGTTGGGGAAGAACAGAGTCACAGTGCTACTGGCATCATTCCTTGTTCTGTTGACTCAGAGAACGTACTCTGCACGTTTCAGTGACTGCAGCTTGTGCAGCATTGTGTGGAGGACTAGTTTACCTCTGAAAACTCTGATTCCATCCCATCCTTCCTGCAGTTCCAGCCTTTGTTCAGCTTCGGCATAAGTTTGAGATCTGTGACCAACTGGACCACCAAGACATACACAATCATTTTCTCCTACACATCTAACAGACTGGAAAGTTCCAAGTAGCAATGCATTATGCACGATTAACCATTGAAGGATTCGGACTGATTGACGTCTTTCTAGACATTCAAGTCAGCTTTTAATGCATAACACAACTGTGGCAGATTCTTATCAGAAGACGTAGTTGCTGTTGAACAGTTTAGCAGCCAAAGACTGTCAGGTGAACAGAAACATTACTGTGGGACATTTTGTTTCTGAGCATTTGTCCAGTTAAAATAAAAATAATGATTACATCAAGGTGATTAAGTTAGTCTGTAGAAACAGTTCTATTCATACGTTAGTAAATGTGGACATTTTATTCTTAGGTCAATTTCTTTATTTGAATTAATCAAATCCAACTTGAGGGATATATTGTTGCACCTCCAAACTGCTCACCTCTAGACAGTGTCAAGCAAATAGCAGCGGTGGAAGTGTTGGGGTGACGAATACAGCGCGCAACGCAACGCAAAGCAACGCAACACAACGCAACGCAATGCAACGCGACACAACGCAATCCAACACAACGCAACACAACGCAACGCATTGCAACACAACACAACCCAATGCAACCCAACTCAAATTACCGCAAATACAATACAATACGATACGACACGATACGACACGACACGAACACGACACGACACGACACAACACAACACAATACAATACAACGCTTTTGTTTCTTCTTTAATTTACCATATCTATGGTCAGGCCATACAGGGGGAATGAATGTGGCCACAATGGGCGAGTGCCATTCCCGTCTGATGCAGACGATTGTGTAAACATTTACGTTACATTATAAAGTACATGGTTTGTTACAGGACACCTGCAGGTCTTGTGCCTCTGGCCTCATTCCTCTAAGTTCTCTGTAGGAGTCACGCCATTTTTAGCTTACAGCCTGAAGACTTACCATGTGGGCACCAGAGGCTGTGGCTTTACATGGCCCTTATCCCTCTGATGGCATGCGTCGGCCTCTTTACATCTCAGGAGATGATAGTCTGCACCAGGAGGCGTGGTCATGATGTGCACTTTCTGCTGTGGCTGTGCAGGCCGATTCTTGAGTGGCATGATGACTGATATAATGCGTGTATGTATTTCCTGGATGTGGCCTTCCTAAGTGCCACCCCACCTCACCCTGACAGAAACCATTACCAGTCTGTCTGGAACTTCTTATTGATCCTAGCAAGCTTTGGTATTTTATTCTTGTTTAAAGCCCAACCGACTGCGTA
>CM060312.1:20433837-20491337 GCA_030674185.1 Monoplex corrugatus
TTACAACATTTATTTCGGGTGATATTGATGATTTGTCATTTAGTACTTTAAGCATCGACATGGATATGACGAAATGAAAGAGACAATCAGCTGAAAACGAGGTCGATGAGACAGTACAAGGTCTGAAGGTAGGGAATATACCTGATGTGCACAACAAGCTGCTCGTACACTGTGGATAAGAAACAATAAAGCACTATATTCCATAATGTCAGACGAAACCAGTCACCCTGGCACTGTTGTTAGCGCCACAGATTATAGACTGGAGGCGTGTGGGTTCAAACCCCATCAGCTCTATTAAAACCACTGTGGGAGTTTTTTTATCCAAACCAGCTTCTACCCAGAGGTGAGTGTGCTATGTGCTCATTGATGACTGGAACCACATAGTCAAGTCTCATCCACTTCATTGATGCGCCATTACAGAGATGTTGCTCCAAGTTCCTGGCCAACACTGCAGGTATCTGTATCTCTCGGGCCTAGTTGATGCCAGGATATCTTATATCTTATTAATGGAAGCAGACAGTACATCTTTGTTTCGCAGTATCTATCCAGATTGCAAATCCATAGCATCAGGATTATCACCCCATCACCATCGTCATCATAGCATTGTAAAATGCTGTCCACATTTTTATGGTCATTAAATGAGGTAGAACATTTGACACATTAAACAAAATGTGATCTCAAATAATAAAACTGTCCATGCCAGACAGCCCTTGAAAAAAGAGGCCAGCGGATACAAAAATAGAGAATGGCCTAAGACAGTACCATGAGTATAGAACCAATATCCTGATTATCTACGCCAGCAATGTCATACTGAAGGTAGATTTCAACCTCTCATCCTTCCTGCTGTCAATTGCTCTCCAAGGAACAGATTGGTAAGAGCACTGAACACACAGGGATCTCTAACACTACTTTATCGATTTTCAGAAAGCATTCGACACAGTCTGATATAAAATCACTTGGCAAGTCATGAGGGCCTTTAGTATAGAAGAGGATGTAACACACGTCATCGAACAGCTGAACTGCTTAAAAATCTATTCCAGACGAAATTTCTGGAACCAACACAGAACTACGCCGAAGATATCTGCTATCACCAATCTTGTTCAATACAAGATTCCCGGAAAAGTATCACGTGGCTTTCGGTGGCCAGCTATTTTGCAACATTCGGTTTGCTGATCACGTTGACTTCATAGTGGGCACTGACAATAACTGCCTTGAGCAGTATTTTCATATATTTTCGTACATAATGCACTGACAAAACATGATATCATGTTGACAAGGCATGTTAGCCTAAGTGTTGTGTCATCATACTTTCGCACTATATTTTCAGCAACATCTTGAAAAACCGAAAACTTGGAAATATATCACTGTACTAGGGACAACAATTTAGAAGAAAAGTTCATATTTTGTTTGTTTGTTTTTTTTTTATTTATTTATTTTTTATTGATATTACGGTGCAGAACATATCTATGTCTGTACACGTACATTTACGAAACCTATTCGAAATGTGAAGGTGTGAGGTTATGCCTCGTCAGATCATCAATAAGACAGTATTTGTTCAGCTCTTTTGAAATATTGCTAAATTGTTTGTGTTAATTTATGCGTTGTATATAATATAGTGATACGTTTGTTTGCTAACGTTTATATCGTTATCGTGATAGATGAAGTGAGTACAGTTCGGCAAAAAAAACCAACAACACTTTTTGGTAGAAGGAAATTGTGGAGAGACGTGAGAAATTTATAAAATGGTAAATAGGAAAGGATTAAAACAAAGAACAAGGTTACTTTAATTGTTCAATGTAAGGAAAATGCAACGATAATTTCTCATTTAGTATACATATACGTATATATATATATATATATATATATATATATATATATATGTATGTATGTATATGTACACACACACACACACACACACACACACACGCGCACACACACACACACACATATGCAAGTATATCTCCAACCCTCTCTGTCTTCATCCACCCTGCAAGTCTATCCAATATTTTCTCCCTGGGTCTACTATATGCTCTTTTTCCCTCCAGCTTTCCTGTTGTGACTAGGTGCCCTAATTTCTCTTGCCTCATAAAATGTCCTATAAATGTTGCTTGTCTTTTCGTTATCTTTTTCATTAATCTTCTTTTTGTGTCTGCCTCCTTCAAGACTGTCTCGTTTGTGTTCTTTGCTGTTCACGAAACTCAATTCTTAAGAAGATGGTGGAAAACAAAGAAAAGGAAAAAAAAATGTAACTCTGCATCTTCACACAGTATTTGAAAAGACGCTAACCTACAGCCTGTGCTCATTATAGCTCAGTAGAGGCAGAGAAAGACGTCAATGCAAGATCATATGGATCAACCCCAGCAAGACATAAGACATTACTCCATCAGGCATCTCCACCACTCTCAGTCTGTGTAACATGGGCTGTTACGTCAAATGAGTCCTGAGCATATAGACATCAGACAGGGTCCCCGTTAGCTCAGATGGTCAGGCGCCATACTGATAGGGTTAGTAAGTCATAGTTACTCCTGCCATTACGCGCGCTTGATTCAATTTCTTCGATTTGACAGTCCCACATTGCATCAACACCGAGTGATGGCCATCGTAATGCTTTTTTTCTTTAGATTAGACAGCTGGACTCCCCTGATGCGTTGACTGCTAAATGCCAGTCGACGTGAACGGCCGAAGCCGTCACCTAACTGTGACGGTCTATGGGAAGGTTGAGTCGGTGATCCAAATGCGGCCTCGGCAGATAGAGAAAGAAGGGAGGGGAGGGGGGGGGGGGGGGGTTCGCGCAACCCGCGGCCATCTCGAAACCCGTTTCACACTCCAGCCTGACTGACCCAGAAAAATGGTCCTTCTGAGAATTGAACTCACAACGCCTGCGTTATAAGCATGGCCCTCTAATAACAGAATCACTGAGCCAATGGATTTAAAAAACATTGATACAATACTAGTATGAAAATGTAGGCTAGGTAAAACAAAGGCAAGGTAGGACTTCAGGATCTGGCCAGCTCGTAGGTTTGTGCGCAGGCTTAAGGTTTGTGCCATGATCACCATACACATGGCACCTGTTACGTTGGTGCATATGGAATTCATCTCAAGCGCAGGGACGTCATCTTGAGAAACTGAAACTGAAACTCACACTGAAACTCAGTGATCGTGGGTTTTACCCTCAGGTGGGCCACAATTTGTAGACGTTTGATACAGATCCACTTCAAATATACAGTCATCGTAATTCCAATGTCATGCTTGCTCACGACGTTGTCACAGCGTTTGGACGATGTCCATATGTGCTAACACCACAAATGTCATGACATGGAGATGGAGCAAATACAAGACAATGATAGATAATGCCAGATATATATAAAGCCAATACTTCTATACACTGACAAAGTCTTCAGTATTAACCAACATCGATAGTTCTTTGTTGGTTTGTATGTAAGTCACATTGTCGATTCTTTGATGTACCCGTCTTTGGAACATTCTGTACACACAGAACAACTACCAGTTACCAAAGCCATTTAAAGCCATAAGACATCTTCCTGGAAAATTGTATTACATGGTATCACCGATTTGACCAGATAATGCTTCCACTGACATAAAAATTTCCTGGAGTGGATATCTATACCCTAACCAGAGTTCACAGCATCATCTTAAATCTTTGACGAAGCGCAGTGCACCAGCTCATGCATGTCAGGTGACTTAAGTCTACACCACAAGAAAACAAAAACACAAACAAAATTCCTATTCGTTCCAACAGCCCCTAGAGAACGTATGGACACAGAGCCACTGTTATCGGCGCCACGTCCATTTACTGTAGACTCTCCACAAATTGACCATCCCTCAAGAACACCACAATCTCTAAAAGCCACCATTAACCATTACAGTATAAACTACAACATGACTTTTGCAGGCACTCTGATTTTTTTCTAGTCATACAAAATCCTGCATATTTCAGTACTTCTCATTCCAACACTTCTCCCTTCCAATGTATTAATTTTACATTTTCGTCATCTCAGCATTCGCAAACTTTCTACCAAGTGTTTTGCGTGTATCAGAGAAATGCAACACAGCTGATGATGACTGTGTCCAGTATCACAATGGGTGACTCTACCTCATCAGCAGACATCACTGACTTTAACTCGTTGCCATTAGTTCAGCTTGTCAACATGGATATGGACCATCTGTCTGCCCATTGCTTTTATCCTGGGTGTGTTCGGCAACGTCATGACTATCGTCATTGTTCGTCGTCTTCGAGACAACCGTTCTGCCTTGGACCGTTATTTCCTGTGTCTGGCAGTGACTGATCTCTGTCAACATCACTGGACAACTCCCTGACTGGGTCACGACTGTGATGTCGTTTGATGCTTTTGCACTTCATGACATTGTGTGTAAGGTGGACTTCTTCATCTTAAACTCTGCCACTTACGTCTTCTGCTTGGCTTGTGGTGGTGATGGTGACACACAGGGCTATGTCTGTGGTGTGGCCACATCGTGTGGATGTATTGTGTACAGCAAGAAAGTCCTGGATAATTATTGTGAGTCTCGTCATCGTTTTCAGCATTTCCAGGTCACACTTGCTTTATGGGATGGAAGTTTTAGATGGAATTTGTGTGCCAAAAGATGACTACCTGCCATTTTTGATTAATGTGTGGGTTAAATTGACATAGTTGTGTCTTCCTTACTGCCTTTCATCTGCCTGATGCTCAGTAACATCGTGCTTGTAGCGAAGTTAAGAACGTCAATGAAGGAAGCTGGTGACCAGTTTGCTGCCACAGACAAACAGCAGAAGTGAGAGACAGAGAAAAGTGAACTCCATCACTCTTACAGCTCTCACTGTGTCTGTGTCCTTCATTGGTTTTACTCTGCCGCTTGCCATCATCAATAATATAGATGTTCCAACTTTTGGCAGCATTGAGGCTAAAGGATAGTTCTGATTTAAGCCTCAGTCACTTTATGGTATACCTTTGTATCTGTACCCATTATATGAACTTTTCTATGAACTTTTACCTGTACTGCCTGACAGGCCGTAGGTTTAGAAACGAATTCCAAAAGCTCATGAGTGGAGTTGTCTTCTGCATCAGATCTTCGACTAACAGAAATAAGAAGTGAGCTCTAGTGGTTGGGTATTGAACCAATGCATGCTATCAGCGTATGTTTAAGATTCTGGCGATGAACGAATATAGATGATTTCATTTTATGTGATATATTGCATTTTCTAGTCATTCTTCTGTAACCCTCATTCCATTGAGGAATGTAAACTAAACTTCAGGAGGGTGTGATTAAAAAGGAATTACGGATTCGAAATAGAAATAAATGTGTAATATTCAGAATAAAGAAAATGATAAGAAAAATAGACAAGAGAGAGGTTTTAAGTAAATAAGAAATGCTATAAATTAAATCAAAAGGAAAAAATAAAACCCCAATAAATCAAATTACAGTTTTTCATTTTCCGAAACACCGTGATTATGATACTTAGACTATGCATATGACAAAACATACAAAAATAAAATGTTTATGGTAGAAGTTGACAAAGCTGACTCATTTGCTAACCTGCAATATGTTGAAATTATCTGATGTAACAATGATGGCGAACATAGGACTTAGGAGGCTTCTGAAACATAAATAGCACCGAGTATTTAACATTTTGTTCTAATTATCCACTCATGAAATACACCAACTGAAAGGAAAAAAATTTATTCAATCATCCAAAAAAACATATTAAACAGATTGGCTCTGTTTACTCTTACTCATCGACCGTTTTATGCATTATTAACTCCCATTACGCTTTTCTGCAAACTATCATCATAGACTTCCATATCTGAACAGAGATTATTCCATAAATTATATTTTATTAAAATTCAAATAGAAAAATGGTTTGATCAGAGTGTTATTTGACAACACTCACCACTATCCATTTACTAGAGTTGAATTACAACAAAATTAGACATTTCAAATGTCTAATGTCGATAACAATCATCTTTTTTCTCCCATTCCATATTACAGTGTTGAATAACAACAAGTCAAAACATCTCCAATGCCTAATGACTATAACGATCATCATTGTTTTTGTTTGTTTGTTTTTTATATCGACCCCACACATCATCTCAACATCCATTAGCCAAGCATCAAAAACACCGTTTCATTAATTCTTTTATGCAATACAATTAAGTAGTACTCAAATACACAAAAAATCATGTGACAACAAAACTATAATAATACATAAACACTAACCTGATTTAGAAACCGAAACAGTAAACTGGCGTCCCGTTCAGCGGACCATTTTTCAAATCGATCAAGTGACCCAGAAATTAAACAATAACAGTTAGCTATTATTTAAATCTATAAGTTCACTAGAAATTATAAAAAGATCAAACCTAAACATTATTCAACTTACCAAAATTTACTGAATATAAAATTGACTTTATCTTTACAATACAATTTTTTATTTATACTAAATTTTCACTTTAATATTCATGAAAGGGAAATACGTCTCATTCCAAAACTACGATAGACATACTATGTAACCTCCTGAAGGTTTTCAGTAAAATACTTTGAGGGGGCTACACTTCTTTTTCCTACTTTATCCGTCTGCTTGTGTCACCATGTGTGTCGCGTGGAGAATGAGTTGGTAGTCAGCAGCGAGCTGGGAAGCGTGAAGTAGAGGAAAGTCGTGTGTCGTCAATTTTCCGCCATTGATCCAGGTCTTCCTTGGTGTACCTCTCACCTTAAGTCTAGATATCTTTTTGCCATATGTTTGATGAGATCGGGCTACATTCTGGTCAGACGACCAAAGCACTCAATTTTCTGTTGATAAATATGATTGTGAAACTGATATCGTTCCCCACATTTCTGTGATCCTGACGTTTCTGATTATCTCGTGTCTGGTCTTGTCGACAGCTGTTTTATAAACATTTCCCACAGGTGTCAGTCTACAGCATCACTCCTTGGAATGTCAGCCACCCACACTGCCTCCAGGTCTCTGTCCTCCATATCTGTTTTTCCCCAACCAGACTTAAAATCTCTGGATTGTTACGACCTGTTCACTCCTTAGTGTTTCCCGGTATCTTCTGTGGTCTTCCCTTTATTCTATTGCCCTCCACTTTTCCCTGAATGACATATTTCATGAGCATTTTTAGTTTCTGCACACATGTCCAAAGATAGGCAATTTCTTTTAAAGGATAACCTTTACAAATTTTCTCCGGATTTCCACGTTTGTGTGGGTTTTTGGCAAGTGTATTTCCAGTAGTTTCCCATAGCATTCTGGAAACGCAGTGCGCATACTGTGTGAAGGCCCCGGCCATTGTTTCATGGAAGAAATCATCTGCCCACGACCGTGAAAACGAAAACCAGTTCTGAAGATACTCCATTTGCCTTCTGTTTTCATCCATCCCCTGCTGCCAGGATTTCGGTGTGATGGTTGGAGTTGTTTAATGATATCCCTGGTAGCTATGACAGACATGTAATTGGGTTGCGAGACCTTTTAAACAGAGTATGGACACCACCATACACCCCAGCCTCCCTTATGGGCCTGCCACAGGTTGGTCCACGACAGCGTAATTGGGTAGTACCCTTATTCGCACCTAACCCCCATATCTAAAGGCCATTCCCCTATCCACCAGCCGGTGATGCGCTTGGTGGAGATCGGTTGCCCCCAGGGACATGGCTCCTCCAAACTCCTTTTCAGGATAGAGGGAGTGCCGTATTTTTCTTGATCAATAAAAACAAACAAACAAACAAACAAACAAGATAGATGTTACCATCCTTTGAACAAATCCCATGTGCTGACCTGGTCACGAATATTCATCTTACTTATCGTATCTTTACGTTCAGGTTCAGTTGATGTTACGGCACTCAGTTAATAGCCACATACTGAGAACATGATTGCAAGGCATTAGGCATTGAGTGAGTGCAAGCTTTGTCAACTTCTACACATAAACATTTTCATTTTTGATATGCTTTGTCATATAGGCAATAGTCAAAGTATCCATAATCCTTCTGTTCTATCATTTTAAGTTTTTGATAAGAAAGCTGAACCCGGAATTAAAAAAAACAACTTTTGTTTCTACATGACACAAGTTAGCACAAAAAGGCTTCAAATGGGGTTCAATGGTATCGACTGCAGAATTTTTTTGTTATATTCCAGATTGTTGTAAAGAACAAAGCCATCAAACCATATTTGCAAATAAATACACACTTCTAATATATCAATCAGCGTTGCAAGGAAGGTAGTGTAACAGAGATCTGATTAAAAGGTCGTAGTTTTGAATCTCCACCAGTCAAAAATATTGTGGGATTTTCAGCCTTGGCCAGCAGAAACCCAGATTTCAGGTGCGCTATGGGTTTGTTGGGAGGACTGGGGCCACATAGCTGAGAATCTTCCACTTTATGGTTGTGCCACTGAGGGTAGGGCACTGCTAAAATGTCCTGACCAACACGGCAGTTATCTGGTCTGTGAGGCCTGGGTTGATGGCATGATATATAACAAAAGGAAGGGTAAAGTGCAGCATTGCCACACAGTCTCAACCCCAGATGGCACTCTATAGCATTATCAGTATCATCCCTAGTCATAATCATCATAACGTTGTGAAAAACTCACCTAGATTCTGTGGCATGTTATGACCTGTTGTCTTAGTGACCTCAGTTCCAGTGGTTTGGAAAGCGTTGGATAACCATATAAAATGGGGTCAGGGAGGTGACTCAGGAAGAGTGTGCAGAACAGTGGGCTCCCCCTTTCCCTTAAAAAGTAGAATCAAACACACACAACAGACACACACACACCACACACCCCTAACAAGGAAACAATTATAAATATAGACTGTCTACCAATGTTGCCTGTCTCTGTTTAAAATAATCAAAACATTCTGAAGATTGCTGGGAAGACAAAGGTTTGGTGATTTCTAGAGATCTTCTCCAAGCCATGTGGTTGTTTGTGGCCAACACTATCTGAAGACAATCTGAAGATCAGCTCTGGTAACAGTCATTTTCTGATACAAAATGTTTCATAACCATTGCACTATTTTTACAGTGCAGACAGATGTTACTCTTGTATTTTGTCCCTATAGAAAGTGGGGGAAAATCTGATCATTCTTAGATAATGGATGGACAAAGATGGTGTTTAAAATCGCTTCAATGTTTGTGTGCTCTCAGTCACTGTTTAGGGAACCTTGACAGTAAAAAGATGATGGCAAATCAGTGATGAAAGCGGGATAATTAGACTTCACTTCCACTGTATTCTGGAGGGAGATTTTAACCCATTATACAGATGACATAAATCATTGTCTACTTATTTCTAAAATTCCCACCCTTGGATGACCAGTGGTCACTACATTTTCGTGACAGACATCAAAGAAAAGGTTAACATCTTTCCAACGAGTCCCATGTACTGGTTAAGTTTGAAAAACACAAAGACACAAAGGGAAAAAACAGAGAAATAAACAAAACAAGTAGAGAAATGAAACAAAACAAATGAAAAAAGGACAGAAAAAATAGAACAAAAAAGAAAAAAAACTAACACAAGTTTTTTTTTTAATGAAATCACTTCTTCCTTCTGGTATCCAGTGAAGGGCAGTCTGGGTGATTTTATCCTTCTCTCTTGGATAACGTGCCCATTCGATCTTCATCGTCTTTGCATGACGATAGTGGTTATTCTCTCTTGAACTCACTGGGCAAGTGTTGTTGGCTTGAGATGGTGTTGGGCCACAAGATTCGCATGAGTCTTGGGCAGTTGTTTGTTTGGAAGGTTGATAACTTGGTATGGGCCCAGTATGTGAGCTTTCATCATTTTGAGACCTTAAGTAGGGAGGAAAACACACAGCTCTGGTACAGTCTCAACTTGGTGACAATGTTGCCCTTTGATAATCTCCACATGTTGATCAGCATTCTGAAAGTGTTTCTGGGTTTGTTTGGATGCCTTTTGATGTCAATGCCTGCACCTGCATCGTGTTTACTGACAAGGTACATAAACTCTTCAGTACAAGTGTCAGTCTGTTCCATCTCCATGGATTGGTGAGGGTTTCGGGATGTTCAGTGTTATCACCACCATTTCTTCTGGCTGATGTTTTGGACATGTTTGTTGTACGAAGATGTTTAGACAGATTTTTATCCTGAACGACTCGGTGAGTGTGGGAGATCAAGTGCCACGTCGTCTGCAAAGTCAACATCTTCCATCAGTGCAAAGAGATTCTATTTTGGTTAGTCCTCAATCTCTTTTATTTCTGATCACTTATTATATGGTCATGTTAAAGACCGGTGCTGACATTACACATAATAATAACATCAATAATGCTCCTTCTCCTTACTACCACTACTATTACCACTACTACTACCACCACCACTACCAACGCACTACTACTACAATTACTGCCACCTCCACAACCACCACACTACTACCACCACCACTAATGATAATAATAATGGTATAATAATAATAGTACTCCTACTAACACTAATGACGATGATGTTGATGATGATGATAATAACATTGATATAGCGTAAACAATGCATATCAGAGAATGCTCGTTGAAATTTACAAACAGCGTAAACATTACAATGTTAATGCATTGATGCAGTACAAAATTACAATGATAATAATAATAATTATTATAATAATAATATAATAATAATAATAATATAATAATGATAATAATAATAGTAATAATAATAATAATATAATAATGATAATAATAATAGTAATAATAATAATAATAATGATGATGACGACGACGACAAAGTTAATATACTATAATGATAATAATAATAATATAATTATAATAATAACAATAATGATAATAATAATATAATAATAATAGTTATAGTAATATGATAAAATTAATAACAATATTCATCATCATCATCATCATCGTCATAATAGTAACAATAATAATGATGATGATGATGATGATGATGACGACGATGACGGTGATATTTATAATATGATATAATAATAATAATAATGATAATAATAATAATAATATAATAATAATGATAATGGTATAACAATAATATAATAACAATAATGATAATTACAGTATTTGTAGGGCACCAAATCCTGACATCATCATCATCATCATCAGGTGCCCTGCCGCATGGCATTGGCGATCATGGACTTCCATCTGTTTCTATTTCTCGTTGCCCCAAGCATCTCCTCCACCCTCCTCGTCTTCAGCCACTCTGCAAGTCCGTCCAGCATTTTCTCCCTGGGTCTACCTGGTGCTCTCTTTCCCTCCAGCTTTCCCGTTGTAATCATGTGTTCTAAATCCCCCTTCCTCATAAAATGGCCTATAAAATATTGCCTGTCTTTTCCTAATCTTCCTTATGAATGATCTACTTGTGTCTGCCTCCATCAAGACTGTCTCGTTTGTTTTCTTTGTTGTCCAAGGAACTCTTCAACATTCTTCTTAGAAACCACATCTCGGCTAAATCCTGACAATTCAAATCAAAGCACACCCACTCACCAGACATATGCATACAAACAACGCAGACCACCTTACAACATACGAACACAACCCACACAAAATAATGGAAAAAGGCAGCTGCAGAACTCATTGTCGGGAAAAGAAGTGGGTTTTAAAGTGGATTTAAAAGCAGAAAGGGTAAGTGATAAACCAAGGGAAAATGGATGTTTATTCCAGGCAGATGGTGCCAGAGCAGCAAAAGAACGGTGGCCAACAGTTGATAGTTTAAATCTAGGAATCTGACAAGAAAAAGTATCTGATGTTGAGCGCAAGGTGCGAGTTAGCGTACAGGTAGAAAGAAACTCTAGGGAGAGCTAGACAACAGAAGGTCTTCAGAGAAGTAACCCCCTTTAGACAAGTGTTTCGGCCCTGAATTCCTTACACTCTCGGGGGGCCGGGCCACATCCAGGTCATGACTCCTGGATGCCCTTCTGCTGTTGTCTATTTTTTTTTTTTTTTTTTTTTTTTTCCCCACGCCGGGGATCGAACCTGGGCGATTCTGCGCTTCAGAACTGCGGTACGCGGTTTTACCAATGTGCTAACGGGGCACACAATCATCTGTAGGGAATTTAATCCTTATGAAGTTCACTTTTTTGGTTCCTCCTTGCCCAGATCCAGCTTGAGCTCCTTTCTGCTGCCTCTGCCATCGCTTTAAGGGCTCTAGTCCTCTTCTTCCCAGAAATGGCGAGTTGTTTCATGAGATCATAAGCGGAGGTGCCCACAAACCCTCTTGCCCCGACCTCTATGGCGAAGATTTTGACCCGCAGACCTGCTTTCTTCAGGGTGCTGGCAAGACCGGCGTATTTTTCGGTCTTGTAGATATGTGCTTCTTCCATTCTGCTTTCGTATGGCACAGTGAGTTCTATCAGAATCACTTGTTTCGAGGAGTCAGAGTGGAGAGCGATGTCTGGTCTCATGCCTGTCTTGCTGATGACATCTGGGTAATTTCTCCACTCTGGGAGGTCTGCTGTACACTCCCAGTCGACTGCTCCATCCAGAAGACCCTTTGGCAATGTGCAGCTATTAATGTTGTCACAAAGAAATGATGGTGCAAACTCGTGGATAGATTCGCAATACAAGGTCTCCAGCTTATATTTAATTCTGTTCAAAACAGGCAACCAGTGTCATGTGCACAGGGCGATGCGTGCACATGTTTTATGTATCGTGTGCATGGGGGTAATGTATGCATGAGCTTTTTATGTCGCATGCGAAAGAGAATTTTGTGTGCATGTGGATGTAGTTTTGAAAACAGCTCACCCAAGTTGGGAACTTGGTGTGGACTGGGTTAGTCAGTCAGTCTCCAAAAATCTGCCTTGAGAAATAGTCTGGAGCTCCAGTTATTATAAGAAAAAAAGGAGAAAAATAAGAAAAGAAGAAGCAGAAGAAGAAAGCAAACAAGAAGGCGAAAGAAGAGGAAGGCGGAAAGAAAAAGGAGAAAAGGCGGAAAAGAAAGAAGAAGAGAGAGATGGGGCAGAAGAAGAAAGAAAGAAAAGAAGAGGAGAAAAGAAGAATAAGGACAAGAAGGAGAGAGAAGAGAAGAAAGAAAGTAAGCGAAAAAGAAGTAGAAAAGAAAAAGGCGAAAAAAAAAAGAAAGAAAGAAGAAAAAAGGAGAAGAAGGAGAAGAGGAAGGAGAAGAAGGTAAAAAAAGGAGAAGAGAAAAAAGTGAATTAGAAGGAGAAAAAGAAGACGAAAAAAAGATAAATAAATAAATGAAAACAAAAACAAAAAAGGAATATCGAAACTGTGACAGTGACAGTGGCAGAAGTGCTGATCACAATTTTGTTTTATGTGAGAATGTGATGTGATTTATATCAGTCTATTTTTTATGTATGGTTGTAAAGACTGATTTTCAATTTCATGTATTTCTTCGACATGATCATTGAATATATAATGTTGAATTGATGTTGGATTTATTGAATTTGTATGGTTCATCAATATTGTTAGACTGAAACAAGAAACAATTTGTATGATGAACACAACTATAATTGTTTGATTGCTGTTGATTGCATAATTTCATGTGGCGAAGTTTTTTGACATTGAACTTACTATTTGCCATATGCAAATGAATGTCATACATTATTATGAAATGTCCTATTTTGGTGAATGATCGTGATGTATTCTATGAGAAGCCCTATTTCATTCAAGAGTATTATGATATGCTGGGTATCTTATACATAACAAATGAGGAAGTCCGGAACCGTGTCCACGTAGCCATAGGACGTCACGATGACCTCCTTACCATCGTTAAGAAACGGAAGCTGAAGTGGTACGGCCACATAACAAGAACCCATGGCCTGGCAAAGACCATCATGCAGGGCACCGTACCAGGACAGCGGAGACGAGGCAGACAGAAGAAAAGATGGGAAGATAACATCAAAGAATGGACCAGCCTCCCCCTCACTACCACCCTGAGGAAAGCGGAAGACCGAAAGGCATGGAGGGAGGTTGTCAAGTCGTCTGTGGTGCCCCTACAGCCACCTACCGGCTACGGGACCTGACCTGACCTGACCTGGGTATCTTATTGAGTAGTTTTTGTCCAGTGTCATATTTTGGTAGATGTTTTGATTATTGTACATGTTAAACATCCACGAGTTGATGGATGTATTTGGCTGCATACATGCTTGCTTCTCATTTTGACATTACATGATTTCCCTATTATAGCAGTAGCTATTTAAAAAATTGCTGTCACATTTTTTCCCCGGGATGGGGGGTGTCATGTGCACAGGGTGATACGTGCATGTTTTTTGTATCGTGTGCATGAGGTGATGTATGCATGAGCTTTTTATGTCGCGTGCGAAAGGGAATTTTGTGTGCATGTGGTTGTAGTTTTGAAAACAGCTCACCCAAGTTGGGAACTTGGTGTGGACTGGGTTAGTCAGTCAGTCTCCAAAAAACCCCCTTGAGAAATAATCTGGAGCTCCAGTTATTAAAAAAAAAGGAGAAAAATATGAAAAGAAGAAGCAGAAGAAGAAAGCAAACAAGAAGGTGAAAAGAAGAGGAAGGCGGAAAAGAAAAAGGAAAAAAGGCGAAAAAGAAAGAAGAGAGAGATGGAGCAGAAGAAGAAGAAAGAAAAGAAGCAGAAAAGAAGAAGAAAGAAAAAGTTGAGAAAGGAGAAGAAGAAGAAGAAAGCGAAAAAAGTAGAAAAGAAAAAGGCGAAAAAAAAAAAAAAAAAAAAGAAAAGTAGAAAAGGGAGAAGGAGAAAAGGAGAAGAAGGTGAAAAAGAAGGAGAAAGAGAAAAAGTGAATTAGAAGGAGAAATGTGAAGAAGAAAAAAAGAAAAAGAAAAAAAAGGCGAAAAAGAATGATAAGGAGAAGAAGAGGAACAAGAAGAATAAGGAGAAGGAGAAGGAAGAGAGGAAGAAGGAGAAGAAGAAGAAGAAAAAGCAAAACAGAGGTAGAGAAGAAAAAGAAGGCAAAGAAGAAGAGGAAAGTGAAGAAAGAGGAGAAGGAGAAGAAAGAAGGAAACGTCGAAGGAGAGAAGAAAAAGAGAAGAAGAAAGAGGAGCAGGAAAAGAAAGAGGAGGAGAAGAAGAAAGAGGAGCAGGAAAAGAAAGAGGAGGAGAAGAAGAAAGAGGAGCAGGAAAAGAAAGAGGAGGAGAAGAAGAAAGAGGAGCAGGAAAAGAAAGAGGAGGAGAAGAAGAAAGAGGAGGAAACGGAAAAGGAGGAGGAAACAAAGGAGGAGACAAACAAGGAGGAGGAGAGAAAGAAAGACTTAATGTGAAGGTGCGTGGTTGTGAATGTTGTATGTGTGATGTGTGCAAGTTAGTAACAATAAATGTAAAAAAAATCATATCGCAATCTGTTTAGTGCCATTGGTTGAAAGGAGAGCGTGTGGTTGCGTGACGGACGAGTGCTGTATATATGTTATGTTTGCGTGAGCATGTGTACAAAGCATGACAGTGCAAAGAGGAATAGAGAGGACTGACATGATCAGCCTTTTTTGTTGTTTGTTTCTGAAGACAAGACATGGAGCTGAGTATTCTATGCGTTGCAGACAGAAGAAAGAAGAAACTTGTAACCCAGAAAGAAGAGCATTACAGTAATCAAGACGAAACAAAATAAATACCACAAACTTAGATGCAGCCTCCATTAAAGGATATTTTTTAATGTAACCAATGCGACAAATGTGATAGTAGCACAACTGACAGGTCTGCACCGGAAACTTCGGCATACGAATAGTGTTGTCCAAGGTCACACCCAGGTTCCTGAAAAAATCAGAAAGAAGGATGATGTTGTCACCTAACTGGATGGTATTCAGAGTAATAGAGGCAAGGTTGATGCCTACCAGCATGGCTTCAGTTTTATCACTATTTAAGGGTAGTTTTGTGTCACCGATTTCTGGATATCAACGTTGCAGCTGGATCTTCTGAGATAAGGCAAGTGATATTTTCAGGGGTATTGTTATTCTGAAGTTTTAGTCCATTGCGTAAGAATGATGTGTCACGCCATGCTGGTTGATGATGTTGGCTAGGGGTGAAGTATAAAGAGTGAGCAGGATAGGCCCTAGCACAGAACCCTGGTGAACTCCGCAAGAAAGCCTAACAGGCTCAGACTGACTTCCGTTGATGAGAACTGACTGAAAGTGATCAGATAGATGTGAAGAGAACCAAGAAAGAGCAGCACTATGAATACCAAAAGTTTGCTCAAGACAAAAGAGAAGACAGATACATACACCAAAACATCAACATCCATAAACATTGCCATGTCACTGCATTAGAATGTAGTACAAACACAGGCGGTACATCTTCACACCGATACATCAATGCAGCATACACACACATACACACACACGCACACATAAATACACACACACACTCACACACACGCATAATTAGATGCAGGCACACACACACACACACACACACACACGTACACACACACACATATACACGCGATTGCGCGCGCTCGCACACACACACACCGCACATACACATGTACATGTATGTACATGTTTTTTTTTATATATTATATGTATATGTATAAATACATATATATAAAAGTTTATGTATGTATATATACATATATATGTGCAATACCACCAAATCTAGAAGATCTACAAACATTAAATTATGAGCTTTGGAGTTGTTGATTCAAAAAACACAGAAAGCTTTCTTTTGGAAAGTTTTAACGAGAACCGAGATAGGATAAACGACAACCATCTTGAGATCTAAGACATTTAGAAGGTCTTTAGGGTAAGAGGAGTTATAATTATGTATACATATGTATACATGGTGTCCAAGGTTGTCATAGCCGAGGGGTGGCAATGGGGACAAGCTCCCATTGTCTATAAAATGCCCCTCAAGGCGCGCATCTCCAACAGCCTCTGACAACTAAGTCCAGCTCCTAGCCTGCTCATGTGGCTTAGATATAAGCCCGGCGAGAACTGCTACTACTGATAGAAGGGGTGAAGGCGGGTTACTGGCGCCTGAAAATCAGTGCTTTGGGTAGATTGGGGCTCATCAGTCTGGGAAGACAGCTCATCTAAGAGAAGGAAAACTCTGATTTCAAACCTCCGCTGCCTTGCGGCCATACCCACTCATAGGAAAGGCTTCGGGAGTCAACCCTGAGGAAAAATCCGGAGCCGGAGTCCCCAAGGCAGTCCGAGGCTGTATACAGCAACGTTCTGGTAACTCCTGCGCTGCACTGGAACCATGTGTATCGGCGCTTGCCTTTCCAATGGACCATTCCAGCGACGTGGAGAGGGGGGGTCTGCTGCATGGGTAACAGCTTGCCCTCCATACTTACTTACCCAGGCTTTGCGCTCTGGAGAGGTCACTCCAGCTTCACTTTGCAGCGTCGACAAAACACGGGAAGTAGCAGTCTACCGGTTATAAGTCTGCATACTCAATTGGCGTAGAGTCAGACGCCAGGGGCTGCTTCCGACGGTGGGAAAGATCATCGCATCTCACTGGGCAGCTACCGCCCGCCTTATTCTGGGCAGTCCCCAGCCAGTAAGGTGCTGCCCCGCCACGGTCCGTTAGCCTCACTGGGTACGTGGGGTTTAGGGTGAAAACCAACAAGCGGATCGACAACTGTGCACCAGGCAACAGAAAAATGAAAACTCCCGCCCTGAAATTGGGCACGTGGAATGTGAGGACAATGACACCAGGCTTTTCTGACGACCTGCAGGAAGTGAATGATGCTCGCAAGACAGCCGTCATCGACAGAGAACTGAGCAGACTGCAGATGGACATCGTCACCCTTCAAGAAACCAGGCTCCCAGAAACAGGATCTGTGAGGGAGAGAGACTTCACCCTGTTCTGGCAGGGCAAACCATCAGAAGAGGTCAGAGAACACGGCGTGGGACACGCAGGTAGAAACGGGTTATTGGGGTCCATAACCCCACCAACAGAAGGAACAGAGCGAATCCTGTCTCTCCGACTCCAAACATCCTCGGGACCAGTCAGTCTAATCAGTGCCTACGCACCAACTTTGGCATCCACAGCAGAAGCAAAAGAAGTTTTATGACGACCTCAGTGCTGCTATAAGGAGAATTCCTGACAGAGAACTACTGTTCATCGCCGGCGATTTCAACGCCAGAGTAGGAGTCGATCACAACTCCTGGCCCACCTGCTTGGGTCAATTTGGCACTGGGAAAATGAACGAGAATGGCCAGCGCCTGCTAGAGCTCTGTTGTCATCATGGGTTGTGCGTCAGTAACACCTTCTTCAACACGAAGCCTCAGCATCGAGTCTCCTGGAGACACCCGCGATCCAAACACTGCCATCAGCTCGATCTGATCCTCACCAGACGTGTCAACCTTTCCAGCATCAAGATCACTCGCAGCTACCAGAGCGCCGATTGTGACACAGACCACTCTTTTAAGTTGCAGCAATGTGAAGCTCCGCGCGAAGAGACTGCACCGTACACTGCTGGACTATGCTGCGATCAGCACGGAGAACCTGAAGGTTCTGCTCACTGTTTAATTCAACGCAAGGGACGCAATTCGGTGCCGCCCTGGCCCACCATCACCCTTCCATCCCAAGCCTGTCACCGCTAAAAATAAATCGGTGACGTTCGTTGGGAAGCGCGCGACTAAATATAAAACGTGTTGTGACCTTTGCCGTGATAATAACAGACTTGAACTTGAACTTGAACTGTACGATGTTTGAGGTCTTGTAAAGTCGTTCATCGATCCGTGTGGGTTATACGGTTAGTATACCAAAACTTTGCAAGACGGATTGTACTGGTCGGATTTCTTCTTTCAGCAAACATCCAACCTACTCTTGAAGGCATTTACGGAAGGTGCCAGGACCACTTCGTCTGGGAGGCTGTTCCACGTTTTGGTGATTCTTTCGCTGAAGAAGTGTTTCCTGGTATCGCAGTGGGTGTGGTGCAGGAACAGTTTCAATGCATTTCCTCTGGTGCCTGAATCCTCGGGAGTTTCAAGCTTTGGTTTTTCGGTCTTGTAGATTCTGTGGACATATTTGAAAGTGTCGATCATATCCCCTCTGAGACGTCGGTGCTCCAAGCTGGGCAGGCCAAGTCGCTCTAGTCTTGCTCGGTATGGTGGTTCCCTGATTGATGAGATCAACTTTGTGGCTCGGCGCTGCACATCCTCTAGTTTTTTGCATAAAGTCTTATGTCGGGGTTGCCACACAGTTTGTCCATACTCGAGGATAGGCCTTGCTAGTGTCTTGTATAGCTGGATGAAGAGCTTGCAGTCTAAGAACTCGAAGGTTCTACGGATGACGCCAATTACACTGTTTGCTCTTGATGTGACGTTGTCAACGTGTTCCTTAAATTTGAGGTCGTTGTCAACATGAACGCCGAGATCCACTTCAACCTCACTTTCTGCCATGGGTATTTCTCTGCTGGTTCTGGTTTCAGCGTCTGTGTGCTTCATATGGTACGTTGCTTCTGATTTCCGTGTGCCGAGCTTCATCACTTTGCATTTCTGTGGATAAAATCTCAGAAGCCACTCGTCCGACCATTTCTGTCTGGAGGCTGTCAAGGTCCTGCTGGAGTGATGCGATTGATTCTTGGTCATCGCTTGCGGCATACAAGTTTGTGTCATCTGCAAATAGTTTAACGGTGTTTTGTACATGTTTTGGCAGATCATTGATGTAGATGACAAACAGGATTGGTCCTAATACACTACCCTATGGGATACCGCTTGTGACTGCAGCCTCTTCAGAGAAAGTTCCATCGATTCTAACTCGTTGCTTTCGTTCACCAAGGAAGGCTGCTATCCAGTTGTGTATTGGGCCTTTTATTCCGTGGACTTCGACTTTGCTCAGCAGACGACGGTGCGGTACTGTGTCGAAGGCTTTATGGAAATCCATATACACGTCAATTCTGCTGCCAGAGTCGATAAGTCTGGTCCAGTCGTCAAGAGATTCCAGTAGATTTGTCACACATGATTTCCCCTGGAAGAACCCATGTTGCTCCTCACATAGTAGCTCATTGCGTTGTAGGTGATTCATTATTTGTTCCCTGAGAAGTTTTTCCATTGCCTTGCAAGGGTGCAGGTTAGGCTGACAGGGCGATAGTTTCCTGGTTGCTGTCGGCTTCCTTTTCCTCTTGTAAATAGGGGTGACTGTGGCTTCTTTCCAATCAGTTGGTATTTCCCCATGGTCCAGAGTGAGGCGGAACAGGTGCGCTATTGGACGTGCTAATGATTCTGCAGCCTTGGCCAACACCATTGAGTGGATTCCGTCAGGTCCAGATGCCTTGTTTGTTTTCAGGTTTTGAAGTGCTTTTTTTACGTCCGCTTCGGTGATGTTCACACGTTGGAGTGTTTCCTTAACGCTGTACTCGGGAGGTGATGGTAGGTTTTCCACTTTTTCCTGGGTGAAGACGCTGTGAAAAAAGTCGTTTAGTACGTCTGCCTTTTCTTTGTCGGTCGTGGTTTTTCTTCTGTCTGCTTTTTTCAAATCTGCAATGCCTGACCTGCATTTGGTTTTCGACTTGACGTATGACCAGAAGACTTTTTTCTTTGCGTTGGCTGCTACATATTCCTCTCTACCTCTCTTCGCTTTACGGCACGCTCTTCTGGCTTGGTTATTTGCGCGTCGGTATTCTTGTTCATCCTGAGGATCTCGCGATTCTCCCCATTTCCTGTAGAGTCTGTGTTTGTTTCTAACAGAGTCCAGTGTTTTCGGATCCATCCACTTCTTGGTTATTCTTCCGGATGTCATCACTGTCGGGATGTGCTTCTCCACTGCTTTCTGGATCTCTTCCTTGATGATTTTCCAAGTTTCTTCGACCGATTTGTTGGAGTAATTCACCCCAGTCTGTTTCAGTGAGGTCCGAATTTATTCCAGCATAGTTGCCCTCGTCAAACTTTGTCTTCTTCCTTGCCGGTTCTCTCCTTGCGTATGAGCATGAGAAGTTGATGATGAGGGTCACATGGTCGCTTTTTCCTAGTCCGGCTTGTGTTGTAATACTGTCTATCATCTCCTCTCTGTTGGTGAAGACTAAGTCGTCTAGGCTGGGGTTTTGTCCTTGTCCGATTCTTGTTGGCTCCTTCTGGTGCTGGATGAAGTATGCATTTTTGCTGGCTTTGAGGAATTTCTGCGATTGGTGTTCCTTCCTACAGTTACATGTCTCATTTTGCCAGTCGATTTCCGGGTGGTTGAAGTCACCCATCACGAGGATGTGGGAGTACTGTTTCTGTTTACCCAGATGTTTAATCAGTTTGTTGAGTTTTGCAGTGTTTTCCGGAGGGGAGTTGGGGCTTCTGTAGATTAATCCAAGCAGTAGTTTATCTGAACCAACCAGACGGCATTCGACTAATATTTGCTCTGCAAAGTCGTTATCTCCAGCTTCTATCTTGGAAGCATTTAGGTTGCTGTCTACATATAAGCACATTCCTCATTCTCGCTTGTCTGTGAGGTTGTGAAAAAGGTCGTAACCATCCATGGTTACCTCGCACTCCTGTACTGCATATCTTGTGTTCTTTGGTTTGACTTCAGTGATTCCAATTACTGATGGTTTGTAAATGCTGATGAGGGCTTGTAGCTCACTCCTTTTGTTGAGTAAGGAATCTACGTTGCTGTAGAGGCACGTACATGATTTCAAGGAAGCGTTGGCCATGTTTTTCTGGTGGTTGGACGAACGTTTAAAAGCTGACGAAGATGAAGAAGACGAAGAAGTTTTAAAACTATGTACATTGGGGATTGAGAGTTTTGTTACCCCGAGCCTCCCTTGGCCACCTGATCTGGCGGTTTCCCGAGGAAGACCACGCGCTTGTTGCGTCCACCCACTTCGCTTTGTCGTCCCCCGACGCCTGGGTCCTCTTTGCTTGTAGCTCCTTATAGAGTGCTGTCTCTTCCTTGTGTTCGGGGGGGGTCAAATCCTTTCTCATGCTGATGCCAGAGATGGGGGTTACAGTGGCATCCTTGCTGGTTTCTTGTTCCTTCCTCTTGTTATGGTAGGCACGCACAGTCTCGTCTCTGTGTCATAGTGGCGAAGGTTAGTCTCATTGGTCTTGGGGGGCCTTCGTATTCCTTCTCCTTCGGCTTGCCCAGTCTTCTGATGTCCGTTGGTTGGTAGGGGATATTCAGATCCTTCAGGATTTTTCTCTGTGTCTTCTGCCTTCCTATCCCCTGATTCAGTGGCGGTGCTCTCTTTGATCTTGAAGATGAGATTGGTCTTTCTTCGGTTCCCGTCTTCCATTTCGGCTACCTTTTCTTCTGTCTTGCTCTCCATGATGTCAGCGATTTGACTCTCTGTAGGACCTCCTTTACTGCTGCCTGCTGCGTGGTCCATGATATTTTTGATGGCTTCATCTGTGATGTCTAATTTTCTCAACCATTTTCTGAGGGAGGTCACCTTCTGATATCTGGTTCACGGTGGCGGTAACGGTATCCACGTTCTTTGAGAGTTCCGCAATGTCGTTCCTCAGATCTTCCATACCACTGAGAAACTTGTGGATAACCCGGTCGCAGGATTGACCACAGTACCAGTGCAAATGTGGGTTGGACCTTTCACTATCTTTCTTAAAGGCCTTGTAAGTTGTGTCATCAACGTCGACACAGGCGATGTGGAACCACAAATCACATAATTCGCACTGGAGTGCCTTTTCTCAGGTACCATCTGGAATTGTGCAGTGGCCACAGTTATTGTTCTGGTTGGACTGTGTGCGGTCATCGCCTGTACTTGATCCTTTGCGACCCTTTGAACTCGTCTCGGACATGGTGCGCTTCTTATCAGTCATAGTTATTATTCCATGGGGTAAGGTTTTCAGTGTATTTATTCCACTTCGAGGACAGCAGGGGGTAGGCGAGTTTTAGTTGTGCTGAAAAGTTCCTTGCTGACTACGTTAGTAGTACGTATAAACAGCATGCACTAGATAGGTCACGACACTGAGGCTTTGCGGTGGTATTCAAGGCTCCACAAGTTAAATTTCAGTAGAGTAAGTCAAAAACAGTACACACGTCGATTCAAGTGTCATTATCTCCGAGTCAAATCAAAACATCTGTGGTGAGCGAATCCCGATCGCCGACATTGTGAGCTGTGTAATCAGCGCCAGAAATAGTTAAACTTATTTCCGTCGGCACGCGATGCCAGTTTGTCACAGGCCCAGTTTGTCACTCTATCTTCGGCCTGCACCAAGAGGTCTGGCAGGGTCTGGGTCATGTCCGTCCACTCTTTGATGTTGTCGAACCAGCTCTTTCTTTGTCGTCCTCGCTTGCGCCCACCCTCGACTGTGCCCTGCATGATGGAAGTTATCACTGACACTCTCAAAAACAGTAAATGAATGATTGATTGATTGTATGAATAGAATTTTATTTTTCAATTGTTTTTAACCAAAGAACATTCATTGTTGAAATTTTTACAGAGTAATTTGCTTTGATTTGCATACAAAAAGGAAGAAATTTTGAACAACACAAGCTGAACTGACATTTTAGAGGGACTATCTGTACACCACCAATTTGAAGGTGGAGAATAAAAAACTTAAGTTACAACTACAGTGTTAAAGTGCTGTAATTATGACTGTTATCAATACTCAAATACTTAAATGAAATAATAAAGCGATCTTCTTCATGAGTCTTCTTTCAAGACATAATTATGCTTCTTTTAAAAGTTTGTATACAGATCAACACAGTTTGTGTGAAAAACATGTTCATTGCAACTGGAAGTAATGAGAAGAGTAAATTGAAGGTCCCAAAGTAATGTAGGCATACAAAATTATTCTAGACTAAAACAAATAAACTGGTATCTTAATTTCTTATATGCAGGACAACATAAAACTAAATTAATTGTACATCATTTTGTACATCAGATTTACAATCTAACAAAGGAAGGCAAAGAAATCATCTGAGGCCTACTTGGGCTAATCTGGAGGGGGAACACACTTAGTCAACCACTTAATAACAGAAACATAAATTATGTCCATAGTTCCCCATAGTTCACAAAGCACCTTTTTAAGCCTTTTGAGGGGAAAGGATTCTAAGTCACAGTAGTCAGAAAAGAAAACAAATAAGGCACACTCGGGCAACACTGGAAAACAAAAACACTCATAAGCGACCACATAAAAATGATGTGTCAATAGTTCACTTTAAAACAAAACTGAGCAGTCAGATAGAACAGAAAAATGCACAGACACACAATGCATTGCGGACAAGTCGACTAAACCCAAACTGAGCGACCAATTGCCCTCCAGAAAGAGTCCAGATCTCTTTCGCCTGCATTGTACTGCGCTTTGAGACGCCTTTCCACATTGCGCCACTTTCTTCGTCGTGGGGTGGATCATCTCCCATCTCTGCCGCTGTCATGGAGTTCTCAGCTTCAGCCTGCTTGTCTTTGAGGACTCGGATGAAGACCCAGAGAGATGGGTGGCGGACTCCTACAGCTTCGTTGAGTGCACGGTGATAGTCTGAAATGGAAATCAATGTTCAGAGCCTTTATCGGCAACTCAGTGTGTTTTATGATTGAAGTTGTCACTTGAGTGTCTCTCACGGATTGGTCTCTTTAGCCACAAATAACACTGCTTCAGTCAGACAGACAGACAACTAGGAACCCAAGATACGTCATCCATTGTAAATGCTGACCGAAGGAGGCCTACTATATATAGATAAAACTTTCAGCAAAGGAGGACTAGCAGTAATAGCAGCAGCACCAGTAGCCTAGTGGTAGTAGTAGTAGTAATTGTAGTAGAAGTAATAGTATAGTTGTAGTTAGTAGTACATGTAGTAGTGAAAGTAGGAAGATGCATATATAGTGTATTTACTCTTTATCAATCTATCCGTTATCTATCAATAAACTTTTTTCTATTTCCATTATTTATTGATTATAAACCACTAAATCGTGGCTGTCTTTTTCATAAAAACATTACAAAAAAAAGTTCCACTCACTTTCAGCATGGTTGTTGGTTCTCTGTGCCATGTTCCTGTTGTGAACATTCCACGCAGCTGGAGGAAAGGCAGCATTGGGCTGGATGTATGTATTGCCAACGTAGTTGAAAAAATTCTGCAAAGCAGGGAAGTGGTTCACAAGTCGGCGCGTTCTCCTACTCTGTTCAAGTGCACGGAAGTTGTTTCTCAGCAGTGGAATGGGCAAGTACCCGATGGCCATGACCTTTCTCACTGTGTCCTGGAGGCGCTGGTTCATTCGGTAGGGTCGCGCAAGTCCGAGTTCTTGGATTTTTCTCCAGAAGTTTTGGGTCAGATGGAAGTAGCATCCCCAAAGCGTTGCAGTTGGCAATTCTGTCTCCACTGCATTCCACAGACCCATTTCAAAGTCCGCAATGATGACGCCAGTTGTGGTGAGTTATTTGCCGCGTGATTCTTCTCACTCTGGCTGGACCTGACGATAGCTGCCTGTGGTCCTGTTTGCCATGAGCACATTGACCAAATGAATCACGAAGCCTCTCACATCACCTAGTATCGTGAATACTTGGCGGTAGGGCTGAGGACAAGCAGGAATGTCCCATCCATGTAGACCGTCTCACATCGTCTCAGGGTCGAGAAGTTTCCTCAGTGCAGAAGATCGCATATCCCCAGTCCCTGTCAAGATGCGCAAGGAAGTTTTCTCCATTCCAAGTTTCAGCCCACATGCCCTCGATCTCCACATCTTCCACACTTTCCGGAGTAGGGGGAATGTCCTTTGCTCTAGCTCTCGACAGCATTGACCTCACTGATGGAAAAGTTGGTAGATCTGGTCTGGCACCACCTTCCTGAGCTGCAAGGCGATGTTCCCGTGCAATCCAAGCATCATAGAGTCGCTTCACTGTCCTTGTGCAATCTTCTCTGGTTTCAGCACGTAGGTTTTCCATGAAGCGCAGTTTGGTAACGCGTTCCTGTTCGCACGGGTGATTGTGACCCTGCTCGTTAACCACTCGAATCCGTGGATTCTCTTCCTCTCTATTGAATAAAAAAGTCCTCAGGATGGCTGAACAGGTACTTCTTCGTGTGCACCTTCACTGCATAACATCATTTGTTGTCCTGTGGAATGTGTAGGTATAGCCATCTTTCTCAAGCACTTTGCCTTTTCCACTGTGAAAGAGGTGTGCCGCCATTTCTGATTACGGGAACAGACTTTCAGTTTCTCTTTAGTTTGTGTGCAGCGATCACGTAAACTGAAAATACAGTTTCTGGGAATCGTAAGCGACCGACAAACAGCACTTTCAAGCATCATAGAGAGAGAGAGAGAGAGAGAGAGAGAGGAGAGAGAGAGAGAGAGAGAGAGAGAGAGTGAGAGAGAGAAAGACAGAGAGAGAGAGAGAGACAGAGAGAGAGAGACACAGAGAGAGAGAGAGAGAGAGACGAGAGAGGGGAAAGTGATTAAAAGTGGCGGAGCTGTGGGGGACAATTTTTCGGACTAACGACTCTTCGGACAAATGGATTTTAGAATAATTCGGACTAACGCTCCTTCGGACCTTTGCAACATCATTGAACTCAAATTTGTGGCGATAGTCCGAAGGAGCGTTGGTCCGAATTCTTTTTCGGACTGTCGCCTCTTCGGACCCGTGAATCTTCGGACTATCGAACCTTCGGACCATTGGTCTTTCGGAATAGCGGACTGTAACCTAGCCAACAGCCTCAATTATCTGCGGTTATCATAGTTCTCAAGTTCTCATTCCAGTTTCCACTGTCGAACCCTTGCGGAGGTTTCGATTCCTTATGAGAACTGGAAAGGTTCGAAGTATCGAACCCCGGTTTCGAACCCGCCCAAGCCTACACTTGGTGCAGGCCGAAGATAGGGTAGGGTAGCATGGAGGTAGCAAGTAGTCTACCCACTGTGACAAACTGGGCCTGTGACAAACTGGGCAGCCCACAAATATTGAGGGAAACTTCAATAAGTAGTCTTTCCTACAGATCCTAAAGCGGTTTTGGTGGAATGTCACTCTCGGTTATCGCGTAAAAACTTCAATTTTCGATTATTTCTGCTTCTCTATTCTCTCAGTCCGCCATTCCGCGCATGTGTTGACAGTTTGACAACTACTAGAAAAGTAGTGCCGTTTTTCAAAGAGAAAGTAAAGTTGGCAGCTGCTTGGCAGCGCACCTAGTCTGTCGCGCCGACGGCTTTCGTTTTCGCAACGTCACCTGAGTGTTTTGTTTTGTAGTGGTGTATGTAGTGCTTTTTGTTCTTGGTTTTTTTTGGTTTTGTTGTTGTTTTCGGCAGTCTATGTGTTCACGCACATTTCATTTTTGGGGGGGGGGGGGGGGGGGGCAAAGGACCACACTGTTACAGATTTACTCTAGTCAGTTCGTTCCCTGTTCCTTCATTGTATATCACAGAAATCACGGGAAGCATAAATCATGAGATAAAATAAACCCTGAAACACACCTAGAAACACTACTCAATAACTATACCATAACTTCTGTGCTTCAGTATTAACAAATTACAATAAAGTCCAATTTCAAGTCGACTCAAAAGTAAGTTTTAGAGTCACTGTAAACAAAGTAACAAGGTAAATCGAAATGTAATCATGATTTAAAAAAATGATAATGCCTAATGAGAAAAAAAGAAATAATGTAAACTAGACTTGAATCTGCGCAAAAAGAAATAATCAAAAACAGACTTACCCTATTTGTGGAATAAGGGTTATACACATACACTACGCACAAAAAGTTAAGGATCACTTGCACAAAAATTCATAACTTTCAAAATAAGAAAGCCAATGCGTTGAAGTTTGGCAAACATTTAATTCCATGCTTTAGTGATAACGATACACAATTGTCTTCAATTTCGAGCAATCGTTTGGTGTGTACATTTGATCAAAGTGGGTACGTATCGAAATTTGATTTCCCAAAGCCATTGAAATCACAAGACAGGGCATTCTGATGCTCCCAAAAGTTCAGTAATGCGTGTAACCGCCATGGCTGTTCTGGCACTCGACGCAGCGAGTCCTCATCGAGTTGACCAGGTTGGTGAAGATCCTCTGTGGAAGCGCCTGCCACTCAGCCTGCAGCATCTGGTAGAGGTGTTGGGCATCCCTGGGAGGGGGGTGGTTGCTCCTCACTTTGCGATCCAGCTCATCCCAGAGGTTCTCAATCGGGTTGAGATCGGGACTGCATGCTGGCCACTCCATTCTGTTGACTCCAGACTGCTGCAGGAAGTCGTTGACCACCCTTGCCCTGTGGGGGCGAGCGTTGTCATCCTGGTAGACAGCTGTCGGTCCCATCTGCTGCAGTGTAGGCACAGCCAGCGGTCGAAGGATCTCATCCCGGTATCGGAGGCCAATCAGGTTACCCTGTACATGATACAAGGGTGTTCTGTGGTGAAGGTTGAAGGCCCCCCAGACCATTACAGAACCTCCACCAAAGGCCACCTCTTCTTGGACAGTGGTGTCAATAAAGCGTTGCCCTGGGCGCCTCCAGACCCTCAGTCGGCCGTCGTTGTGGTTCATGGTGAAGCGTGATTCATCACTGAACAGGACCTGGGACCATTGCTGACGTGTCCACCTCACGTGACGTCTGCAGAAGGCGTGGCGTGCTGCCCTATGGGCTGGAGTTAAGCATGGCCGAACAGCTGGGCGACGAGAATGGAGGTTAAACCCATGAAGGCGGTTCCGTATGGTCTGCTGGCTGATGTTGATGTTAGTAGCCACCCTCAGCTGCCTTCGAATGATGCAGGAAGAGGCTGTTCTTGTCTGCAGGGCTTGTCGTTCAATGAGACGATCTTCACGTGGGTTTGTCTTCTTCAGTCGACCAGATCTGCGTCTTTCATGGACCCTCCCAGTGGCTGTGAAGCGTTGAATCAGTCTGACAATGACCGAGATGGACACCTGAAGTCGCCTGGCCACTTCTCGCTTGGGAACACCATCTTGGAACCATGCAACAGCTCGTCCCTCTCAAACTCGCTCAATTTTCGTCGTGGAGGCATTGTCAGATCAGGCCTACTACTGGTGGAATGTCTTCTTATAAAGCCAAGCAAGAGACAGCATCTCACACATAAACAGCAGTGCTTGCATGTGCATAATGGTTTTTCCATCTGGCTTGTGCAATGTGTTCAGGCAGAACGGTCCAAAACAAGGTCCTTTTTCGCAAGTTTCCACTTTTCCGTTTGCGGCCAAGCTCAGTAGTAGAGAATCCCGTGCAATTTTCGCACTAACACAACATCGCCCACTTACAGCTGAACAAGAATTCATAACAATTTGGCTGAACTGAGAAATAAATAACAGTAGCGAACTGAGTTTATTACGCACCTGTTTTCTCATAGTGATCCTTAACTTTTTGTGCGTAGCTTAAAACGAGATGTTTTATCGTCAGTCACATCAGCTACAAGTGATCTGTCTACGTTTGCATCCTACACCAAGAGAAGGAAAAGGCTGAACTAAAAAAAAAAAAAGAAAAAAACATGGGCCGCACACACTGAACAGTTCTCCATCACATGCTCACACTGAACAATTCTCTTTCACGTGCTGGTGGTGTGTGTGTGTGTGTGTGTGTGTGTGTGTGTGTGTGTGTGTTGCTGTGTGTGTGTCGTGTGCGTGTCGTGTGCGTGTGTGTGTGTCGCGTGTGTGTGCGTGTGCGTGTCTCTCTCTCTCTGAAGCATAATCTGTCAAGTACTGATTTATTGTGGAGTAATTTTTATTTTTGTATGGATGCCTTGCACAGACTTGTTATTAAATCAGTGTATATATATAAATATGTGAGGTACTTATGTATTTTTGTGTACTGTCTAATTTCATATGGATGCCTTCCAAACACTTGTCATTAAATCAGTGTATATATAGATATGTGTACTCAAATATTTCTGTGTAATTTATAATTTGGTATGGATGCTTTCAAAACACTTGTCATTAAATAAGTGTATATATAGACTGGTTATTAAATCAGTGTATATATAAATCTTTCAAGTAATGATGTCCTTTTGTGTAATTTTTATGTTTGGATGGATGTTTTGCAAAGACTTGTCATTGACATCATTGTACATCTAAATCTGTCAAGTAGCCTGCTCATGTAATTTTGTGTAATTTTCATTTTGTATGAATGCCTTGCAAAGACTTGTAAGTAAATCAGTGTATATATACATCTGTCAAGTACTCATGTCATTTATTGTAATTTTCATTTCTGTATGGATGCCTTGGAAGGACTTGTCATTAAATCAGTGTATATCTAAATCTGTAAAGCACTGATGTATTTTTGTGTTATTTCTATTTTTGAATGGATGCCTTCCAAACACATGTTATGAAATCAGTGTATATATAAATCTGTAAAGTAGTTCAGTGTAATTTGGGGTATAGTATGGCTGTCAGTACTGAGGTGTCTATATAAGTATGTAAAGTACTTATGTAATTTTGTGTATGTATAATGTTATAAGGATGCCTTACAAACATTGTCTTTAAATCAGTATACACACAGACATGTGTACTCATGTACTTTATTGTAATGTAGAATGTGGTATGGATGCTTTCAAAACACTTTCATTAAGTCAGTGTACATATAGACATGTTATGAAATCAGTGTATATATAATCTGTCAAGTGATGATCGCCTTTGGTATAATGTGTATGTTTGTATGGATGCCTTGCAAAGAGTTGTCATTACCTCAGTGTATATAAAAATCTGTCAAGGTATAATTTGTATTTTTGTATGGATGCCTTGCAAACACTTGTCATTAAATCAGTGTATATCTAAATCTGTCAAGTACTCATGTATTTTTCTGTTATTTCTAATTTTGTATGGATGCCTTCAAAACACCTGCACAAAAACACCTGTCAATAATTGAGTGTATATATAGATATACATATATGTATGTGTGTGTGTGTGTGTATCTATGTATGTAATGTTGTTTAGATGTACTTATTTCTAAATGTGTGAATGGACGCCAACTACATACACACACACACACAAAGATGTTGATATGAATGCGAGTATGTACAGTGGTCTGAAGAGAATCGTGCCTGCCAGTTTTTGAACCTGGGTCTTTGACCATAAAATGATCAATGTGTTGCCTCTACACCACAGACACTGTATATTCACAGACACACTGTACAAGAAAATTCCCCCCTCTGCTTTTTCAAGGGCTTGGGACCTTCAACTTTGTAAAGTTGGCAGCATTAGGGAATTTGGACTGTGTTTTGGTCAACTGATCATCAGGGTTACTGATGAGCTCCACTGGGGATTCTTCAACATGTTGCAACTGTTATCTGAGCTGAGTTTGACTGTCATCTGCCACGGACAAGAGACAAGATTTTATTCGAGGGCAGTCAGCTTCAGTCCAATCCCGTGTCTTAGCAGCTGCAATTTAAAAGAGACCTATCGGATGTAGTTTTTCTCCTGCTGTGACAGAAATGACAAGTTCATGAATCCCATGATGTGTAAAAGTTTTCTTCATGTTGTTGATGCCTGGTTTTCTTTTTTTGATATTTGGAGATGCCTAAATGTTCACCACATAATCTAAAAGACACCTATCGGATGTAGTTTTTCTCCCGCTGTGA
Organism: Monoplex corrugatus; assembly: GCA_030674185.1. NCBI lineage: Eukaryota > Metazoa > Mollusca > Gastropoda > Littorinimorpha > Ranellidae > Monoplex > Monoplex corrugatus. The sequence goes on from CM060312.1 coordinate 20,465,125, forward strand.
CAGAAATGACAAGTTCATGAATCCCATGATGCGTCTGTCGTGCCTAATGTAGCAGACAAAAGAAGAAAAAAAGAAATTAGTAATGGAAACAGACTTAACATCAAAAAAGTACTGTCATGTTCAACAAGCAGAAAACCTTGTCCCGTTAAAAGAGCACAAGCTGTGTCCTATTGTATGAGCAGTAGCTAATTCATTTATGACTGTAAACACTTGTACATTTCAAATGATATGAAACGAAAACCCAACCGATCCATAAACAGGCACTGAATAAGACCTGTGTGTGTACATGTGTATGTTCAATGTTTTATATATATATATATATATATATATATATATATATATATATATATATATATATATATATATATATATATATATATGTGTGTGTGTTTATGACACAAGACAGAAGCTATCATCATTGGCACCCGTCAGAAACTTTCCCAGCTGCCTCCTCTTTCTCTCCCATTATGTAACACATCAGTCCCAATTTCTGATTCAGCTAAAAACCTTGGTGTCTGCATTGACTCTACCCTGTCCATGAACAACTTTGTTTCTCAAACTGCCAGATCTTGCTACTATCATCTCCATCGTATAAGCCTGATCAGGAAGTATCTCTCTGTCGAAACAACTGCAAAACTCGTTCTCTCCTTCATAATGTCTCACATTGACTATTGCAATTCACTCCTGTCTGGTCTTCCTGCCTCCACCATTCACATCCTACAGCGCATTCAAAACAATGCTGTACGCCTTGTACTCAAAAAGAAAAAAGCTGACCACATATCTCCTCTCCTGGCACAACTTCACTGGCTCCCTGTATCAAAGCGCATACAGTACAAACTAGACACCATGTGCTACAAAAGCCTCAATAACGCAGCCCCCGATTACCTGTCAAGCCTACTTGAGATCTATGTTCCCTCACGTATCCTCCGCTCTGCCTCCGATCCTCTGACTTTTCGCTTTCCACGCACTAAGCTCAATACCTATGGTCCACGAGCCTTCTTTGTTTCTGGTCCACTCTCCTGGAACAAACTTCCTCTCTCAGTCCGTCAGCAACCTACTTTTGCCTCCTTCAAGTCCGCTCTCAAAACTCACCTTTTCTCCTCTGCATAAAATCCTAACCTCACTCAACCCCCCTCTGCAGCCTGTCTCTGCTCGGAGGGGAATCATTTTGTTTTAATATATAATTGTATATGATGTGCTCTCTGTGGTTTTCCATTGGTTTTATTCTTGCTTTTATTGCTTTTATTCTTTTCTCCCCATTTGTGGCCATGCATGTGTGTGTGTGTGTGTGTGTGTGTGTGTGTGTGTGTGTGTGTGTGTGTGTGTGTGTGTGTGTGTGCATGTGTGTGCGTGCGTGCGTGTGTGCGTGTGTGTCTTTTCGGCGCTTGGATTTGATTTTGTCGAGATTTTGCGCTATATAAATATTGTAATTATTATGTATGCATGTGCGTACGTATGTATGTATGTATGTATGTATGTATGTATGTATGTATACGCTTAGATTTATGTATGTATGTATGTATGCATGTATACGCTCAGCTTAGATTTATGTATGTATGTATGTATGCATGTATGTATGCATGTATACGCTCATATGTATGTAGGTATGTATGCATGTATACGTTCAGCGCTTAGATTTGATTTTATCAAGATTTTGCGCTATATAAATAAAATATATTATTATTATTATATATATATATACAAACATACATACACACACACACACATACATATCAGCCAGGGTCAAAAGGTGCTTTGTGGTGACTGTCCTACTTCAAGTCACTGCAACTAATTTTCTTGCCTTTGCACAGCCTGAACAGTAATAGATATTGAGCTTTAAATGTCACATCAAATAGCACAAATTAACTCATTCTGCCCTGGGCGATTGTGTCAGTCAACAACCTTTCTGCTCTGGCTGTTTGGAAGGTTCACTAATAAAATTGTAAAAAAAAAAGTTTTGCAGTTAAAGACTTGAAACTTTCTAGTGTGGCTAACAAAAGAACAAACTAACTTTTGTGCAAGTATAAAGATGATAACTTGTTGGGTTTTTTTTAATTGAATTTTGAAAAAAATGACTTTTTTAAAAGTTTGCATGGGGGGGGGGGGGGGTACCAATACATGCTAAGAATAAAAAACCCACAAATTTTGATTTTTTATATCAAAAACACTTCTAGACAGTTGCAATATGACTGGGCATTATGTTTACCAAGTATCATGAACTAGCTGCAAGTTTTTCTTTGTCAACAAACAATTTGAAGTATGCAAATTTTAAATTGTACACACACACGCACAGACAACAATGGCCATTCATACTAAATATACAAAAAAAATCATAAAAAATCAGAGGAAAGATAGAACTGAAAGTTTGTGATGATACTAACATGGTTACAATCTAGCTTTTATGCAAGTATGAAAGACTTGACATGTTTGGTACTATTTTTTTAAATTTTGAGGTGAATTATTTTGTTTTAAAAGTTTGCGCGGGGGGTACCAATATGTAAAGAATAAAAAACTCACAAATTTAGCTTTTTGATATCAGAAACACTTTTAGACAGTTGCAATATGATTGGGTATTATGTGTACTAAGTATCAGAAACAAACACCAACTCTTTCTTTGTGATCAAGCAATGTTTCTTATGTCAATATCATAATGTGCACACATGCACAGACAATAATGGCCATTCACATAACATAAATAAAAAAATCATAAAAAATCATAGGAAGGATATATAAACTTGAAAGTTTCTGGTGATACTAACATAGTTACAAACCAATGTTTGTGCAAGTATGAAGGTGTTGAGTTGTCTCCTGCCATTTTTTTTATTATTGATATTTTTTTTCAAATTGTGCGGCAGGGGTGGGTGGGGGATACCATACATGAAAAGAATTAAAAACCCACAATTTAAGATTTTTGAAATCAAAAACACTTCTAGACAGTTGTAATATGATTGGGCATTATGGGCACCAAGTTTCAGAAACCAGCTGTAAGTCTTTCTATGTAAACAAGCAATGTTCATTATATCAATGTAATAATTCAGACATATAAACAAGAAAAATCATAAAAAATCATAGGAAAAACAGACAGACTTGAAAGTTCCTGATGATACTGACATGGTCACAAACTGACCTTTGAGCAAGAATGAAATTGATCACTTGTTTGGTACTATTTTTTTTTTAATTTAGAAGTAAATTATATTGTTTTTGAAGTTTGCGCAGGGGGGTACCAATACATGCAAAGAATAAAAAAAACCTGAATTTAGTTTTCTGACATCAAAAACACTTCTAGACAGTTGCAATATGATTCAGTATTATGTGAACAAAGTTTCAGAATCCAGCTGCAAGTCTTTCTATGTAAACAAGCAATGTTCATTGTGTCAATGTTAAAATATGTACACACACGCACAGATACAGCAATGGCCATTCACATTACATAAGCAAAAAAAGCATAAAAAAACACAGCAAAGGTATACAGACTTGAAAGTTTCTGGTGATACTGACATGGTTACAACCTGACTTTTGTGCAAGTATGAAAGTGTTCACTTGTTTGTTTGTTTTTTTTTTTAATTTTGAAGTAAAATATTTTGTTTCAAAAGTGTGAACAAGGGGGTACCAGTACATGCAAAGAATAAAAAAAACACAAATTACGCTTTATATAATCAAAAACACTTCTAGATAGTTGTAATATGATTGAGTATTATGTGTATTAAGTTTCAAAAACCAGTTGCAAGTCTTTCTATGTAAACAAGCAATGTTCCTTATGTCAGTGTTATAATGTACACACACGCACAGATACAACGATGGCCATTCACACTTCATGAACAAAAAAAATCATAAAAAATCATAGGAAAGATATACAGACTTGAAAGTTTCTAGTGATACTTACATGGTTACAAACTGAATTTTGTGCAAAAATGGAACAGTTGACATGTTTGATACAGTTTTTAGAAATTTTACTGTAAATTATTTTGTCAAAAGTTTGTGCTGGGGGGGTAACAATATATGAAAAGAATTGAAAAACCACAGTTTTAGCTCCATGATATCAAAACACTTCTAGACAGTTGCAATATGACTGGGCATGATGTGTACCAAGTTTCAGAAACCAGGTGTAAGTCTTTCAATGAAAACAAGCAATGTCTATTATGTCAATATTGTAACGTACACACATGCCCAAAGACAACAACAGCAATTCAGACTACATTATAAAAAAAATCATAGGAAAGACAGATAGACTTGAAAGTTTCTGGTGATACTAACATGGTTATAAACTTGGGGCGTGGTCACAGCAGAAGTGCTGCAAGGTCTGCTGCTGGGACCCACGGTCGCTGGCTTTCCTGCCGAGCTGCCAACCGACATGGCCTTGGATGGAATTCTTGGTGCAAACTAAACATAGATATGAAGAAAACGCATTACATATCAATACGAATTGAAATCTGTCAAGCACAGCATCATACCATTACTTCAGTGTGCTACTACTACTACTACTACTACTACTGCTACTATTACTACTGCTAGTACAAGTCATCACTCTATAAATCACAACACAATAACTGTTAATTAGTCAAGCTGCACACATTTACATTACAATTTTCAATTATAACATGCTCACACACACAAAGGTAACAACTCATACACACCTTTCTCGCAAGTTCCCGCTTCTTCAGTGCTACAGCGCTTCAGCTGCTGCAGCCTCAGCCATCCTCAAAACATCAGCATGCGGGAGACTTCTGCAATGTTTAAAGTAATCATTTAAACTCCAGGTTACACTGCTTTTCCAATATACACACATGGGTCTGCCTGATAAAGCACTTCTTTTTTTTTTTAACACAAGGCTCAGATTTAAACATCAATAACACTTCCATACCTTCCACATGAATTACATGCAGTTCAGTCTTAGCCATCAACATACAACTTGGCTCTCAGTCGCTGGCTACCTTCATGCTCCAATATGTCTGCTTGTTTCAGCTTATTGTTTGTAAACCTCATCCATTCTTCTGGACATTCCCTCCTTACACTTCAACTTGCAGACCTTGCAAATTTATAGGGTTTTGCTCTGCAGACAGTGTATTCCACACACAAATTCTGACTGCTGAATAAGTACACTTCAACTTACAGACCGTGCAAATGTACTGGGTTTTCCTCGGCACACAGTGCATTGTACAACCAATTTCTGATTGGTGATTAAATCACATGGTGTTTTTAATCCACTGTAACTGTTTCACTTCACAAGCACGTTTATTCACATCGATATACATCAAATCTGTGTCTATATCTGTCCATCTGATTGTGTACTTTCTTTTGAAGAATCTTTTGGCAGGTCAACATGATCCTACATGTGCATTGTTGAAAACACTGACCTGTCAGTTTGCAGATCTTTTGGATCTTCAACGGCCGTCTGCCACACCAGTTCTCCACTGGGACGGCGGGTGAAGCGCGGCTTCAGTGAAGACATACTGTGAACAAAACCATCACCATATGACATAAGTACAGTTCACCAAACAATCTTGAACATTTTATATGCTTTTCATACCACCACTTCCATTCATTTCTTCCAATTCTCAATCAGGTTGTGATGGCCACCCTTGACACAAAATCCTACAAGACAGGTAGTATATAGATTAATCACATAAAAATATTTCTCAACTTCACACACACACACACACACACACACACACACACACACACACTGGGTCACATAAATCATAAGTTATATTCCCTAACTTCTCTCTCTCTCTCATACACACACACACAGAATATAGTGACATAAACCATAAGTTACATTCCCTCTATCTGTCTTTCATACACACAAAGTATAGTCGCATAAATTATCAGTTACATTCTCTCTCTCTCTCTCACACACACACTCACTCACACACACTAGACCTACACCTTAATAAAATAACAAACTTTTCCTCTCTTGGGAAAGAGGAGCGGGGCATCGCTGATGAGGGCACCAGTGAAGACATACTGTGGACAAAACCATCAACTTAAGCAAAGCTCACAAAAACATCTTGCACATTTGATCAACTTTTCATACCACCACTTTCATTCTTTTCTTCCTCTTCTCCATCAAGTTATGATGCACACCCTTGATGCAATATCATACATGACACATACTACATTAATTAATTATCACAAAACATTTCTCAACTTCACACACATGCACACACACACACACACACACACACACACACACACACACACACATTCATTTACATAAATCAGAATTTACATTCCCTAACTTCTCTCTCTGTCTCTCTCACTCTCACTCACTCACTCACTCACACACACACACACACACACACACACTCACAAAACACACACACACACACACACACACACACACACACACACACACACACACACACACACTAGACCTACACCTAAATAAAATAACAAACTTTTCCTCTCTTGGGAAATTGAAGCAGGGCATCGCTGATGAGGGCACCAGTGAAGACATACTGTGGACAAAACCATCAACATAAGTAAAGTTCACAAAAACATATTGCACATTTTATCTACTTTTCATACCACCACTTTCATTCTTTTCTTCCTCTTCTCCATCAGGTTATGATGCACACTCTTGATGCAATATCCTACATTACAGGTACTACATTAATTAATTACCACAAAACATTCCTCTCCTTCACACACACACGCGCACACACACACACAGACACACAAATCAGAATTTACATTCCCTAACTTCTCTCTCTCTCTCACACACACACACATATCAAATATAACATTCCCTCATAATTTCATACAAACCCTGACATGACAGGCAATGAACTATCTAATCTCTCTCTCTCTCTCTCACACACACACACACATATTAGGCCTACACCTATATAAAATAAGTTACTTTCCCTCTCTTGGATCTGAGATAAATGCCCAGTCTACATTCCATCTCCACAGCCTACACTCTATACAGTGGCAGTCCTTTTCTTTTAGTAAGATAATGCAAACGCCCCCAACATTTACCCCACTCCTTTACACCTAGACCTCAATTGGCATTGTCACACCTAGACATCAAATGGCACTGTCACTAGCACTGAGCTTTCCATTTCGTTGCATTCCCCGTTAGTAACTATTCCAGACTGCCAACATCACATCACATGGTCCTACTTCCACCCTCCCCTTGCATCAATTCACGGGGGGGGGGTGTGTGATTTTTTTTGACTATCTGCTCGCGTACCGCTAACGAGTTCTAGAGATCGTGGGAATACAATGGGCTGAGTGGGAGACCTGTCACCCCCTTCTTCCACTTCCCACTACCGTCAAAGACTCAATGCTCATTTTTATGTTGTGAAACAATCAGTAAGAAATGTAAACTTATTTCTTATGCTTGATCTTGACAGTGATATAGCTAGCTAGATCTATTTCAAGCTATGACTGTGCGGTGTCAGCGAGTCGCGCTTTTCTCCTGACATAAATAACGCCATTTTGATTCTAGGTCACCACTTCGATCAGCAAATCAAAGGATTTCCAATCTGGTGGCACTGTTGGCATAACTGTGTCATCAATCCAATTCCTTACAGACAAATCAACGACGTAAATAACCGCAGTACTTACTTGCTTTCTATTCCTTGGAATATACAATTACAGACTTAACACTAGATGTCTACAGGCGTCGCAACAAACACACGCTTGTTGTATGGTATAGTCTTAGTTCAGGACTACGGAGACAAAGGCCGCGCCGATTTCTGATTGGCTTATTTTCCAACAAGCCTACATACATCTAGGTCACCGCTTCGATCATTGCTTCAATGCATTTCCAGTCTGGAGGTACCGTTGGCATAAATGCGTGAGCGGTCCAAGTCTGTGGAGACATTTTAGCGAACTAAGCAAAGGCAGTACTTACTTGCATTCAATTCCTCTGCACAGAAACTATCAATCTGGCTTCCCACAAGAACACACGACACACTCAGTTCCAGGGCGCGTAGTGATACCGAGACAACGGCCGTTTTATGATTGGCTACTTCTTGGCAGCGTGTGTCGTGTGTCGTTTATTTATAGAAAAGATCACGGGTCACCGTTTCAATACCAGAAGGCTCTGGTTGGGCAATAATAGGAACAGTTCAGGCTCTGATTGGCTCGTATTGCAGAGATCATTCTCCAGAAATGAGCGCAAGCAGAGAAAAAGTTGTTCAGAACACCTAGGCCATGAATCAAACCGCCAAAGACAATCATATCAATGAATCCGATGGGAACTTGTACTGGCTCATATTATATTTATAAGATGACACAGACATATGTTCACTGTTCCCCACCATCACCAAACACAACTATTATACAGTGGCATAATTATACACAAGCGACTCGCTATTGACCCAGCTGGTTAATTTCCGGCAGCTGAATTCCTGTCTGTGCGACGATAACAGGACAGCCGAGAACCAACTGCCGGATATGTGAGTAGCTCTGAACAATGAGCCGCCACCTGCTTTTGCGTGTGCCCTCCCTCACCACGTCACAGGGATAGTGGTCACACAGCCGGAGCACGATGGCCTCCACAATGCGGCTGACACTGGGACTTTGTGCAGAGCTGCCCTTTCCGACAAAACACCCGTGGAAACACATGTACATGAGCGAAAAGAATCAGCAGCACAACAAACAAGACATAAATGAACAATAATTACAACTAGTCTGGCCTGTCTTGTCTTCCTGATAAAGTACTCGACATAAATTTGTATACCTGTATTGCGTCATGATGTAGACACACATGTGGGCGGGCAAGTTGTCCACCACCGCAGGCGCCCCACTCCTACCTCGCTCCATCACCCTTGTCTTCCCCTTGCCACTTGTAAAACTACTCACTGACAGTGTGCCTTATATAATTCTACAATGCGGTACTGTCTCAATCCTTTGAAGTGTTGGCTACCTGCCAGTATTGCTTGACGCCAAAAACCGTTTTGGGTCACATGCTGGGAAAATCAATACCTTTCAACCCTCCCTGAGAATGACAACATCAGTCGGTGCTTTTCTCGCCATTTACATTTGTCTGAAACGTGCGTCACACTACCTCCGTAAATTTCACACATGTAGGCACCACAGAAGGCTCCGAGAGCTCCGTAAATGTTACATTTAAGGCACTCAAGAGGTTCAAATAATACAAACAAGTACAACATAATATCCTGTGTTCTTACCTCTGCACTTTCCACACCAGACGTCACGGTGGTGCGGCCGGCCTTTGGTCGGGCAAACCGACCCTTCAACAGGGACTTCTGGTGGCGTGGCGGAAAGACAATGGCACGCCTGTCGTAGTCATCCAGCTTTTGGTATACCGATATGACATGACCTGCGTGCGCGCTGGTCAGGGCCAACTGGTCCTTCAAAGCCACCAAGCGGTCTGCCAGAGCAAAGACCTTGTTGAACCCCGGGATGTTGTGTGGGTCCAGTGTCACCTGCAAAGACAGAAACAAACAAAGCTTTTATCTTTGCATTACATGGACAGGTAAGAGACAAGTGGGAAGACAAAAGGAGGGCAAATAAAACACCAAGAAAGTGAGGAAGTACCGAAACAGCTAAAACAGAACAACTGGAATGACATGTATGTGTAAATATCAAACACTGAAGGTCACAGTTAAATGCAGTATGAAGTGTCACATGTAAGTGTATGAAATCAAAGAAGTCCAAGTCGAAGGAAAAGACATTGATTATTTACACCTGGTTGTCATCACCAAGCACAAGCTCCCTGTTAACTCTAGCAATGCGAGACATGTGTGTGGTACATTCATTGCAGATGTTACCATTCAGCAAACTTCATCACACACACATTACTGGACAGCTCAGCACCACTAACCTCAGGAGTAGCAGTTGATGGTGGTTCCAACTGAACTGACTCCGCTGTGGAGGCTTGCTCCTTGGGCTGGCTCTCGAGCACAGGAGGCTGCAAGGTGGAGGCTGCGGTTTCCAGGGCAGCAGGCACCAGGTCAGGCGAACTCGATGTGGAGGGCTGCTGCTCCACCTGGATCTGGTGCGCTGCACGTTCCAAGCGGGAAGGTCTGGGTCGCAGGGCAGCAGGCATCAGGTCAGGCTTTGATGATGCAGGGGCAGCTGAAATTTAAACTCCACAATCATTATGTGTGTGTGTGGACTGTTATGTATGTTCCACTGAAAATAACACGATGTTATCATTTCAGGTCTAACAAGTACCAATCACAACATGTTCTGAAAAGCATTCAATACAAAGAAGAAATAACTCACAAGTTTGAGGAGGCCTGCGGCAAAGCTGAGCAGCTGTGCTGTCAATGTCAGGAATAGGCTCAGCCGACCAGGCATCCGTGGCGGATGTCACGGTGTGATCATCCTCATCTTCAAACCCCTCATCAGCAGAAACTGGGTCTGGCAGCTCTCCCAGGTCAAAAGTGTCCAGGGAGTCACTGTCGTCCAGCTGTATGGTCTGGCCATAGAGGTACTCCACCCCAATCAGTTCCCCTGTTGCAAAGAAGATCACACCAATCTTGTACTGTTTATGTCTACATCAAATCACTTGCCAAAAAATTACAATGTCAAAGTAAACCTGTCCATATCTGTAATATTACATTACTCATTCATTCCTGCTACCAGGACCCAATGGCAAAGTTCATACTAATCAGAAATTGATAGTGATATGTTGCAATCAGACAATACATCAGCAATGAGCTCACCAGTGTATTCTTGTGGCAGAAGAAAACTGGGGATGATGGGGCGTTTGAGAACCTCCTGGGCCAGCAGGTTGACCCCATGCCTCAGGCGCGCGCTGTACGACCAGGGCTCGTCAGAAGAGGAAGGTGCAATGGCAGCGCACGGTCCTGGTTCCAATGAGCCAGACCCTCCAGCAGGTACGCCTGGAAGTGCACTTCCTGTGCACTGTACCCTGCAAGGGGGAAACAATGATTGAGGAAGAACGATATATAAAACTATGTACTGAAAAATATGAACCTTACATTAGAAATAAGCATGATCGTGATAAAGAACACAATACATCACAGTGCAAACTGACCAGCCTAGGACGATGCAGGCAACCTCAGCATACCAACATCATTAAACCTGCCAGTCACTGACACTCATGACACAGAAATCCACTACAAGCAGCAGTTTAGAATATGTAACTTTGGCATATGGTCCAGGACTTTGCCAGATGGCAGTCAGGGTGGAGCGCCTACGGCAAGTGCGAGGAATCCCTGTGGAAGAAACTCTGACATACAATAACCTCAAAAACACAAAATTCCTTACCTGGAATGAACTGGTTCAGGTGCAGGTGGAAGGACTCCAGGGAAGTGGACCCACGAGCACACCTGAAGGTCCTCAGCGTCACACCTCCCTTGGTTGTGGTCCCAGTCTCGGTGTACAGGCTTACACCAGAAGGGTCCTGCAGGCAGCCAAGGTGTTTCTCCTGATCGTGCCATATCGTCCAGATATGGTCTGCATCCAGGAGAGGGACACCAAGGGTGTCTCTGCCATAGTCGCTGCTGTACGCCTCCAGGAGACGTCTGATGCAGCGCCTCATGTCTTCAACCCCTCTGGTGCGTCTGCGGCAGTGCAGGGCCAGCTCGCGACGAGACACGCGTCTCAAGACGTCGTCATCACCTGGGTCGGTGATGCCCTCCAACACCATCTCCTTCTTCTTGGCCTCTTTTAGCAGGGAAAGGTCATCACTGGAAGATGGCTTTAGAGAGGCCACCCATGAAGGGCCTGTAGAGTGGATGGCTGTCGGTGGTCACCCCCGAGGCGATGCGACGCATGAAGTGCCAGACGTCGAGGCGAACGACAAGGTCTGGCCAGGCAACCTGTAACATGTTGCCGGTGCTGCTGCCGCAGTCTCTGTCGACATAGAGGACCTTGGGAGGAGGAACCTTTGCATCAGCATAGCGCTTCACCAAGCCTTCCTGCATGCTCCTCAACCCGTCCCCTTCATGCAACGTCAAGACGCTTGTCAGCACCTGGCCAAATTCGTTGCCCACGCTGGTCATCCATGCCGCTGACCCTGCTGCCTTTCCCAAGAGCTTCTTCACAACCTGGAAAAGTATTTGAACACATAATGACATGACAAGTAGGACATCATTTCTTAACATTCTTCATGCAATATTACATGCACACATTGTAACTGATACCTTTCAGACGTTCACTCATACATTTGGTCTGCTCACAGACTTGTGCGCTTGTCTACATACCTCTTCATAATCTTACTAGTGTCACGTACTGATGTATTTCTCTGCGATTCGAATGCTCCCATTACGTGCAAATACAAAGTTACATCAATTCAGATTTTGTACACTAAAATGCCTTTGCTTCAATCTTCATTTCTGTAGGTTTCAGTTAAGCCAGAGACTTTTATCACATGTTAACAACATTCAAGTGCCTGCAAGTTATACACCACGTACAATAAGCTTCCATTCACTTTTTGTTCATTTTTTTGGGAAAAATTTGCAATTCCAACCGTCATTCTTTCACATACCTTCTTGGTGGAGTCCATTTTCAAGATGGAGCCGAAAGTATTGGTGATGGCCGCTTTCACTTCCGGCAGTCGCTCCAACATGCCCTTGGTATAGATGGACAGCAACCACCGGAAGGTCGGCACATCATCCATCTTGGGCGGCTCCCCTATGCTGGGCGCTGTCACCATCCCACGTTCTGTTGCAGCGCAGAACTTCTTGATGTCAGTCAGATACAGGGCGGTCTGCCGCAGCCAGGCAGCGCTGTGCTGTGACCGCAGCTTTTTCATGAGCTGCATGGGCCCGTTCCCAACTCCTCGCTGATGCACCAATGTGATGACGCGGAGATCACACGCGTAGTGGTAGGTCAGGATGGCTGGGAACTGCAGACGGTGCCCCAGATCCAACTGATCCAGAATGGGAAGGCTCCAGCTGATCAACTCCCCTTTTCAGCTGTGACATTCGAGGTACTCCCCCGCCAGGTTGTAAAAACAATCCACATCCAGCACTTGTCGCACCGTGTGGTACAGGTTGCACTGTGTGAGGACACGGCCCTTGCACTCAGCTCTGGGACAGATCAAGCGGCACTGCCACACTTTCACCGGCATCCACAGGCAGAGGCGGCGGGCGAAATAGCGGGCTGGATGTGGAGCTTGTGGGCAATGGGGATAGGGGGCAGGAGGATAGTACCAGACACGGTCAACTTTGGCCATGTCTAGCTCCAGCTTGTTCTTCTTCGACCAGCGGAACAGGGCCTTGCAGATTCACTGGTGGTCTGAAGACTTCAAGCTTTTCCTCCACCCCTCAGGCAAAGGGAAGTCATCTGTAGATAAAACAAAACAAAAAATCACATAGATAACTACACAGATTCATTTAAAAGGCCAAGGGAAGCAGAGATTAGAAAGCATGACAGACACTAAAACAAGGTCATGTTTCACTTTCTCCAGATAATGTTGCCATGCTTCAAATACATGCACAGACACCACTGATAGAAAACATACAGAAGATCCAAACACAGCATAGGATAAGCCATAAACCTGCAAATAAATCCAGTGTGATGGCAAGGTTTTCATGTTAGGTATGGAAAAATCCCCCTGTCAACAACAGATTCAGACACTTGCCAACACAACTTTGAAATGAAGGTTAATCCACACTTGAAAATAACATTGGACAGTATGTTCTCTTGATTTAGTGTATGCACAAACATGGTTGTGTTACATGATACTGAAATGTAATCAACAACTTGAACAAGTGACATCAGTCTAATACAGGCAGAATGACATTATTGGGGGAATGAACACGACCGCTGTCAAAGCAGTTCTAATCACATGAACATGAGTAAGCATTAGATATGCGCAAGCCTCATAACAGGAACAGATCCATCAATCCTCATAAAATCAAAGTAAAAACTATTACTGATGTCCTTGTACAACGCAACCTGAAAACACGTGAAATGTTTAATTCATTTTGCTCCTACCTTTTCCAGCAATGTCCTGGCCCAACTCCATCGCGTCAGCAATGTGGGCCAGCTCCCTCTCCTCCTCTTCTGTCAGGTTGCTTAGCTGTGCATCATAAGCCAGCAACTGGGGTGTTGCCACTGCAGAAGTACTGCTGTGGCGCACTGTTGCCGACTTTTCTGCACAGCTGGGCCCCGACACAGCCAGGACTTGGGGCGTGGTCACAGCAGAAGTGCTGCAAGGTCTGCTGCTGGGATCCATGGTCGCTGGCTTTCCTGCAGAACTGCCACCCGACACGGCCGTAGATGGAATTCTTGGTGCAAACTAAACATAAATATGAAAAAAACGCATTACATATCAATACGAATTGAAATCTGTCAAGCACAGCATCATACCATTACTTCAGTGTGCTACTACTACTACTACTACTACTGATAGTACAAGTCATCACTCTATAAATCACAACACAATAACTAGGTATTCCAAAGTGCTCTTCGCGGGCGGCGAAAAGTACGGCAAAGTGCGATTTTTCACTGGTTTTCAACTTGCTCGTTCTCAACAAAATGCAGTGTCAGAAATAAAAAACATAGATCATGTTGATCTGTGATCCTTTAAGCTTTGTTTAAAGTCAAAATAAATCAATAAGTGTAACATTTACCGTTTGAAATATGCTTTTGATGATGGGTACTAAATTGCGATTTTGCTGCAACTGGAACGACGAAATCGGAACGCGGTTTTGACACCTACCTTGAAAACTCGCCTCGCGGAGATCAGCTGGGTCAGATATCAACAAACCATTTACACAGTCAAAAAGACGACTAAACTTGCTTTCATCCGATGTAAAAAGTGAACTGATAGGTTTGCATTTAGTCGGTCGTTTCGTGCGTTAAAAACTTCCGTCGATGATTTCGCAACCGTACTCAAAACCAATCTCTCCATATTTTCCACTGTGCAAAAGGTCAAGGTTTCAACTTTCAACTTCTGCTAGTTGCATATGGATTCAACCACTGGCTGTCTTCCGCGAGGACTGAGATAAAGCAACATATTTTCGCTTTCCCTTAGCGTCTGACGCGCAATGGCGGACACGCGCGAAGATCGTTCGGGCGAGCACATGGACGTCGAAGTTTACGTCGACCGCTCCAGCCACGACGAATCAAGCGATCCAACTTATCTAGAGGGTAAGTGAAATATCTTGCAGTTTGTTTACTGTTACTTTTCGACATTTTGTTTCCTGATTTTAGAATATAATTGTTTGGAAAGCGCACAGCTGCAGCACCCACAGTATCATGAATATGTTAGAAGGTAGGGGTAGGTGACGGTTTGGGGTGCGGTAATTTTACAGAGAGTGAGATCAGGCATATGATTAAAGGAAAATGTTTACAAAAGATTTTTTTAATAATCCATGCCTTTATTATATTTATTTATAATGATGTTAATGAGAGATTAGCGATTTATTGTGGTCACGTGACCAACGCTTTGATCGATCGATAGTCGAATCGGCCGAGTGCCCTCCCTTGACTTCACTCGATCTGGTTCAGTGTCGTTCAATAATTTCACAATGTTACACCTTTTTCTTTTCTGCCTTTGTGTAAACTTCCTGAATGGTACCATTGAAACAAATTTGCATGTTTATCAATCCTATTATTTTTAGGCCCAATATTATTATCACCCAGATCTAGTTCAACAGCTTTAAAAGTTTATTATTATTATTAATATTGTTATATTTTTGTTATTATTTTACTATCATTATTCATTATTATTTATCATTATTATTATTATCATTATTTCATTATTAGTTTACTATCATTCATTACTATTTATTATCATTACTATTATTGTCATCAAAAATAATATTTAAACAAAATAAAGTAGGCCTACCAGGTTAATGGGTTGGACACTATGAACCTTCCTAACTAGGCCTATAGTGTTTATGAGATAAATTTTGTTGTGCTGATTTGAGTAGGCCTAAATGTATGGAACATTTTACTTTGCCCACTGCTTTGTGAGTTAGGGTAAGGTATTATAATTTTATTTTCAAAGCTGACAATAATACTGGTAGGCTTCTTACAGCTCCACACCAATCTCTCTCTCTCTTGATCCTTTCTCTCTTTGACAGGCAGGGAAGTTAATTGAGCAGGGGTACAAAAGTCCTTGTGTTCCTGCATGTTTTATGTTCTTGTTTTTTGGATTTGTTTTTGTTTTGGTCAGTATTTGCCTCTTGCTCTGTATGTATAGGCCTGTTTGTCCCTACAAATGGGATTTTCACATTACGCTACAGGATAGAACAGATAGATGTACTAATACTTTCCCTCTACACTATTTTTCTCACAGATGATCTCTTCATGAGGATGAAGGAGCGATTTCTTAAGACTGGCAGAGGGCGGAGACCTAGTCTTTTGGACAACTTTGACAGCAATGATGATGAACTGCATCTTAACATGTTTTAATTTCCTGTCACTTGTGAAGGGGAATCACTGATCATAGACACTGACAAGTATTTTTTTACATTTCATTACATGTTTTTTGTAAAAAGAGATGATTTCTATCTTTTGTGCTTCCAGTTTAAGTTGAAGGCCAGGACAGTTATCTACTGTGATTAAGCAACAGTGAAAGGTCAAGACAATGATGTGGAAGCTTTTGATAATGTTCTACACACAGTTAAGGAACAGTTAAAGGTCAAGACATGTTTTAATTGTTGTTTAATGATAAAAAAAAATTTAAAAATTGGCATGTAAAAACTATGAAGATAAAAAAAACAACAAATTGGCATGTAAAAACTATGAAGATGACTTCTTTGAATGAATGTTGTTGATGTACATGTCTTGTTTGATTCGATATGTAAACAAAACGCATTATTTGTTACTATTATCAGCTGACATTTGTTATAATTTTGTCATCTGATTTTTGTTTACAGAAAGATTGAAACCTAATGTCTTATTTGTTATACTGACAGATCATAAAAAACTGATCATTTTGGTATATAGTATTTTGCAGTAGGATGAATGTGACAGAAGTTACGGAGTCTTGCAAAAAGCTAAAATACACTTTTTTTTCAAAATAGGTATTTTATCCTTACCCAAATATGGTTTGATTAAACATACAGATGTCTGGGGTTGTTTTACATTGAAAGAGTTTGTCATGCTGAGCAATTTGATATCAAAACCATTTTTGTAACTTTAAAGTGAAAAAAGTTATGGTGCACCAAATATGTGTAAAATTCGCCATTTTTTTCACTGTGACAAATCGGCATATTTCGCATTTTTGACATCTGATATCTTTTCAACCAGCTTTCAGATGAAGCTGGAAAAAATTAGGGTTAAATTCCTTAATATGTTTATCATATATGATTCATTTCAGTGTCACTGTATTGTATTTCTTAAAGATAATGGAGTTTGAAATTAATGAAAATGGGTCCCTTGCCCAGCTGTTTGGAACGGCGGCGTCCAATTTTGCTATTTTTTGTCATTTTCATAGGTCTGTATTTTTATTGATATGCATTTCTGTCCATATGTTTTTTGCACATCAACTTAACAAGTAAAAACCTCCTCAGAAATGATTTTCTGGACTTGTGTGATTTTATATGTGTGTTCAAGGCATGTCTGAATGTGGCCTAAAAAAATGTGCGAAATTTTTCTAAGTCCAAAAAGAAAGGAAAAAATCATAAAAAATTTATTTTTTATCCCACATTAAAAAATAAATTATGTATGTGTTCAGAATGAAAATCTCTATTTTCCCAGCTGATTTTTATACAGATAAGTTCAAATTTGAAAATCACTTTGGAATACCTACAATAACTGTTCATTAGTCAAGCTGCACACATTTACATTACAATGTTCAAATATAACATGCTCACACACACAAAGGTAAAAACTCATACACACCTTTCTTGCAATTTCCCGCTTCTTCAGCGCTACTGCTTCTTTTCCTTTAGGAAAAGCGAGCAGATACCGCTTCAGCTGATGTTTATTGACGCTGAGGGGAGCAGCTGATGGGGTCTCTGTCTTCAGGTCGTTGACCAGCCAGTCGGCATATCCGAGGCGGTTCTCCACAATCCAGAGTAGCATGGCTCCTCTGTACCTACCAAACTGGCACTGAACCTGCCCCAGCACCTCCAAATGGCTGGCCTTCCGGTCTCCCCGTATTCGAGCTGCTGCAGCCTCAGCCATCTTCAAAACAACAGCATGCGGGAGACTTCTGCAATGTTTCAAGTAATCATTTTAACTCCAGGTTACACTGCTCTTCCAATATACACATGTGGGTCTGCCTGATAAAGCACTTATTTTTTTTAACACAAGGCTCAGATTTAAACATCAATAATACCTCTGTACCTTCGACATCAATTACATACAGTTCAGTCTCAGCCATCCACATAAAAACTGGCCGGTCATTGGCTGGCTACCTTCATGCTACAAAAGTCTGCTAGTGTCAGCCTATCGTTTATAAACCTGGTCCGTCCTCCTGAACCTTCCCTCCTTACACTTCAACTTGCAGACCATACCAGTGCATAGGGTTTTGCTGTGCAGACAGTGTATTCTACAACCAAATTCTGACTGGTAAATAAATTAACATGGTGTTTTTAATCACTGTAACTGTTTCATTTCACATGCATGTTCATTCACATTGATACAGATTACATCTGTGTATATATGTCCATCTGATTGTGTACTTTTTTTCGAAGAATCTTTGAGCAGGTCATTATGATCCGACTTGTGCACTGCTGAAAACTGACCTGGTAGTTTGCAGGAGATCCTGAGGATCTTGCATGCACATCTGCCACACCAGTTCTCCACTGGGACGGCGGGTGAAGCATGGCTTCAGTGAAGACATACTGTGGACAAATCCATCACCATAACTTAGTAAAGTTCACAAAAAATCTTGAACATTTTATATGCTTTTCATCCCACCATTTCCATTCATTTCTTCCAATTCTCCATCAGGTTATGATGGCCACCCTTGACACAAAATCCTACAAGACAGGTACTACATGGATTAATCGCCAAAAAATATTTCTCAACTTCACACACACACACAGTCACATAAATCATAAGTTACATTCCCTAACTTCTCTCTCTCTCATACACACACACACAGAGTATAGTCACATAAACCATCAGTTACAACTTACATACCCTAACTCTCTCCCTCTCACACACACACAAATACACACACACATTAGACCTACACCTAAATAAAATAAACTTTTCCTCTCTTGGGTGGGTGGGTGGGTGGGGGCATGAGCGAAGAGGGCACCAGTGAAGACATACTCTGGACAAAACCATCAACATAAGTAAAGTTCACCAAAAAATCTGGAACATTTTATCTGGTTTTCATACCACCACTGTCATTCATGTCTTCCTCTTCTCCATCAGGTTATGATGCCCACCCTTGAGACAAAATCCTACATGACAGGTATTACATGGATCAATTACCAAAAAACATTTCTCATCTTTTCACACACACACACAGTCACATAAACCATAAGTTACATTCTCTCTCTCTCTCTTATACACAATAAAGTCACATAAATGATAAATCAAAAGTTACATTCCCTAACCTCTCTCTCTCTCTCTCTTGATTTTCTCTCTCTCTCTCTCTCACACACATGCAAATCAAATGTAACATTCGCTCATAATTTCATACAAACCCTGACATGAGTTACTGAACCATCTAATCTCTCTGTCTATCACACACACACACACAATTAGGCCTTCACCTAAATAAAATAACAAACTTTCCCTCTCTTGGGTCTGAGAATAAATACCCAGTCTACATTCCATCTGCATAGCCTACACGGTGCCAGTCCTTTTCTTTTAATAATGCAAACGCACCTACCCCTTACCCCACTCTTTTACCCCTAGACCTCAGTTGGCAGTGTCACTAGCACTGAGCCTTCCATTTCCTTGCATTCCCGGTTAGTAACTATTCCCAACTGCCCTGATCATATATGGTCCTACTCCTTCCCCCCCCCCTGCATCCATTGGGGGGGGGGGAGTTGATTTTTTTTTATCTAGGCTACTGGCGTCGCGGCAAACGAGTTCTAGAGAACATAGGAATACAATGGGGTGAGTGGGAGACCTGTCGCCCCCTTCTTCCACTTCCCACTACCGTCAAAGCCTCGAAGCTCCATTTTATGTTGTAAATAAATCAGTAACAACTGTAAACTGATTTCTTATGCTTGATCTTGACAGTGATATAGATTATAAGATATTAATCAAAGGACATAACTCTTGAGAATTATCTCCCATGTTGTACTTCTCAAATCTAACAGTTTGCGCTACCCATTCACTATGAAGTATGATTCAGCTAGCATAGATTCTATGATAGAAGCAGATACAAAGTACAAAAACAGTAAGCTTCCCCCATCTCAAGACCTTGGCAGAATGTAGTGATTTTGTACATGCTCAAAGAATTTGTCAGTTAATTGTTTGAAGATTTGGATGGAGCACATATGATATACTATGGAATGGAATAAACTGAATACGATGATTCGATGAATTAACCAAGTATGAAATGAAAAAACGCACAGCATATTACTTATTATCTAAAGAATTTGTGTGGTAGGGCCTCTTCGTGTAGATCTATGTGTTAAACGTATTCATTGAGTTTGACATGGGATTGTGTCGGGGTTGTGTGCCTCTGACAGCGCTATGTGAGTATGTCCGTGAGTATACATGTACTTACTTGCTTTCGATTCCTTGCAATTTACGCACCAAACACGCGTCAAATAACACGCTTTTGCGCCTAAATATGGCTGTACAGACTACGGAGACAAAGGCCGCTCCGATTTCCGATTGGCTTATTTTGGGAATATGAGAGGGCCAATCATCTCCGTAATTGCCCGTAACCTGAGACGAGCAGGCAGACATCCTACATTTCCTGAAGGCAAATGGCAGTTCCTCAGAGGCGGGGACTGGGGGTAGGGGTGGATGTGGGGGAGATGGGGTGTAGAGGGAGGTAGAGCTGGGAGAGTCATGAAGCTAGATCAATACAGGCCTGCTAGCCCTGAAAGTTCTGGTTCCTGCAGACAGGAGGATTGGTAGTGGCATGTATGTATGATGATTTGTTTACCCTTCCCTGTCCAGCAAAATAGACCCGTCCTGCCGAAGGTCCAAGCGAGGATGAACAAGAAGAGAGAGAGAGAGAGAAAGAAAGAGAGAGAGGGATAAAAAACAGTTTCACTTGATTTTGTGGAATATAAAATAATTTCTCTCATAAATTTGAATTCCAAATTGTTATCTCCTCTGACACATACTGTTACTCCCCTGTATGCACACAGCTCTCAACGACAACAGTAACAACAACAGCAATTACAGGCATACGAACAACAGTTTTAAACTTTCTTAGATTTATCAGTTCAGAAGAACATTTGCACTGAAATGAGTAATGTGTTAAACTTTTGTGATTGAGAAACTCACGTGTTGTCATTTTCTCTTACAAAACCACCATGAGCACACGCACACACACACACGCACACGCACGCACACGCACGCACACACACATACACGCACATACACACACATGTACACACACACTCACGCACATATACACGCCGCACACACACACACACACACACACAAACACACCCCACACATATACACAGACACACTCACACACACACAATCATGCACACACACGCATATTCGCACGCACACACACACACACACAAACACATACACACACACGCACACACACACATACATACACGACGCACACACACACTCACACACACATACACGCACGACACACTCACAACACACACGCACACACACACACACAACCAACACCACACACACACACACACATCCAACAGACAGACACACGCTCACACACACACATACCCCACATACATACAGACACACGCACACACACATACACACACACAAACACACTCTCTCTCCCTCACAAACGCGCACACATACACACACACATACAGCTTTACACAAATATAATGACATTTGGACGGTCAGTATTCACACAAGTGAATGCCAATGACCAGCGTCTGATCACCGGAACAGCGAGCGTGCAACCAAACATGGAAGCTAGGTGTTGTCATACACAGCTGCAGTGTGCAGACATCCACTGTTAGCACGTTAATAACTGCAAACAACCCATCAGCCCAGGAAGCTAGCCGCTATCTTGCACAATTTGTGTCACATAAATAGCTATCTAGAGAAACTAGCTAAGTGGCCAGCAAGGCCTGTGAGAGCAACTTCCTCCCAGGGGGGACAATTGATCACAACCATCTCTCTAATTGCTCGTAATAAGAGACGAGCAGGCAGACACACTGTATTTCCCAAAGGCATTTTTAGTCCCTCAGAAGTGAGGGAAGTTGAGGGGAGAGGGAGTGGAAAGATAGAAGTTATGTGAATCAGGAAGCCCAGATTAATACAGATACTTTCCGTTCCTGAAAGTTTCCTCTTTCCATCCCCATTTTTAATTTTTTTTTTTTTACTGTTCTTGTTTTTCTGCCCCAGCTTTGGCATCACTTTTGTGTCACTATTCCCCCTCCTTTTATATATATATATATATATATATATATATATATATATATTATATATATATAATATATACAGGGGGGTTGCAAAAGTAGTTATACAGTAAGTATCACATCATTATTATAATGCTTAATTCCACTCTCGATTAGAGGAGTGTGTGAAAACTGACGGCAAGCAGTTTGAGTATCTGAGGGATTAAGGCTGTGCTTGTTAGTACATGTACATGCAATATTCATTTGTTTGTACAATAAATGCAATGAGTATTGTACGTGTTTTCTTTTTTCTCCCATATTCACACCCTCACACACAGACATATATTTGTTCGGGAACACACACACACACACAACACACACACACACACACACACACACACACACACACACACACAGCACGTACACGCACACGCACACGCACATACTCACACACACACACATTTGCTTGTATAATAAATGCAATTCTTTTTTTTCATAACTGTATACCTACTTTTGCAATCCCCTGTATATATATATATATACATAATATATATATTTTTTTTTATTGTACTTGTTTTCTTTTGTTCCAATTTTGGCATTACTTTTGTGTCACTATGCCCACATCACTCATTTTGGCTCTTCAACACACCACTAAACCCACAAATACTCAGGTCACCTTGAGAATGACCCACAGAATCTGTAACACTTTTTGGCATTGCTATGATGGTGAGAATGGGGATGATGGCAGTGGTGCTATGGAGTTCCGTTTTGGACTGAGACTGCATGTCAGACCGTGCTCTACGAACTGAACGTCTAATCCTTCGGACGGGGACGAAAAACGAATCGGACCTGTGTGCCCTCTGGCCTGCGCATGCTTAAGATACACGGCAGTTGAAAATTGTGAAGAGCAGGGCATTTGCCCGGGTGCCCCGGTATAAAAACATTGAAGAGGTAGGTTGGTTTCCCAGGTCCCTCCCCTTGAAGACCAATTAGCCTTCTTGCTTTTCTGAAGTCTTGATAAAAAAAGGATGTCGCTGCAATGCGACGGCGTGCTCTCACATGGTAAATCGACTTTGACAGAAGAAATGAATATGAACATGAATATGAATAGGAACATGTTATATGAATATCTGCATACAATCTCCACCAAATCTGCTGGCAGTTATCTGACTAGCCTCCTTGATCCCACGCAGAATCAAATGCGCTGGCAAGGTCTTGAAACTGGGAGGCTGAGAAAACCTGTGAAACTTTGACACCACCAGAATGATTGGAGCATCAATTAAGACTGGCAGCGACCAAGCCAATTCTCATGTTGTGTGCAAAGAAACTGGACTTGATACAAGAGCTCTTGAGTCTGTGGCTCTAATCCACGGCTCTTTCAAAGGAACCACACTCACCATCATCATCATCATGTGCCCTGCCACATGGCCTTGGCGATCATGGCCCTCCATATGCATCTACCCTTGTCGCCGCAAGCACATCTTCCATCATCTCTGTCCTCAGCCACTCTGCAAGTCCGTCCAATATTTTCTCCCTGGGTCTACCTGGTACTCTCTGGTACACTGATGGGAGAAAAAAAAGCATTTCAGTTGTATTGACTAGACAAGCTACGTTGTTACACTGGCCAACTGCCTGGCGAAGCAAAGCACCCATAAGGGCTCAGTCCTCCCATTGAGCCATTTTGTTCACAATCATCTCTGTAATCGTCCGTAACCCAAGAAGGGACATACAGACATCCACATCTCCTCAGGGCACCGTCAGCTCAACACAGGCAAAGGGGGAACTGGCGGGACAGGTAATGGTGGAGAGGTAAGGGGCAGGGATGGGGTGGGGGTGGGTTAGGGGTTAGGGTGGAGGATAGGGTGGGGGGTGGGGCTAGGGGGTGGGGGAGCGGCTAGAAGAATCAAGAAGCTAAATCGATACACGCCTAGCCTAGCTTTATCCATGAACGTTTTGATTGTTGCGTGGGGGTGAGTGGGTGGGTGGTGGCTGTGGTGTGGATGGAGATAATCTGTCCCATCCCTCCTTGTCTCACAATGGACCATTCCATACTGGGCCATGTTGTTATACGACGAATGTTCAGTGAGAGGCACGGGACATGAAGTTTCGATCGGTGTCTTGGAATTTTGCCTCCTCTGGCAGTTTTGACCCCACCCCATCCCCACACCCACTCCCACCCCCTGCCAGCAAGTGATGTATATTTCAAAAGGACGAACTATTAAGACCAGGAATACGGGAGAAGATGATCGGAGAAAAAGCCAGCAAGCAACTGAAAATAGAATTTCACACTCTACACACAGCCAACGTGTGACTAACGCCAAAATCAAACATTCAAAGCATTTTACGGAGAAAAAAAAAACATGAAACATGAAAAAATCACTATCAGTTCATTACTGAAGGAAGGAAGCAGAGAGAGAGAGAGAGAGAGAGAGAGAGAGAGAGAGAAAGAGAGAGAGAGAGACAGACAGACAGACAGACAGACAGACGGACAGACAGACAGATGGACAGAGACTGAGACTCAGAGACAGAGACTCAGAGACAGAGACTGAGACAGAGAACAGAGATGGACAGACAGGCGGACAGACAGAAGGAGAGAGAGACAGACAGAGAAAGAGGGGAGAGAAAGACAGAGAGAGAAAGAGGGAGAGAGAGAGAGAGAGAGCGAGAGAGAGAGGGAAAGAGAGAGAGAGAAACAAACAGACAGACAAAGATAGAGAGAGAGAAGAGAGAGAGAGACAGACAGAGACAGAGAGAAAGAGAAAGAGAGAGAGAGAGAGAATAATGTATGCACCCTGTCCATCTCTCTTTTTTAGTTGTAAAGATTCTCTGATATACCTATAAAAAAAAATCTTCCAATTCTGTGTGAAAAGACAGAAACTCTGATCTCACTCCCCAACCCACAACAAAAAGAACATTTCAACCCTGCCAGTCCCAGCTAGCCCATTATTTCACTTCCTGTCAAATACCCAGAAGAAGAAGAAGAAGAAGAAGAATGCGAAGAAGAAGAAGAAGACAAAAAAGAAGAAGAAACAGAAGAAGAAGACATAGAAGAAGAAGAAGAAGAAAGAAGAAGAAAAAGAAGAAGTAGAAGAAGAAGAAGAAGAAGAAAAAGGAAGAAGAAGAGGAGAAGGAAGAGGAGAAGAAGAAGAAGAAAAAAGAAGAAAAAGAAGAAGGAGGAAAATACGAAGAAGGGGAAGGAGGACGAGAAAGTGAAGGAGATCGAGGGGAAAGAAAGAGTATAAAATGTACAGGAAAAAAGAAACACAAGAATGAACAAGCCACTCGTTTGCTTCTCTCTCTCTCTCTCTCTCTCTCTCTCTCTCTCTCTCTCTCTCTCTCTCTCTCTCTCTCTCTCTCTCTCTCTCTTATCAAAATACACCAAGAAGAGCATTCAGACGTTGAGTGATCCATTGAGCATTTCTGATCATGATTTCTCATCTCCCAACATCATCCATGCCCCCCACCTCCCTTTTCTTCAACCCCCCCCCCAAAAAAAAACAACCAAACAAACAAAACCAAAACGACAACGAAAACAAAGAAACGCTCGTTCTCACGGTAAATTCTTCCTTATTATTCGGTACTTCTGTACCGAGTTTGGCACAGTCTCATCTATAAAAGACGATTTTTTCCGGGTGGTCATTTCATGTAATTTGCCATTGAACGATGACAAGAATAACGGAATAATTATATCATTCGTTTTTGTAAAAGCCCATCCAGAAATAGGGCATAATATCATTGCAGATACATTGACAAACAGAAAGATCAGAAAAACAACACACACGCTCACACACATGCATATTTACATCTTTCTGGTCGAAATAACATAATCTCATTTAACCCTTTGACTCCCGCACCCAGTTCACCAGCATCCTGCAT
>CM060312.1:20496337-20501337 GCA_030674185.1 Monoplex corrugatus
TGAAAGATGACAAAAATCATTGCTGATTATCTTGAGCCTGAATCAGCCATTGTGACTCAATTATTTGCTATTTAGGGTCTTTTGCAATCAAGTTTGATAAAATCTGCAATACATTACGGCTCTAAAAAAATTATATGCAACAGAGGAAGACTGAGATGTGGTTTCTAAGAAGAATGTTTAGAAATCCACGGACAGTAAAGAAAACAAACGAGACAGTCTTGAAAGAGGCAAGCACACACAAAAAAAGAACATTGATGAAGAAGATTAGGAAAAGACAAGCAACATTTATAGGCCATTTCATGAGGTAAGAGAGATTTGAACACCTAGTCACAGCAGGAAAGCTGGAGTAAAAAAAAAAAGAGCACTAGGTAGACCCAGAGAGAAAACACTGAACGGACTTGCAGAATGGATGAAGAAAGAGAAGGTAGGAGATGTGCTAGCAGCGACAAAAGACTGATTCGTATGGAGAGCAATGAGCGCCAACGCCATGCACCAGGACGTATGATGATGATGATGATGATGATGATGATGATGATGATGATGATGATGATGATGATGATGATGATTCAATATTTAAATCTCGGACGAGATGTTCGACCGTTCTAACATTATTCAAGCATGCATGCGACCGACCATTCTTTTGCAGTGCTGTTTTATTTTGAAACAATAATCGTAAGGCGTTTGACAGAAAAATTCATAAGTATCAGTAACTAACCGTATAATATGGTCTTGTTGTAATAGTGATTCATACATTGAAGCTGGAAGGTGTTTGTTGACCAGTGTATTTTCTATTTGAAAAATGGATTTATCATTAATTTTCGAATCAAACGTAAATAAGTTCTCAAAACTTATTCATATTACGAGAAATGAGTAAGATTAATTCAAACAGGAACAAATGCATTCATAATACGTTTGAACGGAAGGAAAAAAACATGATGCAACATTCTACCGATTGCTCTTTTTGTCCTTTCCTTTCTTCTTCTTCTTCTTTTTCCTCCTCCTCCTCCTTCTTTTTCTCTTCTCTTTCTCCTCCTTCTTCTTTTTTCTTCTCGCTCTTTTTCTTTTTCTTCCTCTTTTTCTTCTTCTTCTCCTTCCACTTCTCTTCCTTTTTTTTTTCATCTCTCTTTTCCCACCACACTCTTTGACCTCATCCTCACCATTTCCTTCGTTCCATTAATCGCCTTTCAATTGCCACTTTACCCCCCCCCCCTTTTTTTTTTTTTAACCGGGGGTACTAGAAAACGATCGACACCGCCTTGGTGCCATCCCAGCGATATAACGCTTGTCACCCCCTCACACTTTACAGAGCACGGAAAGTGGACTGTTCCAGCGCGTGACGAGTGGACTGCAGGAAGCAACAGCCGATGAATGGATGGTGCATGGAAAGTTAAGCACGGGACAACCAGTGCCACCCTTCTCCACAACCCAATTTGGAAGAGAAGTCTCAGAAAATTGTTCCAGCCTCGGGGGGAAGGAAGACTTGTGTTTGCCTTTCTTTTACTAGAAGAATTTGCAGGCCACTATTTCGAGTTGTCGATTCTCTACTGTACGTAGTAATAGTAGCAGCAGCAGTAACAGCAGCAGCAGGATCAGCAGCAGCAGCAACAGCAGCAGCAGCAAGAAACAGACATGACGGCTTTTTGTGTCATCTTCGTCTTAACTTTATGTGTCCTGGGTAAGTGAAAGCTTGTCTTGGCTATTGATTTTCGCTTTATGTGATGTTATTTTTTTTTTTATATCTATTCATTGATTTTGCCCGTTTTGGGTATATACTGTGATGGCTGCTTCATGTCTTGACTTTTTCAATCTCTCTATCTTTTAACAAAACAAGGATTTTTTTAATATCGGCTGAAGAAAATTGTTTGTCTGTGAGTCAGTCGGTCTATCTGTTTTTCTGCGTGTCTGTGACAAAAGTGTATTGTCTGTGACAAAAGTGTAAAACCAAGATTTTCTCTGCTGTTTCTGGGTGGATCGTTCCTTGTTTAAGATTAAAAAAATATTTATAAGTATTGGCCACTGGCGAGTCGCGAATGACTGAAGTCTGGAAGTCACATAGTCAAGATAAACGTGACATGGACAAAAAAGTTTTAAGTCTTCTTCTTCTTCGTTTTCTTCTTCTTCTTCTCTTCTTCTTCTTCTTTTCTCTCTTCTTCTTTTCTTCTTCTTCTTCTCTTTTCTTCTTCTTCTTCTTCTTTTTTCTGTTGCACTAAAGGACTGTTCCTCAGATTCTTCCAACTCTGTTGCTTGTGTGTGTAATCTTGGGTCTTCGCACCTGGTTAAAATGTGAAAACATCATTCACTGTGCCTGTCTCTGTCTCTCTCTTTGTCTTTGTTTCGATTTTTCTCTGTCTCTCAGTCTGTCTGTCTCTGTCTCTCTCTTTGTCTTTGCTTCGATTTTTCTCTGTCTCTCAGTCTCTCTGTCTCTCTCTCTGTCCCTTGTTTCTTTCTGTCTCTCCCTCATTCTCTCTCTCTCTCTCTCCCTCCTCTCTCTCTCTCTCTCCTATCTCTCTCTCTCCTATCTCTCTCTCTCTCTTTCTCTCTCCCTCCTTCTCTCTCTCTTCTCTCTCTATTTCTCTTCCTCTTTTCCTCTGTCTCTGTCTCTTTGACTGTCTCTGTGCCTGTCTCTCTGTCTGTCTCTCTGTCTGTCTTTCTGTCTGTCGATCTGTCTCTGTCTGTCTGTCTGTCTGTCTGTCTCTCTCTCTCTCTCTCTTTCTTCTCTCTCCTCTCTCTCTCTCTCTCTCTCTCTCTCTCCCTCTCTCTGTCTTTTGGTTTTTCGTGTTTGTTTGGAGGCTTGGTTGTTTAGCTGGCCATCGGATTTTTGCTTTCGTTCAAGACCCTGAACAGTTCAAGAACAACATATGCACAAAAAAAAAAAAAAAGGAAAAAAAGAAAAAAAGAAGCAGAGGACGTGAAAATAAAGAAGAAGACGATGTAGACGAATAAGGAGAATACGAGGAGAGAGAGAGAGAGAGAGAGAGAGAGAGAGAGAGAGAGAGAGAGAGAGAGAGAGAGAGAGAGAGAGAAGAAATTTAGAATCTGCATAGCATAAGAATGATTATAAATGTGATGCAGTCATCTTCTCCAGTACACTACTCTCGCTACAGAGTTTAAGTCACAATTATTTCCCACCTTATTACATTATGATAGTTTTCAACGTTACATGTTTTGTGGTTCCTTCCTTTGACCGTATCCTTATGGGTTGACGTGTTTTTGCTGTACGCATGTTTCTGCCATTTGCGCTTACACCTTTGTGTAGCGCTTAGGATTCTTGGGAGAGGAGATTCTGTACAAGTAGTTATCATCATCATCGATGATCATCATCGTCCGTCGTCGTCGTCTCATCATCATATTGTTGTTGTTGTTCTTCTTCTTCTTGTTAGTATTGTTGTTGTTGTTTGTTGTTGTTGTTGTTATCATTATTATTATTGTAAGTAGTTGGCATAGTAGGAACTCGTGGCCTTGGCACGTGAAATGAAACGGGAGAGAAAACTGTAGCGCGAGCACATGTAAATGAGTTCATAATAGGAAACACTGGGTTTGAACAATTCTAACAGAAAAACAGGACGTGGATGAGTCCAGGAGATAAAAATAAGAAATGAAATTGATTACATCCTGATACATACATAGATTTAGAAATTCTTTACAGATAGTTAAAACATTGTCAGGCGCAGACTGCAACAGTGACCATAATCCTGTAAAAAAATCAAACTAATTACATCCTGACAAATAAAGATTGAGAAAAATCTTTACTGATAGTTAAAATATTCATCATCATCATCAGGTGCCCTGCCGCATGGCGTTGGCGATCATGGACTTCCATCTGTCTCTATCTCTTGTTGCCCCAAGCATTTCCTCCACCCTCCTCGTCCTCAGCCACTCTGCAAGTCCGTCTAGCATCTTCTCCCTCGGTCTACCTGGTGCTCTCTTTCCCTCCAGCTTTCCCGTTGTGACCAGGTGCTCCAATTCCCCTTTCCTCATAAAATAGCCTATAAATGTTGCCTGTCTTTTCCTAATCTTCCTTATGAATGATCTACTTGTGTCTGCTCCATTAAGACTGTCTCGTTTGTTTTCTTTGCTGTCCATGGAACTCTCAACATTCTTCTGAGAAACCACATCTCGGCTGCCTCGATCTTGTTCTGGTTTTGCTTGTTGACTGTCCACGCCTCACATCCGTGCAACAGTATTGGTTCTATATAACATTCAAGGACTCTCTTCCTGGTGTTAATTGATAGGCATTTGTTGGTAAGAATGCTTGTCATCTTTTTGAATGCTGTTTTGGCTTGGCCGATTCTTCTGATGTGCATCTGCCGTCTGATGAAATGATCGTTCCCTGGGATTTAAACTTATCAACCTGTGTCAAGGTTGTGCCATTTGCTGTTATTTTGCATAAGGGGATTTCATGTTTTACTGATCACCATGTCTTCAGTCTTCCTGCTGTTTAGTTCCAACCCTTACCTTTGCTTTCTATTTCTAGTATATTCACAAGGTTTTGTAGGTCCCTTTCATTTTCTGCAATTAGCACCGTGTCATCTGCGTATCGAATGTTGTTTATCATTTTCCCTCCAACGTTTAATCCAGGGTCTTCTTCTAGGTTTCTCATGACGTTTTCGCTGTAAAGTGAAAACAGATCTAGTGACAAAACACAACCCTGTCTGACTCCTCTTTTGATGTTTTGGAAAGAGCTTATATTGTTTTCTATTCTCATTGCAGCTGTTTCTTCCCAGTACATATTTTTGACTATTCGTAGATCTTTTCCATCAACATTGAGTCTCTCCAGTTGGTTGATCAATTCTTCATGTCTTACCCGATCGAAAGCCTTGGTATAGTCAACAAAGCATAAATACAAATCCTTATTCATCTGAATTGACCTCTCTATGATAGTTCTTATGATGTATATGGCATTAATAGTTCCTTTCCCTTCCACAAATCCACACTGTTCTTCTGCTATTTCTCTTTTGATTCTGTTCGTTGTCCTCATCATGATTATTCTTAACAGGATT
>CM060312.1:20506337-20511337 GCA_030674185.1 Monoplex corrugatus
ACGCATGGACACACACACATACAGGCACGCAATACAAGCATATACACAAACATAACATAAATAATGATACTGTATTTGACTATATGTACAATGCAGTGTTTACTATCTTGAGACAGTGAACAAAATGTCTATGTGAATACATTGGGATGCTCTTATAATTCAAAAGACAGTCTTTATGTCAGTAGCTTTCTTACCCCTACGAAAGTAGATTCCCCCCACCCCAAATTTTAACCAGGAGCAATACTCTTTACGTGCACTTAAGTGCTTACTACACAAAACAGTTTTATGTTTTATGGTAAGGATTTGAACCCAGACCAAAGCTCTCGGTCTGAGAGAGGAAGGAAGGGGGAGAAAAACCTACTCACCTGACCAGTTGCTGTGGTGTAGTGGTTAGGGAAAGGACTTCCCAGGGGAGAAAAACCTACTCACCTGACCAGTTGCTGTGGTGTAGTGGTTAGGGAAAGGACTTCCCAGGGAGAAAAAACCTACTCACTTGACCAGTTGTTGTGGTGTAGTGGTTAGGGAAAGGATTTCCCAGGGGAGAAAAACCTACTCACCTGACCAGTTGCTGTGGTGTAGTGGTTTAGCGTAAAGGACTTCCGACTGAAAGGTTGTGAGTTCGAATCCCCATCGGTCCTGTCAAAATCGTTATGGTATTTTTCGGCCCCATCTAGTTTCTGACCAGAGTTGAGTGTGCTGTGAGCTCTCTGGGAAGACTAGTACCATACACAGTCGAGTTCCATCCACTTCAAAGATGCGTCGTTGAAAGTGTTGCTCAAATCTCTTGACCAACATTGCAGGTGTCTATATTCGAGCTATATGCAAAATAAAAGCAAAATGGCACAACCTTGACACAGGTTGATAAATTTAAATACATGGGAATGATCATTTCATCAGACGGCAGATGCACATAAGAAATAGCCGGCAGAATCGGCCAAGCCGAAACTGCATTCAAGGAGATGACAAGCATTCTTACCAACAAATGCCTATCAATTAACATCAGGAAGAGAGTTCTTGAATGTTATATAAAACCAGTACTGTTGTACGGATGTGAGGCGTGGACAGTCAGCAAGCAAAGCCAGAACAAGATTGAGGCAGCCGAGATGTAGTTTCTAGGAAGAATGTTGAGGGTTCCATGGACAGCAAAGAAAACAAACGAGACAGTCTTAATGGAGGCAGACACAAGTAGATCATTCATAAGGAAGATTAGGAAAAGAAGGCAACATTTGTAGGCCATTTTATGAGGAAAGGGGATTTGGAGCACCTGGTCACAACGGGAAAGCTGGAGGGAAAGAGAGCACCAGGTAGACCGAGGGAGAAAATGCTGGACGGACTTGCAGAGTGGCTGAGGACGAGGAGGGTGGGGGAGATGCTTGGGGCAACAAGAGATAGAGACAGATGGAAGTCCATGATCGCCAACGCCATGCGGCAGGGCACCTGATGATGATGATATTCGAGCTTGGTATATTCGGGCTTGGTTGACGCCAGAATAGATTTTGAAAATAAACTTACAGTACGGCCTTGTCACGCTGTCTCTGTCCAGAATAGAAATATATAGTACTGTGACTACCATTGCCGTCCTCATTATCATAATAGCATTGTGAAATGGTGTCCACATTTTACGACCAATAATATGGCGTACGAAATGGGATGTCAACCACAACCAACCAACCAACACAACCAACCAACCAACCAACCAACCAACCAACCAACCAACCAACAACAACAACCAACCAACCAACAACCAACCAACCAACCAACAACCAAACAACCATCCAACAACCAACCAACATCCAACCAACCAACCAACCAACCAAACCAACCAACCAACCAACCAACAAAACCAGCAAAAAAGAACAACCAACACACACACCAACCAAACAAGCAAAGCAAAACCAACACCAACAAGAAAGAAAGAAAAAAAAAAGCAAGAACAAAGGGAAGAAAGAAAGAAAAGAAAGAAAGACGTAAAAAACAAGCAACAACAAGCAAACAAAATGCTATAAATATGTTTATAGCTGCCCCCTCCCTCTCTCTCTCTCTCTGACCTAGAATCAGACCGGAGACTTCTCGTTTCCAAGTAGGTAATCCCTACCACCTAGACCCCCATTCTTCTAGCGCTATTATATGCCACGTCTTGAGGATCCAACTCACAGCCTCCTGTGTTTTCAGCCCGGCGCTTCTGACTGACTGAATTAAAAAAAAAACACAACGAACAAACAAACAAATGAACAACAAACAAACAACAACAAACAAAAGAAAAAAAAAAGGCCGATCCTGTTTACTTCACACATCTTAACTTTGAATGTGTGAATAACTTTGATGGTGTCTGCATTGCGTTTCATATTCACACACCACCACCACCCACCCAACCCCACCCCACCCCACCCCACCCCCTCCCGCCATTTCCATCCCCACCCCCGCCCCCGCCCCCGCCCCCGCCCCCAACCTATTTCAAGAAGTTCTCATAGAATCTTCCGTTAGCTTAATTAAGAAATAATATACCAGGCAAGTGTTATCACGAGAAACATACAATATATATGACGCTGTTATTCAAACTCATTTGGACTCACTGCGCAAATTATACATAATCAGACTTTTCAAATGGAGGACGGAGAAGCCAATGTTGGCAAAAAGGTGGGTCAAGCACTCAAGGAAACCACCCAAGAGTACAACGCACACATTTCCATTGTCACAGTTCAAATTACCGTGCAGAACTTGGTGGTCTGTCTGTAGGCCATACATAGTGAGACTCGACTCGGGGCTAGACATATGTATGTATCTGATGATGAGTTCCTTCGTGACTTCTTGCAGTCTTGTTGCTGGTCTGGTTTGTTGTTATTGCTGACATAGATATGGGCCAACCGTCTGCTGGCTTTTTGTCTGTGTCTGTGCACAATGCTTCGGCCTCGCTGTCTCTGGCTTTGGCTCTGTCTTTGGCTCGCTCTCTCTCTCTCTCTGTGTCTGTTTCTTTCTGTCTGTCTGCTCTCTCTTCATCTCTCTCCTCCTCTCTCTCCTCTCTCCTCTCTCTCTCTCTGTCTGTTTCTTTCTGTCTGTCTGTCTCTCTCTTCACCTCTCTCTCTCTCTCTCTCTGCCTCTGTCTGTCTGTCTGTCTCTCTTTGTATTTCTCTTTGTCTCGCTTCTGTCTCTGTC
The DNA here is from genome assembly GCA_030674185.1 of Monoplex corrugatus. Classification (NCBI taxonomy): domain Eukaryota; kingdom Metazoa; phylum Mollusca; class Gastropoda; order Littorinimorpha; family Ranellidae; genus Monoplex; species Monoplex corrugatus. The sequence continues at coordinate 20,509,491 of CM060312.1, forward strand.
TGTCTGTTCTGTCTCTTCTTTCTCTCTGTCTCTTTCATTCTCTCTGTCTCCCTCTGTCTCCGTCTCTCTCTCTCTCTTTCTCCCTTTCTTTCTCTCTCTCTTTCTCTGTCTCTTTCTTTCTGTCTCTCTGTCTGTGTCTGTGTGTCTCTCTCTGTCTCTGTTTCTGTGTCTCTCTCCCTTTCTTCTCTCTGTCTCTGTCTCTCTGTCTCTGTCTCTCTCTCTCTCTCCAGTCTCTCGCTCTCTCTGTCTCTCTCACAGTTTGACCCCCCCCCCCCTCGATCTCTGTCTTGTGTTTTGCACCGATCTCATGTCACTGCCCCCCCCCCCCATTCAGTTCAGTTCTCCAGTACGTCTCCCAAATCCACCCAAAACTGACAACACCACAGGAGCAGGATATATAGCTCCACAAGAGCAGGACAAACTCCACAAGAGCAGGACATATAACTCCACAAGAGCAGGACATATAACTCCACAAGAGCAGGACATATAACTCCACAAGAGCAGGACATAACTCCACAAGAGCAGGACATATAGCTCCACAGAGCAGGACATATAACTCCACAAGAGCAGGAAATATAACTCCACAAGAGCAGGACATATAACTCCACAAGAGCAGGACATATAACTCCACAAGAGCAGGACATATAACTCCTCAAGAGCAGGACATATAACTCCACAAGAGCAGGACATATAACTCCACAAGAGCAGGACGTATAACTCCACAAGAGTAGGACATATAACTCCACAAGAGCAGGACATATAACTCCACAAGAGCAGGACATATAACTCCACAAGAGCAGGACATATAACTCCACAAGAGCAGGACATATAACTCCACAAGAGCAGGACACATAACTCCACAAGAGCAAGACATATAACTCCACAAGAGCAGGACATATAACTCCACAAGAGCAGGACACGGGACATATAACTCCACAAGAGCAGGACATATAACTCCACAAGAGCAGGAATATAACTCCACAAGAGCAGGACATATAACTCCACAAGAGCAGGACATATAACTCCACAAGAGCAGGACACGGACATATAACTCCACAAGAGCAGGACATATAACTCCACAAGAGCAGGACATATAACTCCACAAGAGCAGGACATATAACTCCACAAGAGCAGGACACATAACTCCACAAGAGCAGGACATATAACTCTACAAGAGCAGGACATATAACTCCACAAGAGCAGGACATATAACTCCACAAGAGCAGGACATATAACTCCACACGAGCAGGACATATAACTCCACAAGAGCAGGACACGGGACATATAACTCCACAAGAGCAGGACACGGGACATATAACTCCACAAGAGCAGGACACATAACTCCACAAGAGCAGGACATATAACTCCACAAGAGCAAGACATATAACTCCACAAGAGCAGGACATATAACTCCACAAGAGCAGGACATATAACACCACAAGAGCAGGACATATAACTCCACAAGAGCAGAACATATAACTCCACAAGAGCAGGACATATAACTCCACAAGAGCAGGACACGGGACATATAACTCTACAAGAGCAGGACACATAACTCCACAAAGCAGGACATATAACTCCACAAGAGCAAGACATATAACTCCACAAGAGCAAGACATATAACTCCACAAGAGCAGGACATATAACACCACAAGAGCAGGACATATAAATCCACAAGAGCAGGACATATAACTCCACAAGAGCAGGACATATAACTTCCAAAGAGCAGGACATATAACTCCACAAGAGCAGGACACGGGACATATAACTCCAAAAGAGCGGGACACATAACTCCACAAGAGCAGGACATATAACTCCACAAGAGCAGGACATATAACTCCACAAGA
>CM060312.1:20531337-20546337 GCA_030674185.1 Monoplex corrugatus
GTCGTTACTCTGGGTCGACCCGTGTGACGCCTTTCCTGGACTGCTCCAGTCTCATTGAAGCGCTCCAGCAGTCTCTGGATTGTGGAATGCGACACTTCAAGTCGTCTAGCAACTTCCCGCTGCACTAGGCCTTCATCAAGCAGAGCGAGGGCTCTCCCCCGCTGCTCATCCGTCATCCGTCGTCTTGCAAGCATGGTTAAAACAACCAAGAACGGGTCCTTTTTATCCTCGTCTGCGGGCAACTTTGGCTGGAGTAGTGTTCAAAAAGGGCTTGCCTTGCACGTGCAAAGCGAATTTTGTCGCTACCTTGCCTGCGTCGTCAGAGAGACCCTGCTGAAGATTCGACAATTTCGTGTGGAAATTGTCTTCCTTGGGCCGCCCATTGCAAATCGGCAAATCCCCAAACACGTGCCAAAAGGAAACTGCAATGTTGTCTGAGCTCTTATCCATTCAGTTACGGCACCGAATTGGAGAAAAGAGTAAGAGAAAATAGGTTATTTCTCCTTTCAAAAATTGACTCAAAAACGTTCCTGGCCCTTCAATAATGACGTGTAGTATATATATGTATGTGTGTGTGTGTGTGTGTGTGTGTGGGCGCTCTGCACGCGCACGCGCATGCGTGTGGGCGTGTTTGTTTTGTTTGTTTGTTTGTTTTGCAAACGCGTGCTGGCGTAGACATAAAACTGATATACGCACGTTTAGCCTTCTGCTCTGAGCTATCACCATCTGAAATCATAAGGATATGGATGAAGTTGATCCGGTGAAGCTGGAATGTAAGGTTACTGGTGCCAGGAGTCTGTGACACATATGGTTGCTTCGGACAGACGACATAGAGAAACGCAGGTGGACAGAGATGCATGATGAGACTGCAAACTGGGTGATGTAAGAGCTAGGTTAACACTCTAGGGAGACCCAGGTTATAAGTGAATTTCAGAATCCAACAAAATGAATAGATTAATAATTTCATTTAATAATAGGGTCACAACTTGCGAAATGCCTCAGACGTCTGTTGTTATGTTTATAGAGTATGTTTTTCGTACCTGCTTTGTTTCTTTTTTGTTTGTTTTTCTTCTTGTTCTTGATCTTGATCTTATTCTTGTTCTTCTTTTTCTTCTTCTTCTTTTCTTCTCCTCCTCCGCCTCTTCCTCCGCCTCTTCCTCCGCCTCTTCCTCCGCCTCTTCCTCCGCCTCTTCCTCCGCCTCTTCCTCCTCCTCCTCCTCCTCCTTCGTCTTCTTCGTCTTCTTCGTCTTCTTCGTCTTCTTCGTCTTCTTCTTCTTCTTCTTCGCATTCTTCTTCTTCTTCTGACTCTTCTTCTTCTTCTTCTTCTTCTTCTTCTTCTTCTTCTTCTTCTTCTTCTTCTTCTTCTTCTTCTTCTTCTTCTTCTTCTTCTTCTCCTCCTCCTCCTCCTCCTCCTTCTTCTTCTCGTCTTTGATTATTTTTCTGAGTTCTTGTCAAATGGAGAGAGGGAGGGAGAGAGAGAAGGACCGAGTGTTTATATTTGAGTGTGTGTGTGTGTGTGTGTGTGTGAGTGTGTGTGTATGTGTGTGTGTGTATGTGTGTGGGGTGTGTGCGTGTGTGTGTGTGTGCGTGCGTGTGTGTATGCGTCTTTATGCTGTACATCTGTATCTGTGTGCATCTGTATCTCTGTGTCCCCGTGCCCATAAATGGCTATGTTTCTCCGAGATGTGTTTGTGAACACATTCTGCCAGCATACATTTCTCAGCTGTTCATATCAGGTGTATTCTCAATCATATTTGGGTACCAGCAGAATGACTTGAATGGGCATTCATTTTCTTTCGCCTTTCTTTTTGTTGTTGTTGTCTTCTTTTTCCTATCAACTGGAGGTGTGTGTGTGTGTGTGTGTGTGTGTGTGTGTGTGTGTGTGTGTGTGTGTGTGTGTGTGTGTGTGTGTGTAATAGTGTGTGTGTGTGTGTGTGTGTGTGAGTGTGTCTGTGTGAGTGTGTCTGTGTGTCTGTGTGTCTGTGTGTCAGTTTGCACGTGTGTTTCTGCATATCATGTGTGTGTGTGTGTGTGTGTGTGTGTGTGTATGTGTGTTTGTGTATGTGTGTTTGCGTATGTGTGTGTATGTGTGTGTGTATGTGTGTGTATGTGTGTGTATGTGTGTGTGTATGTGTGTGTATGTGTGTGTATGTGTGTGTGTGTCTGTCTGTGTCTGTGTGTTAGTTTGCATGTGTGTTTTAGCATATCAGTGAGAGAGAGAACAAACTGAAACTGAAACTGAAACTGTTTATTGTCATTACCCGAAAAGGTCTTTTGACAAGGGGGATAACAATTTTCCAGTAGTGCGACACATAATCCACTCTTTGTATGTGCGCAAATTCTTCACACATAATCAAAAAAAATATCGAACATCCATTCCTTGAACAGTCAAACATATTCAAATCATATATAATGAACAATCATCCATTTTACCACTACTACATAATGCAAAGAAAACAACAACAAAAAATATCAGAACAGTGTTCCCACATTCAGGCCAATAATTTGTCTAGGTTTAGACAAACCAAAATCTTTTTCACACACCCACACCCACTCACACGCATCCATATACGCTCACACGCGGGCGCGCGCTCGTGCGCACACACACACACATCAAAACTGTAATATGATGAAACATCTGGGCTAGACCACCCAAACCTTACATTTAGTAATAATAATATAATCTTCACATAACTGCCCCAAAATACTCTGTTAACAAGGGACATCACTATGCCTTTTATTTATTTGTTTTTTGGTTTGTTTGTTTTTTTTGTTTTTGTTAACATGTATAGTAGACCCTTAAGTGTCTATATACCCTTTCAATATCCACTTCTAACATATTCTACAAATATACCATTATTTTCATATTATTAGCTACTCTTAAATTATCGGCAAACAAAGCAAAATAAAGCAAATGAAAACAGCTCTTTACAAAACAGAGTCTATAATAAAGCGGCTTCTTTTGGAGTTAACGTGATATAGCCCACATCAGTCAAAAGAGATTAAATTAATCCCAGTATGATATTGTCTAGCACTATTGTCGGGCTTGTAAGTGTTTATGTCTTATTTTTTGTGCTTCCGCAATGTATAGTGCCACTGATTTGATTATGACTTCGTCATCAGATGACAAAATAGATACAACATCTTGTCTTTTGGCCATGTCGGATTCAAAAACTTTGCATTTTCCACGTATTGTGTCAAAAATTTGGCATTGGAATAAAAAGTGTTTTTCATTATCGACATTGTTTCCACATAAGGGGCAAGGATATACTGTGGACGTCCCAGGTTGAAACCAACTTTTATTTGCATTGAAACCAAGTGTTCTTAATCTAAATCTTGCGTAATTAGTTCTTTGCCATTTATCCGTAACAACACTGAGATATTTTTCGGTTTGAAAAACATCTTTAAATGAGAAGAACCAACTATATTTTTCTTTGTTTTCCATATCTGAGTGCCAATTTTGTTTAAACGAACAAATAAGCCTGTCTTTAAATTCATTAATAAACTGACACTCATTTCCTACTCCCTGGGACAACCACACGATTCCAAACCCAAGTTCTGATAAAGCCTTTTTTACCTGATAGGCCCAGTTCTGTTTTCCTATTTCCATTTGAGTAACCATCATTTCATATGCCTGTTTACATAACCGAGATTGTGGAAGCCTTAACAATTTCAACCAGTATTTAATACTCTTCACAAAGGTTCTAATGTATAAAGGATATCTTCCAATTTCTCCATATAAAACAGTATTAGAAGAGTGAATTGGTACAGCCAAAAAACGTTTTATAGCATATGTATGCACTTTTTCCATATGTGGATTTACAGTAAGACCCCATACTTCAGCTGCATATGTAAGTAAAGGTTCTATCTGTGTATCAAACATTTTCCAATATAAATTACAATCAATAGAATTGAGCTTCCGTAAGGATTTTAGAATTTCAATAACACCTTTTTTCCCTTTATTACAAGATTCTTCCCATGCATAATTTAAACTTAATTTTGTCGAAAATATTATTCCTAAGTATTTATAAGAATTAACAACTTTAACCTCGTTAATTCCATAGAACCATTTTTCGTGTTTTGATAAATGTCCACCCTTCCTGAAAATCATAATATTAGTTTTATCCATGTTAACTGTTAAAGCTAGTCGATCCGATTCTTCCTTTAAGACATTTAACTGGTTTTGTAAGCCTTTGACTGTACCAGAGAGAAGAACAACATCGTCTGCAAACAGCAATAGGAATATCTCAATAACCCCAGGGATAATTTGAATGCCATGCCTGCCTTTTCTTGACAGTTCCACTGCTAATTCATTAATGAAAAATGAAAACAATTGAGGACTCAATTGACACCCCTGTTGCACTCCTTTAGGGCATTCAAAATAATCTGAATATACACACTTCTCACGCACGCATGCAAACACTGAGTTATAAACTCCTCTTAGGGCCATATATAATTTTCCATTCACACCACTTTTACGTAATATATTCCAAAGATTATTACGATTCACAGAATCGAATGCCTTCCTAAAATCCACAAATGCAACATAAAGTTTTCTTATTTAAAAGTAAATGCTTCTGCACAAGGGAGTAAAGTGTGAAAATATGATCAATTGTACTGTATTTTGCTCTAAATCCAGCTTGTTCTTCAACTATTTTCTCTTCTTTTTCTGCCCACTTTGTTAATCTCTTATTCAAAATATATGTATAAACTTTACTCACTATACTTGTTAGAGCGACTCCTCTATAATTATCTGGATTATTCACATCTCCTTTTTTATGAATTGGGATTATTATGGACTTTGCCCATTCTGACGGAAAAATGCCATTATCAAAAAGCTTGTTACATAAATGGACAAGGAAATCAATTACATTAGCATTTGCATGTTTTAACATTTCGCTGATTATTTGATCTGGTCCTGCGCTCTTTCCTGCTTTCAAATGCCTGATACTCGCAGTCACTTCTTCTTTAGTTATAGGCTCATTGAAAAGGGGCTCAAAATTATTTTCTTCCTCTACTATATTACTCTCTTGTGCAGTATTTCCCCCGATATCATTGAAAACACTGCAGAAATGATTGTACCATTGTTCAATAGAGATTTCATTGTACACAAAGGCCTTTCTATTAACAGATCTTATTATTGACCAGAATGTCCTGGAGTCATTGATGGAATCTTTGAGTGTTCTTATTTTCTTATCTTCGTATTCCCTTTCTTTCGTTTTCCTTAGTTTAACATACTCTTTTCGTGATATGACATATGCTTCTCTTTTTTCTTTTTTTTCTTTTTCTGTTTTGCATCTCTGGAATCTTTTCAGTAGCCTCTTAACTTCTTGTTTCTTTCTTTCACATTCCTTATCAAACCAATAATTCTGTTTCTTTTGTCCTTGTCTCACTGTTCGTACCATACACGCAGCTGCCCCGCATAAAGCCTTAGTAAACTGCTCTGAACTGTCATTCACATTATAATCTAACAAACCGAAAGCTGTCTGTAGACAATTGTTGAACTCAGAACCATCAAGCTCTTGTACAAATAAACTTGCTAATTCTTCAGACCATACAATTTTTTCTTCCCCTTGTTGTCTTGCACTTTCTACATATGTATGATTATTTCCCCTTTTCCATATTACCTCAACAGGTAATGGCGGCGAATAGCAGCTGTTTTGAGTTGCTGTGTATACTTTTCTCCATGACAGTGTTTTGATGATCTGTATCAAACAGCTATCCTGTGCAGTGCTTCAGTGATAGTCCCATGTGAGAGACAGTGCAGGAAAATGGTGGGCATTGAAGTGTGGAGAGCTGCTATCGGCATTTTCTGTGGACATTTCAAATCTGGGTCAAGAAGGTGTGCTCGAAAAAGTTTGAGGTGCGTGCAGGTGAGCAAGGCCAGTGTCAATAACACAGTCTGGTCATCTTTGGATATTCTTGTCGCCTTTGTGGTATTTATTGCATTTGTGACATTCATTGACAGTTTCTTTTGTAATGCACATGAAATGTTGTCATTTAAAATGGCAAGACAAGCTGAACAAGAAAAAATAAAAGGAACAAGACTGGGGGCAGAAGAGGAGATATGTGTCACCGACGGTGTATGTCAGGTAGCCATGCACGTGCCATTGCTTTTCTCGGCCGTGTGCGTGCAGCACATCGTGTTTTGCGTGAGAAGGCTGCTCCTCTGCGGTGACATAGAGACAAATCCCGGCCCTATCACTGACAGTACCACACACACAGAGGACGGAAATGATAACATGGTTGACAGACTCATGCAAGTGATGCAGCAACAGTTCTCTGAGCAAACCAAATTGATAAGGAATGATCTTGGAGAGATCAAAGACGAGCTACGTCAAGTGAAAGAACGATGTGAGGAAATCAACAACAGGTGCAACAGACTGGAGAAAGATCACAGAAACCTGACGGAGACAGTGACAGATATGAGTGGCGACATACAACAACTGTTCCAGGAATCTAATGATGAGAAAGAGGAAATACAACAACTCACAGAGACAATCAGGGATATGAGACACGATGTTGCCCAATTAAAGTCAGACACAGACAGGTTAGAAGATTTTTCACGAAGAGATAATTTACGTTTTTTCGGGATTTCTCAGCAAGAATCTAGGGAAACGTTTGACTCATGTGCAACCGCAGTTATTGACGTTCTCAATAGTATTGACGACCCTAAAGTCTGGACTACTGATGACATCGTACGAGCACATCGAACTGGACAGACAAGACAAGGGCAACCCAAACAAATGATAGTCAAATTCACCAGGTGGAGAGACAAAATGCTGATTATTACAAACAGAGACATACGACGAAAACTACAGGTATCAGGGTCGCAAACGACCTAACAAGAACACAGGCACAAATCGTTGCAAGAGCACGTAGTGAAGGCAAAAGAGCATACTTCCAAAAGGGACAATTGGTGATTGGACCAAGACCACCAGAACAGCGATCTTATGCTCAGATTGTGGAGAGAGAGAGAGAGAGAGAGAGAGGTGTGTGTGTGTGTGTATGTATATGCGCGCGTGCGCGCGTGCGTGCGTTCGCGCGTGCGTGCGTGCGTGCGTGTATGTGTGTGTGTGCGTCTTTCTTTCTTTTTTCTTTGTCCTTTTCCTTTCTTTGTTACGTTCTTTTTACATGTATGTCTGTCCGTCTTTTCTTCTTTCTTTTTCCCTCTCATTTATGTCTTACCCCTTTCATTCTTATTATCTGTTCTTCTCTCTTTGTGTATCTGTCTCTGTCTCTGTCTGTCTGTCTCTGTCTGTCTCTCTGTCTCTGTCTGTCTGTCTCTGTCTTCTGTCCCTCTGTCTCTGTCTGTCTGTCTCTGTCTGTCTGTCTCTGTCTGTCTCTCTGTCTCTGCTGTCTCTCTGTCTGTCTGTCCTCTGTCTGTCTCTGTCTTCTCTGTCTGTCTCTGTCTGTCTCTGTCTGTCTGTCTGTCTCCCTCTCTCTCTCCCCCCCTCTCTCTCTGTTACGTTCCTCCAGATGTAACACAGAACAAGACAGAGATGAGGTGAGTATGGCGGTTCCCTACCCTCAGTTCCAGTTTTGGTAACAGTGACAACGGACCAATTCAAACAACGATCTCTCTGATTGCTGACTAAGTATTAGACTGCTGACTAAGTACATGTATTATTACACTGCTGACTAAGTATTGGACTGCTAAGCATTAGACTGCTGACGAAGTACTGCTAACTAAGTATTACACTGCTGACTAAGTACTGCTGACTGAGTATTGCTGGCTTAGTATTAGACTGCTGACTAAGTACTGCTGACTAAGTATTACACTGCTGATAAGTACTGCTGACTAAGTATTACACTGCTGATAAGTACTGCTGACTAAGTACTGCTGACTAAGTATTAGACTGCTGACTAAGTACTGCTGACTAAGTATTAGACTGCTGACTAACTATTAGACTGCTGAGTAAGTACTGCTGACTAAGTATTAGACTGCTGAGTAAGTACTGCTGACTAAGTATTACACTGCTGATAAGTACTGCTGACTAAGTACTGCTGACTAAGTATTAGACTGCTGACTAAGTACTGCTGACTAAGTATTAGACTGCTGACTAAGTACTCCTGACTAAGTATTAGACTGCTGACTAACTATTAGACTGCTGAGTAAGTACTGCTGACTAAGTATTAGACTGCTGAGTAAATACTGCTATAAGTATTAGACTGCTGACTAAGTACTGCTGACTAAGTGTTAGACTGCTGACTAAGCCTTGCTGACTAAGTATTAGACTGCTGACTAAGCATTGCTGACTAAGTATTAGACTGCTGATTAAGCATTACTGACTAAGTATTAGACTGTTGACTAAGTACTGCTGACTAAATATTAGACTGCTGACTAAGTACTGCTGACTAAGTATTATACTGCTGACTAAGTACTGCTCACTAAGTATTAGACTGCTAAGTACTGCTGACTAAGGATTAGACTGCTGACGAAGTACTGCTGACTAAGTATTAGACTGCTGACTAAGTACTGCTGACTAAGTACTGCTGACTAAGTATTAGACTGATGAATAAGTGCTGCTAAGTATTAGAATGTTGACTAAGTATTAAACTGCTAATACTGCTGACTAAGTATTAAACTGCTAAGTACTGCTGACTAAGTATTAGACTACTAAGTATTAGACTGCTGATTAAGTATTAGACTACTAAGTATTAGACTGCTGACTAAGTATCAGGCTGCTGACTAAGTATTAGACTACTGACTAAGTATTAGACTGCTGATTAAGTATTAGACTGCTGACTAAGTAATAGACTGCTAACTAAATATTAGACTGCTGACTAAGTATTAGGCTACTGACTAAGTATTAGGCTTCTGACTAAGTATTAGGCTTCTGACTAAGTAATGGACTGCTGACTAAATAATAGACTGCTGACCAAGTAATATACTGCTGATTAAGTATTAGGCTGATAAGTATTAGGCTGCTACGTATTAGACAGCTGACTAAGTCTTAGACTGCAGATTAAGTATTAGACTGCTGACTAAGTATTGGACTGCTGACTAAGTACTGCTGACGAAGTATTAGACTGCTAAGTATTAGACTACTAAGTATTAGGCTGCTGACTAAGTATTAGGCTGCTGACTAAGTAATAGACTGCTGATTAAGTATTAGGCTGCTGACTAAGTATTAAGCTGCTGACTAAGTAATAGACTGCTGATTAAGTATTAGACTGCTAAGTATTAGGCTGCTGACTAAGTGTTAGACTGCTGACTAAGTAATAGACTGCTGACTAAGTATTAGGCTGCTGACTAAGTAATAGACTGCTGACTAAATAATAGACTGCTGACTAAGTATTAGACTGCTACGTATTATACTGCTAAGTATTAGACTGCAGATTAAGTATTAGATTGCTGACTAAGTATAGACTGCTGACTAAGTACTGCTGACTAAGTATTAGACTGCTGACTAAGTATTAGACTACTAAGTATTAACTGCTGACTAAGTATTAGACTGCTGACTAAATATTAGACTGCTGACTAAATATTAGATTGCTAAGCATTAGACTGCTAAGTATTAGACGCTGACTAAATATTATACTACTAAGTATTTTCTGACTAAGTATTAGACTGCTGACTAAGTATCAGAGTGCTAAGTATTAGACTGCTAAGTATTAGAGTGCCGACTAAGCTTTAGACCGTTAAGTATTAGACTGCTGACTAAGAGTTAGACTGCTAAGTATTAGACTGCTGACTAAGCATTACACCTTGTCTGATCTTTTATTGGCTTCTGTCTTGTCTCCATGGCGGAGAAAGGTGCATTCTGATCACTTGTCTGCTCTGGGATAAACAGAGGGGGTTGGAGATGGGGGATAGGGGTTGGGGGTTGGGGGGTTGGGGTGGGGGTGGTGAGGGAACGATATCAGTGCCAGGGTCAATAGAAGGATAAGTAGGGCAAGAAAGTTTGGCATTTGATGTGTCCGGGTAATGAAAAGAAGATCCAGTCGTCTGCCGTTGGGTGTGTGGACATTCTACATTTGGATGGGGAAGATGGCGCTCTGAAGATAAGGTAACCGGTCCGAGTTCAAAACAGGCAAACGACATATACGTTTGTAAAACAAATACATGGATAACTGGATATACACATAAATAACGGATGGACGGACAGTTGTAAAAATATATACATAAATAGATAAATAAATAAACAAGTGAATAAACAGATAGATAGATAGATAGATAGATAGATAGATAGATAGATACATACATACATACATACATACATACATGAATGAAAAGAAAAATAAACAAACAAACAAACATATAAATGAATGAATGAATGGATGAATGAATGAATGAATGAATGAATGAATGAATGAATAAATACACGAATAAATAAATGACTGAAAGAATAAATACGAAAGAAAAATGAAATATCAAGCCACATTAGAATATTATCTTTTCATATGGATTTGAGAAAAAAACAACAAAAAAAACAAACAAACAAACAAACAAAAAACAAAAACCAAAAAAAACTCCATGCTCGATCAGTACAGAGTCTGTGGTGTAGCTCAACACGCCGCTATCGTGGAATCGGTCTTAGTTATAATTTCTTTCAAAAGGATGCAAATGTATGCAATTCTTTAGACCGAGTCCTGATGTACTGAACTACTTGTCAGTGAGCCCTGTCCATTCAAACGTATCTGTGTAGCCTAGTTGTTAGTCAAATAATTGTGAAGATGTGGGCGTTGGCGCATTGCATTTGTGTAGCCTAGTTGCTAGTCAAATAATTGTGAAGATGTGGGCGTTGGCGTATTGCATTCATTAACCTATTTTCTTTTATTGGTTGCTTTGCGCTGTGTGGTACAAGAAAAAAGGTGTTGAGGACTGTAGTGATGCTGCTGCTTGTAGTGGTGAATAATAATAATAATAATAATACAATATTTATATAGCGCAAAATCTCGATAAAAATCAAATCTAAGCGCTGAACACACTTACCACGCGCGTACCACACGCACAACACACTACAATGGCTAAGTGAAGATGAAGAAGAAGAAGAAAGAGAAGAAGATAATGACAAAGATGGTTGTGATAATGATGATGATTACTCAGTAGTTCATCATAACCATCATTGTCGTAGAAGACGAAGAAGTAGTAGTAGAAGAAGAAGAAGAAAAAGAAAGAAAGAAAGAAAGAAAGATAGAAAATGAAAAAACAAACAACAAAAAAAAGAAAAAAGAAAAAGAAAAAGAGAAACACAAGAATAGCAAAACAACTACAACAACAACAACAACCCAAAAACAACAACAACAACAGACGGCGCTATGCGCCGCCGATGACGACGACAACAACAACAACAACAACAAAACTGACAACACAAAAGGCATAAAAGGAAAGCACTAGGGCACTTTAACGAGCAAATGTATCCATAGTCCTGTCTGGTAGGTATGCTTCACAGTCTTCAGTACGTGATCCGGAGGAGGATAGCATAAAAAGAAGACAGAAAGAAAACAAATGAAAGCAGAAGTCGAGGAAGGAGAAGAAGAAGAAGGAGGAGGAGGAGGAGGAGATGGAGAAGCAGAAAAAGAAGAAGAAGAACAAGAAAGTAGTAGTAGTAGTAGTAGTAGTAGTAGTAGTAGTAGTAGTAGTAGTAGTAGTGTAGTAGTAGTAGTAGTAGTAGTTGTTGTTGTTGTTTTGTTGTAGTAGTAGGAGAAGAAGAAGAAGAAGAAGAAAAAGAAGAAGAAGAATAAGAAGAAGAAGAAGAAGGAGGAGAAGAAGAAGAAGAATGCGAAGAAGAAGAAGAATGCGAAGAAGAATGCGAAGAAGAATGCGAAGAAGAATGCGAAGAAGAAGAAGAGAAGAAGAAGAAGAAGAAGAAGAAGAAGAAGAAGAAGAAGAAGAAGAAGAGTCAGAAGAAGAAGAAGAATGCGAAGAAGAAGAATGCGAAGAAGAAGAAGAATGCGAAGAAGAATGAAGAAGAATGCGAAGAAGAATGCGAAGAAGAATGCGAAGAAGAATGCGAAGAAGAAGAATGCGAAGAAGAAGAAGAATGCGAAGAAGAAGAAGAAGAAGAGTCAGAAGAAGAAGAAGAAGAAGAAGAGTCAGAAGAAGAAGAAGAAGAGTCAGAAGAAGAAGAAGAGTCAGAAGAAGAAGAAGAAGAAGAAGAAGAAGAAGAAGAAGAAGAAGAGTCAGAAGAAAAGAGAAGGTCAGAAGAAGAAGAAGAAGAGTCAGAAGAAGAGTCAGAAGAAGAGTCAGAAGAAGAGTCAGAAGAAGAAGAAGAAGAAGAGTCAGAAGAAGAGTCAGAAGAAGAAGAAGAGTCAGAAGAAGAGTCAGAAGAAGAAGAGTCAGAAGAAGAAGAAGAGTCAGAAGAAGAAGAAGAAGAAGAGTCAGAAGAAGAAGAAGAAGAAAGAAGAAGAAGAGTCAGAAGAAGAAGAAGAATGCGAAGAAGAAGAGTCAGAAGAAAGAAGAAGAAGAAGAGAAGAAGAAGAAGAAGAAGAAGAGTCAGAAGAAGAGTCAGAAGAAGAAGAAAGAAGAGAGTCAGAAGAGTCAGAAGAAGAAGAAGAAGAAGAAGAAGAAGAGTCAGAAGAAGAAGAGTCAGAAGAAGAAGAAGAAGAAGAAGAAGAAGAGTCAGAAGAAGATTCAGAAGAAGAGTCAGAAGAAGAAGAAGAGTCAGAAGAGTCAGAAGAGCAGAAGAAGAAGAAGAAGAAGAAGAAGAAGAGTCAGAAGAGTCAGAAGAAGAAGAAGAAGAAGAAGAAGAGTCAGAAGAAGAGTCAGAAGAGAAGAAGAAGAAGAAGAAGAGTCAGAAGAAGAGTCAGAAGAAGAGTCAGAAGAAGAAGAAGAAGAGTCAGAAGAAGAAGAAGAGTCAGAAGAAGAAGAAGAAGAAGAGTCAGAAGAAGAAGAGTCAGAAGAAGAAGAAGAAGAAGAAGAAGAGAAGAAGAAGAGAAGAAGAAGGAGAAGAATATGAAGAAGAAGAAGAAAGAGTCAGAAGAGTCAGAAGAAGAAGAAGAAGGAGAAGGAGAAGGAGAAGGAGAAGGAGAAGAAGAAGAAGGAGGAGGAGAAGAAGAAGAAGAAGAAGAAGATTTTAGTCTTAAGACGAAGACAATGACAATGACAATGACATCGATAATTTATTTGCAAACGATAGATACTGTAAGCTGAAAGTCATTTTTCGAATTTGCCATCGCTAATCTACATAATTATCTCTTCAGAAGACAGAAGAGGAGGAGAAGAAGAAGACTGGAATGTTGTGGGTTTGCATCCTTTAGGCCTGTCAAATCATTTGGGGATTTTTCGACCCTCAACAGGCTCCTAACCCTCAGTTAAGCGTGCTGTGGACTCATCAACTTCACGAATATGTGACCTCCCACCACGAAATCAGTCTTAACTAGCATTTTGGGTGTTTTGAGATATACATATCACTTGGAAAGTGTACATTTTAATGATGATTTTGGTACTTGAATAAAGCTTATACTAAAAAAAAATGTAGAAGTTATGTATGTTTAAAGTCATTAAGTTGTATGACGGCCATTCCTCAATTTGTGTGCTCTCCTACATATTTTCCTTAAATTTCTTTATTTGGTGGCTTTGACCCAGATTGTTTCTAATTTTCGCTGTCATTATCTGAAAGGTACACCAAAGAGCTTTCCGTCAGTATATTACATGTGCGGGTACTGTACAGGTTACGGTTCATAATAAGAGACAAAAAGAGGTACTTTTGGTAAGAAATAGCGTTCTTTCTGCTGCGATCACTTCATTAAAGTACCATTTTGAATTGATTTGTAATATCTTTTCAAGAAAAGAAATTCTGTGGGGGATAGATTATAGTGTACAGAAATCAATTTTGAGAAAAAGTCAAAACACCCCAGATTGACCCTCAGTCACTTTTACAGCTCCTAGTGCTGTTCGAATAACTACGAGTTAAGACTGATTTCGTGGTGGGAGGTCACATATGTTATTGATGGTGTTACTCAAACGTCTTGACCAACACCGTGGGTGTCCGTATCTCTCGGGTTTGATCCATATTATGGCCGGAATCGTAGAGTACATGTATACCCTATCACACAATATCATTCCAGAATTGACCTCATAGCATCATGACCACTATTTCCATTGTCATGCACTTATACAGCATTTGTGATTTTTTTCTTAGACTCCGTGATCATTGAGACAGAATGGAAGATGGGACAGACAATTTAAAAAAAAAAAAATAGAGGAAATGTGTTAGTAACAACCACAGCAGAAAAAGACGCAGGAGGTCAAAGAAGCCGAGAGAATTTTTTTTTTACAATATTTACAATATTTATTTATATAGCGCAAAATCTTGATAAAAATCAAATCTAAGCGCTGAACAGACACAGCCGCATGCACGCGCACACACATGCACGCACACACACACACACACACACACACACACACACACACACGTACATACACACACACACACACACACTACATACACACACACACACACACACACACACACACACACACACACACACACACACACACACACACACACACACACACACACACACACACCGGCTAAAAATGGGGAGAAAGAATAATAGCAATGGAAAATTATAGAGAGCATATTAGTAGTAGGCCTCCTTCGGTCATGACTGACCATGGACAAAGTACATCCGTTCTAATGTCTAGATGGGCTGTCTGCTTGGTCCAAGCAGCGTCGCCTGTGACTGTACAGACCAATGCGAGAGAGGCAGTCTCTGTCGCAGCGGTCGCATGTGTATGCTGATGCTGGTCTGTTGGCTGTCATCCCTTTTCTGCGAACTCGCTTTTCTGCTGCAGCAGCTGACAGTTTGTCCTCACCAATCCGCAGCTGTTTCTTGAGAGTAGTTCTCCAGCTGTTGCGGTCGTCTGCGAGGTCCTCCCAGGACTCAGTGTTGATCTCAAGCGCCTTCATGTCACGCTTGCAAACGTCTTTGTATCTCAGCTGTGGGCGCCAATGTTTCTCTGCCCTGTGGCAAGCTCACCATAAAGGATGTCTTTGGGATGCGACCATCTTCCATGCGGCGAACGTGGCCCAACCAGCGCAGCCGACG
>CM060312.1:20548837-20553837 GCA_030674185.1 Monoplex corrugatus
ACAACGTGATTGAAAAGTCAAGGTGCCTTTTCTTGGCTTGTCTAAAACATCCCATCCTGTATTGATTCATAGGAATCCCAGAGTGCAGAAAAATGCTGGTGAGTAGAGTGGTTCCAACATTTTGGTTTTCCTTCCCCCACATGTTTGAAATGTGGAGTTTGTTCAAGAGGATTCGTGGCACTCGGACAATCCCATATGCGTTCCATCCTAATGTGCTAGCAGTTACCTGGCAGACTCCCTAATCCTGCACGAAACTTGTGCGTTGACAAGATTTTGAAATGTGTGTGTGTGGGGGTGGGGGGTTGGAGAGAGAGGAGAGAGAGAGAGAGAGAGAGAGAGAGAGAGAGAGACAGAGAGAGACAGAGACAGAGACAGAGAGACAGACAGAGAAACAGACAGAGAGAGAGAGACAGAGAGACAGAGACAGAGAAACAGTGAGAGAGATAGAGACAGACAGAAACAAACAGAGACACACAGACACACACACACACGTACACAGACACACACACAGACAGGCAGACAGACAGAAACAGACAGAAACAAATAGAGACAGAGACAGAGACAGAGAGACAGAGAGAGACAGAGGAGAGAGGAAGAGAGAGTGACAGAGACACACAGACAGAGAGAGAGAGGGGAGAGAGAGAGAGAGAGAAAGAGAGAGAGAGAGAGAGAGAGAGAGAGAGAGAGAGAGAGAGAGAGAGAGAGAGAGAGAGAGGAGAGGACCTATGCAATGCTAAGTTGACACCATCACAATGATGGAAGCATTTAAGGATGGACGACAAACAGGCCATTTTTAATGTTGCGGGCTGGGATTGAACTCGAGATATGAAGTTTGGTTTTGGATTCAGGGCTCTATTTGAAAGAACCAACCAGCCCACGACTTAAAAAACATGTCTTTATGGTTCCGTTTCCGCATCAAGGCTTCTTCGTCTTTTCATCTCTAAATTTTAGAGGAAGCTGTTAAAATGTTTGACCGTTACGAAACCTGCCAACCCATAGCATACAAGATGGGTGGTTAAAAATAAGAAGGTGTGGGGGGGGGGGGGGGGGGGAGGTGCCCTGGGAACCACTTTTTTTACTCATATTCCTTGCTTTCTTATATATAAAATGACTTCAAATGCACAGATTTCAAATGAATGGCCCTAGAGAAATTTTGGAAGTTTGTGCAAAAGGGGCAAACTTACAGAAGCGTATGAAAAAGTTGAAATGGAAGAAAATTGCCTTCATTGAAACTTTTAAAGTTATACTTTGACCATTCATTCTTAGTATTGGCTGACGTTCCTTCGTAAAAAAGTAGTGTTTAGAGAAATCGACAGGAAATAAGAGTGTCAAGTGACTGGACTATTTTTTTGTATATGAATGACAGTCACTGGCGTCAGGGAAATTCTCCAGCCTATCTCTGGATCTGTCTTGAGGTAGCCAGTTTGATAATAATAATTATAATAATAATTACAATATTTATATGGCGCAAAATCTTGATAAAATCAAATCTAAGCGTTGAAACAGACACCACACGCACGCACGCACGCACGCACGTACGCACGCACACACACGCACGCACGCACACACACACACACACACACACACACACACACACACACACACACACACACACACACGCATGGCTATAAATGGGGAGAAAGAATAAAAGCAATAAAAGCAAGAATAAAGCAATGGAAAATTATAGAGAGCATAGGATATACAATTATATATTATAACAATGTGATTCCCCTCCGAGCGGAGACAGGCTGCAGAGGGGGGGGGGGGGGTTGAGTGAGGTTAGGATTTTATGCAGAGGAGAAAAGGTGAGTTTTGAGAGCGGACTTGAAGGAGACAAAAGTAGGTTGCTGACGGACTGAGAGAGGAAGTTTGTTCCAGGAGAGTGGACCAGAAACAGAGAAGGCTCGTGGACCATAGGTATTGAGCTTAGTGCGTGGAAAGCGAAAAGTCAGAGGATCGGAGGCAGAGCGGAGGGTACGTGAGGGAACATAGGTCTCAAGTAGGCTTGACAGGTAATCGGGGGCTGCGTTATTGAGGCTTTTGAGGCACATGGTGTCTAGTTTGTACTGTATGCGCTTTGATACAGGGAACCAGTGAAATTGTGCAGGAGAGGAGATATGTGGTCAGCTTTTTTCTTTTTGAGTACAAGGCGTACAGCATTGTTTTGAATGCGCTGCAGGATGTGAATGGTGGAGGCAGGAAGATCAGACAGGAGTGAATTGCAATAGTCAATGCGAGACATTATGAAGGAGGAACGAGTTTTGCAGTTGTTTCGACAGAGAGATACTTCCTGATCAGGCTTATACGATGGAGATGATAGTAGCAAGATCTGGCAGTTTGAGAAACAAAGTTGTTCATGGAGAGGGTAGAGTCAATGTAGACACCAAGGTTTTTAGCTGAATCAGAAATTGGGACTGATGTGTTACATAATGGGAGAGAAAGAGGAGGCAGCTGAGAAAGTTTCTGACGGGTGCCAATGAGGATAGCTTCTGTCTTGTCGTCATTAACCTGAAGTTTGTTGAACGTCATCCAGTTCTGAATGTCCGAGTAACACTCAGTGGTGCGAGTCAAGAGGCGCTGTATATTATCAGATGAGTCACTGTCTTGAAGTTGGGTGTCATCAGCATAGAACTGGTGTTTTATAGAGTGGGAGTTGATGATGGATAGATCCAATGGTTGCTGGATCTATATATGTCGACAGATCCACAACGGCAGAAACAGATCAGTTCCATGGAACGAAATCGGTTCAATGGATCCAGGGTTTCATGTATGCAAAGTCAGTTTAACATCGACAACCCCCCCCCCCAAGAAAACAAAACAAAACAACAACAACCAATCAACCATGTCAGACAACTCTATAACTATGTGTGAGCGTGTGTGTGTGTGTGTTTGTGTGTGTATGTGTGAGCGTGTGTGTGCGTGTATATATATATATATATATATATATATATATATATATATATATATATATATATATATATATATATGTGTGTGTGTGTGTGTGTGTGTGTGTGTGTGTGTGATTACTCGTCTGCCGGTAACTTAAGTTGGGGCCTCGACATTTCTCCTCAGTTCGATCGGAAAATTAAACTGAACGTCTAGTCCTTCGAAAGGGGACAGAAAACAAGTAAATCTGTGTGCCTTCTAGCTTCAGCACGCCAAAGATCCCAAGGCAGTTGAAGAGTGAAGGCCGATTAGCCTTCTTGGCTTTTTAAAAGTCTTGGTATATGGGTGGCGCTGCACTGAGGCGACGTGCTCTGAAAGGGGAGAGAAGCCCGAATTTCACATGGTGAATCGACTGCGAGAAAAGAAATAAATATAAACTTCAATATGAATGAATATACATGTGGCCTATGTTTCAGTACAACAACAGAACAAGTAACAGTAGGCTTTCTTCTAAGTAGGAACCAGAAAAAACACGAAAGAAGAATACGAACGCGTATTCAATGCAACAAGACAAGACAGGCGCAAATTTCCGGCCAACTGGCCTTTGACAAGCGTAAGATTACAAACAAACAAACACCAGATACAAAAATTATGAAAAAAAAAAGACTGAAACTTCCCTCCTGCTGTGTCCGATGTGAGAAAAGGAATATTTTATTCTTAACGAGCTGTCGATGGAGTTTATGCTAACGGCTGGGAATTTGTCAGCTTTCTACCTCCTCTAAGTGTCTGACCTCAGTAACCATAATTTTTGTATCTGGTGTTTATTTGTTTGTAATCTTACGCTTGACAAAGACCAGTGGGCCGAAAGTTTGCGCCTGTCTTGTCTTTTGTATTAAGTACGCGTTCGTATTCTTCTTTCGTGTTGTTTTCTGGTTCCTGTTTGCTTGAACGCGGGTAGTGACACTTGTTTTGGATTTCTTCTAAATATTTTCAACTGAACTGCGAAACACTGACCGTTACGATTAATGAATCACAAAGGGCGGTAATATTGTTACCGATGTCAGACACGAGAGGAAGTGGAAAGCTGACAAATTCCTTACCGGTAGCATAAACTCCTTCGACAGCTCGTTAACATTTCTCCTTTATGAAGTCTTTGAAAAATACACTTCATCATGACAGCGCCAACGAGCTGAAGTGCCATCGCATAGAATTACGAGGGGAAAAAAATTTTGCATCGATTTTTCAGCTGCAAGGATAACAGTGCATCCTTCAGATAAAAAAAAAAGAGAGTGTGCACGCTTGTTGGCAATGGATCAGCTAGGAAACTGGGCACAAAATTTGGTTAGCCAGGCGTTTGTTTGTTCTTTCCTTGCCTATCAAGTGATCAAAAAAGAGCAGTCATTGTTGCTGCTGAGAATGACCTGACAATGGTTTGCACCGGTAAAACTCTGACTTTAGATTATGGAGGATGTCACAGTGTTTAAACAGTAAGGTTGCTTGGTTCATTTTATGTTTTCTTCTGCCCTTGTGAGCTGATTTCATTTTAAGCTTGTGTTCTTTCTCTTTTTTCTCTCTCTGTCGTTCGCTCACACATACACACACATACACACACACACACGCAAATACACACACATGCAAACGCACACACACACACACACACACACACACACACACACACACACACACACACACACACACACACACACACACACAAACACTCTCTCTCTCTCTCTCTTTCTCCTTCCCCTCATTTTTCTCTCTCACTCCTTTTCTCTCTATTCCTGTCTCTCTCTGTCTTATTCTTCTCTCTCTCTCTGTTTCTCTTTGTCTGGCTTGTCTCTCTGTCCCCTCTGTCTGTCTGTCTCTCACACGCATTCACACGCTCACAAACACATCAAACACACGTACAAAACATTACACTGTAGGACAAAAAAAGCACACCCCGCTAAACAGACGATGTTCAGATCGCTACACGGGGCATTGATAGTGAAATGGAATCTTGGCAATTTTTGTGTTTCCATAAAATAAAAAATGTGATGAATAGTTGCTGAACAGGGGCCAGCATCTCGTGTATGTTGCTGTTGCTGTTGCTGCGGCTGCTGCTCTTGTTGCTG
>CM060312.1:20556337-20561337 GCA_030674185.1 Monoplex corrugatus
CTGCCTGACTGCCTACCTGCCTGGCTGGATATCTGCCCGTCTGTCTGTCTCTCTGTCTTTGTCTTTCTCCGTGTCTGTCTCTCTTTGTGTCTGTCTGTCTGTCTGCCATTTCTGTGTCTGTCTTTCTCTCTGTCTGTCTGTATGCCTGCCTGCTTGTCTGCCTGCTTGTGTGTCTGTCTGTCTGTCTGTCTCTGTCTCCTCTCTGTCCCTGTCTGTCTCTGTCTATCTGTGTCTCTCTGTTTCTCTTTTTTCTCTCTGTCTCTCTCTCCCCTTCCCTCCCTCCCCCCTCCCTCCCTCCTCTCTCTCTCCAGTTTAACATTGCTATTCTGAAGGAAGATCACACTTGGAGATCGAAGCGTTACTTGAAAATCGTTGCGGACGAATCTGAACATAACATGGAACAGCAGTGCGTCACTCAGAGCCACCTTGTGAGTATACTCGGAATAGTGAACTCCCGAGTCCAAAGATCATCTGTATCCATTATTTCTCAAGCCAAACCATGTTACTGAGTTGTTTCCCTTTACCGATCTTCCGGCCTATGCGTGATTTGCGTACATGGACTATATCTCACACCGAACCGGCCAATGATTGGTTGATATTTTCGATTACAGGGCAGACATCTTGCATATGCGTATGTATAATTATGTATGAACTACGACCTGAGAGAACGGAATCACATGATCGACAGCCTAAAACTATTATCCACCACATGCGTGGCATCGTATCTCGAATGTATGCATATTCTGTCTTATCTCCTGGTAAGTCTGGAAGTGCATCTTTCCCTTCTTCCGACGCTAGATCTATCCTGCATTTTTTTTGTTTTTGTTTTTTGGTGTGTGTGTGTGTGTGTGTGCACTATTTGCTCAGCAGTTTTGTCCAAAGTGACTGTAAAGAAGAGTTCACCATGCCTCTTTCGATCACGCGACTGTGTTCCTTCAGGTCATGATTGATACACACGCATAAAGCAAGATGGCTGCTTGCATCAACCAAAATTATCAACCGGCCACCGGCTGATTGGGTTTGAGATGTTGTCTCATGTGATATGTGTTTGGCAGTCATTCTTTGAAGCCTGGTTGGCGTAGAGGTAGAGAGCACTCGGCCTTCAAGTCTGCCTACAGGAGTTTGCTCAGGTGTGAATCACGCCTATAGGATTTTACATGTAGGCGTGTGGCATCCAGCTTAACCATCCAGATGTGAACATGGGTACCCGGCTTTCCTCTAAAGTTAGGAAAAAGGTAAAGCAACCAGAGAAAGAGGAGATAAGCACCTCCCCCCTCCCCATATTGCTGGTCCTCGAGAAAAGTTTAGATCTTTCCCTCCTCACTCCCCTACTATGACCTCAGGTTACAGAGACAATTATGTCGTTCTTTTTCTTTTCTTTTCTTACTTTTCTTATTATTTTTCTTTCTTTTTCGTTTTCTCTTCTTCCCCACCCACCCCCTTTTTTTTTATCACCCTGAAAATGTTGAAACATGAGAGATGTATAGTGTAGGAAGTAGGCCAGAGTGTTGTTTGTTCTCATGCAGCAATGTCCTACGATCCTTATTGTCATGTATATGTTTATATAACCTGGCTACGAATTTGTAGGTTTCACGTAGATTATGTGTTGTTAGGTTTATTACCTTCTACAGGCTGGCTATGACACCGATACACGTGACTGCTTTGACAATGAACTTCTTCATTTTTCGCCATTCTGTGTAAGTTGGTGTACGTCAAGTCTAGCTATGTTTGAATACAAATTATATTCCTGACTATGATGGACCATCACAGGCGCAGGTAGTCCTGTGAATGAATGTTGGACTTCCAGTTGGTCGGTACTTGGTTGAATCCGCCCAGACACATCTCTCTCTCTCTCTTTCTCTCTCTCTCTGTCTTGTCTGTCTCTCTAATACTCAGACAGACAGATAGATAGACACGACACTCAGCACACAGACACAGACACGCACAGACACACAGAACACAGATCACACACATACACACAGAACACAGACACACACACACACAGACACACAGACACACACAGACACACAGACACACAGACAACACTACACACATATACACACAACACACAAACACAAACACAAGCACGCAGAGACACAGAGACACAGACACAGACACAGACACAGCAACTCAGACACACGCACACACACACACCACAAGCACACAGAGACACAGACACAGAGACAGACACAGACACAGACACTCAGACACAGACACCACACACACACAGCACACACAAGCACACAGAGACACAGAGACACAGAGACAGACACACTGACACAGACACTCAGACAGTACACACACACACAAGACATACAGGCAGACACACACACACACAACAAGCACAGAACACACAGACACAGACACACAGCACACACACACAACACACAGCACAGAACCACACAGACACACACACACATACACACACACACAGCACACAGACACACAGACACACACTCAGACACAGACACACAGACCACAGACATACATACATACACAAGACACACAGACAACAACAACACAAGAAACACAGACACAGACACACACACACAGACACACACAACACATTCACGGACACACACAGACACGGACACACAGACACACACACACACACACACACACACACACACACAACACACACACACACACAGACACACACACAACACAACACACACAGACACACAACACAACACACACACACACACACACACACACACACACACACACACACACACACACCACACACACCACACACACACACACACACACATGACTGCTCATCGACGGAGACGACGGAGTGTGTCTGTCAGCGATAAAGTGAATCTCACTAATTGCCATCGCTCTTCTGTGAATGATATGCATCAACGTCATAGAACTCGTTAATCCAGTGTGACTTCTCTGACTGTCGTCTGTCTTCTGTCTGTCTGTCTGTCTGTCTGTCTGTATGCATGTCTACCTGTCTCCCCTCCTCTGTCTGTCTGCTTCTCTATTTCTATCTATCTATCTGTTTGTCTGTCTTCTCTCTCATTCTCTCTCTTTCTTTCTCTCTCTCTCTCTCATACTCTCTCGTTCTGTCTCTCATTCTCTAATTCTCTCTCTTTATCTCTGTCTGTCTGTCTGTCTTTCTGTCTGTCTCTGTCTGTCTGTCTGTCTCTCTCTTGCTTTTTCACTCTCTCTCATTGTCTCATTATCTTTCTCTGTCTCTCTCATTCTCTCTTTATCATTCTCTCTCTCTCTCACTCTCTCTCTCTCATACTCTCTCATTCTGTCTGTCTCATTGTCTAATTCTCTCTCTTTGTCTGTTTGTCTTTCTGTTTGTTTCTGTTTGTCTGTCTCTCTGCCTGTCTGTCTGTCTCTCTCCAACCCCCTACCCGAACGAGCTTGCTGCACCTTTTAATTAATGTCTGTCGGTAAACTAACATGCTCGTTTAGTTGTGTTAGAAGAGATAATGATTTTGACAGAGCTGTATATGCAGCATGATTATTGTTTGATCTATGTTTGCGGTGTGACTAGTTACGCATTGGTTGACGTGTTTGTATCTGAATTTTGTGTATTTTCAGTGCTGTCGGTTTTTATATTTTTTTTATATATTTTTTTTTTAATCAAGCTCCTATCGTGATTGAATTGAATGTTTAAGATTCAATTTCAGTCGCTTAAAATGACGTCTCCGTGCTTAGAATGAATTCCATATGCGCTGACGTCACGAACGCCACGTGGCGGAGAAGATCCAAAATGATCGTGTCATATACATGGGAGGGTTGCCCATCTAGCAGAAGGTAAACTCTTGAACTGAAATATCCGCTGCCTTGTGGCCGGCCATACCCATCCATGGAAAAGGAAAAGGCTTATCTTTCTATTGCTGCAGCAATTCATTTGTAAGTTCTGTACACATCATTCAAGAAGATGACAAGCATTCTTACCAACAAATGCCTATCAGTTAACATCAGAAAGAGAGTCCTTGAATGTTATATAGAACCAATACTGTTGTACGGGTGCGAGGCGTGGATAGTCAGCAAGCAAAGCCAGAGCAAGATTGAGGCAGCCGAGATGTGGTTTCTCAGAAGAATGTTGAGAGTTCCATGGACAGCAAAGAAAACAAACGAGACAGTCTTGATGGAGGCAGACACAAGTACATCACTTATAAGGAAGATTAGGAAAAGACAGGCAACATTTATAAGCCATTTTATGAGGAAGGGGGATTTTGGAGCACCTGGTCACAACGGGAAAGCTGGAGGGAAAGAGAGCACCAGGTAGACCCAGGGAGAGAATGCTGGACGGACTTGTAGAGTGGCTGGGGATGAGGAGGGTGGGGGAGTGCTAGGGGCAACGAGAGATAGAGATGGTTGGAAGTCCATGGTCTCCAACCCATGCGGCAGGGCACCTGATGATGATAATGATACGGTATGAGTACGGTTATTAAGCTTCTGCTTGTTGTATTCAATGTCCTGTTGTATGCTGAAATGTTTTTCCTTAAATAAAAAAAAAATCTGTTAAAAAAAAAAAAAAAAGGAAAAGGCTTGGGAAGTCAACCCCGGGGTAAATTCCGGAGTCGGAGTCCCTGAGGTAGACTGACGCTGATTTCGGCGCCCTTACGGCGGCGACACTTGCGACGCTGCTGGCACCAAATGGTATTAGCCTTTGCCATTCCTGTGGATCCGTCAGCCACGTGGAGAGAGGGGACCTGCTGCATGGGTAACAGCTGGTTCACCATATCATCCAGCCGAGGCTCACGCCCTGGAGAGGAAACTCGACTCCGCCAAAGTAGCAACGAAACCGGTAAGTATGGTGCGTCTTCCATGATGGTGGTTCCTGGCCGAAGGAGACCAACTTCTGTTATGTTCTGTCATCAACAAAGCGTTGTAGTGTGTTGTGAGGTGGGTTTTTCTTTATCACAGGAGCAAAGTTTTTGCATGGAATGACCGGTCATCGTGGTAAAGTGGTCAGCCCAACAGACTACATACCGACACACACAAACACACACACACACACGTACACACAC
>CM060312.1:20566337-20568837 GCA_030674185.1 Monoplex corrugatus
TGGGCTCATTGGGAAGACTGGGACCACACCACACAGTCGAGTCTCATCCACTTCACGGATGCGTCATAGAGGGTGTTGCTCAAATTTTCTGACCAGCACCGCAGGGTGTCTGTATCTCTCAGGCCTGATTGACGCCAGGATATATTATGATGGTAAGCGTAGAGTACAGCCCTGTCACGCAGTCTCAATCATAGCATCATGGTTATCATCCTCATCGACTTCATCATCATCGCATTGTAAAAAAAAGTGTGCCAGTTTCTGTGGCCATTAAGATGACGTAGGAAATGGGGCGGGAAAAAAACAAAAGGGTGAGCACGAAGGTGACCTCCCTGGGTGCGATGATCCTAAGAAATTGTTTTTGACGTTTATAACGGGATTCTAGACTGAATACAATGGCAGCCTGAACAAACTATATGATTTTCTGGTCAAGGCCGCCAATGACTTGGATGCAGTATTTTGTGGGGGAAAAAACTACTGCAATAACAACAAATTCTAGATCGTGGGTGTCTTTGAGATATTACCAATATGACATAATGCCATAATTGAAATATCGTTGACACTGCGCTTCGTCATAAAAGTGCCGATATTGTGCAATGGCACTATCAAATCTTGATCAGCCTAAAAGTATGAATGAAAATGCATCGTATTCATATTCATGTTGTTGCTTGTGTTAATATTGCTCACGAATATCACTATTACCATTTGATCGTCTTTGTCTTTATTTCGTATTGCCAATGTTGCTGCTAGATGAATAAGGATTTGTATTTATGCTTTGTTGACTATACCAAGGCTTTCGATCGGGTACGACATGAAGAATTGATCAACCAACTGGAGAGACTCAATGTTGATGGAAAAGATCTTCGAATAATCAAGAATATGTACTTGGAACAAACGCTGCAATGAGATAGAAAACAATATAAGCTCTTTCCAAAACATCAAAAGAGGAGTCAGACAGGGTTGTGTTTTGTTACCAGATCTGTTTTCACTTTACAGCGAAAACATCACGAGAAACCTAGAAGAAGACCCTGGATTAAAGGTTGGAGGGAAAATGATAAACAACATTCGATACGCAGGTGACACCGTGCTAATTGCAGAAAATGAAAGGGACCTACAAAACCTTGTGAATATACTAGAAATAGAAAGCAAAGGTAAGGGGTTGGAACTAAACAGCAGGAAGACCGAAGTCATGGTGATCAGTAAAAAACATGAAATCCCCTCATGCAAAATAACAGCAAATGGCACAACCTTGACACAGGTTAATAAGTTCAAATACCTGGGAACGATCATTTCATCAGACGGCAGATGCACATCGGAAATAGCCAGCAGAATCGGCCAAGCCAAAACAGCATTCAAGAAGATGACAAGCATTCTTACCAACAAATGCCTATCAATTAACATCAGGAAGAGAGTCCTTGAATGTTATTTAGAACCAATACTGTTATACGGATGTGAGGCGTGGACAGTCAACAAGCAAAGCCAGAAGCAAGATTGAGGCAGCCGAGATGTGGTTTCTAAGAAGAATGTTGTGAGTTCCATGGACAGCAAAGAAAACAAACGAGACAGTCTTGATGGAGGCAGACACAAGTAGATCACCCATAAGGAAGATTAGGAAAAGACAGGCAACATTTATAGGCCATTTATGAGGAAGGGGGGTTTGGAGCACCTGAGTCACAACGGGAAAACTGGAGGGAAAGAGAGCACCAGGTAGACCCAGGGAGAAAATGCTGGACGGACTTGCAGAGTGGCTGGGGACGAGGCGGGTGGGGGAGATGCTAGGGGCAACGAGAAATAGAGACAAATGGAAGTCCATGATTGCCAGCGCCATGCAGCAGGGCATCTGATGATGATGATGATGATGATGAATGTTGCTGCTACTTCTACAGTGTTGGCGATTTTTGCTTGTTTTATGTAAATGAATAAAACAAGCAATCAGTAATTCTAAATAAGCAGTTAGTCATTTTTCAGAATCAGCCAGATATAGAGATTTCAGCGTCATCAGAAGACAGTCGTAATAAAAATATAGAAAGGTGAAATAAAAGTCTGACAAATTCACAAATCTCATCTAGTCTTTTCTTTATGGTCACTAGCCAGGTTATTCCGTCTTAAAACAAAAAAACAAACAAACAAACAAACAAACAAACAAACAAACAAACAACAAAACAAACAAACAAACAACCAACCAACAAACAACCAACAACCAACACAAAAAACAAAAACAAACAAAAAACAAACACACAAATAAACAAACAAACAAAAAAGAAAGAAAGAAAACAAAAAATACCAACAAAAAAGACAAAGAAACAAACGAACAAACAAACAAACAAAGAAAAGAGAAAGAAAAAAGAAAGAAAGAAAAATAGATAGAAACAAACGAATAAACTAAAACAAACCAACCAAACAAATCCACGTGGTCATCGTGGCTAAAGTGATGTTGCTTGGGCATCGATTTCTCAGTGTGCACAGTAAACAGCGTATCCCCCAGACTGGAGGATGCACGATG
>CM060312.1:20573837-20596337 GCA_030674185.1 Monoplex corrugatus
GTTGACGAGGCTCCGCACTAGCCACGACCGAATCAACGCCAATACGAACTGAAGGTTCAGAAAAGCATTCTTACCAAACATATGCCTATCAAGTAACATCAGGAAGAGAGTTCTTGGATGTCATATAGAACCGATAAAGTTATTCGGTTGTGAGGCGTGGACAGTCAACACGCAAAACCAGAGCAAGATTGAGGCAGCGGAGAAGAATGTTGAGAGTTCCATGGACAACAACGAAAACAAACGAAGACAGTCTTGATGGAGGCAGACACAAGAAGATCGTTGATAAAGAAGATTAGGAAGAGACAAGCGACATTTATGGGCCTTTTTATGAGAAAAGGGGAATTAGAGCACCTGGTCACAACAGGAAAACTGGATGGAAAGAGAGCACCAGGTAGACCCAGGGAGAAAATATTGGACGGGCTTGCAGGGTGGCTGAGGACAGAGAGGATGGAAGATGTGCTTGCAGCGACAAGGGATAGATTTGTGTGGAGGGCTGTGATCGCCAACGCCATGTAGGAGGGCACTATGATGATGATGATGATGATGATGATGATGATGATGATGAGACTGACGTCTTCCCCAGTCTGCCCCGGTGGTCAAGAGGAACAGACGATTGAACATAATAATATATTGGAGCAATGTCGCTTCTGGTGAGTGGAGCGGCAGGAGATATGGCCGTTACGACACCTTTGACCACCAAACTTCAGGACAGCCAGCAGGAACTGGAAGAAAAAAACCAAAGGCCATGTTCATGGCGAACAAAAGGGTGACCTCCCAACACGAAATCAGTCTTAACTAGCATTTTGGGTATTTTGAGATATACATATCACTGGAAAGTGTACATTTTGCTGATTATTTTGGTACTTGAATAAAGCTTATACTAAAAAAAAAAAAAATGTAGAAGTTATGTATGTTTAAAGTCATTAAGTTGTATGACGGCCATTTTGAGAAACGGCCTCTAAAGTTTTTGTGTGCTCTCCTACATATTTTCCTTAATTTTTTTTATTTGGTGGCTTTGACCCAGATTGTTTCTAATTTTCGCTGTCATTATCTGAAAGGTGCACCAAGAGCTTTCCGTCAGTATATTACATGTGCGGTACTGTACAGGTTACGGTTCATAATAAGAGACAAAAAAAGAGGTACATTTGGTAAGAAATAGCGTTCTTTCTGCTGCGATCACTGCATTAAAGTACCATTTTGAATTGATTTATAACATCTTTTCAAGAAAAGAAATTCTTAGGGGGATAGATTATAGTGTACAGAAATCAATTTTGAGAAAAAGTCAAAACACCTATATGACCCTCAGTCACCTTTTCAGTCTAGTGCTGTCGTTAACTCGAGTTAGATGATTTCGTGGGGAGTCACAAGGAGAGAAGGAGGAGGAGACGAGCGTCTGTGCGTGATCTGTGGGCTTTCAAGAAAGGCAGAAGGCCTGATGGACGGGGGGGGGGGCAAGGGGCGGTGAGAGAGGAGTGAGGGGGAAGAAATTGCTGTATTAATGTAAGCAGCAGTCAGCGGTAATTTGATTTATTTATCTTCACTATCTTGCTGTTTGTGGTGTTTTTGTGGTGATTTTGGTTTCAAGTTAAATAGCAAAGTGGTGGTGGTGGTGGTATGGTGGTAGTGTCAGTGTGTGTTTCTTTTCACTATAAGTGATATTAGTGTGTGTGTGTGGTGTGTGTGTGTGTGTGTGTGTGTGTGTGTGTGTGTGTGTGTGTGTGTGTGTGTGGTATGCACGTGCACGTTCACGCCAGAGAGTGTGTGTATGTATGTATGAGTGGGCGTGGGCAGTGTCTGCCAGGCGTTGTCATGTTTCCATAAGCCGTCCAGACACTGACATTACTTATATGATCTGTAACGTGCGTATTTGATGTTCTGAGAGCGTATTCAAACACGAAGGGGGGTTTAGGCACCTACAGGTCTGCATATACAGGTTGACCTGGGAGATCAAAAAAAAAAGTCTACCATTTATCCGCTAAGTTAGGAGGTACCTAAGTAGGATTACACACTGACCATAAAAATGTGCTTGCAATCAGCACTGTTATAGCAAGATGTGTAAACAGCATTTTGTCAGGAACTTCTTATATTATCAACATTCTGTTTTCACTGTTTTGATTCTTTTATTGGTCCTCGTCTAATGCCAAGTTCTATTTCATTGCATGCTTTTTTCATGGCAACAGTGACCTTGAGAAGCACACATTCTGGATTTTCAGTAATTTTTTTTTGGGCTTGAAAGGGAGATTATTGGCATGGTTCCTAAAAAGTCACAGCGGTTTGGAGAAATTCACGATCTGGATTTTCTGTAATAATTTTGATATAAAAAGAAGATTGTTAATTAACCTGGGAAATCGAAAAAAAATGTCTAACATTTTCCCACCAGGTTGAAAGGTACCCAAACAGGATCAAGCCCAGACTCTCCGACTGAAACGTCTGACGTCTTACTCTCTTGGCTATCACGCCCGTCGATGGCAATCTTGATCTTCGTTTGCCTTCATCAGATATTGATGGTCCTCTTTCCCTCCACTGGTAGTCATTACTGGCTGGCTATAACCATGATCTCATCCTGAACTGGACAGACGTACAGACTCATTAGAAGAAGAAGAAGAAGAAGAAGAAGAAGAAGAAGAAGAAGAAGAAGAAGAAGAAGAAGAAGAAGAAGAAGAAGAAGAAGAAGAAGAAGAAGAAGAAGAAGAAGAAGAAGAAGAAGAAGAAGAAGAAGAAGAAGAAGAAGAAGAAGAAGAAGAAAGAAGAAGAAAGAAGAAGAAGAAGAAGAAGAAGAAGAAGAAGAAGAAGAAGAGAAGAAGAAGAAGAAGAAGAGAAGAAGAAGAAGAAGAAGAAGAGAAGAGAAGAAGAAGAAGAAGAAGAGAAGAGGAAGAAGAAGAAGAAGAAGAAGAAGAAGAAGAAGAAGAAGAAGAAGAAGGAAGAAGAAGAAGAAGAAGAAGAAGAAAGAAGAAGAAGAAGAAGAGAGAAGAAGAAGAGAAAGAAGAAGAAGAGAAGAAGAAGAAGAAGAAGAAGAAGAAGAAGAAAGAAGAAGAAGAAGAAAAGAAGAAGAAGAAGAAGAAGAAGAAGAAGAAGAAGAAGAAGAAGAGAGAAGAAGAAGAGAAGAAGAAGAAGAGAAGAAGAAGAAGAAGAAGAAGAAGAAAGAAGAAGAAGAAGAAGAAGAAGAAGAAGAAGAAGAAGAAGAAAAGAAGAAGGAAGAAGAAGAAGAAGAAGAAGAAGAAGAGAAGAAGGAAGAAGAAGAAGAAGAAGAAGAAGAAGAAGAAGAAGAAGAAGAAGAAGAAGAAGAAGAAGAAGAAGAAGAAGAAGAAGAAGAAGAAGAAAAGAAGAAGAAGAAGAAAAAGAAAGAAACCCAACAAGGACTGATGAAAAGAAAAACAAGATAGTCAAGCCGTATTAGCATTCTCCTTTTTTATACCAAAATTATTACAGAAGATCCAGATGGCGTACTTTTCCAAATCACTGTGACCTTATAGGAACCATGTTGATAATCTCCCTTTAATTCACAAAAGATTACTGAAAATCCAGATTGTCGTTCAAGTGTTATTATACGTTGGTTATTGGGGAACATTCCTTCAGACATCGATCACTGAGACTGTAAAAAAAGTTGAAAAAAAAAACAAACCCAAACAACGTGCATTCATCAAGACTGGGATATGGACGACTGGGTGTGTTGGGGTCAAAGAACATAGTGATGGGTTGTGAAATTTGATGGGAGAAATGTTTGTCCTTGACTCTTCCATTTGATCAGTAAATCATTAAATATGTCAGAGAAACAATTTTCTGATAACACAGCCTAATGAGCAGACAAGAATACCCCCGAAACAAACAAGCAAAACACAACAACAAGACAACAAACAAGCAAAAAACAACAAACAAAAAACAAGCAAACAAACAAACAAGCAAACAAACAAAACAAACAAACAGCATAACAAACAAGCAAAAACAAAACAAACAACAACAAACAAAACAAACAAACAAACAACGAAAACCTGCTGTATTACTAGAAAGGGGATATTATCAATAAGCTTGGTAACCATTCTTAATTTTCTGTGTTTTCCTTTTCTTTCTGTCTTTTTCTTTTGCCAAAAAACTAACAGCTCTCTTTTTGTCCCACTGGCTGTCATACAGCTCTGACTTCCTCTTGAACAGAGTGACCCACAGATCTGTTGTGGACATACGATGCAACGCGTGGTTGGAAACAGAAACGATATTCACTTTCTGTTTAAAGGGATGTCATATTCGCTGCAGTGATAGCTGGTGCAAATGTCATGTTGACGCATTTCTGCACATGCTTGCTGAGTGTCATTTGCTGTTTTGGGTATAAACATTTTCATGAGAGGAGAAAGGGATGACTGTAATATATCAATGATAATGCAACACACCCACCTGAATTGTGGCTCATGGATTAAAGCACTGGCCATAGGAAGCGACAAGTGTGAGAAGACAGATGCTCAATACCCAACTGGTGAGGATGTCTCGTTCTGCATTGCACTTTGGGTGATGTCCTGAGTGCTAGTCTTTCAGACAGACGACAGATTGAGATCCCATATTCAGCAACATGCATTTAGCACACGTGAAATAACCCATGGCAGCAAATGAATCCTGTCTGGCAAAATTCTGTAGAGAAAAATGCACTTTCAAATGTAAGCAAAGTTAACACATACAGAGAAGAATAAGAAAAAAAAAAGGATAGTACTTTGCTAAACGGTGAATCCAGTGAATCCATTACAATATCAAGAACAAGGAGACACATCAGTAGAATAAACCAACTAGTTAAGATTGTACTTATACAATAGAATAGCAACTTTCGTTGCGTCGAAACGTTTGTGCGACACTATGTTTTGTTGGGTTGTTGATCCTGGTGTTGATAACTAAAATCATAATAAACGTCACTATAATTATTGTCATTCAGAAAATTTTCTCGCTTCATATTGCCACTTTATGATAGTGCTATTTCATCAATTTCTGCAGGTTTTTTTTTTTTTTTACCGCAATGGATTAGAAAACATTCTACAAAGACGAAGACGAAGAGATTCTGTCATTTATACGCGTAGGTTTATAAACCTGTAAGAAGGCTAAATAATAACCTGAGAGATTCACCAATATGGACTAAGCTTTTTAGTGTGCTCAGATGCCAGTGCATGACATCTTTAAAGGAAAAAAACTGAAAAACTGTCTCACCAATGTGTCTGAGTTGGCGTTATGTATTAGCTGAAGAGAAAGTTTGTTCACACATCGATTTTTCGGGAGGTAAAGAAAATGGCAGAGGCTGCCAACTGGAAGATACACTGTCGGATATGTGGGGTAAACGACACACAATAATAACGCCTGGTATGTGGTTGGACAGGCGCTGCTGGCTGTTGCCATTTTTTTTTTCAAATTCGTAAATACAACCAGTATTATTGAAAACGGTTGCAAAGGGCTTGTTTAACAATGCAGTTTTGACTATGACTGACTTACTCCTAGCATCTCCATTAAAAAGGTGTTAGATCAATTTATGGACTCAATCTGTTAATCTGGGCAAGACCACGAGCAGATATTTGCTGGTCAGAAAATTGTACATTGTTATCATATTGATTCGTTACTGATGATGCTATTGCATCTGTGCACACTATGATGATTTTCATTTGCTTCATGTTCATGAATCCAAAGACAATTGGTTGTTCCACAAAATTTAGTCAAAAGGAGAAGCCTACGTTTAATCAAAGGGGAATGCCTTTGCGTTATAGGAGGAAGGCATGAAAAGTTGCCAAAAAACTTACAACGCTTCCTTCATTTATGTATGCTCAGTTTTCAATCCACTGCATCCTGGGGAAATAAAATTTATCTCATCGTCATGACCAAGTTGGTGTTATATATTGGCTGAAAAGAACCTTCGTTTAAACATCAATTTATCAAACTCTCTGTAAAAGGAAAAAAAGCGCATTTCTCAGAGTGGAGGACGAATGGTTGGACGGGGTGTGCGGCAGAATAACATGGTGATGAGGCGTGGGAATAGCCTGGACAGCCAAATGCTCTTGAGTATTCTGTCTAATCAGTAAGCCATTCGATGCTTCTGAAAACAATTTCACAGTGAAAACACTATGCTTTCAGCTGTGGCTGCTTAAACCTCCCCCCTCCCTCGATAACTCATTTCTCCATTCATCTATTTAAAAAGAAGGGATGGGGAGAGGGGGTTCACATCAGCTTGTCAGTCAGCCTGCATCCGCGATTTTGTCGATAAATGGGTATCAGGAAAGTTTCTTGGGGTTTTTTTGTTCATGGATGTTAACACTAATGTTCTTTTTTGCCTTTTACTACTATTACTACTGCTGCTACTACTGGCTGCTACAGTTACTATACTACTATGCTACTACTATACTATAATATAATTATTTAAACTCTGTAAACAATCTAAGCTACTCACTATACTACTAGTACTTCTTCATTTATGTTCCTAAGATACATACATCCTGGCTTAGACCTGTTTTTGCAATGGCTGCGTCAGTTGATAAAACTGTAAACTTAAGAAATGATGTATCTCCAACTTTATCACAGCCTGCAAACTAGACCTAAAGCTGGCCTGTTTGCTGTGAAATCATTGTGGCAGTTTTAACTTAGTGTTCACTGATCACGCCCGACTCTTCCTTTTTCATGACCTCTTGCTTGGGCATAGGGTTTTACACAGGCTTGAGTTACTTAGTATCCCAATATTTGCTGGAACATTTAGGTGGAGCATGTGTGAACATCAGTCTGAGTACGGCAAATCTGTCTCGAATAAACGGTACACCCCTCAGTTTTCACGTCGACACCCACCTCAGGTGACATGGCCGACGGGGATAACCATCCCAGGGAAGTGGGGGAAGGTTGACTTATTTAATCCTATACTGACACCACCAGAACAACAATGACGTTAAGATGGGACAATGAGAAGGCCAGTTTGAATTTAGCACACCTGGGGAATCGAACCCAGAACCATTAGCATGTGAATTTGAGGATCAACCAACTGAGTTACTGAGGCCTGCCAAACTACAAGACTTCTGTGCGTGATCTTGCACATCTTGCAGATAGGACAGAAAGACAAGATGGGTACATTCTAAATCAAGCATTTGGCCGATAGCATTTACACGAGTGACAGATTACATCAAAATAAAGTGTGTGTACGGCCCTCTGAAAAAAACAGGGGAGAATGTTGTGATCGGTCATCTTGTTTTTGTTGTTGCTGTTGTCATTGTTGTTGTTTTTCCTGACCAGGATTACGCTTCTCGCCCTCCCCCCCCCCCCCCCCCCCGTTCCCTCAACATTGATAGCTGGCCACAATTGTGACCCAGTTTTGTACTGAGTGGGCGTACAGGCCAGATAACGAGGTGTGGATGGGGAGAAATAAAACTGAATATTCTGCCTTTGTGGCTTGATTTACTGTCCAGTTCTGATGCATTATTGATTTACTGATATTGTTCCTTTTGTTCTGTATTTCGTAGCTTTAAACAGATGTGTAGATTCAGCCCTGGTAAGTTGGAAAAATGGCTTTTAGCTATAACTTCTCCCTTTGGAAAACAAAGCATCGCTAATAACTTCTACCTTTGGAAAATATTTGGAAAATAAAGCGTCGCTAATAACTTCTACCTTTGGAAAATATTTGGAAAATAAAGCATCGCTAATAACTTCTACCTTTGGAAAATATTTGGAAAATAAAGCGTCGCTACTTTCTTAAATATAAACGTTTCTTACCTTTGGAAAATAAATCATCATCATCAGTGTCTGGCAGACTAAATTTAAACAAACGGCTGCTGGTGCAAATGTTATGTTGACTCTCTGTAAATTTACGGTTGTCAGTGTCTTATTCCGCAAAATCAGTTAGAAAGAGAGGCTTTAGTGTCTTCAATCCACTGACACCCACACCTTAACCACCAACAGTAAAAATTTAACCCTTTGCACTGTATCCACCAGCTTCCTGCTGGAAGCTGGTGGGTAGGGTGAGTGAGTCAAAGCATTAAGATTTTGCTTTGATAGCATGGTTACAATTCAGGATGCTGGTGGACAGGGTGCGGAAGTCAAAGGGTCTTTGCTAGCATGGTTAGCAATTGCAGGATGCTGGTGGACAGGGTGGGGAGTCAAAGGGTTTGTGAAGCCATGAGTATAAATCAACCTGCTGGACGTTGAGGGAGAAAAGGAAAATAATCCCCATCATAATAATATTAATAAACCCTCTGAACGTCGTTAAAGGAACGGTTCTTCGGACCAACGATAAACACATATTTAATGTATACTGGTTGACAAGGCACCTCGTTTAGAGCATCGGCTTCTTCAGGTGTAGTAGAAAACAGTGCACCTCCTTTAGCTGGTAATGCGGATATACGGTGTTGGGACCAGTAACATCATTGGCGTGTAGGGTGCATCGATGGGAGAGAGGCGATTGGAGTGTGGGACGATCTGGGTGGGGGGGGGGGGGGGGTCGGATTTGTTTGGACAGGCGATTGCTCTTGACTCTTCTATCGTATTAGTTAAAGCATCCAGTCTAAGTAAAAAAAAGACAAAAAAAAAAAAAAAAAAAAAGAGAAAGGTTTTCCCAGGGTTCTCCCTTAAAACGTGTAATTTATCTGTGACTATTTAGTCCGCTTTATCCATCTTATGACTTACAATTTCATTCCTTATTTTGTTCCCCAAAGGGAGACAGGATTATATCGACCTCTTTACTCAGTTTGTGCGTGTGTGGACGTCTGTAGACTGATATGTTTCACCAGTTCATTATGGCTTTTCTTTTCTTTTTTTTCATTAAACAAACTTAGGGTCATGCTTGATTTGCACAAAGTTGCATGGGAATAGTCCATTTTTGTAGACTCAGAGGTATATAAAAATAAAAGTGGAAAAACAAAACACTCAACAATCAATGTATTGTTCCCTCTCTCTCTCTTCTTAGATTGTTTGACAATCTTAACTTTTTGAATCGCCTCAAACTATTACTGATGTCTTCCTTTCCAGTGTTATACCTGACATGTCTTTGTACAGTAAGGGTTTACGAACCAAGAAGAGGAAGAGTCACGAAATGAACGCGAGTAGAAATAATGTCATCTCCTTGATATTTAAGGATACTACGAGTTATTAATGTGACAACCAATACAAACGTTATACTGATGTGTTTTTAGTTGTGGCTGCCACTGTTTTAGATATATTAGTTTATCTTTAGACTATCATCAATTTGTTAATTGATAAACGACGATATTGACGTATTAAGGGTAATGTAATGCATTTTGGCAATAACAGAACCCCTCAGGAAAATTATGCAGATTGAAATGGAAATGTGGTCACTGTTAAATTGTTGAAGAACAAATATAAATCGATCAGAAATGATATCATGAAATGTATTAAGCTTTGATTGGTAATGTTGTTGTCCTTCATTAAACAAAAGAATCATGAATGATAATATAATACGAAATGATATGTCTCTTTTCATGTCGAAACATAACTTATGGAGTTATTTCCACTCTTTTGTAAGTTTTTTTATTTTTTGAATTTTTTATTTATTTTTTTATGCTTGATACAGACGACTTCATAAACAACTTTCTCATTTCACAACTTGAACCAGAAAGAGATGCCATTGTCATTTTAAAAGGTAGCCTACTAGAAGATAAAACGATAGCTTACAGATTGGCAGCTTTCCAATGACGTATTTTGTCATGCAAATTTGCCGATCCAAAACGTATTAGCGAAATACAGCTTACCTCGTCAATGTGGCCAAGTTTGTGTTATACATTGGCTGACCAGGACATTCGTTCAGACGTCGATTTCTCAGGCTGTAGGGAAAACAGCGCGTCCCTCAGTCCGGACTGGATGTGTGGTGTGAAAAAAACAAACAAACAAACAAAAACAACATGATGAGAGGGTGTGAGATTTGATTGAACAGGCGATTGCACTTGACTCTGTCCTCAAATCGGTAAAATGTTTGCTGTTGTTGAAAAGCTTCCAAAGGTCTGCGTTAAAAAAAATACTGTAATTTCCCTCTGGTAGATGGTTTTCTCGTTTTTTCATTCACATTTTAAAGAGTTGGTTTAGATCGATCAGTGCGCTCGACCTGTCTGTGTAGGTAGGTATGGTTTCACAGAGTTATAGTTTTCTCTGCAGAATTATCTCTACACATTTTTTGCCAAATGTGGGACAGACGTCGGTCTATGAACAGTAGTTTCCAGTTGATGACGCCATGATGTGTTATACAAAGGGAGTGTTGAATACGACATCTGTCACTCACGGCAGTCCACAATGGAAATCCCTAGCATCGATCTAATCGTCTCCATTATTTATGAATCATCACAGCAATCTGAAACACTGTCCCAGATTCATGCCCTCTCATGGTGATCTCAGTTTGAGTAGTTTTGTGGTGTGACGGAAAGTTGAGCTGAGTAACATCCCCCCCACCACGTGGGGATGCCGGGGGCTCTTTCACGATAAATACTGTCCCCACCTTCTGGAAATTCTGTGCGAGAAATTTCCTCTTTGATGTTACTTTCTTTATTTCTGCCTTGTTCCTTTGTTTTCTGTCATTTCTTCGTATTGTTTCCTACCTTGCTGGTCCATTCACCTGGATGTGTTCGATAAATCTTACGTACTTTCTCTTAGGATTGATAATTGGGTATATGTGTTAAGTGCATTTTTTGACTCAAGGGGAATAAGATACGCGAAAGCAATTTTATTTCTTTTTTGACCCGTTTTTTATATATGTTTCAGTGTCCTTATTAATGTTTCATTAAATCCCCATGTGCCATAAATTGGACGAAGTGGTCAACGCCAGGTGCATCTCCTTATATCATGTGCGCGAATGCGCTGATGTGTGTGTACTTAATTTTCTTTTCTTTTTTCCTGTTGAAGTATTGTACATGTTTTGAAACGGTTATAACCCTGTGCGGTCGGCTGGGCTTTTAACAACAATAACAACAACAATAAAAGCTGAATAACATAGAAGCAGTACACAATGGCAGTGCAGGGAATGGACAGCAAAAGGCTGAAGTCGAAATCTTCCATTCATTATCAACTACATCATACAATATTTTTACTGTCAAGGTTTATCCTAGTGTAACTCTGACAAGGCTGTCTCAATCTAATACTGAATGTTCTGGTAGGAACCAGAAGAACAAGAAAACCAACGCAAGCGCGTATTCAACAAAATAAGACAAGACAAGCGCAAATTTTCGGCCAACCGACCTTTGTCAAGCGCGAATGCACGGTCACAAACAGACCGTAAACACCAAACAACAGATAATAAAAAGAGGACTAAAAACTTCCCTGCCGCCTCGTCCAGTGGATAAAAAGGGACCTTATCGTTGTTTGTGGTCTGTTTGTGACCGTGCATTCGCGCTTGACAAAGGCCGATTGGCCGAAAATTTGCTCTTGTCTTGTCTTGTTTTGTTGAATACGCGCTTGCGTTGGTTTTCTTGTTCTTCTGGTTCCTGTTTGCTTGGGCGCGGGCAGTCGCACTTGTTTTGGATCTATTGAATGTTCTGGTGAAAAAAAATATAGCAAAACCTTGGTAGTTGGTTATGGTGTGTATTATTTCCGCAGTAACAGTGGGAGATTCACCTCTTGTCTCTACCACTTTGGTTCTATGAACTGTTAGCTTGATAAAAGGGAATCAAGGTATGGTACTGTAATGACTGCTGTTAGGGAATCAAGGTATGGTACTGTAATGACTGCTGTTAGGGAATCAAGGTATGGTACTATAATGATTGCTGTTAGGGAATCAAGGTATGGTACTATAATGACTGCTGTTAGGGAATCAAGGTATGGTACTATACTACTGCTGTTAGGGAATCAAGGTATGGTACTATAATGACTGCTGTTAGGGAATCAAGGTATGGTACTATACTTACTGCTGTTAGGGAATCAAGGTATGGTACTATAATGACTGCTGTTAGGGAATCAAGGTATGGTACTATACTTACTGCTGTTAGGGAATCAAGGTATGGTACTATAATGACTGCTGTTAGGGAATCAAGGTATGGTACTATAATGACTGCTGTTAGGGAATCAAGGTATGGTACTATAATGACTGCTGTTAGGGAATCAAGGTATGGTACTATACTTACTGCTGTTAGGGAATCAAGGTATGGTACTATAATGACTGCTGTTAGGGAATCAAGGTATGGTACTATAATGACTGCTGTTAGGGAATCAAGGTATGGTACTATAATGACTGCTGTTAGGGAATCAAGGTATGGTACTATAATGACTGTTGTTAGGGAATCAAGGTATGGTACTATAATGACTACTGTTGTTTCAATAGTCCTGTTTTCCAAACTAAAGCGATCCCCTGCCTTCAAGCATATAAGAACCAGAAAACACACACACACACACACACACCACACACACACACACACACACACACACACACACACACACACGCACACACACACGCATGCACACACACAGCACACACACACACACACACACACAAACACACACACACATGCACACACACATACACACACAAGACAGGCACCTGTCTCGTTTTGCTATATCAAATACATGTTCTGGTTCTATATGTATCGTGTGTTTTTTTTTCTGGTTTCTAATCTTTGTTTTTTTCTTGTCCGCAGAAGTGCATTTCGTCCTTGTACGAAATGTGACCATTTAGAACTTAACAAACAAATCCCAAACTCACATGAGCATGAGTGATAGGATAGACGTCCCATCACAGAGATAGACAATCTATCGTAGGTTGTCCTCTACAGAAAAAGGAAACAACATATCCATAAAAAGTCCCACTTCCATCTGAACCTCCCATCACAGAGACAGACAATCAACCATACGTTGTCTTCTACTGGGAAAGGAAACAATATATTCATAAAAAAAAAGTCCCACTTCCACATGAAGTCCCCATCACAGAGATAGACAATCTATCATAGGTTGTCCTCTACACAAGAAAAGAAGCAACGTATCCATGAAAACGTCCCACTACCACATGAATTTTCCCATCACAGAGATAGACAATCTATCATAGGTTGTCCTCTACAGAAAAAAGGAAACAACATATCCATAAAAGAAGTCCCACTACCACATAAATCCCCCATCACATAGATAGACAATTCATCAGAGGCAGTCCTCTACACAAAAAGGAAACAACATATTCATAAAAAGTCCCACTACCACATGAACTTCCCATCACAAAGCTAGATAATCTATCAAAGGTTTCCTCTACACGAAATGGAAAGAACATATCCGTAAAAGTCCCATTCTCACATGAACTCACCATCACAGAGATAGACAATCTATCACAGGTTGTCCTCTACAGAAAAAAGGAAACAACATATTCATAAATTCCCCATCACATAGATAGACAATTCATCAGAGACAGTCCTCTACATCATCATCATCAGGTGCCCTGCCGCATGGCGTTGGCGACCATGGACTTCCAACCATCTCTATCTCTCGTTGCCCCCAGCATCTCCCCCACCCTCTTCATCCCCAGCCACTCTGAAAGTCCGTCCAGCATTCTCTCCCTGGGTCTACCTGGTGCTCTCTTTCCCTCCAGCTTTCCCGTTGTGACCAGGTGCTCCAAATCCCCCTTCCTCATAAAATGGCCTATAAATGTTGCCTGTCTTTTCCTAATCTTCCTTATGAGTGATCTATTTGTGTCTGCCTCCATCAAGACTGTCTCGTTTGTTTTCTTTGCTGTCCATGGAACTCTCAACATTCTTCTGAGAAACCACATCTCGGCTGCCTCGATCCTGCTCTGGCTTTGCTTGCTGACTGTCCACGCCTCGCATCCGTACAACAGTATTGGTTCTATATAACATTCAAGGACTCTCTTTCTGATGTTAATTGATAGGCATTTGTTGTAAGAATGCTTGTCATCTTCTTGAATGCTGTTTTGGCTTGGCCGATTCTGCCAGCTATTTCCGATGTGCTTCTGCCGTCTGATGAAATGAC
The DNA here is from genome assembly GCA_030674185.1 of Monoplex corrugatus. Taxonomy (NCBI): domain Eukaryota; kingdom Metazoa; phylum Mollusca; class Gastropoda; order Littorinimorpha; family Ranellidae; genus Monoplex; species Monoplex corrugatus. The sequence continues at coordinate 20,587,737 of CM060312.1, forward strand.
CGTTCCCAGGTATTTAAACTTATTAACCTGTGTCAAGGTTGTGCCATTTGTTTTTATTTCAGTCCTCTACACAAAAAGGAAACAACATATCCATAAAAAGTCCCACTACCACATGAATTTTCCCATCACAAAGCTAGATAATCTATCAAAGGGTTTCCTCACACGAAATGGAAACAACATATCCATAAAATGTCCCATTCTCACATGAACTCACCATCACAGAGATAGACAATCAACCATAGGTTGTCTTACTGGAGGAAACATATATTCATAAAGAGTACCACATGAACCATCACAGAGCTAACAATTATCAAATTGTTTCTACAGAAAAGGAAACAACATTCCATAAAAAAAATCCTAACTCCCACAAAGCAGCGACACGTCTTCTGCAGCATGCTATGTACGTCAGCAAATACATGTAAAAGTAAATGATGTTATGCCCATAAAAGCACGTCCATTTGCTTGTTTTCACTTGCAAGAGTTTCACATAGAACTTGACGTGTGGACAAGATAACCACTTTCCTTAAAAGTCATTGACATTTTTCCTAAAATTGCACAATGAATCTTTGATGGTTGTTTATTCTCTCTTCATTCTTCACTTCATCTTCTGTCGACTCTATCACCTTCCCTCTCTCGCTCTCCTCTTGACTTTTTCCTATCTGCCTTACTGTGATATCTTTGTCTGGTTGTCTTCTCTCTGTCTGTCTTCTTCTCCTCTTCTCTCTCTCTCTTCTCTCTTCTCTCCTGTCTCGTTACTCTGTCTCGTCTGTCCTTTCGTATGCTCTCTCTTCTGTCTCTCACACTTTTTCTCTTGATCTGACTGTCTGTCTCCCTATCTGAATGTTGTCTGTCGTTTGCGTTTGTTCCTGGACACTTGCTGTTCTGTCTGTCGCTTTTATTCTCTCTTATTTTTTTATTCTTTCTCTCCCCATTTATGCCATGCGTGTACGTCTGTCTGGTGTGTGTGTGTGTGTGTGTGGTGTGTGTGTCGTGTGTGTCGTGCTGCGTGCGTGCGTGCGTGCTGGTGTGTCTGCTTCAGCGCTTAGATTTGATTTTATCAAGATTTTGCGCTATATAATATTGTAATTATTATTATTATTATGAAATGGAAACATGATTACAACGATGTAGTTATCTATATGGACTGTGAATGTAATGTAATGTGATGTTAAATAAACTACAGCATAATGCATGTGTGTGTGTGTGTGTGTGTGTGAAATGTAAATCGGTCAGTAAGGATCATGTAATATGGATGTTAAATAAACTACAGCATAATGCATGTGTGTGTGTGTGTGAAATGTAAATCGGTCAGTAAGGATCATGTAATGTGGATGTTTAAATAAACTACAGCATAATGCATGTGTGGTGTGTGTGTGAAATCTAAATCGGTCAGTAAGGATCATGTAATGTGGATGTTCAATAAACTACAGCATAATGCATGTGTGTGTGTGTGGTTGAAATGTAAATCGGTCAGTAATGTCATGTAATGTGGATGTTAAATAAAGTACAGCATATGCATGTGTGTGTGAAATGTAAATCGGTCAGTAAGGGTCATGTAATGTGGATGTTAAATAAACTACAGCATAATGCATGTGTGTGTGAAAGTAAATCGTCAGTAAGTGTCATGTAATGTGATGTAAATAACTACAGCATAATGCATTTGTGTTGTAATGTAAATCGTCATGAGGATCATGTAATGTGGATGTTCAATAAATACAGCATAATGCATGTGTGTGTGTGAAATGTCAATCGGTCAGTAAGGATCATGTAATGTGGATGTTCAATAAACTACAGCATAATGGCGTGTGTGTGTGTGAAATGTCAATCTTCACAATGTCGTTGTTCGCACATATCTACCAGTATTTTACGTGTAAACTTTTTGTTTTTAAAACTACACTCGGAGTGGTAAACTTTTGTCATCGTCGCTTAATGTATTTTACGGAATGATGTTAGAGGCGAGAAGAGACTGATAGGGTTAACATCGGTAACCTTTCGATCAACCGGCATCCACTCATAAAATATGCAAAAGAAATGTTTACAAAAACACCCACCCACAGACACATGCCAGTTATCTGGAGGTGACGAGTTTGGCTGAAGAGGAAGAGAACTTTTCAAACTAAAATGACTTGCTTTAACCCTTTGACTCTGTGCCCTGTCCACCAGCATCCTGCATTATCAACAATGCTAACAAAGCAAAAAAAACAAAAAACTAAAACTCATTGACTCCGTCACCTTATCCACCAGCTTCCTAGATAGGGTGACGGAGTCAAAGGGTTAAGTTTTTGCAGTTGGTGCCTAGGGTGCGGGAATCAAAGTGTTTAAAACTTCAAACTCCAACAATGCCAGCTTTAACGTGAAAATACAGGCTTCCGTGCAAACATATAACAGAAGAACATATAGTTTAAAAAAAAAAAAAAAAAAACAAATCAATGAATAAAAGAAATGAATAGAAAGAAAGAAGGAAAGAAAGGAAAGAAGAAAGAAGGAAAGAAAGAAAGAAAGAAAGAAAGAAAGAAAGAAAGAAAGATAAAAACAACATCAACAACACAAAAACAAAGAAAAAAAATAAGTGTACAATAAAACACATCAAACAAAGAAGCAAGACAAACAAACAAGAAAACCCAAAGACAAAACAAAGAAAATGTACAATGAAATACAATCACCACTACAGAACAGAATGCCGTTTCATTCACATTTAGCGAAAGAATGTTGGGAATCTGTATTGCATTTGTTGTTATAAACGTACAATACTAAAGCAAAAAGAGAAGAAAAAGAAAAGGAACAGAAGGAAGGAAAAAAGAGAGCACAGAGAGAGAGAGAGAGAGAGAGAGAGAGAGAGAGAGAGAGAGAGAGAGAGAGAGAGAGAGAGAGAGAGAGAGAGAGAGAGAGGAGAGGAGAGAAGAGAGGAAGAGAAGTGGGAAAAAACAAAAAGAAAAAAAGAATTCAAAAGATGCATTGTTCAGTAAAATGTTTTATCTGTGTAGGCGTTCATACAGAATGCATTGTCCACGAACCAGTGTAACTTTCTAGTGATAAATTGTGATCGGAAAACTATTTTGGTGTCCTATTCGCCAAACCTTTTTATATGCATATGCATTTGTAATATACACTTTATAAAAAGATACGGACAGCAGAGATTCCCATCACCTCTACCGTTTCCGTCTGTGATAAATGACTGAATCAGTAATGTGCCCCACCCCCTCAAAAAAAAAAAAAACATCATGCATTACACTTCAATAATGCGTGCACCGCTGGAGCAAGAGAAAAGGGATTCCACTTTTTTCCAACCGATAAACGAACACACGTTTCCTGGCGATGGGAAGCGAGTAAACGTTTGACTTTTAACCGGAAAGTTCTGGAATCCATCCGCCCAGACACCTCCACCCTATGAATAGAGTGTACAGATCCCCCCCCCCCCCCCACTGTTTTCAAGATAAAAAAAAAATGTATGCAGACCTGCCAGTGATTAAACCCCCTTTTTGTGTATACGCATGCGGAATTTCAAATACGCACGTTAAAGATCCTGTAAGTGGCTAACTTCATGGTAACATGAAAACACCCAGTACGCACGTCTATCAAACTTGCAGACCGTTCGACAGTATGGTGGAGTGTGATCGCCTTCCCATCAACTTAACCCTTTGACTCCCGCCGCACCCTGTCCACCAGCATCCTGCATTGTCAACCATGCTAGTAAAGGAAAAACTTTACCCTTTGATTCCTTCACCCTATCCACCAGCTTCAGCAGAGAGCTGGTGGATAGGGTGAGCAAATCAAAGGGTTACGTTTTTGCGGTTGGTGGTAGGGAAGTGCGAATCACGGAATAAGTTCTGGTGCTCTATGAAGGATCAGCTTATATATAAATTGCAGTGAGTTTAGATAGTTTGAAAACAGCGATATTACTAAAACAATATATATATACTTCTCATAACAAGAGTATCGTTGTTGTTTTTTTTGTTGTTCGTGATGTGGTACCGTATGTTGTAGAAGTCAGTGGTATCAGGTATCAGCATGGGACAGTAGACCTGGAGGTCACCCCATACTCTGACGTGGCTGATTTGCCATTTATCTTTATTTTGCACTGTGAAATAGTCCCCCCCTACTCTCTACGAATAATTGTCTTATGTCTAGTGATGTGTGTGTGTGTGTGTGTGTGTATGTATGTTGTGTGTGTGTGTGTATGTGTGTGTGTGTGGTGTGTGTGTGTGTGCGTGTGTGGTGTGTGAGTGTGAGAGAGTATGTAGTGTTGTATGTGTGTGCATGTGTGTACGTGTACGTGTACGTGCGTGTGTGTCTGTGTGTATGAGTGTTAGTGTTCTGTGTGTGTGTGTGTGTGTGTGTGTGTGTGTGTGTGTGTGTGTGTGTATGTGTATGTGTGTTGTGTGTGTGTGTGTGTGTGTGTGTGTGTGTGTTGTGTGTTGTGTGTGTGTGTTGTGTGTGTGTGGTGTGTGTGTGTGTTGTGTTGTGTGTGTGTGTTGTGTGTGTGTGTGTGTGTGTATGTGTTGTGTGTGTGTGTGCGTGTTGTGTGTGTTGTTGTGTTGTGTGTGTGTGTGTTGTGTGTGTGTGTGTTGTGTGTGTATGTGTTGTGTTGTGGTGCTGTACATACATACTATTTCATACTATTGTGTGTGTTGTTGGGTGTCATGTGTGTGTGTGTGTGTGGTGCGCTGAGTACGTGTTGTGTGTGTGTGTGTGTGTGGCGCGCAGAGGGACAGATGGTTCTTGTGTGATAGAGGAATCATTCTGAAGAAAGTGAATTCTATTCGAAAAGGCGATCATAATGTAAAAAGCGATCAATGAAAAGGAACGAAAGAACAAAAAAAGAAAGAATGAAAGAAAGAAAGAAAGAAAAGACAGACACAAATCCCCGTTTAGCCATCAGTGGGTGGCCGTATACATAATTCAGGGTTTTACTGATGGTCACTGTAGCTAAGAGGAGAACACAACGTATGGGACAAAAAGGGCATGAACTTGGTACAATCATCATTTTACAGCAGCCAGGGCGGACGGTTCGGTAATGCACTTACAGCCTTGGTTGCATATCAGCTACACTACGCCCGTTGGTGATTTAAGAATTGTGAAATCCATATGGTCACAACAGGAAAGCTGGAGGGAGAGAGAGAGAGAGAGTACCAGGTAGACCCAGGGAAAAATATTGGACGGGCTTGCAGAGTGGCTGAAGACAGAGAGGTTGGAAGGTGTGCTTGCGGCAACAAGGGATAGATACATATGGGAGGCCATGATCGCCAACGCCATGTGGCAAGGCACTTGATGATTTCTGGCTCTAGGAAAAATGAGATATGCGGAAGCAATTTTAGGTAATTTAGACCCGTGTTTTGTTGTCGTTGCAATGTCTACAGTTTAAATGGTATCACTTTAATTATGCAGATATTAGAGCAAAGAAAGTAGTCATTTCACGGAATTATTAGCAAAAGAAGAAGAAGTAGAGGTGAGGAACGAGAAATGCAAAGAAGAAGCAATGCAAGAGAAGTAGAAGAAAGAAGAATGCAAGAAGAAGAATGCAAAGAAAAGAAGAAGAAGAAGAGAATGCAAAGAAGAAGAATGCAAAGAGAAGAAGAAGAATGAAGAACAGAAGAAGAGAAGAAGAAGAAAGAAGAAGAAGAAGAAGAAAGAAGAAGAAGAAAAGAAGAAGAAGAAGAAGCAAGAAGAAGAAGAAGAAGAAGAAGAAGAAAAGAAGAAGAAGAAGAAGAAGAAGAAGAAGAAGAAGAAAAGAAGAAGAAGAAGAAGAAGAAGAAGAAGAAGAAGAAGAGAGAAGAAGAAAAGAAGAAGAAGAAGAAGAAGAAGAAAGAAGAAGAAGAAGAAGAATGCAAAGAATGCAAAGAAGAAAGAAGAAGAATGCAAAGAATGCAAAGAAGAAGAAGAAGAAGAAGAAGAAGAAGAAGAAGAAGAAGAAGAAGAAGAAGAAGAAGAAGAAGAAGAAACAACAATCAACAACAACAAAAATTCACTGTCATTAGAAAACATAGCCTATAGAAAAACGGACGGATAGTGTGACAAATTCACAGCACACCAACTGGTTTATCTGTGGCCAATTGCCAGTCCATTACATCTTCAGGAAATCCAATCTATCTCACCAGCATGACTGAGCTGATATTATATATCTTGGCTGGTGAGGAAATTCGTTCAGCCATCGATTTCTCAGGTTGTAAAGAAAACAAACAGCGCATCCCCCAGACTGAAAAGTTGCACGGGTGGACGTGTGGGGTTGAAAAACATGGCGATAAAGAATGAGATTTGATTGGATGGGCATATCCACGTGACTCTTCCGTCTAATCAGTGAAAAATCGTTGTTGAGTGTTTTTCAAAAGACTTCCCAAAGTGTGTCCTTTAAAAAGATAGTAGTTGGCAGCTATTGCCATTCATTCAGCTTGGTAGCTTGCTTGCTTTTTTTAGTTCCTGCTTTTAATGGGTTTAGACCGACTTGTGTTCTAAACTAACCTGTCTGAGCTTGTCTGTAAACAAAGAATATAATGTTGTCAGGTTTTTTGTTTTCTTTCAAAACCTAAAAACGGGTCACGTGCTTGATCTACGTAATTTTTGAATAAAAATAATTTCTTAAGTCTTGCTGTAAAACAAACATATCAACTTCATTTTTAAAGATTTCTGTCAATATCTGATATTTCTTGTGATCTGTGATATTAGTTCTTATGAATATTACTCCGCTCAGAAATGATGTTTTTCAGAAAAGTGAAAATGAAACCGAGTTCGTTTAGAACCTGGGTTCAGACAGGGGCAAGACACATTCCTGAATTTGTATAATATTCTTTATATTTTTTTTCTTCAATCACGATGGATTTACCAATTGAAACTCGGGCTTCTCTCCCCTTTGACAGCGCCGCCCATTTAAATAAAAACCAGGAAATTTGATCTCCTTGTTATAGATTTAAGAGAGATATTTTGATGATTAAAGCAAACACGTAGAAATGGACCGTGACAAAATGGAAAATCAAGAGCTTTTCAAATATCCATGAATACATATTTGGACAGTCTGAAGCGTGTGTTGCACACTGGAAAGACGTCAGACTTTATTTAACCCTTTGACTCCCGCACCCTTTACACCAGCATCTTGCATTGTCAGCCATGACAGCAAAGCAAAGCCTTAACCCTCTTATTCTCTCACCCTATCCACCAGCTCCTGCAGGAAGGTGGTGGATAGTTGAGGGAATCAAAGGGTTAAGTTCTTGCAGTTGGTGGATAGGGTGCGGGAGTCAAAGGGTTAAGCTTACTTTAGCCGCGTCCTTTTATGATGTTGAATTTTGTTATTGTTATTGTTGTGAGGTGTGATTGTGATTAATGCGTAGCCAAAACATTTTCCTTATGTCTGTGCACTGGGCTAAAATAAAATCTTGTCGTTATCTTGCTATCTTGTTAAAAGTGATTATGAGACTAAAAAATATACGGTTGTTACCTATGATATGACTAGTTCGGTTTTTTTTCTTTTGTTGTTGTTGTTGTTGTTTGTTTTCGCAGCAAACTTCCTGGTTACATGCTTCTAACTGTGCTTTCAAGTTCTTTCTTTATCTCTGTCTCTTGCTCTCTGCCCTGCCAGCCGCCTGTCTGTTTCTCTGCCTGTCTCTCTGTTTCTCTGCTTGTCTGTCTGTCTCTCTAACTGTCTGCCTGTCTGCTGTCTGTCTGTCTCTCTTGCTCTTCTCTGTCTGTGTGTCTCTGTCGCTCTCTGTCTCCCTGTCTCTGTCTCTGTCTCCCTGTCTCTGTCTGTGTCTGTCTGTCTGTGTCTGTCTGTCCGTCTGTCTGTCTGTCCCTCCCCTCCCCTCCCTCTCTCTCTCTCAGCAAAACACGTGCATTAACGGGTTTTTTTTCTTATTTAATACAGGAACTTTATAACAACTTTTACAAAGACGACATTTTGTGCACATAAAACCTCATCATGCCGCACCTGCAGTTTACAAAATGTCGTTGGAGGGGCGTTTAAAAGATTGATGGGTTCAGCATTGGTGGAGTCTATCTCGGTAAACTGTATGTAATAATGACGAACAAGCATTCACAAAACACCCACTCAATAAAGTTAGATGTAGTTTACTGTGGTGTATGTGGCTGAGGAGAGGTCAAGAACTGTTGGAAGAATGTTATGTTGTTTTAGATGTACACAACACTGCCAGTTGGGATACACCATTGTGTATAAACACATTCAGCATCTAGGCACGCAGTTACTAAAAATCAAACAGACAGACAAACAAACAAACAAACAAACAAACAAACAAAAAACAAGAAAATAAAGAAAAAAACAAATACAAATCCCAAACGCACTCGAGACAATTAAAAAAAGAGATAGCAGTAGAAACACCAAATGTATTTGAGAAAAATAAGAGTAAACTCTTTAATCACCAAACCTTCATCGAGACAAACAACAAAAAAAAGGAGTATACTAAGAAAATATTACACGCCTTTTACACACACACACACAGACACACACACACACACACACACACACACACACCACACACACACACACACACACACACACACACACACACACACACACACAGACACACACACACAGACACACACACACACACAGACACACACACACACACACACACACACACACACGCACACACGCGTGCA
>CM060312.1:20603837-20608837 GCA_030674185.1 Monoplex corrugatus
TTCAAGGTGTTTTCATGTTTCCACAAGCTACAGGACGCTGACAGGATTGACCTCCGGCACCCTATCCACCAGCTGCAAAATAATTAACCCTTTGACTCCCTCACCCTATCCACCAGCTTCTAGCTTTTGCTTTGTTACTATGGTTGATAATGCATGATGCTGGTGGACAGGGTGTGGGAGTCAAAGAGTTATCCTCAGTGGGGATGCCAGGGGGGCTCGTTCAGTATAAATAGTATCCTCAGAATGCTGGACGGACTTGCAGAGTGGCTGGGGGTGAGGAGGGTGGGGGAGATGCTGGGGGCAACGAGAGATAGAGATGGTTGGAAGTCCATGGTCGCCAACGCCATGCGGCGGGGCGCCTGATGATGATGATGAGTATCCTCACTTTCTGGAAATCCTGTGCTAGAAATTTCTTCTTTTTTTGTCACTCTCTTTTTTTCTACCTCGTTCCTTTGCTGTCTGTCATTTCTTTCTATCATTTTCTGCTTTCCTGGTCCATTCATCTGTACGTGTTCGATAAAGCCTTACGTACTTTTCTCTAAGGGTTGAGAATTGGGTACATGTATTAAGTGCATTTTTTTGGCCCTAGGGAAATAGATCTGCAGAAGCAATGTTAGGTCATTTAGGCCCGTTTTTTACATATATTTCGTGTCCTTAGTTACGTTTATATTGGTATTCAAGTGTGTTTTTTAAATCCCCTGTACGATAAATTGGACGGAGTGGTCAACGCCAGGGGCATCTCCTGAGATTATGTACTCAAATGCATTGACATGTGTACTTAATTTTCGTTTCCTTTTTTTTTTCCTGTTGAAGTTTTGTATTATGTTTTGAAACGGTTATAGCCCTGATATGGCTCTCACGCAGTCGGCTGGGATTTAAATGAAAATAACAATATTAGTAATCAAAGAGTTAACTGTATGTTTGATGTTCTGCATGCGTCAACACTTTAAAAGTCTGCACGTATGTTGCTCTGCAAAGTGTGTGTGTGTGTGTGTGTGTGTGTGTGTGTGTGTGTGTGTGTGTGTGTGTGTGTGTGTGTGTGTGTGTGTGTGTGTGTGTGTGTGTGTTAGAATCTCTCCCTCTCTCTCTCTCTCTTTCTCTCTCTCTTTCGGTATGCGCGTGCGCGCGCTTGTGTGTCTATGCCTGCACGCGCCCACGTGTGTGTGTGTGCCGAGTAGATTTTATCTGTTATATTTATACTTTGTTTTCATTTTAATGTTCACTTTTGTTTTTGTTTCCATTTTCGATGAGCTCATTCGGTGACTGAATGTATAATTATTTGATAAATAATGTTTCAGGAACTCATGTATTATGTGTATTTGTGTGTTTATAATAAATGTATATTGCATTTGGCACACTTTTTTTCTTATTAGGATAATGAAGTTGTCGTCATTTCTTATGTCTCATGAGAAATTGACATCTGGCACATTTCTCATCACGTTGTACACTTTGTATGTGTGTGTGTGGGGGGGGGGGGGGGAAGGGGCAGGGAGAAGAAGCACATAAATCAGGTCATCTCCTCTGATCCCTTTTTATTTTTATATCTGGACCCGAGCCAACCATTTATTTTCCCAAAGGTGTTAGTGTGGCTGACAGATTCAGTCTGCAAGTTTCCTTGCCCAAGAATTGTGCATGTCCTTATCAAACGCTAACATCGTTCACCAAAACAAGTGTGACTGCCCGCGTTCAAGAAAAACAAACAAACAAACACGAGAAAAGAATAAGGTAATAATGACCAAAAGAATAAGAACGCGTATTTAATACAAGACAAGACAGGCGCACATTTTTCGGCCAACTGGCCTTTGTCAAGCGTAAGATCACAAACAAACAAACAAACAAACAAACAAACACCAGGTACAAAAATTAGGAAAAAAAGACTTGAAACTTCCCTGCTGCTCCTTCCAGTGTGAGAAAAAGAACCCTAATTTTTGTACCTGGTGTTTGTTTGTTTGTCTGTGATCTTACGGCTTGACAAAGGCCAGTTGGCCGAAAACTTGCGCCTGTCTTGTCTTGTTGTATTAAATACTCATGCGCAGTGGATGGAAACAACTGTATCCTTAATTAAGATGCTGTTTGTACGGGAGAGTTGAGTCAAGGATACCAGTACCAGAGAAAAGCCATATAAGCAATACAAGGACTAGTCTAAAGGCCAAGTTTGTCAGCTGGAGCATCAACATCACCAACTAGGATCTAGGAGGACAGTGTCCATAAATTTTGTGTTTCAAATCTGTTCACCATTCTGCTCCATCATATCTTCGCGACAAATATCAACATTTATACGCCAACTCGCACCTTGCGCTCAGCTTCAGACAGTCTTTCCCTTCAGGTCCCTAGATTTAAAACTATCAAGTGTTGGCCAGCGTTGTTTTGCTGTCTCAGTTCCTGTGAGCCTGGAATAGACTTCCGCTCTGCCTTCGCCTAACACCTACCCTTTCTGCTTTTATAAATCAGATTAAAAAAAACAAACACCTCTTTTCCCAACAATGAATTCTACAACTACTTCTTTCCCTAAAGTTTGTGTATTAGATATTGTAAGGTGGTCTTTATCGATTGTATGTGTATGCCTGGTTCGTGAGTGCGCTTCGATTTGAAGTGTCAGGATTTGGCGCCGTATAAACACTGTTGTTGTTGTTATTGTTATTATTATTATTATTATTATTATTATTATTATTATTACTATTACATTATTATTATTATTATTATTGTTATTATTGTTATTATTGTTATTATTATTACTATTATTATTATTAGTATTAATATTATTGTTCTTATTATTATTATTATTATTGTCGTTGTTGTTGTTGTTATTGTCGTTGTTGTTGTTGTTATTGTTGTTGTTGTTGTTGTTGTTAGAAACAGAGCAAGCTGGCGACAGCAGTACACGAATGACACAATCCAATTGTTTGTTCAAGAGGGCTTCATGGTGCTCGGATGATTCCATACGTGCTCCACCCAAATCTGCCAGCAATTATCTGGCAGACTCCCTGAGTCTGCGCAAAACTCTATGCGCTGGCAAGGTCTTGAAATGAGGGAGTGGGGAGAAGGTACCTATGACACGCTAAGCTGATAGCACCAGATTGATGGAAACATTAACCCCTTTGACTCCTGCACCCTACCCACCTGTTGCAAAAACGTAATCCTTTGATCCCCTCACCCTATCGATCAGTTACAAAAACTTAACCCTTTGACTCCTGCACCCTATCCATCAGTTACAAAACTTAACCCTTTAACTCCCTCATCCTATCCATCAGTTACAAAAATTTAACCCTTTGACTCCTGCACCCTATCCACCAGTTGCAAAAAACTTAACCCTTTGACTCCCTCACCCTATCCATTAGTTACAAAAACTTAACCCTTTGACTCCTGCATCCTATCCATCAGTTACAAAAACTTAACCCTTTGATTCCCTCACCCTATCCATCAGTTACAAAATTTAACCCTTTGACTCCCTCACCCTATCCATCAGTTGCAAAAAACTTAACCCTTTGACTCCCTCACCCTATCCATTAGTTACAAAAACTTAACCCTTTGACTCCTGCATCCTATCCATCAGTTACAAAAAACTTAACCCTTTGATTCCCTCACCCTATCCATCAGTTACAAAATTTAACCCTTTGACTCCCTCACCCTATCCATCATTTACAAAATTTAACCCTTTGACTCCCTCGTCCTATCCATCAGTTACAAAATTTAACCCTTTGATTCCCTCACCCTATCCATCAGTTACAAAACTTAACCCTTTGACTCCTCATCCTATTCATCATTTACAAAAACTTAACCCTTTGACCCCCTCACCCTATCCATCATTTACAAAAATTTAACCCTTTGACTCCTCACCCCATCCATCAGTTACAAAAACTTAACCCTTTGACTCCTCACCCCATCCATCAGTTACAAAAACTTAACCCTTTGACCCCCTCACCCTATTCATCAGTTGCAAAAACTGAACCCTTTGACCCCCTCACCCTATTCATCAGTTGCAAAAACTGAACCCTTTGACTCCCTCACCCTATTCATCAGTTGCAAAAACTGAACCCTTTGACCCCCTCACCCTATTCATCAGTTGCAAAAACTGAACCCTTTGACCCCCTCACCCTATCCATCAGTTGCAAAAACTGAACCCTTTGACTCCCTCACCCTATTCATCAGTTGCAAAAACTGAACCCTTTGACCCCCTCACCCTATTCATCAGTTGCAAAAAACTGAACCCTTTGACCCCCTCACCCTATCCATCAGTTGCAAAAACTGAACCCTTTGACTCCCTCACCCTATTCATCAGTTGCAAAAACTGAACCCTTTGACCCCCTCACCCTATTCATCAGTTGCAAAAACTGAACCCTTTGACTCCCTCACCCTATCCATCAGTTGCAAAAACTGAACCCTTTGACTCCCTCACCCTATTCATCAGTTGCAAAAACTGAACCCTTTGACCCCCTCACCCTATCCATCAGTTGCAAAAACTGAACCCTTTGACTTCCTCAACTATCCATCAGTTGCAAAAACTGAACCCTTTGACTTCCTCAACCTATCCATCGGCTTCCTGCAGGAAGCTGGTGGATAGGGGTGAGGGAAGCAAAAAGTTAAATTTTTGCTTTGCTAGCATGGTTGACAATGCAGGATGTTAGTCGACAGGGTGTGGGAGTCAAAAGGGTTCAAATGGGCAGCCGACAGGCCAGGTTTTTAATGTTGCGGGCTGGGACTGAAGTCAAGGTATTATTAGTTCTTTGCGGTCTCTACGGCGCTCTGTAAAGAACCAAGCAGCCCGTTAACAGTCAAACTGAACAACACAGAACAGCTGCTGTTTAACGGAATAGGGACCTGCAGAAGCGGATTCCAAGGCCACAGGACTCCTTCTCATGCTGTGTGTCGGTGGAAAACCATGCGCCACCATGATCGGTATTGTATTCTACATGAAGATTCACAATTTCAGTTTCAATTTCAGTGTCAATTTCTCAAGATGACGTCTCCGGGTTCCGGAACTAATTCCGTATGCACTAAAC
>CM060312.1:20613837-20616337 GCA_030674185.1 Monoplex corrugatus
TCTCTGTCTGTGTCTGTCTGCCTATTTCTGTTTCTCTCTGTCTCTGTCTGCCTCTCTGTCTGTCTGTTTCTCTCTTCTCTCTCTCTCTCTCTCTCTCTCTCTCTCTCCTCTTTCTTTCTTTCTCTCTTTCTTTCTTTTTGCTCTTTCTCTTTTTTTTCTCTCTGTCCTCACTCTCTTACCATACTCCTCCTTCTCTGTCTGTCCATCTCTTCCTCTCCCTCCTTGTCACATACACATACGCACACACACACACACACACACACACACACACACACACACACACACACACACACACACACACACACACACACACACACACACGGACACACACGGACACACACACACACTCTCTCTCTCTTTCTGTCTCTCTCAGCTTGTGTGTGTGTGTGTATGTGGGACGTGGGGGGAGGGGTTGTCAAAAGCAATTTAGGTATTTGTGTTTCCAAGCACGCGTAATAATGTGTGTGTAGATACACACAACACGCGTATGCGTGCACGCGTTGAAGGCACACGCGTGTGCATGCAGAGCGTCTGTGTGTCTGTGTCAATACAGCGCCGTCCAGGTAGCAATTGCCCCGTTATGAAAATGCGCTGGGCTTAATCGTTTCAGGCTCGGCTGCCTTCTTTTGCATTGCCTTTACCCTCGGGGAGAACAGGTATCCATCTGATTGTGTTGGGTTTGACAGCCCAGATATTTGCCCGGTAAACACCAGTGGCTGTCTACACTCGCCATGGCTCTGTCTCTGTCTATCTGTCTGTCTGTCTGTCTTTATGTCTATCTGTCTGTCTGTCTGGTGACTCTCTACACTCGCTATGGCTCTTTCTCTGTCTATCTGTCTGTCTGTCTTTCTGTCTATCTGTCTGTCTTTCTGTCTATCTGTCTCTCTGTCTAGTGACTCTCTATTCTCGCCATGGCTCTTTCTCTGTCTATCTGTCTGTCTAGTGATTCTCCACACTCGCCATGGCTCTTGTTCTGACTATCTGTCTTTCTGTCTATCTGTCTGTCTGTCTAGTGACTCTCTGCACTCGCCATGGCTCTTTCTGTCTATCTGTCTGTCTAGTGATTCTCCACACTCGCCATGGCTCTTGTTCTGACTATCTGTCTATCTTTCTGTCTATCTGTCTGTCTGTCTAGTGATTCTCCACACTCGCCATGGCTCTTGTTCTGACTATCTGTCTGTCTTTCTGTCTATCTGTCTGTCTGTCTAGTGACTCTCTGCACTCGCCATGGCTCTTTCTCTGTCTATCTGTCTGTCTGTCTTTCTGTCTATCTGTCTGTCTGTCTAGTGACTTTCCGCACTCGCCATCGCTCTTTCTCTGTCTATCTGTCTGTCTGTCTTTTTGTCTATCTGTCTGTCTGTCTAGTGACTCTCTGCACTCGCCATCGTTCTTTCTCTGTCTAACTGTCTGACTGTCTAGTGACTCTCTGCACTCGCCATCGCTCTTTCTCTGTCTGTCTGTCTGCCTATCTGTCTGTATGTCTGTCTGTGTTCTGACTCTCTGCACTCGCCATGGCTCTGTCTCTATCTCTCTGTCTGTCTGTCTATCTATCTGTCTGTCTGTCTGTCTAGTGACTCTCTACGTTCGCCATGGGTCTTTCTCTGTCTATCTGTCTGTCTGTTTGTCTAGTGACTATCTACACTCGCCATGGCTCTTTCTCTGTCTATCTGTCTGTCTGTCTGTCTAGTGACTATCTACACTCGCCATTGCTCTGCCTCTGTCTATCTGTCTGTCTGTCTGTCTAGTGACTCTCTACACTCACTATGGCTCTTTCTCTGACTGTCTGTCTGTCTGTCTGTCTAGTGACTCTCTACACTCACTATGGCTCTTTCTCTGACTGTCTGTCTGTCTGTCTGTCTAGTGACTCTCCACACTCGTCATAGCTCTGTCTCTGTCTATCTGTCTGTCTGTCTGTCTAGTGACTCTCTACACTTGCCATGGCTCCTTGTCTAGCTGTCTTTCTGTCTGTCTAGTGACTCTCTACACTCACCATGGCTCTTTCTCTCTTTCTGTCTCTGTGTCTGTCTCTGTCTGTCTGTTTGTCTGTCTCTGTCTGTCTGTCTCTGTTTTTCTCTCTCTGTTTGTTTCTATCTATCTTTTTGTCTCTACGTCTTTGTCTTTTTGTCTCTCTGTCTCTCTCTTTCTCTGTCTCTCTCTGTCTCTGTCTTTCTGTCTCTGTCTGTCCTCCCTCTCTCTCTCTCTCTGTGCTCTTTCTCTGTTTTTGTCTGTCTCTGTCTCTATCTCTGTGTCTCTGTCTCTCTGTGTGCATGTGTCTGTCTGTGTGTCTGTCTGTCTCTCTCATGGTCTTTCTCTCTCCCTCTCCCTCTCTGTTTCTTCTTCTCTTGCTTTTGCTCTCTCTCACTCTCTCTGTATCTGGTTTTGTTTCTGTCTGTCTGTCTGTCTCTGTCTGTCTATCTCTGTTTCTCCCTTGCTCCCTCGCTCTCTTTGCCTCTGTCAGCCTGTCTGCCTCTGTCAGTCTGTCTGTCTGTATGTCTGAACA
>CM060312.1:20633837-20636337 GCA_030674185.1 Monoplex corrugatus
ACAGCATTGTTTTGAATGCGCTGTAGGATGTGAATGGTGGAGGCAGGAAGACCAGACAGGAGTGAATTGCAATAGTCAATGCGAGACATTATGAAGGAGAGAACGAGTTTTGCAGTTGTTTCCACAGAGAGATTCTTCCTGATCAGGCTTATACGATGGAGGTGATAGTAGCAAGATCTGGCAGTTTGAGAAACAAAGTTGTTCATGGAGAGGGTAGAGTCAATGCAGACACCAAGGTTTTTAGCTGAATCAGAAATTGGGACTGATGTGTTACATAATGGGAGAGAAAGAGGAGGCAGCTGAGAAAGTTTCTGACAGGTGCCAATGAGGATAGCTTCTGTCTTGTCATCATTTAGCTGAAGTTTGTTGTATGTCATCCATTTTTTAATGTCCGAGTAACACTCAGTGGTGCGAGTCAGGAGGCGCTGTATATTGTCAGGTGAGTCACTGTCTTGAAGTTGGGTGTCATCAGCATAGAAGTGGTGTTTTATAGAGTGGGAGTTGATGATGGTGGACAGGGGGGAGGTGTAAAGAGTGAAAAGAACAGGGCCAAGGACAGATCCTTGTGGAACACCACAGGTCAGGTATGCAGGTTGAGAGTAAGTGCTATTGATGAGAACAGTTTGTTTTCTGTTTGATAGATATGAAGTGAACCAGGAGAGAGCAATGTCAGAGATGCCAAAAGTATGATGAAGTCTAGAAAGGAGAATACCATGATGAATGGTATCAAAGGCTGCAGACAGATCAAGGAGTGTGAGGAGAGAGACTTTGCCAGTATCAGTTGCAAGGAGGAGATTGTTGAGAATGTATAGCAAGGCAGTTTCAGTGCTATGGCGCTGGCGGTAGGCTGACTGGAAAGGATTGAGGAGATTGTTGACAGACAGGTGAGAGTTCAGTTGGTTGAGGACAACCTTTTCAAGCAGTTTTGACAAGAAAGAGAGATTAGAGATAGGCCGATAATTTTTCATTTGGGTTTAAATTGTATTTCTTGATGAGAGGGTGAACAATAGCAAACTTGAAAGAATCTGGGACAGTTCCAGTTTGGAGAGAAGTGTTGATGATGTCAGTGATGAATGGGAGGAGCATAGGGAGACAGTCAGAGTAGAGAGAACCTGGAAGAGGATCCAGTTCGCAGGTTTTGAACGACATGGATCTGATTGTGTTGAGAATTTCTTCTTGTGAGACTGGGGTAAAAGTAGTAAGAGGTGTGCCAGAGAAGGAAGGGTCAGGTGGGCATGGTTGACAGGGTGTCCTGTCAAGCCTGTCACGAAGAGTTTGTATTTTGGTGGTGAAATACTTGGAGAATACAGATGGGAGTTCTTCATTTGTGTGTTTTGTTGGGAGAGGTAAATCTTTTCGTGTGCCAAGGAGATGATTCATGGTTGTAAAGAGTTCTTTTAAAGAAGAGACATTCAGGATTTTGGTTTGGAAATAGCTTGTTTTTGCAGATGCAATGAGGGTGGATACTTTTGTTTTAGAGGCTTGGAAAAGTTGCCTATGTACAGTGAGTTTGGATTTGCGCCAGCGGCGCTCTGCTCTGCGGCGGGCACGTTTTGCACAGGCAATCTCATGTGTGAGCCAGGGGGTAGGGGGGTGGTCAGGTAAAAAACGGGTTGTGGCTGGAGCATGAGTGTCCAGAAGATGGTGGAGAGTAGTATAGAATTCATCGGCAGGGTTATGTGACTTTTCAGAAAGGAGACGGAAGGCATCAGATGAAAATGTGGAGAGGTCGATAGATTTGAGATTGCGTCGAGTCACTGTGCGCATGGTATGGGAAGGAGGAGGAATGTCAAGAGAACAGAGAATTGTGATGAAGTCAAAGAGTGTCTTTGTGAAATGTTGGTAACGTATGTTTCAATATTAAAAATTGTGAATCCTTTTCTCCTGAAGTGTGATCGTTGGTTTCATACTTCTGCATCACGTTCCCGCTTGTCTTTTCTGTAGTTTTCTTCTTTTTAATGTTTTTGTATCTAAACACCTCATTTCACTTCATGTTTTCTTATTTCCATTCTATGACCTTGGCTATAATTTTATTGCTTCTTGTGGGGACCAGATTTTAGGAACATGTCTCAGTCTTATAATATGATAACTTCAGTCACGAAAATTCTCACTTATTGTACGTTTCTGATTCAGTCTTTCTCCGTAATATTATTTTCTTATTCATGCGGTTGTATATCCTGCATCAAAGACCTACATCGTTTCCTCGATCGTTGTCCCATTTTTAAAACCAGTAACACCACCAACAAGGCTCTCTCTCTCTCTTTCTCCAAGTGTTTGAGTAGCTGTTACTTGGACTCATCCTCCAGGGAGCCCCCCAGAGGACTAGATCGTTACTGTGATATGGAATGTCCATTTACACATACCCTGCCCCCTCCACCATCCCTGTACCCACTTATAATCTGTCTATAGGGCTGCAGGGGACAGGAAAACAATCATAGACAATTGTATTGCCTCAGGACCTTACTTGCCCCTTATCACGGTCTCAAGAGAAGCGTCACCG
>CM060312.1:20641337-20643837 GCA_030674185.1 Monoplex corrugatus
GAGGAGGAGGAGAGATGAAGGAAAAAGAAGAAGAAGAAGAAGAGAGGAGAGATAAGAGAGAAAAAGAGAACAAAAAGAAAAAGAGAAATGAAAAATAGAGGATGAGAATGAGTGCATAGTATGATGGGATATAATGAATAATATGATGATGAGATGATGGATGATTGATGTATAGAATGATAGAGAAATGAATAACAGTAATAATATAATAAGATAATGTCATAATGATACAGAATGAATACGCACACACACACACACACACACACACACACACACACACACACACACACACACACACACACACACACACACACACACACACACACACACACACACACACACACACAACACACACATGAAAAGAAGAAACACAGTGCAAGAAAAATATGTATACTGCCTCTTCATCTGTTGATGTTAAAACATTTCTGTCAACTAAAGAGAATGTTGCTTCCTGAATAAAAGAACTAGATGAACGATGGATGGTTGAGGGAACATCTCATAAAGAAGTATGATTTGATAGCTGAAATTTTACTAGTCTCCAGAGAGCAGCAAGTCTGAGTAGTGGGCATACATCTGAATAGATTGTCCCTATTTTGCAGCCAGTGCGATGGCCAGACTTTCGCCCCAAAATATTCAATGACTTACATTTTTTGTGTATGGTTGTGGTAGGTTTGCCCATAGTGATTAGATGTGTTCATGTTTTAATCATGTATTCTTGTGCACTGGTACATCTTATCATCATTATTTACTGTGTTCATGTTTTAATCATGTAATTCTTTGTGCACATGAGTACATCTTATCAATCATTATTTACAGTGTTCATGTTTTAATCATGTAATTCTTTGTGCACATGAGTACATCTTATCAATCATTTTTACAGTGTTCATGTTTTAATCATGTAATTCTTTGTGCACTGAGTACATCTTATCATCATTTTTACAGTGTTCATGTTTTAATCATGTAATTCTTTGTGCACATGAGTACATCTTATCAATCATTGTTTTATAGTAGACCTGACAGCAATTAAAATCCAAAGCAAAAAAGCGAGATTCTGAGCAAAACAAACCCAGCTACAACAGGAAAGTGTGGTTTCATCCTGGATTTTTTCCGTCGGTAATGAAAAACAATACAGCAAACAAACATAACTGAAAACAATCAAAAGCTAGAAAAAAAGACTTCCATATAATACAATAATGGGTATATACTTCAAACAAACGTAACTAAAAAGTGTCAAAAGGTAAAAATAACATGTCTATATGTGATCCCCACCACGAAATCAGTCTTAACTAGTATTTGGGGCATATTGAGATATACATATCACTGGAAAGTGTACATTCTGCTGATTATTTTGGTACTTGAATAAAGCTTGTACCAAAAAATGTAGAAGTTATGTATGTTTAAAGTCATTAAGTTGTATGACGGCCATTTTGAGAAAACGGCCTCTAAAGTTTTTGTGTGCTCTCCTACACATTTTCGTTTATTATTTCTTTATTTGGTGGCTTTGACCCAGTTTGTTTCTAATTTTCGCTGTCATTATCTGAAAGGTTCACCAAAGAGCTTTCCATCAGTATATTACATGTGCGGATACTGTACAGGTTACGGTTCATAATATAGGTACTTTTGGTAGGAAATTGCCAACTTTCTGCTGCGATCAGTGCATTAAAATACCATTTTAATTTGATTAATGATATTATTTTCAAGAAAAAAAATTCTGTGGAGGATAGATTGTAGTCTACAGAAATCAATTTTGAGAAAAAGTCAAAACACCCTAGATAGACCCTCAGTCACCTATTCACAACCTAGTGCTGTTCGACTGACTGCGAGTTAAGACTGATTTCGTGGTGGGAGGTCACATATAATACAATACTAGGTGTATCATAATGGCTTCACGCTCCCCATTCATTCGTATCGTACCTACTACATGAAAGGTTTTCAATAATGTACACAAATGAATACACGGGATTTGTTTTTCCTCTAAAAAAAGAGAGAGAGAGAAAAAAAGCGTAAAAATCTTTCAGTGAAGAAAACTCTTTTTTTGTAATCCTGTCTGTATATAACTCTCACACATTTCCGTATATTTTCATAGGTTTACAATAAAATCACATAACGCACATTCCGCACGTTGTCAAGTTTCAGTTTCAGTTTCAGTTTCTAAAGATGACGTCACCGCGCTCGGAATGAATTCCATATGCATTTACGTCACAGCTGCTATAGGTATGGTGAACATGGCACACGCCTTAGGCCTGCGCATAAACCCATGAGCTGGCCAGGTCCTGAGGTCTTACCTTGCCTATGTTTTACCTAGTCTATATTTTTGCACATTGTCAAGTGGACGCTTACCCCTGTGGGGATGCTGGGGGGGCTCTTTCAGTATAAATAGTATCCCCACCTACAGGAAATTCTGTGCTGTAAATTTCCTCTTTTCTATCAATCTCTTTCTTTCTTTCTTCCTCCTTTACTTTCTGTCATTTCTTCCTATCATTTTTTGCCTTGCTGGTCC
>CM060312.1:20656337-20658837 GCA_030674185.1 Monoplex corrugatus
GCCAACAGACCAGCATCAGCATACACATGCGACCGCTGCGACAGAGACTGGCTCTCTCGCATTGGTCTCTACAGTCACAGGCGACGCTGTTTGGACCAAGCAGACAGCCCATCTAGACATTAAAACGGATGTACTTTGTCCATGGTCAGCCATGACCGAGGGAGGCCTACTTTTCTTGCCAAAGTCCTATTCACTCACCTATCTACAAAAATGCTGGACTTTTAGAAACTTTGGGGTCATAAGATATGGCTTTGACCTTTTACACCTTTAGAAACTTTGGGGTCATAAGATATGGCTTTGACCTTTTACATCTTTAGAAACTTTGGGGTCATAAGATATGGCTTTGACCTTTTACACCTTTAGAAACTTTGGGGTCATAAGATATGGCTTTGACCTTTTACACCTTTAGAAACTTTGGGGTCATAAGATATGGCTTTGACCTTTTACATCTTTAGAAACTTTGGGGTCATAAGATATGGCTTTGACTTTTTACACCTTTAGAAACTTTGGGGTCATAAGACATGGCTTTGACCTTTTACACCTTTAGAAACTTTGGGGTCATAAGACATGGCTTTGACCTTTTACACCTCGACATCTGTCTAAGCTTAAGTATTCGTGACTTTTCAACAATCGGCACGTTTGACCCACCATTTGGTAAAGATCCATTCAGACACAGCTAACACACACACACACACACACACACACACACACACACACACACACACACACACACACACACACACACACACACACACACACACACACACACAGACACATTCTTACATACACACACGCGCACAGCAACGCACACGCACGCACACACACACGTACACACACACACACACACACACACACACACACGTACGCAAGCACACACGCAGCAATATATAAACATAGTATGCCTCTTTATTCATATGAAAAACTTGTTAATCTTTCTTCATTACATAAGTCAGTGTTTAAATTTTGATATTCTGTGGTTTCTTATGTGTCTTCGTACTTGTATAGCTTTAATGTTTGTTGTTATCTTATTGTGTATGTAATTGTGAACATTTTTTATCACCTTTTGCCTTTCTTGCGAAATGTAAAGCGCTGGTGAGCATGTTTTTGTATGGAATATGCGCTATACAAATAAACATTATTATTATTATTATTAAGACAATCTTGCTAATACATTTTTCATAGAGACGCAGAAAGACAGAGGCAGACGCTCACACACACACACACACACACACTCACACACAAACAAACATACACACACACAATACACACACACACGCACACACACACACACACACAAACATACACACACACACACACACACACACACACCACATACATAACACTCTCGCGCGCACAAGCTCAAACGCATGCACACACACTCATACACGCACAGACACACAAACACACATACACACTCGCATACACACGCACATACGCATGCACACACACACACACACACACACACACACACGCGCGCGCGCGCGCACATACATACACACGCTTCGCGCGCATGCACAAACACACACACACATACACACACAAACAGAGAGAGAGAGAGACAGACAGACAGACAGAGACAGAGACAGAGAGAGAGAGAGAGAGAGAGACAGAGAGAGAGAGAGAGAGACAGAGAGACAGAGACAGAGACAGAGAGACAGAGACAGAGACAGAGACAGACAGACAGAGACAGAGACAGAGAGACAGAGACAGAGAGAGACAGACAGACAGACAGACAGACAGAGTCCCTATTTATAAAAAAAAATCGGGGGTGGGGTTCAGGGAGATTAACAATAACAACAACAAAAACGAAAAAAAGTTAGTTTTTAAGAAAAAATGCTGTTAGTGTATGACGGTGATGGTACGAGGATTGGTTGGGCACGACTTCCAAATGGGAGTCTTTTGAATGATTTTCAACTTAGCTGGCCTCCAGAGAGTAGGCAGTCTTGAATAGGACACCAGGCTTTCCTCTCTCTTCCTTACTGACGCTGTCTCTTGGACTCCATCAGCAGTCGTGGAAGTTTGAATACATGTATGGGTTGATTTATATCGATTCCTAGCGCCTGTGTGTCTATCTCATTTCTGTTGCTGTTGCTTTGGGCGGTTGGTTTGTGAGCGGTGTGCGCGTGTGCATATATACATGTATATATATATATATATATATATATATATATATATATATATATATATATATTATATATGTATATATATATATACGTGTGTGTGTTCGTTCGTTATTTCTTTTAACGTCTGTTCACATATGTGCTTTTAGACGGGGAAAAAAGAAAAAAAAAAAAGTGTCTATGGGGTTGAAGATTCTATGAAATCATAAAGACAGTTTAACATATTAATTAACATTAAAAAAAAATTATAGGACAATAGAAAAGCAATCATAACATTAGAACGATCAGGCTTGAACAGATTGCTCAGGGCTGTATGTGTGTATGTAACCGCGCGCGCGCGCGCGTGTGTGTGTATGTGTGTGTGTGTGTGTGTGTGTGTG
>CM060312.1:20686337-20698837 GCA_030674185.1 Monoplex corrugatus
ACCTGAACAACAACAACAACAACAACGATAATGCTATTACTATTCCTACTCCTACTACTGCTACTAATGATAATGATAATGATGATGATAAACATATTAATAACATTTAAAATAATGATGATAATAATGATGATGATGATGATGATAATATAGTAATGATAATGATAATAATAATAATAATAACAACAATAATAATAATAATAATAATAATTACAGTGACGACGACAACGACGACGACGACGATGATGATGATGATGATGATGACAACGACAAGAACGATACTACTACTACTACTGATGCTGCTGCTACTCCTACTACTGCTACTCCTACTACTGCTACTCCTCCTACTACCACTATCCCTACCACTACTACTGCTACTGCTACTGCTACTACTGCAACTGGTACTACTACTACTACTACTACTAACACCACCACCACCACCACTACCACTACCGCTACCACTTCTACTACTATTACTACTACCAATGATAATGATCAGAGTATTAAACAAACAAACACGCAAGATGACCTAACCACTCTCTAGCAATCTCCAATTTTCGTTAAAAAATGATGACACAAAATCCAGATTTTGTACCTGTCAAAGTCACTGTGACCTTGAAGAAGCTTCGGCAGAAATTAAAAAAATAAGACTTTGACGGGTATCGAGGACAATGGCAGATTGTCACATCAGTGAAAACAGAACTTAAATGCTGTCAGAAAGTTCCTGAGAAAGTGGTACTCATACAACGTACTTGAAAAGTACTGATTTTCGGCCCATTTTTCTCCATGTTGGTAAGTTTAAATACCTGGGAACGATCATTTCACCAGACGGCAGATGCACATCAGAAATAACCAGCAGAACCGGCCAAGCCAAAACAGCATTCAAGAAGATGAAAAGCATTCTTACCAACAAATGCCTATCAATTAACATCAGGAAGAGAGTTCTTGAATGTTATATAGAACCAATACTGTTATACGGTTGTGAGGCGTGGACAGTCAACAAGCAAAGCCAGAACAAGATTGAGGCAGCCGAGATGTGGTTTCTAAGAAGAATGTTGAGAGTTCCATGGACAGCAAAGAAAACAAACGAGACAGTCTTGATGGAGGCAGATACAAGTAGATCATTGATAAGGAAGATTAGGAAAAGACAGGCAACCTTTATAGGCTATTAATTTATGAGGAAAGGGGAATTGGAGCATCTGGTCACAACGGGAAAGCTGGAGGGAAAGAGAACACCAAGTAGACCCAGGGAGAAGATACTAGACGGACTTGCAGAGTGGCTGAAGACAAGGAGGATGGAAGAGATGCTTGAGGCAACAAGAGATGGAGGCAGATGGAAGTCCATGATAGCCATGCGGCAAGGCACCTGATGATGACGATGATAATGATTCTGACCTTGCTGGTTTGCATTCTAAGCATACATTTTCCCGATTCTTTAGCAATCCACACATTTCAACAAAATGTATGATGTAAAGATCGGGCCATAAAATGCGGAACAATTCGTGTATACATATTTTTCTCGCAGATACACAGAAACAGACACACACACATACACACACACACAAGCACACACATATGCACGTACACACACATTCTCTCTCTCTCTCTGTCTCTATCTCTTTCTGTCTCTCTGTCTCTCTCTTTCTCTCTCTCTCTCTCTCTCTCTCTCTCTCTCTCACTCTCCAGTTGTCATGAACTGATCTGCCCTTTAAAAGAAAAGGAGGAGAAGGATAAAGAAAAAGAATGAAATGAGATATTCATTCATTCATTCATATACCTTTTTTTTTTTAATCTTAGCTATTTCATTATTTGTAAATTCCTAGTTGTTTCTTTTAGTTTGTTTTGTTTGTGTGTTTTGTTGTTGTTGTTTTTTGCTGCTGTTGTTAATATAGTTGCTGTTTTGTTTGGTTGATTCTTGTAGCCTCTGTAAATACACATCGCTAGAGAAAGCTTCATATCACACAACAGTACACACATCTCCACAAACTGTAATAACTGCCCATGTCTCCAGTTGTCACTTCTGATCCCTCTATTGATTTGTATGTCTGTGATGTGTGCCTTGAGACAGATGAAGCATTTTACCACCCCTGTCCTGATTCTCTGTCTGTCTGTCTGTCTCTCTCCTCTGTGTCCGTCTGTCTGTCTGTCTGTCTTGCCCTGTCTGTCTCTCTCTGTCTCTCTCTTCTCTCTCCCTCTCTCCTTCCCTACTCTTCTTCCCTCTCTCCTTCAATTTCTCTCCCCCTCCCTCCCTTCCATTCTCTCTCTCTCTGTGTCCTCTGTTTCTCTCTCATTCTCTCTCTTTCTCTCTCTTCTTCTGTCTTCTGTCTGTCCCTCTCTCTGTCTCTCTGTCTGCCTTTCTGTCTCTGTCTCTGTCTCTCTGTCTCTCACTCTCTGTTTCTCTCTCTCTTTGTCTCCCTTCCTCCCTCCCTCCCTCTCTCTCTGTCTCTCTCTCCTCATTGAAGGGATATGTGCAACTTATGATCATATCGAGGTATTTGTGTGTGTGTTGTGTGGTTGTTGTGTGTGTGTGTGTGTGTGGGTGTGTGTGTTGTGTGTGTGTGTATGTGTGTGTGTATGTGTGTGATGTGTGTGTGAAGTGTTTGTGTGTGTAGTGATGTGTGTGTGTGTGTGTGTGTGTGTTTGTTGTGTGCTGGTTTGTTTAATTTTTTTCTTTCTACTTCAATATATCATGTCTGTCCGTGCACATGCACTCCAACTTGCGATTTATACGTTCAGTTGAACAAACTTCTATTCATGTATATTCTGATCAGCAAAGCCTACAAAATATTATCCATCGGTCATCAACGCCATGGTTAAACCGCAAGGATGCAAAGATTCTATATTCAGAATCTTATCGTTCTATCGGTGTCACACTCAGAGAGAGAGAGAGGCAAACTTCAAATCTGTGACTATATACATCTCCCTTCTCTTGTTCAAATTCTCCCTTCTCTCTCTCTCTCTCTCTCTCTCTCTCTCTCTCTCTCTCCCCTCTCTCCCCTTCGTCGCCGCTTGTTATCTCTCCAATGATTTTGTGTTTGGCATTTTGTGTGTAATGTGTGTTCGTAAAGACGTGTTTGTTTGTTTGTTTGTGTGTCCGTAAAGACGTGTTTGTTTGTTTGTTTTTGTGTAGCTTTGTTTGTTTCGTTTTTGTTTCGTTTGAGATTTGTGCTGGCTTATCATTTTTTTGTGTTGTTTTCTTTTTGTTTTGTTTGGATTTTTGCTTGCTTATCATTTTTCTTTTGTTTTGTTTTGTTTGATTTTTTTGTTTGTGCCTATCATTTTTGGGTCATATTTTTCATGCTTTTTCTTTAGAATGTGAAAAATAATGCAGACATTAAGCAGGAGCGTAAGTTGAAGCTCTATTTATCTGTGATGTCCACGCATGTGTGCATGTCTGTCTCTCCACCAACCCCTCACCACCCCCTACTCGCTTCACCACCTCCACACCACCACCACCCCTTTTATGTCTTTTATGCACGCATTGCGTGTCTGCGCGCGCTCCAAAGAACGTGTTGAAACTGACTGTCAATGGGAAAAGATAGCTAACAACGTGAAACTTTCAGAAGGGTGTAAGGCATAACTGCCAGTTCTGAATACCCAGAGAGAGAGGATTCTTTTTCTTTTCGTTTTCTCAGAACTTGTTTATGATCGTTTGAAAGACAGAATCTAAACACACGTTACGGGCAAAGCATCGTTATGATCACATGGCAAGATTTACACTTCATCGTACATCGAAGTCATCAGTGTTGTTGGGGGGTTTGTTTGTTTGTTGTTGGTTGGTTGGTTGGTTGGTTGGTTGGTTGGTTGTTGTTTGGTTGGTTGGTTGTTTGGTTGGTTGGTTGGTTGTTTGGTTGGTTGGTTGGTTGTTTGGTTGGTTGGTTGGTTGTTTGGTTGGTTGGTTGGTTGTTGTGGTTGTTGGTTGGTTGTTGGTTGGTTTGGTTGGTTGGTTGGTTGTTGGTTGGTTGGTTGTTGGTTGGTTGTGTGCTTGGTTGTTGCTTGTTGTTGGTTGTTGTGGTTGTTGGTTGGTGTTGGTTGGTTGGGTTCGGCGTGCTTGGCTGCGTTGCTGACTGCTGCTTGTCCCTTTTGTTTGTTGTTTGGTTGGTTGTGGTTGGTCATCGATCTTTTGTTTATTGTTTTGTTGTTGCTGCTGCTTTTTATTTTTATTTTTTCCAAAGGATGTACACATATTTATGAAATACAATCATGTTATAAAGAACACACACACAAGCATACACCAGCAGGTTAACCCCTTGACTCCGGCACCCTTTCTACCAACTGCAAAAATTAACCCTTTGATTTCCTCATCCTATCCACCAGCTTCCTGCAGGAAGCTGGTGGAGAGGGTGAGGGAATCAAAGGTAAGTTTTTGATTACTATATGTGACGATGCAGCTGCAGACAGGCGGAGTCAACGTTAAAGAAACTGCAAGATAATCTATTTCTTTTTTTTTTTTTTTATAACAGAATATACGTGCCTTCGTGTAGTGTATTCATGCACGCAATCTTACATGCTCGTCGACATAAAGTCTCGAACAACGTCTATATCACACTACTTAAAACTGATAAAAAAACTATTACCGATGGATCCAGCACAACCAGCTTCAAACATGACAACAGTAGAGGGGTGCGTACACGCATCGATCTTCGCATGCTCGATATAAAGTCTTAAACTAACTCCTAACTCCCGGTACACTCATCAATCGAAAGTTCTATCGATGGATCTAGTAAACCCAAACTTCAAACGTGACAGCAGAGATTGCGTCTAGTCAGCCGTCACTTTCGATCTCAGCAGTACACGGAGTGAGATAAACTTGATCTGGGGCTGCCCGCATGTGTCAGAATTCTCACTTTGTCTGACATCACTTTTGGACTTCTCTGCCGATTTGTGCATGGCCTATGTCTGCCCCCCCCCCCCCCCCCCCTTGAGAGAAGCTGAAAACTGCTGACAATGACCCTGTTTTGTTGTCGTTGTTGTTGCTGTTGTCGTTGTTGGTGTTGTTGTTGTCGTTCTTGTTGATCTTTTTGTGTGTGCGTGTGTGTGTATGTATATGTTTCCATTTTAACCCCCTTTTCTGCTTTATATTACACTATTTAAAGAAAGAGGCAGACCAACAAAGACCTGGATTGATGATATGAAAGAAACCTTTACATCACTTAGCATTTTTCCACTTTAGGTCTTCCAGCTCAATGCTGTCACTTCTTTTTCCCTGCGACAACAGTGATGGGACTACAGAACATATATAAGAAAATCATGCATGCCCGTAGTGTACCTAAAAATCCTTGCACACGTTTTCCTACGTCTTATTAGATAATTTCCAGTGACGGGGAGGGGGGGGGAGGTTATCTTAAAACCTGTCAACCGATTGTCTGCCGTATCATCATCATCATGTGCCCTGCCGCGTGGAATTGGCGATCATGGCCCTCCATACGAATCTATCTTTTGTCGCTGCAAGTACATTTCCCACCACTCGGTCGAATCTCATCCATTTCACGGATGTGTCATTGAGGGTGTTCTCGAACACCGCGGGTCTGTATCTCTCGGACCAGGATATGGTAGTTAGCGTAGAGCACAGCTCTGTGACGCGGCCCAAATCCTAGATAGAACTCTCCCCATAGCCACCATGATCATCATGCCCTATCGTCAGGCATTAATTATGGCGTTGTAAAATTGTCCCCGCATTTGTGGCCGTTGAAATGGTATGGTAAATGGTATAGAAATAAAAGAAGATATTGCAGCATTAATTATGGCGTTGTAAAATTGTCCCCGCATTTGTGGCCATGAAATGGTATGTTAAATGATATAGAAATAAAAGAAGAAGAAGAAGAAGAAGAAGATTGTCAGATTAAATGTCATATTAAGATTTGTCCCAATCATTTAAAATTTACCCTGGTGGATCATTATGTGCCCTGCCGCATGGCGTTGGCGATCATGTCCCTCCATATGAATCTATCCCTTGTCGCTGCAAGTACATCTCCCACCCTGTCTGTCCTCAGCCACCCTGCAAGTCCGTCCAATATTTTCTCCCTGGGTCTATCTGGTGCTCTCTTTCCCTCCAGCTTTCCCGTTGTGACCAGGTGCTCTGATTTCTCTTTTCTCATGAAATGTCCTATAAATGTTGCTTGTATTTTCCTGATGTTTTTAATTAATGATCTCCTTCTTGTGTCTGCCTGCTTCAAGATTGTCTCGGGTTTCTTTTTTTTTTTTTTTTGTGCTTTCCTTGGAACTCTCAACATTCTTCTTAGACACTACATTTTCAGTTGCTGTCATATCACTAGGTTTAAAAAGTCTGGGATACATTCACCACTGACAGCATAGACATCCATGCATACACGCAAGCATTCTTGCGTGCTAGGCTTGTAAAAAAAAAAAAACCTGTAGTTACAAGTCTTAAACTTTGCTTCACGAACATCGTTATGTACGCATCAAGTTCACCTAACTTCAAACATGACAGCAGAGATTGCGTCTAGTGAACCGTCACTTTCGATTTTTTGGGGGGGCTGTACAGCAGAGTGAGAGAAACCTTCCCTTCATGTCGTGTGACCCTAGATTTCATGAGGTTTTCCATACACCTCGTGTGTCACAGTCTCTCACTTTCTTTGCCGTTGTTTGTAGTCTCTTTACTGTCTGGGAATAACAATCATGTTGTCTCTCAATTGAGTCTAACGAGGTTTTGCACTTACTCGTTCTGGTTATAACTGTTGTTGGTGGTGTTCTTGGTGCTACTATTGCTCCTATTGTTGCTGTTGTTATTGTTCTGATTGTTATCATGTTATGTTGGTGTTGTTGTTGATGTGGCGTTGTTGTTGTTGCAGTTGTTGTTCTTCTTGTTGTTCTTCTTCTTATTATTTCTTTTCCTTCTTCTTCTTTTCTTCTTCTTCTCCTTGCTCTTCTTATTCTTGTTGTTGTTCTTCTTGTTGTTGTTGTTGTTCTTATTGTTGTTGTTGTTGTTCTTCTTCTTCTTGTTCGTCTCTACTTCTTCTTTTTCTTCTTCTTCTTCTTCTCGTTCTTCTTCTTCTTCTTCTTCTTCATTCTTCTTCTTCTTCTTTTCTTCTTCTTCGCTTCTTCTTCGCATTCTTCTTCGCATTCTTCTTCGCATTCTTCTTCGCATTCTTCTTCTTTTTCTTCTTCGCATTCTTCTTCCATTCTTCTTCGCATTCTTCGCATTCTTCTTCGCATTCTTCTTCTTTCTTGTTCTTGTTTCTTCT
Source organism: Monoplex corrugatus (assembly GCA_030674185.1). Lineage (NCBI taxonomy): Eukaryota > Metazoa > Mollusca > Gastropoda > Littorinimorpha > Ranellidae > Monoplex > Monoplex corrugatus. The sequence continues at coordinate 20,693,543 of CM060312.1, forward strand.
TCTTCTTCGCATTCTTCTTCTTCTTCTTCTTTCTTGTTCTTGTCTTGTTTTTGTTCTTCATCTTCTCTTCTTCTTTTCTTGTTCTTCGTTCTTGTTCTTGTCTTCTTCTTCTTCTTCTTTCTTCTTTTCGTTCTTCTTCTTCTCTTCTTCTTCTTCTTCTTTTTGCTTCGTTCTTCTTCTTCTTCTTCTTCTTCTTCTTCTTCTTCTTCTTCTTCTTCTTCTTCTTCTCTTCTTCTTCTTCTTCTTCTTCTTCTTCTCTTCTTCTTCTTCTTCTTCTTCTTCTTCTTCTTCTTCTTCTTCCTTCTTCTTCTTCTTCTTCTTCTTCTTCTTCTTCTTCTTTCTTCTTCTTCTTCTTCTTCTTTTCTTCTTCTTCTTCGTCATTCTTCTTCTTCGCATTCTTCTTCTTCTTCTTCTTCTTCTTCTTCTTCTTCTTCTTCTTCTTCTTCTTCTTCTTCTTGCATTCTTCTTCTTCTTCTTCTTCTTCTTCTTCTTCTTCTCTTCCATTCTTCTTCTTCGCATTCTTCTTCTTCTTCTTCTTCTTCTTTCTTCTTCTTCTTCTTCTTCTTCTTCTTCGCATTTCTTCTTCTTCTTCTTCTTCTTCTTTCTTCTTCTCTTCTTCTTCTTCTTCTTCTTCTTCTTTTCTTCTTCTTCTTCTTCTTCTTCTTCTTCTTCTTCTTCTTCTTCTTCTTCTTCTTCTTCTTCTTCTTCTTCTTCTTCTTCTTCGCATTCTTCTTATTCTTATTCTTCTTCTTCTTCTTCTTCTTCGCATTCTTCTTCTTCGCATTCTTCGCATTATTCTTCGCATTCTTCTTCGCATTCTTCTTCGCATTCTTCGCATTCTTCTTCTTCGCATTCTTCTTCTTGCATTCTTCTTCTTCTTCTTCTTCTTCTCTTCTTCTTCCTTCTTCTTCCTTCTTCTTTCTTCTTCTTCTCTTCTTCTTCTTTCTTCTTCTTTCTTCTTCTTCTTCTTCTTCTTCTTCTTCTTCTTCTTTCTTCTTTTTCTTCTTCTTCTTCGCATTCTTCTTCTTCTTTCGCATTCTTCTTCGCATTCTTCTTCGCATTCTTCTTTTTCTTCTTCTTCTTCTTCGCATTCTTCTTCTTCTTCGCATTCTTCTTCTTCTTTTTCTTCTTTCGCATTCTTCGCATTCTTCTTCTTCGCATTCTTCTTCTTCGCATTCTTCTTCTTCTTCTTCGCATTCTTCTTCGCATTCTTCGCATTCTTCTTCGCATTCTTCGCATTCTTCTTCGCATTCTTCGCATTCTTCTTCTTCGCATTCTCTTCTTCTTCTTCTTTTCGCATTCTCTTCTCTTCTTCGCATTCTTCTTCTTCGCATTCTTCTTCTTCTTCTTTTCGCATTCTTCTTCTTCGCATTCTTCGCATTCCTCTTCTTCTCATTCTTTCTTCTTCGCATTCTTCTTCTTCGCATTCTTCTTCTTCGCATTCTTCTTTTTTTTTTCTTCGCATTCTTCTTCTTCGCATTCTTCTTCTTCGCATTCTTCTTCTTCTTCTTCGCATTCTTCTTCTTCGCATTCTTCTTCTTCGCATTTCTTCTCATTATTCTTCGCATTCTTCTTCGCATTCTTCTTCGCATTCTTCTTCGCATTCTTCGCATTCTTCTTCTTCGCATTCTTCTTCTTTGCATTCTTCTTCTTCTTCTTCTTCTTTTTCGCATTTTTCTTCTTCGCATTCTTCTTCTTCTTCGCATTCTTCTTCTTCTTCGCATTCTTCTTCTTCTTCTTCGCATTCTTCTTCTTCTTCGCATTCTTCTTCTTCTTCTTCGCATTCTTCTTCTTCTTCGCATTCTTCGCTTTCTTCGCATTCTTCGCATTCTTCTTCTTCGCATTCTTCTTCGCATTCTTCTTCTTCGCATTCTTATTCTTCGCATTCTTCTTCGCATTCATTCGCATTCTTCTTCACATTCTTCGCATTCTTCTTCTTCGCATTCTTCGCATTCTTCTTCGCATTCTTCTTCGCATTCTTCTTCTTCTTCTTCTTCGCATTCTTCTTCTCTTCTTCTTCTTCTTCTTCTTCTTCTTCTTCTTCTTCTTCTTCTTCTTCTTCTTCTTCTTCTTCTTCTTCTTCCTCTTCTTCTTCTTCGCATTCTTCTTCTTCGCATTCTTCTTCTTCGCATTCTTCTTCTTCGCATTCTTCTTCGCATTCTTCTTCTTCGCATTCTTCTTCTTCGCATTCTTCTTCTTCGCATTCTTCTTCTTCGCATTCTTCTTCTTCGCATTCTTCTTCGCATTCTTCTTCTTCGCATTCTTCTTTTTCGCATTCTTCTTCGCATTCTTCTTCGCATTCTTCTTCGCATTCTTCTTCTTGTGTCTGTGTCTGTGTTTGTTTCTATGTTTGTGTGTATATATGTGGTATGTACTCGTTTTTCTTTTTTCCATTGCTTTGCTTTCTCCAATCCATGATAACCGGTGTATGCATGTGTTCAAGTGAATGTTCTCACATGTTGATGCACTTTCCAATGTGCTTTTTCAAACACGTTTAACTGAATTCTTATTGAAATCAACTAGAAAAGACAGGTTGTCTGATATATCACCAGGTCTGACACATTTATGATACCTGATTCTTTCGTTACGGCTGTGGGGACGCAAAATTTCATTCTTAAGTTCAATGCCAACATGCAACAGAAAAGTTTGGATTGTTTGCTGCCAGCCTAATGTTCCAATCATTCTGGTAATATAAGAGTTTGACAGAACCTATCCCCTTTTCCCTCTCCATTTCAATACTTTGCTAGCGAGTTTGCCAGAGAAGCGCTGGCAGTTTTGGTAGAGAGTGCAAGATGTTGTCATGTCCAGTGAATTCCAAACTGAACGATTCTGACTTCTGTTTCAAGGTTCTTGTTGTACAGTTGTACAGGTTTGTATGTGAAATCTAACCAAGGCCCTTAAGCCAGTTCCAACACTCAGAAGAGTAGTCCTTCAGTGGATCCCTGCTCTTTGTAGGATACCAGGGAACAAGAAAGTAGTGAGCTAGCATTTCTTCTACAAGGAAAATAAGAGCATCGTCAGATTGCTCCTTTAACCATGGACAGAAAGAGTCGATATTGCCACCTTCTGTTCAGAGGCCGCAGGTGATTCTGATATCCCCCCCCCCTCCCCCCAGACACAACTGGCTGAACGCCCGTGTAAACCACAAGTTCAAACTGACGTCTTCACCAACATGCTCCTGCCGTCAAGAGGACCAAACAGCGGAACATACATTGCAGCGATGTCACTTCTATCAAGTGAATCATCATCATCATGTGCCCTGCTACATGGCGTTGGCGATCATGGCCCTCCATATGTATCTATCCCTTGCTGCTGCAAGTATACCTCCCATCTTCTCTGTCCTCAGCCACCCTGCAAGTCCGTCCAGTATTTCCCCCTGGGTTTACCTGGTGTTCTCTTTCCCTCCAGCTTTCCTGTTGTGACCAGGTGCTCTAATTCCCATTTCCTCATAAAACGTCCCATAAACGTGACTTGTCTTTTCCTAATCTTTTTTTTTTTTTTTAGTAATGATCTTCTTGTGTCTGCCTCCTTCAAGACTCTCTCGTTTGTTGTCTTTGCTGAACATGGAACTCTCAACATTCTTCTTAGAAACCACACATACACACAAGTGGATACACAGAAGATATGGCCGACGACTACAACTCTTCTGACCACAAAGCTCCATGCTAGCCAGCAGAATCTGGAAAAAATGTCCATGTTCAAGCCAGATACAACCTGACTATGTAGACGACAAGCAAAGTGAAAGAAACAGTGACTGTATTTCGCAAAGATACGAGTTTACAGGAAACGTTTACTGCCACTCTCAAAAGTTGGTCAGCCATGTCTTCACCGCTGTTGTCCAATAACTAATGACATCTTGTCCATATTTTGGTCTTTCAGTTGTTCTCACCTTGCCAGAGCATAGGCTTTTTTGCCCAGGTTCAATAATGGTCTGCCAGAGAATTGGTGGCAGATTTGGGAGGACCGCATACTGAATTCCCTTTGAGAAACTTTTTCCCCTATCCGTTTCGCTCCCCCCTCAACTCCCCTCAGTTTGTGTGTGTGTATGTGTATGTGTGTGTTGTGTGTGTATGTGTATGTGTGTGTTGTGTGTGTGTGTGTATGTGTGTGTGTATGTGTGTGTGTGTGTATGTGTATGTGTGTGTGTGTGTATGTGTATGTGTGTGTGTATGTGTGTGTGTATGTGTGTGTGTATGTGTGTGTGTGTATGTGTGTGTGTATGTGTATGTGTGTGTTGTGTGTGTGTGTATGTGTGTGTGTATGTGTGTCTTACGTGTTGTAATGTTAATGAATTTGTCCTATTTTGGTTTTGTTGTTCTCACTTGCTGTGATAGCGTTTTTTTGTCAGTGTCAATATGGTCTGCATGAGAATTGGTGGATGATTTGTGGAGGACTGATACTGATGTCCTTTGTGCTTTTCCTATGTTGTGCTCCTCTCAACTTGTTTTGTGTGTGTGTGTATGTGTGTGTGTGTGTGTGTGTGAGTGTGTGTGTGTTGTGTGTGTATGTGTGTGTGTGTGCTGTGTGTGTGTGTGGTGTGGTATGGTGTGTTGGTGTTGCGTGTGTGTTGTGTGTGTGTGTGTGTAGTGTGGTAGTGTGTGTGCGTGTGTGCGTGTGTGGTGTGTGTGTGTTGTGTGTGTGGTGTGCGTGCGTGTGTGTGTGTGTGTAAGTGTGTGTGTATAATTGTGTGTGTGTGTGTGTGTGTGTAAGTGTGTGTACAATTGTGTGTTGTGTGTGTATGTGCCGCGCGCCGGCTGTGTGTGGTGTGGTTTGTGTGTGTGGTGTGTGTGTGTGTGTGTGTGTGTGTGTGTGTGTGTGTGTGTGTGTGTGTGTGTGTGTGTCTTTGTATGTGTGTGGCTTTGGGATGAGGATTGGGGAGTTCCTTCGTTATTTTTGTTAACGTCTATTCACAAAAGTGCTTTTAGGCAGTAGATCTCACACACACACACACCCTTCATATGCCGGTATGTGTGTGTGTGTGTGTGTGTGTGTGTGTGTGTGTGTGTGTGTGTGTGTGTGTGTGTGTGTGTGTGTGTGGATGCTCGTGTTTGTGAGTGTGTATCTATGTTCTATATGTATGCGCGCGTGCATGCACGTGTGTGTAATGTGTGTGTGTGTGGTGTGCGTGAGTGTGTTTTTGTGTGTTATGTGTATATGTGCGTGGTGTACGTGCTGTATGCGTGTTAGCGTGCGTATGTGTATGTGTGATTGTGTGTGAGTATGTGTGTGTACGTGTGTGTGTATGTTTTTGTGCCCTGTGTGTGTGTGTGTGTGTGCGTATGTAAATGTGTGCGT
>CM060312.1:20711337-20713837 GCA_030674185.1 Monoplex corrugatus
ATGTATGTATATACATATATATATATATATATATATATATATATATGTGTGTGTGTGTGTGTGTGTGTGTGCGCGCGCGTGCTTGTGTGTGTGCTTGTGTGTGTGAGTGAGTGAAATGTCTTATTTCGTTGTTGTCGTTGTTGTTGTTGTGGTGGTGGTGGTGGCGTTTTCTCGTTTGTTTGTATATTTGTTTTGTGTGTGTGTGTGTGTGTGTGTGTGTGTGTGTGTGTGTGTGTGTGTGTGTGTGTGTGTGTGTGGTGTGTGTGTGTGTGTTTGTTGTTGTTTTTTGTTGTTGTTGCATAATTTCTTTAATTCTGAATTTAACAGCATGCACCCTATTTTCTGTTGTTGTTTTTTTTTCATATAAAGAAGTTAACAAAAGAAGGAAAGTAACTTAATGTGCATCTCTATCTTTGTCCCTCCATCAACTCTTTGCCAGTATATTCCCTGTCTTTGTTTCTGTCCCGTGCCTGTTTCTCTCTGTCTCTGTCTTTGTTTCTGTCTGTGCTTGTCTCTCTATGTCTCTGTCTTTGTTTCTGTCTATGCCTGTCTCTCTCTGTCTCTGTCTTTGTTTCTGTCTGTGCCTGTCTCTCTCTGTCTCTGTCTTTGTTTCTGTCTGTGCATGTCTCTCTCTATCTCTGTCTTTGTTTCTGTCTGTGCCTGTCTCTCTCTGTCTCTGTCTTTGTTTCTGTCTGTGCCTGTCTCTCTCTGTCTCTGTCTTTGTTTCTGTCTGTGCCTGTCTCTCTCTGTCTCTGTCTCTGTCTTTGTTTCTGTCTGTGCCTGTCTCTCTGTCTCTGTCTTTGTTTCTGTCTGTGCCTGTCTCTCTCTGTCTCTGTCTTTGTTTCTGTCTGTGCCTGTCTCTCTCTGTCTCTGTCTTTGTTTCTGTCTGTGCCTGTCTCTCTCTGTCTCTGTCTTTGTTTCTGTCTGTGCCTGTCTCTCTCTGTCTCTCTGTCTCTGTCTTTGTTTCTGTCTGTGCCTGTCTCTCTCTGTCTCTGTCTTTGTTTCTGTCTGTGCATGTCTCTCTCTATCTCTCTGTCTCTGTCTTTGTTTCTGTCTGTGCCTGTCTCTCTCTGCTCTGTCTTTGTTTCTGTCTGTGCCTGTCTCTCTCTGTCTCTGTCTTTGTTTCTGTCTGTGCCTGTCTCTCTCTGTCTCTGTCTTTGTTTCTGTTGTGCCTGTCTCTCTGTCTCTGTCTTTGTTTCTGACTGTGCCTGTCCTCTCTCTGTCTCTGTCTTTGTTTCTGTCTGTGCCTGTCTTTCTCTGTCTCTCTTGTCTCTGTCTTTGTTTCTGACTGTGTCTGTCTCTGTCTTTGTTTCTGTCTCTGACTTTGTTTCTGTCTGTGCCTGTCTCTCTCTGTCTCTGTCTTTGTTTCTGTCTGTGCCTGTCTCTCTCTGTCTCTGTCTTTGTTTCTGTCTGTGCCTGTCTCTCTCTGTCTCTGTCTTTGTTTCTGTCTGTGCCTGTCTCTCTCTGTCTCTGTCTCTGCCTTTGTTTCTGTTGTGCCTGTCTCTCTGTCTCTGTCTTTGTTTCTGTCTGTGCCTGTCTCTCTATGTCTCTGTCTTTGTTTCTGTCTGTTCCTGTCTCTCTATGTCTCTGTCTTTGTTTCTGTCTGTGCCTGTCTCTCTCTGTCTCTCTGTCTCTGTCTTTGTTTCTGTCTGTGTCTGTCTCTCTATGTCTCTCTGTCTCTGTTTATGTTTCTGTCTGTGCCTGTCTCTCTATGTCTCTCTGTCTCTGTCTTTGTTTCTGTCTGTGCGTGTCTCTCTATGTCTCTCTGTCTCTCTTTATGTTTCTGTCTGTGCCTGTCTCTCTCTGTCTCTCTGTCTCTGTCTTTGTTTCTGTCTGTGCCTGTCTCTCTATGTCTCTCTGTCTCTGTTTATGTTTCTGTCTGTGCCTGTCTCTCTCTGTCTCTCTGTCTCTGTCTTTGTTTCTGTCTGTGCCTGTCTCTCTATGTCTCTCTGTCTCTGTCTTTGTTTCTGTCTGTGCCTGTCTCTCTATGTCTCTCTGTCTCTGTTTTTGTTTCTGTTGGGCCTGTCTCTCTCTGTCTCTGTCTTTGTTTCTGTCTGTGCCTGTCTCTCTCTCTGTCTCTGTCTTTGTTTCTGTCTGTGCCTGTCTCTCTATGTCTCTGTCTTTGTTTCTGTCTGTGCCTGTCTCTCTATGTCTCTGTCTTTGCCCCTCCCCTCTCTCTCTCTCTCCACCAACCCATCTCTCTCTATTTTTCTTTGTCTGTTTGTCTGTCTCTCTCCATCTGTCTGCGTTTCTCTGTCTCTGTCTTCTATCCGTCTGTTTCTCTCTCTGTGTTCCTTTCTCTCTGTCTGTCTGTCTGTCTGTCTCTCTCGCTCTGTCTGTCTGTCTGTCTGTCTGTCTATCTCTCGCTCTCTCTCTGTGTCTCCACCCCATCTCTATCGATTTTTCTCTGTCTGTCTGTCTCTATCTATCTCCGTTTTTCTGTCTTTGTCTTCTGTCCGTCTCTCTGTCTCTCTCTCTCTCTCTCTCTCTGTTTGTCTGT
>CM060312.1:20723837-20733837 GCA_030674185.1 Monoplex corrugatus
CACTTACTCTTCCTTCCCCTCGTCAGAGTTATCTTCCCTCCCTTCCTCCCTCCTCCCTCCATCTCATGCACTTCAAATAAACTTGATTCAGTTGTGGTTTATACACTGAGAGATCGTTGTTCTACAACCCCCCGCTGCTTTGCTTGCCAAAATACAACGGTTACAGAGATGCCACACGATGAAACTGTTGCTCTCTTCGCACTCTTGAATATCACCACAGAGAAATCAGCAAGGCTGTGCAAGATGAGCGATCGAAGATGTTTTTCTAGCTCTGAAAGCGATACGAGCTTTAGATAAATCCCCTGTCGCTGAGCCAGCGTGAGATTATTTTGGTGCAGTTCAGTTCTAGGAAATGCTCAGCATATAAGATTTGCTCAGCGTATAAAATTTGCTTTAGTCTCACACAGCCTGCACGAGATATGAGGTGTTTTTTTTCTTTCTGTCCCATTTCCTGCGCTACATTGATAGTCTTAGAATCTTTTATATATATTTTTTTTGCAATGTCATGATGATGATAACGATGGGGGATGATAATGCTATGGAATTTTCATTTAGGATTTAGACTGGGTGACAGGGCTGCACTCTACGCTTACTATCATTATACATCTTGGCGTCAACCAAGCCCAAGAGATACAAACACCTGTCGTGTTGGTCAAAACATTCAAACATCATCTTCAGCGATACATCCGTGAAGTGGATGAAATTCGACTTGTGATTCCAGTCTTCCCAATTCGCTCATAACGCACCCAACTCTGGGTAGGAATCAGTTGCGTAGCGCTCTGACGTGATCCTTCCACCTCCTTCCTTTACTCAAAAACTACATGTAAAGAACAGCGGTGATTGCATCGTGAGGGAGATATGGACAGGACGAAAGAGGCAAAATAAGAGACAGAAAGAGGAGATTTTAGAGTTTGTTCAAGATGGATTCTTCGCATTCAGACAATACCATACGCCCTCCGCCCAGCAATTATCTGGCAGATTTCTCGATCCTGGCACCTGCGACGTTAGTGCATAGGTGTTAAAAAGAGAAACGAGAAATACTTAACAAAAAAAAAGTTCTTGTGTTAAGAAAAACGACAAAGACTAATTAAAAAAAATTCCTTATGTTAAAAAGATAAAGGAAAATAAAAAATCCTTATGTTAAAAAGATAAACAAGAAAGGTTAATAAATATCCTTGTGTTGGAAAGAAAAACAAGAAAGACTTTTGAAAAAAAACAACTCTGTGTTAGAAAGAATAGCAGAGAGAAAGACTAACAAAGATCATTAAATTTGAAACAAAAACGGAAAAGACACACAAACACTTCATATCTTAGAAAGAAATACGGGAGAGACTAGGAAAAAAATCCATATTTTAGAAAAAAAAAAGCAGAGAAAGACTAAAAATGATTCCTCTATTAGAAAGAAAATGGGAAAGACGAAAGAAAAAACGATACTAGAAAGAAAAGCAGACAAAGATTAAAGAAAGATTATCTTCCCAGATGTTCTACCACCCACTGCTTTGTTTGTTTGTTTTCTTTTTGTTTGTTTGGTTTTTTTGTTTGTTGTTTTGACCATGACGCAATGTGACCAGTTTTTGCCTTTGTTAGCTCCAAATACCATCTTGAGTCATCAGCTTGATTAAGCAAATGATGCGAATCATCGAGCATTTTATTCATTTTGAATTTGTTCTTCTAGCTTGAAATAACAGGATGGCCTCTGTGATTTCCAAGTTTTCTCGAATGCGTGTATACGCGTTCTTGTGTTGCTTTTGTTTTTTTATTTTGTATTGTTTGTTTGTTTGTTTTCTGGTGGTGCTGTGATGTGGGATGCTCACACTGTGCAGGTTGTATGTTGCTGCACAGTTTGCATACTCTGTCTTCGGGGGCGTGTATGCTGGGTTTTTTGTTTGTTTTGTTTTGTTTTGTTTTATAAGCCAGTGTACACTGACATGACTTACAGAATCTTTAACGTGCGTATTTGATGTTTTGCATGATACACACACGAAGGGGATCTAGGCACTGACTAATAGGTCTGCACACATGTTGACCCAGGAGATGGGGAAAATGCCCACCCTTTGTCCACCACCCTTTGTCCACCATCCTTTGTCCACCACCCTTTGTCCACCACCCTTTGTCCACCACCCTTTGTCCACCACCCTTTGTCCACCACCCTTTGTCCACCACCCTTTGTCCACCACCCTTTGCCCACCACCCTTTGCTCACCACCCTTTGCTCACCACCCTTTGTCCACCACCCTTTGTCCACCACCCTTTGTCCACCACCCTTTGTCCACCACCCTTTGCTCACCACCCTTTGTCCACCACCCTTTGCTCACCACCCTTTGTCCACCACCCTTTGTCCACCACCCTTTGTCCACCACCCTTTGTCCACCACCCTTTGTCCACCACCCTTTGTCCACCACCCTTTGTCCACCACCCTTTGTCCACCACCCTTTGTCCACCACCCTTTGTCCACCACCCTTTGTCCACCACCCTTTGTCCACCACCCTTTGCCCACCACCCTTTGTCCACCACCCTTTGTCCACCACCCTTTGCTCACCACCCTTTGCTCACCACCCTTTGTCCACCACCCTTTGTCCACCACCCTTTGCTCACCACCCTTTGTCCACCACCCTTTGCTCACCACTCTTTGTCCACCACCCTTTGTCCACCACCCTTTGCTCACCACCCTTTGTCCACCACCCTTTGTCCACCACCCTTTGCCACCACCCTTTGTCCACCACCCTTTGCTCACCACTCTTTGTCCACCACCCTTTGCTCACCACTCTTTGTCCACCACCCTTTGCTCACCACCCTTTGCCCACCACCCTTTGTCCACCACCCTTTGCCCACCACCCTTTGTCCACCACCCTTTGTCCACCACCCTTTGTCCACCACCCTTTGTCCACCACCCTTTGTCCACCACCCTTTGCCCACCACCCTTTGTCCACCACCCTTTGTCCACCACCCTTTGTCCACCACCCTTTGTCCACCACCCTTTGTCCACCACCCTTTGTCCACCACCCTTTGCTCACCACCCTTTGTCCACCACCCTTTGTCCACCACCCTTTGCTCACCACCCTTTGTCCACCACCCTTTGCTCACCACCCTTTGCACTTGCCACCACCCTTTGCTCACCACCCTTTGCTCACCACCCTTTGTCCACCACCCTTTGTCCACCACCCTTTGTCCACCACCCTTTGTCCACCACCCTTTGCTCACCACCCTTTGTCCACCACCCTTTGTCCACCACCCTTTGCCACCACCCTTTGTCCACCACCCTTTGTCCACCACCCTTTGCCCACCACCCTTTGCTCACCACCCTTTGCCCACCACCCTTTGTCCACCACCCTTTGTCCACCACCCTTTGTCCACCACCCTTTGTCCACCACCCTTTGCTCACCACCCTTTGTCCACCACCCTTTGCTCACCACCCTTTGCTCACCACCCTTTGTCCACCACCCTTTGTCCACCACCCTTTGCTCACCACCCTTTGTCCACCACCCTTTGCTCACCACCCTTTGTCCACCACCCTTTGTCCACCACCCTTTGCTCACCACCCTTTGTCCACCACCCTTTGCTCACCACCCTTTGTCCACCACCCTTTGCCCACCACCCTTTGTCCACCACCCTTTGTCCACCACCCTTTGCCCACCACCCTTTGCTCACCACCCTTTGCTCACCACCCTTTGCTCACCACCCTTTGCCCACCACCCTTTGTCCACCACCCTTTGTCCACCACCCTTTGCCCACCACCCTTTGTCCACCACCCTTTGCTCACCACCCTTTGCTCACCACCCTTTGTCCACCACCCTTTGTCCACCACCCTTTGTCCACCACCCTTTGTCCACCACCCTTTGCCCACCACCCTTTGTCCACCACCCTTTGCCCACCACCCTTTGTCCACCACCCTTTGTCCACCACCCTTTGTCCACCACCCTTTGTCCACCACCCTTTGTCCACCACCCTTTGTCCACCACCCTTTGTCCACCACCCTTTGTCCACCACCCTTTGTCCACCACCCTTTGCCCACCACCCTTTGCTCACCACCCTTTGTCCACCACCCTTTGTCCACCACCCTTTGTCCACCACCCTTTGTCCACCACCCTTTGTCCACCACCCTTTGTCCACCACCCTTTGTCCACCACCCTTTGCTCACCACCCTTTGCCCACCACCCTTTGTCCACCACCCTTTGTCCACCACCCTTTGTCCACCACCCTTTGTCCACCACCCTTTGCTCACCACCCTTTGTCCACCACCCTTTGCTCACCACCCTTTGTCCACCACCCTTTGCTCACCACCCTTTGTCCACCACCCTTTGTCCACCACCCTTTGTCCACCACCCTTTGTCCACCACCCTTTGCTCACCACCCTTTGTCCACCACCCTTTGCTCACCACCCTTTGTCCACCACCCTTTGCTCACCACCCTTTGCTCACCACCCTTTGTCCACCACCCTTTGCTCACCACCCTTTGCCCACCACCCTTTGTCCACCAGGTCGGATGTATCCAGACAGGATCGAACCCACATCTTTCGATTGGAAATCGTACGTCTTAACCACCTAACCACCTGACCATCGCACCCGTCGACCTCTAAACTAATCTCTGTGTGTCTCTTCACTGCTGGCACATTGGTATCATTTCTGCGTAAGACAGATCGGTTGCTCATGCTGCGATGCAGTTCTGAATAATGGACTGTTTATTTTGATACCATGTACCGGTATAAAGAAATAATGTGACGGTAATCCAATCCATAGACAGATAGAGACGTGATCAAGGCTGCCCACACTGATTACAAATTTATATGTCACATCTAAAGTCAGTCTTGATCCTGGCTTTGGCACGAATCAAACAATTATCGTTATCGCACAGGCACCATTTTTCTTTCAGCCAGCGGAAGAAACGTTTTCCCTTGTGTAGAGTTATGATCATTGCAATTCCGCTCTGCTGAAATAAACTGGGAGATGGTGTCTGACAAGGCGCTTTTGTTATTTGATGAAAAAAAAAAAAGAAACGCTGATGTTGCAATTTCCAAAATTGTTTACGTGCATTTACAGACAAATGAATTCGCTTAGTTTACAAATTTAATTCGTTGTTTTACTAGTAATGGGCTCTCCAGCCAATACTCCAGCGGGTGAATAGGAATACTGGTCTTTAGTGCCTGTTCTTCATGTGGAATACGACTGATCCTGAAGGCACAAGGTCGTCGACAGCGTTACATGGGAGGGAGTCCTACACAGCTGTTTCCGCTGATCCCACTTCTGTTGAGTACTTGCTGTTCTGGACTGTTCATATGTGATTTGTACCCTGCGGGCACTGCTGTCACCAGCTGAAGTCTGTTGCAGGCAGTGTCTTCACGGCTACTAGTGTTGATGCCACAAGTTGATGAGGTTGGCCTTCGGAATATCCCTGCATCTTTTTTTTAGAGGTCTTCCCTGGTCACGGTGTCCTTCAGCTGTCCAATCGGGAGTCTTTTGGGATACAAAAGTCTGGCACCTGATGAGTAGACACACTTTATACTTGGCAATCACACTTCTTCAGAACGCGGAAGTTGGACGCCGTGATCTTGCCATGTGATAAAACAGTTTTTCTTGTTGTTTTTTTTGTTTTGTTTTTGTTTTTGTTTTTTTTACTGATTCAGAGCTCTTCATAAGGTTTCTGTAATCATGCCTGCGATTTTGATATCCATGCTGAGAGTTTTCTTGTTTCAGCCATTTTGATTTGATATCCATGCTGAGAGTTTTCTTGTTTCAGCCATTTTGATTTTGATATCCATGCTGAGAGTTTTCTTGTTTCAGCCATTTTGATTTTGATATCCATGCTGAGAGTTTTCTTGTTTCAGCCATTTTGATTTTGATATCATTTGCACATTGCGTTTTTGAGGGTTGCTGGTTTTGCTGTAAAAATAGATCTTAGAAATACTAGCAGAAGATAGTATTACATGGCCTTATGGACACAACATCTGTACTAGCAGAAGATAGTGTTACACGGCCTTATGGACACAACATCTGTACTAGCAGAAGATAGTGTTACACGGCCTTATGGACACAACATCTGTACTAGCAGAAGATAGTGTTACACGGCCTTATGGACACAACATCTGTACTAGCAGAAGATAGTATCACACGGCCTTATGGACACAACATCTGTACTAGCAGAAGATAGTGTTACACGGCCTTATGGACACAACATCTGTACTAGCAGAAGATAGTGTTACACGGCCTTATGGACACAACATCTGTACTAGCAGAAGATAGTGTTACACGGCCTTATGGACACAACATCTGTACTAGCAGAAGATAGTATCACACGGCCTTATGGACACAACATCTGTACTAGCAGAAGATAGTATTACACGGCCTTATGGACACAACATATGTACTAGCAGAAGATAGTATCACACGGCCTTATGGACACAACATCTGTACTAACAGAAGATAGTATCACACGGCCTTATGGACACAACATCTGTACTAACAGAAGATAGTGTTACACGGCCTTATGGACACAACATCTGTACTAGCAGAAGATAGTATCACACGGCCTTATGGACACAACATCTGTACTAGCAGAAGATAGTATTACACGGCCTTATGGACACAACATCTGTACTAACAGAAGATAGTGTTACATGGCCTTATGGACACAACATCTGTACTAACAGAAGATAGTGTTACATGGCCTTATGGACACAACATCTGTACTAACAGAAGATAGTGTTACATGGCCTTATGGACACAACATCTGTACTAACAGAAGATAGTGTTACATGGCCTTATGGACACAACATATGTACTAGCAGAAGATAGTATCACACGGCCTTATGGACACAACATCTGTACTAGCAGAAGATAGTATCACACGGCCTTATGGACACAACATCTGTACTAACAGAAGATATGTATACACAGGCCTTATGGACACAACATCTGTACTAACAGAAGATAGTATTACACGGCCTTATGGACACAACATCAGTACTAACAGAAGATAGTGTTACACGGCCTTATGGACACAACATCTGTACTAACAGAAGATAGTGTTACACGGCCTTATGGACACAACATCTGTACTAACAGAAGATAGTGTTACACGGCCTTATGGACACAACATCTGTACTAGCAGAAGATAGTATACACGGCCTTATGGACACAACATCAGTACTAGCAGAAGATAGTATCACACGGCCTTATGGACACAACATCTGTGCGCTGTTCTTCCCGTTAATGCAGATTTGTTAAGCAATAGTGTGTCACATGGAACGTTTGTCACAACTGTTGGCGTCGTGACGACATATTTCTCTTGTTCTCTTCCTCTCTCTTATTGTTTGTTGTTATTGTTTGTTTGTTTGTTCGTGTGTTCATTCATTCATTATTTGTTTGTTTGTTCCTGTGTTGTTTGTTCGTGTGTTCATTCATTCATTGTTTCTTTGTTTGTTTGTTCCTGTGTTGTTTGTTCGTTGTTCATTCATTCATTGTTTGTTTGTTTGTTTGTTCCTGTGTTGTTTGTTCGTGTGTTCATTCATTCATTGTTTGTTTGTTTGTTTGTTCCTGTGTTGTTTGTTCGTGTGTTCATTCATTCATTGTTTGTTTGTTTGTTTGTTCCTGTGTTGTTTGTTCGTGTGTTCATTCATTCATTGTTTGTTTGTTTGTTCCTGTGTTGTTTGTTCGTGTGTTCATTCATTCATTATTTGTTTATTTGTTCTGTGTTGTTTGTTCGTGTGTTCATTCATTCATTATTTGTTTTTTGTTTCTGTGTTGTTTGTTCGTGTGTTCATTCATTCATTGTTTGTTTGTTTGTTTTTCGTTTTTTGTGTGTTCATTATTCGTTGTTTGTTTGTTTGTTTGTTCATGTTTTCATTCATTCATGTTTGTTTGATTGTTTGTTCCTGTGTTGTTTGTTCGTGTGTTCATTCATTCATTCGTTGTTTGTTAATTTGTTTGTGTTTTCGTGTGTTCATTCATTATTTGCTTTCTTGTTTGTATGTTTGTTTGTTTGTTTGTTTGTTGTTGTTTGTTTGTTTGTTTGTTGCTTGTTTGTTTGTTTGTTTGTCGTTCGTTCGTTCGTTCGTTTGCTTGTTTTGTTTCTTTCTGTCTTTATTTGTTTACTGTTTATTTGTTCGTTCGCGTTCGTTCGTTCATTTGATTTGGTCGGTTAGTTGGTTCATCTCGGTGAAGCTTCTGTAGCGAAAAAGCAATGAGCCAGAGGAAATAGAATCGCAACATTGAGACCTCCCTTCCCTCCACCCCCCCCCCCCCAATGAAAAAAGAGTTGGGGATGGAACTTGCGTGGGGGAAAAAATAACGACTGTAAACCAGGAGGGGGGATGAATTGTCATGAGGGAAATTACTGTCTGCTAAGCTTCGTTTACGTTTGGGACAACTCACCCAAAACTGACACGTATCAATTTACCTTGTGTGTGTGTGTGTGTGTGTGCATGTGTGTGTGTGTGTGTGTGTGTGTGTGTGTGTGTGTGTGTGTGTGTGTGTTGTGTGTGGTGTGTGTGTGTGTGTGTGCACGCGCGCGGGCGGGCACGCGAGTGTGTGTTTATTTCAAATTGTGCGTGTATGTGTTGTGTGTGTGTGTGCGTGCGTGTGTGGTGTGTGTGTGTGTGTGTGTGTGTGTGTGTGCGCGCGCGCGCGCGTGCGTGCGTGTGTGTGTGTGTGTGTGTCTGTGTCTGTGTCTGTCTGTGTGTCTGTCTGTTTGTCTTTGTCTGTGTAAGTCTATGTTTGCCTGAAAACGTATGTGCGTGCATTGTGTGTGTGTGTGTGTGTTGTGTGTGTGGCGTGTATGCGCTTGTGCGTGTGCATGCATATCTGTATTTGAGACAATGATGAATACCCTCTCATTTCTACACACTTAGGCTCAGAAACACACACACACACATGCACGCCACACACACACCACACACACACACACACACACACACACACACACACACACACACACACACACACACAACACACACACACACATATGTGAATAGACGTTAAAAGAAAAACCACGAACACACACCCCCATAAACAGACACCAAAACACAACACACACAACACACACACACACACGCACACACACACATACAAACACATACAAACACACAAACACACACTCCATAAACAGACACCACACAAACACACACATACACACACACACACACACGCGCACACACATACAAACACACACACACACACACACACACACACCACACACACATACAAACACACACACACATACAAACACACACACACACACTGAACGTCTACTTCCCGCCTAACAAACACCCTTTCTGACAGAAAATACATCAGCAGTGATTGCACTGGCTCCATGTGTGTGTCTTTGTGTGTGCGTGTCTCTGCCTCTGTCTGTCTGTCTGTCTGTCTGTCCCTCTCTCTTTCTCTGTCTCTCTGTCTCTGTCTCTCTCTTTCTCTCTGAGAGAGAGAAAGAGAGAGAGAGAGAGAGAGAGAGAGAGAAAACAGACAGAGAAACAGAGACAGACACACAGAGAGACATACAAAACGGGCAAACAGGGTAGGAAAGTTAGTAGACAGACTGATCGAAAGAAAGAGATACGCAAGATCATAACTCTTAACCCCACTACTTCAAGTGCAAAAAGTACAGACTTCACAGAGCTGCCACAGATTAAGTAAGACCTCTGCATTTGTTGCACCCTGAATATTCCCCAGAGAAATCAGCATGGCTAAACAAGATGAGCGACTGAGGATCTTTTCCAAACTCAGAGGGAAAGGTGAGCTTTAGACTAAATCTCCAGGCTTTGAGACAAGCAAAATGTAAGGATGGTTCGGTTTAGTGCTAAAGTTTAGTTGCAGAAAATGTGCTGCTCTTGTATTTATACTTTGGTCCTTCCGTTGTAGACAAAGTCACTGACAAAACGTACTTACTTGAGAATTAGTGTATTTAAATACATCAAAACTAACGACATGTTTGGGAAAAGTTGATCGAAGGATCGAAAAGATATTGGAATGCATAGGCAGGCTTACACATTTATACAGCAAGAAGCCACA
>CM060312.1:20738837-20756337 GCA_030674185.1 Monoplex corrugatus
ACCTTACTACTACTATTACTGATGATGATGATGATGATGATGATGATGATGATGATGATGATGATGATGACAATGATGACAATGAAGATGATGATAAAATAATTTCTTGTATAATGATTTGTCTCAGAAGAGCCCTAAGCGCTTCACAAAAGTGTAAGTGATGGAGGTAGACACAGGAACAGCTAACGCATGTCAACCCACACCATCCTGACCAAAAAGGACAGACCTGCAAAGCATATAATGAGAGTGCGTTTGTGTGTGAATATGGGAGAGAGAGAGAGACAGAGACAGACAGACAGACAGACAGAGACAGAGAGATAGTGAAAGAGACAGAGAGAGAGAGACAGACAGACAGACAGAAAAAGACAGAAAGAGACAGATAGAGAGACAAAGAGACAGAGAGAGACAGATGGAGGGGGAGAGACAGACAGACAGACAGACAAAGACAGAGAGAGGCAGAGAGAGAGAGATGGGGGGAGACAGACGGACAGACAGATGGACATGACAGACAGATAGGGAGAAGATCACATATGCTGACAAAACCAGGCGGAAAAACAGACAAGGAGAAAAAAGAACTATTATTATTATTATTATTAAGGGCATTTAGAGCGCCTAATCTTTCTGGAAAGCCCTAAGCGCTTACAAACTGTACAATACACATTACATCGAACATAGAAACATAGGCCTAATATAATTTTCATCATACATGGCGGACCTCTGTCACTCCATCCCACAAGCACATACACACCGTTAATAATATCAAATATTAGTACCTACTCTCTGGCACACACACACATATCCTCCTCCCACCCCAAGACATATCTATAGGCGCACAGCAATAACATACACAGAAGCACGCTAGCGCGCAGACAGCATAGCTCTTTCAGGTTAATAAATTTCAGAGAGGAAAGAGATGCGTTTTCAAGCCAGATTTAAATGACTGAAGACTTGTTTTGTGCCTCAGCGGGTAGGGAAGTGAATTCCATGAGGAAGGGGCTTGAAAAGAAAAGGATCGCTCACCATATGATTTTGTTCGAAAAGTTGGGATTCGAAATAAGCGGGTATCGGCTGAGGTACGAAGATGACGAGATGGAACGTATAGTTGAAGATATTCAGACAGGTAAGAGGGAATAGAATTGTCGAAGTATCTGAAGCACTGAACAGCAATTTTATGTTGGATCCTTTTCAACACAGGTAACCAATGCAAGTCTTGGAGAAGAGGAGAGACATGCTGAAATTTGGAAGACCGAAATACTAGCCGAGCGGCATGGTTCTGTACTTTCTGAAGTTTGTCAAGGAGCTGTTTTGGGGAACCAGACAGAAGGGAATTACAATAGTCAAGACGAGAAAGAACGAAAGCACAAACTAATATTTTAGTAGCTTCGAGGGTAAGGAGATGACGGATGGAACCTATTCTACGAAGTTCAAGGTAACAGACACGACAGATGTTTGAGACATGCTGCTGAAAGTTAAGAGTGTTGTCGATGGTGACACCTAGATTCTTAACTTTTTGGGAGAGGGTGATGTCTGTCCCATTCAGTGATATGGAAGATGGAATTAAGTCACAGTTGAGAAGTTTTTTAGGAGTAATGAAAATCATTTCAGTTTTGTCTTGGTTTAGTTGTAATTTGTTGCAAGTCATCCAGTCTTTCACGTCGGAAATGCAGGCTTTAGTGGTTTGTACGATGTTGTTTACATTAGAGATGGGACCAGAATTGTAAATTTGATTGTCATCTGAGAAGCTATGATGTGATACAGAATGGCGGAGAATAATATTTGCGAGAGGCTGCGTGTACAAAACAAAGAGAACTGGACCCAGGACGGATCCTTGAGGAACGCCATATCTGAGGGCTGAGGGAGGTGAGGGCAAGCCATTTACAGATACAGTCTGTGTGCGGTCAGAGAGATATGACTGAAACCAGGAGAGAGCGGAGCCAGAAATTCCGTAGCAGTTGTGGAGGCGCCAAAGCAGTATCTCATGGTCTATAGTGTCGAAGGCAGCAGACAAATCTAAGAGAGAGAGAAGAGAAATGTCACCATCATCAAGGGATGTCAGAAGATCGTTCACAATTTTCAATAAAGCAGTTTCAGTGCTATGTCCTGATCTATATGCTGACTGATTGGGATATAATAAATGGTTTGATTCAAGATGTTCTAGAAGTTGGTGTAAAATAATTTTTTCAGTTACCTTGGAAAGAAAGGGGAGATTGGAGACAGGCCGGTAGTTTTTGAGAATATCTGGATCAAGAGAAGGTTTCTTTAGGAGAGGTTTGACAATAGCTGATTTGAATGAGCTTGGGAAGATGCCTGACACCAGTGAATGATTGATGACAGATGTAAAGAATGGGAGTAGAGTATCCAAACATTGTGTCAAAACAGAAGCCGGGAGGGGGTCTAATTCACTGGTTTTGATAGCAGAGTCCTTGATAGTTTTCTTCACAAAAGACTCAGAGACAGGCTGAAAGGATGTCAGTGGACAGCCAGAGAAGGTTGGTTCAGGCATTGAAAGAGGAGGGGTATTTTGCGAATCGAGACTATCACGAATGTCAAAAAGTTTCCCATTAAAGAAGTTAGAGAATGCTAGAGGAAGGTCAGCAGGTGGAACATGAGAAGGTATAGGGCTGTTTTTAGTTTTACAGAGAAGAGTGTTAGTAATGTTGAAGAGCTGTTTAAAAGTTGTGGCAGACGTAATTTTAGCATTATAGAATGAAACCTTTGCACTATGGACAAGTTTATCAAATGCTTTCTTTGCAGACTGGAAGGATTGTTTATGCACAGTTGATTTGTGTTTGATCATCCGTCTCTCAGCACGTCTTCTCTCACGCTTGGCAGCCTGGAGCTGAGGTCCAGCGGCAGCATACCAGGGTGAAGGGGGACGATGAGAGACCTTCCTTTGGGTGGTTGGAGCATGCTGATCGAGGCAATTGCGGAGGACAGCGTCAAGATCGTCGGCAGAAGTTGGCTGAGAATTGAGGAGTTGGGAATGGAGGTTGCTGTTGAACGATGGAAAGTCGATGGTTGACAGGTTTCTGGCCATGACGTAGATTTGACGTGGAGGAGGTTTTGATAGTTGAACTATTAGTACAATCATTACAAATTTTCTCTCTGTGGACCGACCGACAGACAGACAGACAGACAGACAGGCAGACAGAGACAGACAGATGGACAAGTCGGACAGACAGGGAGAGGACACACTTAAGCAGACAAAACCAGACAGGAAAACAGACAAATAGTAAGAAGAAGAAAAAAAATAGAACTGCTCGTACAATCATTACAAATTTTCTTCTCTGCGGATCGCAACATGCCAGAACTGTCATTTGGCAAAATGCAAATTCAGCTACGATGCGGCACGACGGAGTGAGCGCTTTTGTGGCACTCCCGGAATAATAATGATAATAATATCTCTCTTGAGAAATAAGCATAGGCGTACGAGAGATGAACGACTGGAGATTTTTTACATGAACTATTGTAGTAGTTTTTCCTACTCTC
This sequence comes from Monoplex corrugatus, assembly GCA_030674185.1. Taxonomy (NCBI): domain Eukaryota; kingdom Metazoa; phylum Mollusca; class Gastropoda; order Littorinimorpha; family Ranellidae; genus Monoplex; species Monoplex corrugatus. The sequence goes on from CM060312.1 coordinate 20,742,327, forward strand.
TGTGGAAGTGACGTGGGATCTAGCGTGATCCCCGTGTGGGTCTCTATCTCTGGCACACTCTTGGCACTGAGCCTGGCCTGGATGGAGTCTGGACTTTGTTCACGAGGGGATCGTCGCGCTGAGACAGTTCCATACGCGCTCCACCCAGACCAGATCTGCCAGCAGTGCAGTCCACAGTCCTTCGGAGCCAGCACAAAGCCCTATACGTCGGCAAGGTCTTGAAGTGGAGAAGGGAATGGGACCTGTGGAAGTACACTAGCACTGACCAGAATGACTGGACTGTCAATATAAGATTTTTAGCAAAACAAACAAACAAACAAACAAACCGACTTTTTTATTTGGGTTTGAACCTCAGACATTATGTCTTGAATCTTCGGCTCCATCAAAATAACCAACCAAACCCCTATGAGATGGATCAGTGTAAACAGTTCAGTTAATGCCAATGCAGAATTGTATCGTTATTTTAAACTTTATTGTGTTTTAAAAGAAAAAAAAACTGACCGCAAACAATAAGAATGGCGGAAGGGAATGATTTTGGCTGAGACCGCTAGCTTGGTTGTCTTTTTCTTTTCTTGCGTATCCGTCTGTCTGTGAGGGAAAAGGAGAGAGAGAGAGAGAGAGAGAGAGAGAGAGAGAGAGAGAGAGAGAGAGAGAGAGAGAGAGAGAGAGAAACAGACAAACAGACAGACAGACAGACAGACACAGACAGACAAAAGATAGACAGAGACAGACAGACAGACAGTCAGACAAAGAGACAGAGATACAGAGACAGAGCATGAAAACTAGAGATATATATAGGGAGAAACACAGACAGACAGTTGAACTGATAAAAAGATGAATTGAGAATGCGTCCGTGTGTGGATATGAGAGAGAGACAGACAGAGACAGAGACAGAGAGAGACAGAGAGACAAATGGGGGGAGACAGACAGACAGACAGATGGACAAGACGGACAGAAAGGGAGAGGATACACATAAGCAGACAAAAACAGACAAATGACAAGGAGAAAAAAAAAGAACTGTTAGTACAATCATTACAAATTTTCTTCTCTGCGGATCGCAACATGCCAGAACTGTCGTTTGGCAAATTCAGCGATGATGCGGCACAATGGAGCGAACACTTTTGTGGCACTCGGTATAATAATAACAATAACAATAATAATATCTCTCCTGAGAAATAAGCATAGGCGTACGAGAGATGAACGACTGGAGATTTTTGTATGAATTATTGTGGTGGTTTTCTTGTCTCTACGGAAGCGACGTGGGATCTAGCGTGATCCCCGTGTGGGTCTCTATCTCTGGCACACTCTTGGCACTGAGCCTGGCCTGGATGGAGTCTGGACTTTGTTCACAAGGGGATCTTCGCGCTGAGACAGTTCCATACGCGCTCCACCCAGACCAGATCTGCCAGCAATGCAGTCCACAGTCCTTCTGAGCCAGCGCAAAGCCCTATACGTTGGCAAGGTCTTGAAGTGGAGAAGGGGAACAGGACTTGTTGAAGGACACTAGCACTCACCAGAATGACTGGACTGTCAATATATATATATATTCACGAACAAACAGAATCATGTAGGATTGAACCTCAGACATTGGATCTTTAATCTCAGGCTCTGTCAAAATATTATACATGTTATTCAGATGGTGTATGTCAATAAAGCAGCAAATATTGATGAATTTCGTAACAAACATACAAACATGGTTTGTTCACAATAGCGTGCAAATTTGAGAAACTACAAAAGTCAGCACTTCTACAACTATTTCTTTGTACCTAGCATACTATACTACCGTGTCGGACATTATCGTTTAGTGATCCAACCCAGTGGGACTGGTTTGCACAGATTATATCACATCCTACCAGGGAAATCGTTTCTGCCACTGGCTCAAAGAAAACGGTGCCTGCTGGAACGATGACTTTTTTAATCTGGACCGAATCCAAGATCACTTATTCACACTGACTACCATCAGACATGACACACGAGTTTCTAACCAGCGTAGGCAGGCAGTCCTGGCTATAGCAGGGACGATCAATAGGCAGGCCTGCCTCTAGCTGCTATATGGCCTGTCTCGAGGAAATAGATGGGGGGGGGGGGGGGGGGGGCATAGTACGCCTCCCTGTGCACTTCTGGTAAGCGTGGTTGTGTGCTTTGGGGACCACTGACAAGTGCTATGATAAACGGTTATTGCCTCGTCAGGAGACCGCTGTCATAACTCTGGAGTTATTTATCAGGAATGGATGTGTTGAGAAATTTGTTCTGAACAAGCAGGAGTAAAGTAGGAAGGGACGGTTTGTTGTTGTTGTTGTTGTTGTTGTTGTTGTTGTTGTTTTCTATCAGTCTTAATTAACGAGATGCCTTCATTGTCATGCATACCTAAATTGCTAATATATGTATCTATAGCCTAGACAGAAAGATAGGTAGGAAGACACAGTGTGTATATTACCGTGTAGTGATGTTGCACCTGATTCAAGAATGCACCAGGTCTAAATTATAGCTTTTGCTTCTCTACTGCTGAGCTTTTACTTCAGTTCTGCACACTTCTTTATATACGATTCTCTGCAAATCATCATCATCATCATCATCATCATCACCATCATCATCATCATCATCATCATCATCATCATCATCATTGATGATAATAATACCATCATCATCATCAACATCATCATCATCATCATCATCATCATCATCATCATCATCATCATCATCATCATCATCACCATCATCATCATCATCATCATCATCATCATCATCATCAGCATTATTATCATCGTCATCTCACCTGTCTCACCTGTCGGCGTCACCGGGAACAGTGTTGGCCGATGCACATGATGTCCTCACAAGTTGCCTCCAGCACTCTCGATCTTGGCTAAGTCTGACCACCTCCTGGAGTTTCTTGCCGCTGATGTTTGTGATGTTTCTAGCAAGTGATGCAGGTGGCCGTCCTCTGTTTCTCTTTCCTTCCACTTTACCTTGGAGGACAGTGGACATCAAGTCTGTTCTCTCATTACGGATTGCATGTCCAACATATTTCAGTTTCCTCCGTTGTATGAGTACTAGGAGCTTGCGTGTAGTACCCAACTCATTCAGTATGCTTTCATTTGAGCGCCTATCCGTCCATTTGACCCTCAGCAGTCTTCGGTAAAACCACAGCTCTGCTGCTTCCACTCGTCTTTCATCCTCTTTCTTCATTGTCCATGCCTCGCAGCCGTATAACATCACTGGCCAGACAAGACATTTTAAGAGTTTTATCTTAAGGTCTGCTGTTATGCTGTGGTCTTTCCAAATATTGTTCAATTGAACCATACTGTTCTTGGCCATTCCAATTCTCATCTTTATGTCTTTTGAGCATGTTCCATCGTCATCATTGATGATAATAATACCATCATCATCATCATCATGTTGATCATCAACGTGATGCTGATGCTGATGACGACGAGGACGACGACGACCACAACGATGACAACGACGACAATGATGATGATGATACAAAATAATAATAATGATAATGCTGCTGCTGCTGCTGCTGCTTATGGTGGTGGTGGTGATGATGACGATGATGATGATGATGATGATGATGATGATGATGATAATGGTGATGCTGATGGTGATGATGATATGGGGGAGGAGGAGGAACAGGATAAATCGTAACGTCGTTCTCTCAAACTATTTTAGACTCACTGCCCTTTATACATTTGCAAAACAAAGTGCACTTCAAAGGAAAACATTGATATCGGACACACATATAGGCCTACACACCATCGTCACAAATCATTTATTATCAGATTAACATGAAAGTTGTACTTACGCACACTCACAGACACACAGACACAGATACACACACACATACACACGCACACATACAGACACACAGACACAGATACACACACACATACACACACACACATACACACACATATACACACACACAAGCACACATACTCACACACACACACACACACACGCGCACGCACACACACACACACACACACACACACACACAGAAACGCACTCGCGCGCACACACGCACGCACATACACACACACATAGACTCATATAAACACATACATACATACACACACACACACACAACGCACATGCTCACGCACACAGCGCACACTTACACAAACACACACACACACACACACACACACACACACACACACACACACACGCCCACTCACACACAACACTGGGAGGTAGGGGAGAGACAGAACAGGGGCACAGACAGATAGACAGATAGACAGACAGACAGACAGATAGACAGACAGACAGACAGACAGATAGAGACAGAACAGAGACAGACAAAGAGAGAGAGGGGGTGAGGGAGAGGGGAGAGAGTGAGCTGGAGAGAAAGAACTAGAGAGAGAGACAGAGACAGAGAAAAGAAAAATTTAGCACAATCATGATATTCCCAATAAACGTTGTTGTTTCTCTATTTCTACTGCTTCGATTGCATCACACAAAAAAAGTTCAAAATTAGCAATGATAAAACTGTCACATTTATTGCACTTTGAATACCTCCCCTGAGAAATCTCCACAGACATTCAAGATGACCGGCCGAGGATTCGATTATCTCGCTTGTTGTTCTTTTAGCTCAAAAGGCGAGATGAATTCTGGACTTATTTCCATGTGTCTCTCCATCGCTGCCACGTTGGCATTGGGCCTGCCTGAGATAGGGTGAGCTGTGACAAGAGGAGATCAGCCTCTGGTGAGTGGGACACTTCATGTGATTCTTTGTCCATCTCCGTTTTACAAAAGGAAAAAAACATGAAAAGGTGGCAGGAAACAGGTTTCGATCACAGGTTACGATTATGTTCTAACATAAGTCTAACTGTACATACATATATATATGTAACGGTCATAAACATATATATGTTACAGTCAGACTGTGAAATCAGTCATTTCGTGAAATGACTAAAATTTTCAGTCATTTCACGAAATGACTGTGAGGGTCAGTCGTTTCACGAAATGACTAAAATTCCTAGTCATTTCGTGAAATGACTAAAATTTAGTTACATTTTATTCACAGTCTGACTGATTTCAGTCAACTTGTGTAACTTGCATTCGCTGTCAGCAGTTGTTGAGTGCCCACCACGCCGCTGCTCGTGCCGGCTTGTTTGCTAGCTCGTGGCTTTCACACCTTGAGCGCGAGCTTTCCTGTCAGGAATTAGCACGCTTCCTGCTCTCGTGCACATGCGACTGTTAAGCGAAACATTCTTGGTGTTATTGTAAGTCACGACAATAAAAATGTCAGACAGTATAGAGTTGAGATTTCGTAATGACTTGCTTGAGAAGTACAATAAATGTCCAAAGAATCTTATTCCAAAGGATGTTTACTACAAGACAATTGAAGAGATCAAGGCTGCCAGTGAGTCATCAAAGACCAAGTCCCGCCACGAATATTATCTACTTAACAAGTATGAAATTCTTGAATGTGGTGATGTGCAGAAACTTGTAAAGAAACGCCAGACACCCGACGAACTTCCAGTCTACTACGCCAGCATAGAAGACACATTCGACGTCATCAAGAAAGTCCATGTTGCAACTGGTCATGGTGGTAGAGATAGAATGATGAAGGAACTATCTGTGAAGTATGCCAATATTTTGAGAGATGATGTCGAACTATTCAAGTCATTGTGCCAGGAATGCCAGAAAAAGAGAAAACGTCCCATGACCAAGGGAGTGGTTGTGAAACCGATACTGACGACCGAGTTTGCATCCAGAGGACAGATTGACCTGATGGACATGCAATCCATGAGCCACAACAGTTTCAAATGGATCATGGTGTATCAAGACCATTTGACCAAGTTCTGCATTCTGCGACCACTTACATCCAAACGAGCCACTGAGGTAGCCTTCCAGCTTGCTGACATCTTCCTTCTGATAGGCGCACCAGTTGTTCTCCAATCGGATAATGGTTCGGAGTTTACCGCTGCCATAATTACAGAACTTGCGACCCTGTGGCCCGGCCTGAAGATCGTTCATGGCAAACCCAGACATCCTCAGAGTCAGGGTTCAGTTGAGAGAGCCAACAGCGATATCAAAGACATGCTTGTGGCCTGGATGGCAGATAACAACTCAACAGATTGGACAATGGGCATCAAGTTCGTTCAGTTCGCAAAGAATTCTTCGCATCACGCTGGAATCAACAGAAGCCCTTATACTGCAATGTTTGGGACCAGTGCTCGTGTTGGACTAACTTCAACGTCACTACCAACCGAAGTGATCAGCCGACTAGAGACAGAACAAGATTTGCTTGCAACTCTAGTTCCACCAGAAACGACACAATCCGAAGAAACACCACCATCCAGAAGTGACGAGTCAGTACCGCAACCATCGACAGACGAGCAACAGCCTGAGACATCGCCAGCCAATCAGCCTCCTACAACTGACTAACTTGACCAACGACAATCCGACATTATCAACCAGCGATTGGCAGCTAGTGCATCACAAACTGTCCAAGCAGAACGAATGGTTAAGCTAGCAGAGTTGAACTTGTTGCTGGTGAAATAGGAAACAATGTTGCTGTGCCAATTCCATTAGTGGATCGAGGACGTGGTGATCCGCGAAACATTCTTGGTGTTATTGTGAGTCGCGATGACAATAACAACTACAGAATAGCTACAAGGAGTGGTGTTCTCAAAGGCAGATATTCCCGTAATCAGTTTGACGTTTGTCCCGAACAGCTTCTGAGCGAGAATGACATCAACCAGGACACTGAAATTTCTCTAAGACAGGCTGTGATTCAAATGTCGATAAGTGGAGGACAAGGTTTCGTGAAATGCTCGTGTAATGGTCCGGCTAAATGTCAAACGAAGAGATGCAAGTGTTTTAAGGCGCGACTTCTCTGCAACAGCCGATGTCACAACAGTTTGAGCTGTTCTAACAAATAAGACTCTATGTGTTGATGTGATATCACAATAACATGTTTTGCTCTTACTATATCAACTTTATAAGTATCATTATTATCATTAATTTTATAATTAATTTTAATTTTAAAAGGTTTTTAATTCTATCCCTAATGTGTATGTGTGTGTGCGTGTGTGTCTGGTGTATGTTTTAATTCTATCACAATAACATGTTTTGCTCTTACTATATCAACTTTATACGTATCATTAGTATCAATAAAAGGTTTTTAATTTTAATTTTAAAAGGTTTTTGTGTGTGAGTGTGTGTGTGTGTGTGGTGTAGGTTTTAATTCTATCCAATCATATACAAAATTTTCAGTCATTTCATGAAATGTCTGGCCATTAATTTCAGTCATTTCATGAAATGACTAGGAATTTTAGTCATTTCGTGAAACGACTGACCCTCACAGTCAGTTCATGAAATGACTGAAAATTTTAGTCATTTCACGAAATGACTGATTTCACAGTCTGACTGTAACATATACACATATATGAACGATCACACAATGGCAGTTGTTAAAAGTGGAAATATATATTGGTGGTGGAGTAATTATGATATGAATAATAGACGACCTGGTTGATTTTTATACACATTTTTTTTCAAATGATTGGCAGCAATCGTGTCTTACGTGTCTTTGAGAGATCTGAAAGTTTTTTTTATAATTTTAATCTGAATCTGAACTTAGTGTCTGGTGTCTCTTTCCACACTTGATCTTTTCTCCCTGTTTACGACACACAAAGCATACATATACACCGAGGATTCGATTTTTTCGCTTGTTTTTCTTTTAGCTCAAAAGGCGAGATGAATTCTAGACTAATTTCCATGTGTCTCTCCATCGCTAGCAATGATAAAACTGTCACATTTATCGCACTTTGAATACCTCCCCTGAGAAATCACCACAGACATTCAAGATGACCGGCCAAGGATTCGATTATCTCGCTTGTTGTTCTTTTAGCTCAAAAGGCGAGATGAGTTCTGGACTAATTTCCATGTGTCTGTCCATCGCTGCCACGTTGGCATTGGGCCTGCCTGAGATAGGGTGAACTGTGACAAGAGGAGATCAGCTTCTGGTGAGTGGGACACTTCATGTGATTCTTTGTCCATCTCCGTTTTGCAAAACAAAAAAAGAAAAACATGGACGGATGGCAGCAAAAGGGTTACGATCAATTCTCATCCCTGGCCTCTGTGGTGGATATGCGTACGTGTCTATTTATCTTCCTACAATAATGTGACGTCAGACTATTCAGATTCTGGTTCTTTCTAACACGAAGAATGACAGACATAATGCTATGCCAAGACGAACAAACATACAGACAAATATAGAGACATGCAGGACTACATTTATGAGAATAGACAAACACATGGCTAGAGAGACGAACAGAGATAGGAAGGCGAAAAAAATCAGCACAATCCTTAATATATGTCCAAGTAAAAATGCAATCTTTTCCTAAGGAATGTGTCGCTTGTTATGTGATAATTATTTTCAGTTTCTTGCAAGATTTCAAATGTAATTGGTATGTTCTTTCTAATAATGAAACCTTTGTAAAATCTGATGTTTACTTTCTGAGATACAGGCTTTGAAAGATTTGCCGTTTTTAGAAGAAAAAAGCAAACCAGAACAAATACCAGTCAGAATTTCAGCGTCAACCAATTCCGATCTTCATGTGAAGGAATTCCTTGTATGTGCAGTTTGATGGGTCCATGGCAAAAACTGAAGGGATAACTGATAAATGAAAACATACTTTCAATTTGTTTTTCATTTCCTCTTAAGAAACATATGTAAGTTGATGGGTAGGTATTGTTAACAAGAAAATAATTTCAACATTAAGAATTCAAATGCAGGAAGTATTACATCTCAGTTTAAACGAAAACTTCTAAATCAACCTCTGACACTATTACGTCCCATTCCGGATGGTAACAGCAAACATTGTGAAAAGAGTTGTTCATTTCGTAGTGGAAGGTCACGTTTTATCCTTCCTTTTTTCGAATATATCTGAAAACACAAAGATTTCAATTACAATGCAATGCAATAAACACATTACAAGACTTTTTTATTAAACAAGTTTGGAAAGATAAGATACACAGATACACATGTCATTTACATATAACCAAGATTGTTCCAATGATAGACTGATACAATACTAGTAAAAGAAATATAGGCTAGGTAAAACATAGGCTAGGTAGGACCTCAGGACCTGGCCAGCTCATGGGTTTATGTGCAGGAGTAATGATCGCCATCACACAAATCAAATCACACCACATCACATCATGACACACAATAAGACTGGCACACTCATTATCTAGTCACATTTTTGTTTGCTTTCTACCCTGAGGAAATAAAGCAAAAGACATGAAATAAGTGACTGAGAACTTCATTATTTAGCTTGCTTTTTTCTTTTTGCCCCAAACGCGAGATGAGTTCTGAACTAATCTCTAAGTGTCTCTCCCTCCCTGGCACTTTGGCATCGAGCCTGCTTAAGATAAGGTGTTCTGTGACAAGGGATCAACCTCTGGTGAATTGGCCATTTTGTATCTTTTGTCCACCTCCGTCTTATAAAAGAAAAAGAAAAAAAAGAAAACACAGAAGAGTGGCAGAAAGGGGATTTAAATCAATTCTCTTTTCTGGCGTCTATGTCTGTTGTATATATTAAGACGGGTGACAAACTTTGTGTCCTCTGATTGTCTGGCTGACCTAGTGACTGGCTTTGTGTCTGTCTGACTGTATGTATAGATAACGACGTTTGTGTCTGTCTGGCTGACCTAGTGACTGGCTTTGTGTCTGTCTGATTGTCTGGCTGACCTAGTGACTGGCTTTGTGTCTGTCTGACTGTCTGGCTGACCTAGTGACTGGCTTTGTGTTTGTCTGACTGTATGTATAGATAACGACGTTTGTGTCTGTCTGATTGTCTGGCTGACCTAGTGACTGGCTTTGTGTCTGTCGTATTGTCAGTTTGACTGGATGACAATCTTTGTGTACGTCTGATTGGCTGGCGGGTTGACAAGCTTTGTGTCTGGCTGGCTGTCTGGCTGGATTACAAGCTTTGTGTCTGTTCGACTGGCTGCCTGGATTAAAAGCTTTGTGTCTGTTCGACTGGCTGGCTGGTGGGATAACAAGCTTTGTGTCGGTTTGACTGGCTGGCTGGTGGGATGACAAGCTTTGTGTCGGTTTGACTGGTTGGCTGGCGGGATGACAAGCTTTGTGTCTGTTCGACTGGCTGGCTGGCAGGATGACAAGCTTTGTGTCGGTTTGACTGGCTGGTTGGTGGGATGACAAGCTTTGTGTCGGTTTGACTGGCTGGTTGGTGGGATGACAAGCTTTGTGTCGGTTTGACTGGCTGGTTGGTGGGATGACAAGCTTTGTGTCGGTTTGACTGGCTGGTTGGTGGGTTGACGACAAGCTTTGTGTCGGTTTGACTGGCTGGTTGGTGGGATGACAAGCTTTGTGTCTGTTCGACTGGCTGGTTGGTGGGATGACAAGCTTTGTGTCGGTTTGACTGGCTGGTTGGTGGGATGACAAGCTTTGTGTCGGTTTGACTGGCTGGTTGGTGGGATGACAAGCTTTGTGTCGGTTTGACTGGCTGGTTGGTGGGTTGACGACAAGCTTTGTGTCGGTTTGACTGGCTGGTTGGTGGGATGACAAGCTTTGTGTCGGTTTGACTGGCTGGTTGGTGGGATGACAAGCTTTGTGTCGGTTTGACTGGCTGGTTGGTGGGATGACAAGCTTTGTGTCGGTTTGACTGGCTGGTTGGTGGGTTGACGACAAGCTTTGTGTCGGTTTGACTGGCTGGTTGGTGGGATGACAAGCTTTGCGTCTGTTCGACTGGCTGGTTGGTGGGATGACAAGCTTTGTGTCGGTTTGACTGGCTGGTTGGTGGGATGACAAGCTTTGTGTCGGTTTGACTGGCTGGCTGGTGGGATGACAAGCTTTGTGTCGGTTTGACTGGCTGGTTGGTGGGATGACAAGCTTTGTGTCGGTTTGACTGGTTGGCTGGCGGGATGACAAGCTTTGTATCTGTTCGACTGGCTGGCTGGCTGGCAGGATGACAAGCTTTGTGTCGGTTTGACTGGCTGTTTGGTGGGATGACAAGCTTTGTGTCGGTTTGACTGGCTAGTTGGTGGGCTGACGACAAGCTTTGTGTCGGTTTGACTGGCTGGTTGTGGGATGACAAGCTTTGTGTCGGTTTGACTGGCTGGTTGGTGGGATGACAAGCTTTGTGTCGGTTTGACTGGCTGGCTGGTGGGATGACAAGCTTTGTGTCGGTTTGACTGGCTGGCTGGTGGGATGACAAGCTTTGTGTCGGTTTGACTGGCTGGCTGGTGGGATGACAAGCTTTGTGCCTGTTCGACTGGCTAGCTGGTGGGATGACAAGCTTTGTGCCTGTTCGACTGGCTGGCTGGATTAAAAGCTTTGTGTCTGTTGGATTGGCTGGTTGGATTAAAAGCTTTGTGTCTGTTGGATTGGCTGGTTGGATTAAAAGCTTTGTGTCTGTTCGACTGGCTGGCTGGTGGGATGACAAGCTTTGTGTCTGTCTGGCTGTCTGGCTGGATTACAAGCTTTGTGTCTATTCGACTGGCTGGCGGGATGACAAGCTTTGTGTCAGTTTGACTGGCTGGCTGGTGGGATGACAAGCTTTGTGTCTATCTGATTGTTATTCTCATCGGATGTCAAGCTTTGATTCTGTCTGATTGTCAGTCTGGCAGGATGACAAGCTTCGTGTCTGTCTGATTGGCTGGCGTGTTGACAAGCTTTGTGTCTGGCTGGCTGTCTGGCTGGATTATAAACTTTGTGTTTGTTCGACTGGCTGGCAGGATGACAAGCTTTGTGTCTGTTTGATTGTTATATTCATCGGATGACAAGCTTTGTGTCTATCTGATTGTTATATTCATCGGATGACAAGCTTTGTGTCTGTCTGATTGTTATATTCATCGGATGACAAGCTTTGAGTCTATCTGATTGTTATATTCATCGGATGACAAGCTTTGTATCTGTCTGATTGTCAGTCTGGCTGGTTGACAATCTTCGTGTCTGTCTGATTGTCAGTCTGGCTGGTTGACAAGGTTTGTGTCTGTCTGATTGTCAGTCTGGCTGGTTGACAAGGTTTGTGTCTGTCTGGTTGTCAGTCTGGCTGGTTGACAAGCTTTGTGTCTGTCTGACTGTCAGTCTGGCTGTTGACAATCTTCATGTCTGTCTGATTGTCAGTCTGGTTGGTTGACAAGCTTTGTGTCTGTCTGACTGTCAGTCTGGTTGGTTGACAAGCTTTGTGTCTGTCTGACTGTCAGTCTGGACAGATGACAAGCTTTGTGTCTTTCTGTCAGTTTGTTTGAGTGGCAAGCTCTGTGTCCGTCTGACTGGCTGGGTGACAAGCTTTGTGTCTGTCATATTTTCAGTCTGAGTGGGTGACAGGCTGTCCTTGTGTCTGTCTGACGGTCTGTCTATATGACAAGCCGTCTTTGTATTTTCTGATGTTCTGTCTGCTGAAATCGAAGCTGAAGACAGGGAACCAAAAGGAACATATTTCAGAGGGTGAGACAAAGAGACAAAATAAGAAACTAGGAGAGAGAGACAGAGGAGGGGAGAGAGACAGAGAGAGGGAGGGTGGGGAGATAGATAGATAGATAGATAGATAGATAGATAGATAGATAGATAGATAGATAGATAGATAAAGAGACACAGAGAGAGGCAGGGAGACAGACAGAAATACAGTGAGAGAGAGAGAGAGAAACAGAGGGACAGACAGACAGAGAGAGAAACAGAAAGAGAGAAAGAGAGAGAGAGAAAGAAAGAAAGAGAGAGAGAGAGAGAGAAAGAGACAGAGAGAGAAACAGAGAGAGAGAAAGAGAGAGAGAGAAAGAAAGAAAGAGAGAGAGAGAGAGAGAGACAGAGAGACAGAGAGACAGAGAGACAGAGAGACAAATTGAGAGGAGAGGCTGTAGATCAGTTAGCAATGATATGTAAATTGAAACTTCAGACATCACTGCTCTTACAGCAGTCATTTGCCAGTCTACGTAGAGTACAGAGCCGTCGTCTGGGAGCATCTTGACTTTGTATACGCCAGTATACAGTCTTTCCTGAATGCCGCTTTATGAAACGTTCGATTGCAAGGCTTATTGTTTCGCCCTTTTCTTTGTCTTTCCAAATAGAGAAAAAAACACCATGCGCTCTCGTTATGCTGTTTTCTCTCTGTCTCTGTCTCTCTGTCTCTGTCTCCTCTCTCTCTCTCTCTCTCTCTCTCTCTCTCTCTCTCTCTCTCGATCCCTCTGTCTCTCTTTCTATGTCTGTCTTGTCTGTCTGTCTGTCTCTCTTTCTCTCTCTCGCTCTCGCTCTCTCGCCCTTTCCCCCTATCTCTCTTTTTCCCTCTCTCTATCTCTTCCTTTTCCCCCGTTTCTCTCTTTCCCTCTTTCTCTCTATCTGTCTCTGTCACTGTCTCTGTCTTTGTCTCTCTCAATCTCTCTCTCTCTCTCTCTCTCTCTCTCTCTCTCTCTCTCTTTCTGGCGCGGCAGCCATTAACCATGTGCATTTGGTTTGAATAGATATTTGTTCAAATAATCACAGCCAACAATACACACAACAAGTTCAGACAGGTGCTTGAGAAAATCTTATTTAAAGCAATATCTGTCAGTCAGACCCTTCGTAACCAATACGTCTAGGTAGATATGAAGACATGTATAAATCATATAATGTGAAAAGACATAAAGAAGAGTGGCAGAATGGTTCAGACGTTCGCCTGCCAATAAGTAAACTCGAGGTTCCAGGGTTTGCTCCCCGTAAAGGCCTTGACTTTTCTCCTCAATTCGACCGGAAAATCGAACTGAACGTCTAGTTCTTCGGAAAGGGACGAAAAACGAGTCAGAACCGTGTGTGCCTCTGGTCTGCGGACGTTAAGAATCCTACGGCACTTTAAAATCGTGAAGAGCAGGGTATTGTCCGGCTGCCTTGTTATAAAACTTTGGGGAGATACGTTGATTTCCCAGATATCCCGTCCCCTTGGTTTTCAGTTAGCATTCTTGCCTTAGTCAACAAACAAAGCCAGAACAAGACTGAGGCAGCCGAGATGTGGTTTCTAAGAAGAATGTTGAGAGTTCCATGGACAGCAAAGAAAACAAA
>CM060312.1:20761337-20776337 GCA_030674185.1 Monoplex corrugatus
AAGAAAGAAAGAGAGAGCGAGAGTGGCAAACAGACAGACATACGAACAGACAGACAGGGAAAAAAAGCGAGAGACAGAGACAAAGAGAGAGAGAGAACCAGAAAGAGAGAGAGAGAGAGAGAGAGAGAGAGAGAGAGAGAGAGAGAGAGAGAGAGAGAGAGAGAGAGAGAGAGAGATGGTAACGAATGGCGCTTTATTTTTCAACGGTAGAAATTATCAGCTAAAAAAAAAAACATTTCTTCAAACTAGCCGTTGCTTTTCTTCCTGGGTGTTTTTCCTGTTTCCATTCGCCAGCCACTATTCTGACTTACACGATATTTAATGTGCGTATCAGATGTTGTGCATGCGTACACACACAAAGGGGATTTAGACATTGGCAAGTCAGGGCTAAACACATAGTGACCTGGGTTATCGAGAAAATCTTCATCTTTTATCAACCAGGCGAAGGTATCTGGGCAGATCGAATCCAGGACTTTCCATCTGGAAGTCTAACGTTTACCTAGTTCACTATCATTCCTTTCAGAGAGAGAGACAGACAGACAGACAGACAGACAGAAGACAGGAACAGACAGAGACAGATACAGACAGAGACAAAAAGAGAGAGGCACAGAGAGAGAGACAGACAGATAGACAGACAGACAGACAGACATACAGAATGACAGATAGGGAGAGACAGAGATGAAAGAGGCAGAGAGAGAGAAGGATGGAGGACAGGGAAGGGGGGGGGGAGAGAGACAGCGAGAGCGAGAGAGAGAGGGAGAGAGAGAGGGAGAGAGGCGAGAGAGAGAGAGCGACAGACAGGCAGAGACAGACAGAGACAGGCAGAGACAGAGAAACAAAGACAGAGGGAGACAGAGAGAGAGAGAAGGATGGAGGACAGAGGACGGGAAGGAAAACAGAGATGATGATGACGAGACGACGACGACGACGACGACGACGACTGACGACTGATCGACGACGACGAGTGATGATGATGATGGATGATGATGATGATGATGATGTATGATGATGATGATGATGATGATGATGATGATGATGATGATGATGTAAGATGGAAGATGACAGCCCTTTCTCTGAAGACGCAAAAAATTCCAGCTGATTTTTACAAGAAAGTGTGTCGTCTCTCTCTCTCTCTCTCTCTCTCTCTCTCTCTCCTCTCTCTCCTCTCTCTCTTCTCTCTCTCTCTCTCTCTCCCTCTCTCTCTCTCTCTTTTTTCTTTCTAGCTGTGTTTTTCTACTGCAGGAAGTAACCCTCCGCGTGAGTCCTCCAACTTTCTCTGTCTTCAGCTGTCCACGATCATGTTGTTCTTTCTTGCCATCTAATGTCATCTCTAGAACCACTTTTCGGTCTTCCAACTGACCTTGCGCCCTCTGTTATCTGCAATTCTGTACCTCTGATCGTCCATCAATTGTCTTTCCTGCGATCAATGTGCGAGAAAAGAAATGTCCATTTACATGCTGAAAAAACGACAGCCCTTTCTTTATAGAAGGTCTATCACTTTGTCACTACCGTCACTTGTTCTCTTTCTCTCACTCTCTCTCTCTCTGTCTCTCTCTCTGTGTTCTCTCTCTCTTGTCTCTCTGTCTCTCTGTCTGTCTGTCTGTCTGTCTCCTCTCTTCTCTCTCTCTCTCTCTCTCCTCCCCGTCCTCTCTCTCTAAATAAATAGCATGAAGTTCCCTGTGAGGATGCCAGGGATTCTTTCTGCATTGATAATGCTCTCATCTTTTTGACATTCTGTGCTAGAAATGTTCTCTTTTTCTTCTTTTTTTTTTCAATTATTCTCTTTTCTCGTGGTGACTTTCTGTCATCTCTTTCAAATTGTCTACCTCACGGGTCCATTCGCGTGCGTTTCTTTCAAGACAATTTTGCACACTTTCTCTATCTACACCAAAGTCGAAGTATGGACACTGTTCAAGAATATTATTTTACCTGCACAGTATTGAAACCAGAAAAACACGAAAGTAAAATCAGAACGCGTATTTGATACAACAATAGAAGACAAATTATTAGTTCAGTATTGACTTGAACAACGTGCATTTATTCTTCCAGCTCAAATAAAGATGCTTCCAGATGGAAACACTTCAAAGCTTCAAACATCACAGCACTTTATTACTCAAGGATAATAGCAGTAGGTCCCACTGGACCTGTCTTACAGCTGGTCCTTGCTACCCTACACACACAATGTAAAATTAAACAGATGACCCATGACACGTCAAATATGGAAGAAATTATGAATTGTGATAAAAAATGTGGAATTTTATATGTCAATTGATCAAGTGCTTCACACACACACACACACACAACACACGCGCGCGCACACACACACACACAAAACACACACACACACACACACACACACACACACACACACACACACACACACTACACACATACACTCACACACAAACTTGATAAGAGACAAAGGTGATATATGTAAAGTAAATACACCTCAATCCCTAAAAATACCAACTATTATAACAATAATGTCTTGATCATCATCATCATCATCATCATGTCGAGCTTGCTCGGCTATCCATGACACGTTTCTTCCATCCTTCTCTGTCAGACATTGCAGTAGGTAGTTCATCATACTGACAGCCCGTATCATCGATCAGTTGGTCGATGAAGGTCTTCTTTGGACGTCTTGGTCTTTGTTTGCCGTGGCTGGGTCTCCACAGTAGAACATTCCCCACCAGTTCTTCTTTGCTACGCCAGCAGTGTCCCGCGAAGCGCAGTCTTTGTTGACGTATTGATTTACTGATTGGTGGGATCTTACCATATAACTCTTTTTTTTTTGGATGTTTTCTCCAGGATTTGTTCAGGGCTGCATGCAGCATTCGTGTGTATGCTCCATCAATCTTCTTCTCCAATGTCGTTGTTAGGGTCCAAGAGATTGAGCCATATGTAAGAACGGACTCTACTGCTGCTCGGAAGAAGTTCCTTTTCAGGTTGTCTGGTAGATTGGATTTCCAGATTTTGTCCAGTTGATTTAGTGCGCCCCAGGCATTTCCGAATCGGGTGCTGACGTCTTGTTCTGTGGAGTCAATGTAGCTGCCAAGGTATTTAAAGTCTTGAATTTGTTTGATGGCATCTCCGTTGAGACTTCTCATATCTTCTGATGCGTCTTGATTCAGAGAGATGAACTCTGTTTTGTTCGCATTGAGGTGGAGCCCGATCTCCATTGCTGTTCTTTCGACATTGTGAAGGAGAGATGTTGCATCCATTAGATCTGCGAGAACAGCCAGGTCATCAGCGTAATCCGCATCTGTTATTGTTACCGCAGGGTAGCGTCTGCTCTTCTGTTCTGTGAGGGTAAAGCCGTGTTTTTTGTTCTTATCCACTGCTTTCCTCAGCATATAATCGAGACAGATGATGAAAATGTAGGGGGCAAGAGTATTTCCTTGAAGGACTCCAGCAGTGATGTCGAAGAAGTCTGTGTCTCCGTCGGGGAAGCGAACCATAGAGCGAGTATTCTGATATAGCATCATGATGGCGTCTACTGTTTCCTTGGGTAGTCCATATGCAGTTAGAATCTCCTTCATCTTTCCTCAGTGGATCGAATCAAAAGCTTTGGAAAAGTCAATAAATAGGAGAACAGCTGGGAGGTTTTTGGTTTTTATGCCTTCCAATATGCGTCTGATGGTGAGTATTTGTCCAAATGTCGATCTATTTTGGCGAAACCCGTTTTGGTTTTTTCTCAGAACTGGATCTATTTCCGGCCTTATCCTATTTAGGAGCATTAGGTTGTAGATCTTTGCAGAAATTACAGTTAATGTGATTCCACAGTAGTTCTTTGTGATTCCGAGGTCACCTTTCTTGGGAAAGGAAGCAGGCATCCTTTAGTCCATTTGTGTATTGGGTCTTGGTTATAAACGTTGTTGCAGCATTCCAGCAGTATCTGGTGAAATTCCTCTATTTTCCATACTTCCGCTGGTATCTCATCGAGTCCGCATGCTTTTCCACACTGAATGGTTTTCACTGCTATCGGTAGTTCGTCCAACGTAAACGGCCCTTTCTTGATATTCAGCTCCTCCGTGATGACTGGAGTTATTTCTTCTTCAGAGATGTCTGGAGGTTTCCCGAGTAGGTCTTGGAAGTGTTGTTGCCACAGTTTTACTCGCTCTTCATGGCTAGATGCTTTCTAGCTTAGCTCTGTTACAGATTTTTCTACCACTAATTTCGTTCACGGTTTTCCAGGCAACAGCAGACTTTTTGTTGCTGACAGCATTTGTGATCTGGTCGATCTTGCTTTGTAGGTAGTTCGTTTGCTCTGCTTCATAGGCCTCTACGAGAACAGCACGATCATTATTGAAGTAAAAGATGTTTTCAGGGGATGGTTGAGAGTCTTTTAGTTGTGCAGCTTCTTTTAGTTGCTTGCGTTTTTGACAGATTTCCTCATTCACCCATGGAGTTTTTGTTGTTTTTTTTACTTTAGGTTTCAGCGGGATAATGTCTGCAGCTGTTTCTTTACAAGCCATTTCAAAGTGGTTGTACGTCATGTCAGCAGTCTTTGCTGAGGCTGTATCTTGTAGGGCAGCAGATCTATTTCTCACCCTTGTAATGAAGATGTTACGAATTTCAGGGTTGTCGTTTTAGATTTGACCAGTCATATGGGGTAGTGCTGCAAGATTTCTTTTTATTTGCTCGAAGGCTCAATCGAAGTCGAGTAGAAACGATGCGGTGGTCTGATGCAACACTGAAAAACGAGTTGAATGTTCCGCAATTTTTTGCACTATTTTTCCATTTCTTATTGATGATAATATAGTCGAGTTGTGCTTTGCTCCCATTTGGGGATATGTCTTGGTCATTTCTGGTATGTCCAGGTCTTTTCTGGTATAGTGTTGAGGCATAAGAGATTGTTTTCATTGAGATAGTCTTTTAACTTAGAGCCGTTTCTGTTAGTCTGTGAGTGATATGCATATTTGAAGCCATCAAGGTTTCCAAGCTGTGCATTAAGTCGCCACCAATAATGCGGATGTTGTGCTTCGGGACTTGTCTGGTGACTGATGTTAAGTCCTGATAAAATCTTTCGACTTCCACTTCATCATTTACATTAGTGGGACTGTAACAGGAGACTATCGAGGTTCGAGGATTTCCGTTGCGAGTAGCTATCATTATTCTTGGAGATATCATTTCGACATTGCTAAGTGCATTGTAGGTATGCTGGCTGAGAAGCATTCCAATTCCTCCAGTCGCAGCATTCTCGCTGTTTTTCCAGGCTGTACATGTAATCAGCTTCCAACTTCCGAAATTGTGTTCTTTTGTTGCAATGTCTTCATGTAAGAATCTATGTTCTTGCAGGTAAATCATGTTTTGGTTTGTAGATTCTGCTGACGCTATTACTTCAGGTATCTGTCCCTCCTTCTGAAGTGTACGGGCATTGAGAGTAGCTATGAAGATGTCTTTCTTTCCTTTCATCTGTCCTATATTGAAGCTTCGAGTTTTTGGTATTTTGATTATTTTGGTCTCAGTAGCTGATTTTTCCACTGCAGCCTGAGACATCGTTGCAGGACGCGCTCCTTGTTTGACCGCGCGACGAGCGATGCGGGATGAACTTCTTTGAATTTGTGTCATTTCCTTGCTTTCTTTAGCTAGATAAGCACTTGCGGTCGCCACTCCATACAAGTGTGAGCAGTACTATCAAACTTCAATTTTGTTTTGTTTTGAATCCTTGATGAGGTAAAGAAGGCTGGTTGATTGGTTGGTTGGTCAGGTGGTTGGGCTGTGTGTGTGTGTGTGTGTGTGTGTGTGTGTGTGTTGTGTGTGTGTGTGTGTGTGTGTTGATTTGGTTCGGTTTGATTAAGTTTCCCCTGCCCCACCCTCATCTTCCAAGAGAGACAGACAGACAGACAGACAGACAGACAGACAGAGACAGAGATAGAGGCAGAGACAGGGACAGAGACAGAGACAGAGACAGAGACACAAAGAGATAGAGAACGACCTAAACGGATTTTTGAAACCTTGTGATGATGGGATGATGTTAAGTGATAACATTGTTTTTTTACAAGATCCAAAACAAGTGCGACTGCCCGCGCCCAAGCAAACAGGAACCAGAAGAACAAGAAAACCAATGTAAGCGCGTATTTGACAAAACAAGCGCAAATTTTCGGCCAACCGGCCTTTGTCAAGCGCGAACGCACGGTCACAAACAGACCACAAACACCAAACAACGGATAATAAAAAACAGGACTAAAAACTTCCCTGCTGCCTCGTCCAGTGGATATTTGTTTGTTTGTTTGTTATTTTTTTCAGAGCAGGCAAGCTGCAGGACGCAATGTCGTGTCTGGAACAGGTGTACAACGACTGTGCGGCAGTGGCCAAGAGTTTCGTCACGCGCCCCAACTCCCTGAACCCCATGCTGGACATTGGCAAGTGGAGGAGTGGCATGGAACGTCTCTGTGCCAACATTGACTGTGAGTCATTACTGACTGAACGGCTCTCTTGCTCTTTCTGATGTCCATCGTGGTTGCTGCTCGTACAAGTGATTGGTTGGTTGGTTGGTTGGTTGGTTGGTTGGTCGGTTGGTTGGTTGGTTGGTTGTGGTTGGGTGGGTGGGTTGGCTGTTGGTTGGTTGGTTGGTTGGTGTGGTGGGTGGGTTGGTTGGTGGGTTGGTTGGTTGGTTGGTTGGTTGTGGGTGGGTTGGTTGGTTGTGGGTTGGTTGGTTGGGTGGGTGGTTGGTTGTTGGTTGGTTGGTTGGTTGGTGGGTGGGTGGTTGGGTGGGTGGGTGGGTTGGTTGGTTGGTTGGTTGGGTGGGTGGGGGGGATTGGTTGGTTGGTTGGTTGGTTGGTAGGGTTAGTTGGTTGGTTGGTTGGTTGGTTAGTTGGAGGGCTGGTTGGTTTGTTGGTTGGTTGGTTGGTTGGTTGGTTGGTTGGTTGGTTGGTTGGTTGGTTGGTTGATTGGTAGGTTAGTTGGTTGGTTGTTGGTTGGTTGGTTGGTTGGTTGGTAGTTAGTTGGTTGGTTGGTTGTTTGGTTGGTTGGTTGGTTGGTTGGTTGGTTGGTTGGTAGGTTAGTTAGTTGGTTGGTTGGTTGGTTGGTTGGTTGGTTGGTAGGTTAGTTGGTTGGTTGTTTGGTTGGTTGATTAGTTAGTATTGTTTGTTGGTTTGTTTGTTTGTTTGTTTGTTGTTACTAGCTTGCTTTTTATCCTTTATGCCTCAGATCTCCGCCAGCACGAGGAGTGCACGCGGGTGATCGCTGTGGAGTCCAGTCATTGTATCCAGCGGGAGAGCCAGCTGTTCATGGCCAAGTCGGCCCGTGTGGTGGCCCGGGCTATGAAGAGGGGCAAGACTGGACAGAGACAGCTCATGGACCTGGGATGCAAGTGAGTAGTTCAGTGAACTCCTTGACCCTACTCACCCTGTCCCTGTATGTACACCAACTTCCTTGCACCATCAGCCTATGACAGCAAAACCATTAAAAAAGACTGTAACCTTTTTCACTCCCTCAACCAATCCACCAGTTTCCTGCGTCTTCGGCCTGTGATAGCGATACACAAAATTTAACCCTTCACTCCCCGTCCTTCTCTCTCTCTCTCTCTCTCTGTTCATCGGCTTCGAGAATCGTCAGTCTATGACAGCGGAGGAAAAATACGTAACCTTTTCAATCCCTTACCCTATCCACCAGCTTCCTGCGTTACCAGCCATGATAGCAAAGCACGAAACTTAATCCTTTCACTTTTTCACCCTATTCACCAGCTTCTAGCATCAGCAGCATTTGACAGCGGAACAAAAATACATAACCCTTTCACTCTCCCACACCCACCCCCCACCCCCCACCCCCCACCCCCCACCAGCTTCTAGTATCATCAGTTACGATAACAAAACATTGATGTAACCCTTTCACTCCCTCATCCTGTCCACCAGCTTCCGGCTAGGAATCTGGTGGATAGAATGAGAGAGTGAAAAGGTGAAGTTTTTAAAGGTGGATCATTGAGAGTAGTCTGAGGAGGTTAAAGGGTTAAAACCGGAATCACGACTATATCATTATAATGTTGCTTTTGTTTTTGTGTTTAGTCACAGATATCAGAAAATGTATCGAAGCATCAAAGCTGGGTAGACCAAGCACTGATGTGTACAATGTTCACCATAACAGCAACTAAAATGGAATTTGTTCGAACTGGATTCATAGCATTCAGAGAGTTTCATATCTGCGCACCTTTCAAGTTGAAATATCTTGGAACGATCATCTCACCAGACGGCAGATGCACATCAGAAATAGCCAGCAGAATCGGCCAAGCCAAAACAGCATTCAAGAAGACGAAAAGCATTCTTACCAACAGATGCCTGTCGATTGACATCAAGAAGAGAGTTCTTGACTGTTATATAGAACCGATAATGTTATATAAGGTTGTGAGGCGTGGACAGTCCACAAGCAAAGCTAGAACAAGATTGAAGCAGCTGACATGAGGTTTCTAAGATGAATATTGAGAGTTCCATGGACAGCAAAGAAAACAAACGAGACAGTCTTGATGGAGGCAGACACAAGAAGATCAATCATAAAGAAAATTAGGAAAAGACAAGCAACTTATATAGGCCATTTATGAGGAAAGGGGAATTAGATCACCTGGTTACAACGGGAAAGCTGGAGGGAAAGAGAGCACCGGGTAGACCCAGGGAGAAAATGTTGGACAGACTTGCAGAGTGGCTGAGGACAGAGAGGGTGGAAAATGTGCTTGCGGCAACAATGGATAGATGCATATGGAAGGCCATGATCGCCAACGCCATGCGGCAGGGCACTTGATGATGATGATGATGATGATGATGCACCTTTCAAAGATGAGGTCTGGATGTCAGTAGTTGATGGGGGCTGTCGTTGAAGGGGGGAAGGGGTTGAGGGGACGGAGTCGTAATGGTGGACGCATGCCTGTAGACAGATTTCTCATCCGGTCTGACTCCGTGACCGAGTGATAACTGCTATTAGTAGGGGGCTTAGTTGACAGAGTTCTTAGTAAGATTGGATCACAACAGACACTGTTGAACTCCACCGAAGTGACCCAGCAACAGCGCAGGGTCTCCTTTCTTGAGTAGCCCATGGCGGGTTGACACGTCTGGCTACTGCAGACCCCCTTTGCACTGGAAGTTTGACTGAAGGCACTGTTGAACTCCACCGAAGTGACCCGCCGGCAGTGCAGAGTCTCAGAGTCTCCTTTATTGAGTAGCCTCATGGCGGTTTGACACATCTGGCTACTTAGGCTCTCTGGCATGGGATTTTGGCTGAATAGACTGGGGGTTGGCTGTGTGTTGTGGGGCTGGAATGAGCGGCAGGGGATCAAATGGCCCTGAAGCGGTGTGGAAGTTGGGAAAGTCAGAACATAATAAGAGCTCGGCTCCACGGTTGTACATCATCATCATCAGGTGCCCTGCCGCATGGCGTTGGCGATCATGGATTTCCATCTGCCTCTATCTCTCGTTGCCCCTAGCATCTCCCCCACCCTCCTCGTCCCAGCCACTCTGCAAGTCCGTCCAGCATTTTCTCCCTTGGTCTACCCGGTGCTCTCTTACCCTCCAGCTTTCCCGTTGTGACCAGGTGCTCCAAATCCCCCTTCCTCATAAAATGGCCTATAAATGTTGCCTGTCTTTCCTAATCTTCCTTATGAGTGATCTACTTGTGTCTGCCTCCATCAAGACTGTTTCGTTTGTTTTCTTTGCTGTCCGTGGAACTCTCAACATTCTTCTTAGAAACCACATCTCGGCTGCCTCAATCTTGTTCTGGCTTTGCTTGCTGACTGTCCACGCCTCGCATCCGTACAACAGTATTGGTTCTATATAACATTCCTGATGTTAATTGACAGGCATTTGTTGGTAAGAATGCTTGTCATCTTCTTGAATGCTGTTTTGGCTTGGCCGATTCTGCCGGCTATTTCTGATGTGCATCTGCCGTCTGATGAAATGACCGTTCCCAGGTATTTGAATTTATTAACCTGTACAAGCCACAGGCAACCAGCTCGCTAGTGTGTGTGTTGATGATTGTAGTCAGACAGAACAGGGCGAAAGCGATCACATCTTGCCACGGTCTCAGCGCAAGAGTTACATTGTGCGGAATTGCGTGTCAGCAAGCAGATGACAAACGCTAAACTCAATTCATGTAGAATGGGAGGGAGATTGCCTTTTAATTGTCCATTGGACAATTGGACAAAGATAGGGCATGCATATATTCTGTATATGTCGTTTCTTCTTCTTTTTTTTTTCTTCACTCTTTTCTGCCTTTTATCCCTTTTTCTTTCTTTCATTCTCTTCTTTATTCTTTCTTGCCTTCTTTCCTTCTTTTTTCTTTCCTTCCTTCTTTTCTTTCTTCTTTCCTGCCTGTCTTCCTTCCATTATTTTTTATGGATCATTGCGCTTAGGGAGGTTACTTTTGTTCTCATCATTTTTCTTTTTCGTCCTAATTTTCTACGCCACCTTATAGGCCACAGAAGCTGGCACAGTTGTGTTTTGTGTGTGCGCGTGCGTGCGTGCGTGCGCGCGCGCGCGCATGTGTATGTGTGTGTGTTTGTGTGTGTGTGTGGTTTTTTTTTTTCTTTTCTTTTCTTTTCTTTTCTTTCTTACAATGCGATGACGATGGTGTCGATGAGGATGATAATCATGACGCTATGGAGTTCCATTTAGGATTGAGACTGCGTGACAGGGCTGTACTCTACACTTACTATCATAATAAATCCCAGCGTCAACCAGTCCCGAGAGATACATACACTTGCGGTGCTGGTCAGAAGATCTGACCAACACCATCAATGATGCATCCGTGAATTGGATGAGGTTCGACTGTGTGGTCCCAGTGAGCCCATAGCATGCCCAACTCTGGGTAGGGGACAGTTAGAGCCGAAAAAACCCACAATGATGTAATTTTTGAAGGGACTGATGGGGATTCGAACCCAACAACCTTCCAGTCGGTAGTTCGTTGCGTGAACTACTACACCACGGGACTGGTTTCATTTAGTTATTTTATTTACTTACCTATCTATTTATCTATCTATCTATCTATCTATCTATCTATCTATCTATCTATCTATCTACAGTATCTATCTATCTGTCTGTCTGTCTATCTGTCTGTCTGTCTGTCTGTCTATCCGTCTGTCTATCGATCTATCGATCTATCGATCTATCTGTCTACCTATCTATCTATCTGTCTGTCTATCTTTCTATCTGTCTGTCTATCTATCTGTCTGTCTATCTGTCTGTCTGTCTATCTGTCTGTCTGTCTATCTGTCTGTCTGTCTGTCTATCTGTCTGTCTGTCTATGTGTCTGTCTGTCTGTCTATCTATCTGTCTGTCTGTCTATCTGTCTGTCTGTCTGTCTATCGATCTATCTGTCTACCTATCTATTTATCTGTCTGTTATCTATCTGTCTATCTATCTATCTGTCTATCTGTCTATGTATCTTTCTGTCTATCTGTCTATCTATCTATCTATGCATCTATGTATCTATCTAACTACCTATCTATCTATCTAACTACCTACCTATCTATCTATCTACCTATCTACCCACCTACCTACCTATCTATCTATCTATCTATCTGCATGTATCTATCTATATATCTATCTATCTACATGTATCTATCTATCTAATACATCTATCTATCTATCTATCTCTTTATTTATGTATTAACTGACAAAACAGTGTATCCATTTTTGTTTTCTCTCCTCTGGTCACAGGTTCGCCAGCAACGTGATCTGGTGTTTCCAGGACCCGCTGGACAAAGAGAAATCGTGTCCCTGTCAGTACCGACACCTGGTCGTGGACGTCGTTTGGGACTCCATCCCCCCGTTCTGCAAACCTGACGTCGACTACTACTACAACTTCAACGACTGCGTCAACGACGACACCGGCTTCGACGACATGGACGGGGCCGCAGGCGGCTCGAGCGGCGCGGACACCAACGATCTCAACACTTTGCATAACGTGATGGTGGTCCAGCAGAACCCTTCGGGCGGAGCGATCCAGTACGGCACGAACTCCGGCCCCAAGGAGAACCCTGGTTTTGACGTGGTTCGGGAGCCCCAGCTGGCCGGGAAGGAGGGAGAGTATAAGGTGGAGGATGTGGCCATGAGTCAGGGTCACACTGGGCGAGGGTCTGTCTTGTGTCCTCCCTTCTTGGCTCTGGAGATGCTCGTCGGACTGGCTGCCTCGCTGCTGGTGGTATCTTTCCTTTAGGCGTGTAGAGAATATATAGTGTTCGTGGGTTCTCGGAAACTCGATGATATTCCTTCGAGAAGGATAACATGATTTTTGAGAATACTGTTGTTACAAGGAGTTGGGATCAATTTTTAAAGCGTGCAGGCGATTTCGTTTTTATCAGAAATTAGGTGTTTTTTTTCTTTTTCGATCAGTGTTTTGCAGAGAAAATGGTTTAACTTTATCGTGGTTCTTTCCTGCATGAAATTGTGGCTGCGTGCAAGTTCGTCATCTTTTATTGTAGTTCCTTACTACCATTGTCGAGTAGGTAAGGTGCATAACGTGGTAAGTTAACATGCCTCTACAGATGGCTCTGTGTTGAAGGTGTTTTCATACAGAGTAAGCTAAACATGTAGTTAACGTGAAATATTACCATATCGCACAGGTCATGCAGCGTATGGACAGCCCCCACCCCCTTACCCCTTGCTTGGCGAGATGGCTGCCGTGTGGTATCGGAAGCTGGGAGGTGATTATCCAGTCAGTGATAAGGCATTGTTGCTCTGGATCCCATCCAATTCCCTAAGGTGTCATTTGTTAACTACAGATACAGACAACGTAAAATGTAACCACTTCGAAGTGGATGTAAACTGGAAGATTTGGAGCTTACCAGACTTTTGAAGTTGTCATGCTTTTGGAGCTATCAAACTTTTGAAGATTATCATAGTTGTACTTGTGGAGCTTAAACCTTTACAGATTATCATACTTCTGAAACTTCCATGTTTATTTTTGCCTTTTGTAGCATCCCGATGTTTTTATGCAAATAAATGATCGATAACAAAATCACGTGAGATTTTTCAAACATTTTGGTCTTAGTCTCTGTGGATTCTTAGTCAAATGTTCAGGAATGAATTAAGTGATGGTTTTGAACAGAAACTGGCTACGTTCATTTGTCAGACGACTGACAGCCAGTGAAAATTGCGAAGAGGCGATTGCAGACAGAAAGTGATTTGCCTGGCAACTTTGCCACTTCTACTGGCTACTCCTTTTCCTTCTACTAAAATGTTTGACAACAATGGCGGCCAGACGGTCACATGATGGTGTGACGTCAACTTGAAGAGATCCATAGCATTGATCGTACCGTTACATGTAAAGAAACGAACTTACTCCGAAAAAAACAGGAACAAGTTTTCATATCACATTGAATGTTAGGAAATAACAAGACAAATTCTTTGACATTTGTCAGGAGGAATTTCATCGAGATTCCTAGACGCACGAACAAGCCAGTAGCTGGTATTCATCTTTCAGGCTTTAAAACTTTGACACTCTGGCATTTTTCCAGAAGGGGTAAATTTGGGACAAGGGAAAAAAGAACTGATTTTTGACTTTTTATTTGACTCAGGTCGTCTCTGTGTCTACGAGTATTTATTCAGTATCGTGTTTTGTACCAAATATTTTGAAGGTTTAATCGTGTTTGATTATGACGGTTTTATGTGATGTTATTCGGGATAAGTGCAATAGCTTGTAGATATGGATGTGTATGTGAAAACGCCTTTTGTTGTTGTTTTTTTCTTCTTATCTTGACGTTGCTTTCCATGTTGATATTTCACCGTGCAAAGTCGAAAAGACAGCAGTATGCATTTTTGCATGTTCAATTTAAAAAACAAATTTATTCAGTAGAAGAAATAACGAGGCAGATGGTAGCAGACGTAAAGGCCATATATAACTATTAACGTATGTGTGCTGATTTTTCCTTTTTTTTTTTTTTTTGTTTGTTTGTTTGGTTTGGTTTGTTTGTTTGTTTATTTGTGTTTTTGTTGTTGTTTATTTGTTGGTTGGTTGGTTGTTGTTTTTTTCTATATTACTTTTTTTTTTCATCTGTGCGCGTGTTTTTCCATTACTCCCCCCGTCTGTTGTTTTTTTCGTTACTTCTTATGTTATTTTTTAATTTCTCTGCCCCGGCTATCCATCGTTCTTTCTATAGTCAAGTCTCAATAATGCTTTGGTAACTAACACACGGTTAAAGCGAAAACTTGTTGTTTTGTTTGTTTGTTTGTTTGTTTGTTCGTTCGTTCGTTGTATGTTTGTTTGTTTGAACGAGGGCATAATTTACTGCAGATATTCCAAGCCCTGTGGTCGTGTTGCATTTTTACTGATCTCATGCATTGTTTTCCACACGTAATTTTTCTGTTTTCTCTTTTTTCCCCCTGTGTGTCGCCACACCGTTTTGTCTTTATGAACCTCGGTTAAAACAGCATTCAAGAAGATGACAAGCATTCTTACCAACTAATGCATATCAATTTAACATCAGGAAGAGAGTTCTTGAAAGTTATATAGAACCGATACTGTTGTACGGATGTGAGGCCTGGACAGTCAACAAGCAAAGCCAGAACAAGATTGAAGCAGCCGAGATGTGGTTTCTAAGAAGAATGTGGAGAACTGTATACCTGCGTGCCGCCTGTACTGTACCCAGCCGCGTATGGGCATCTGACTTTCTTCAAAGTTAGGGGAAGGTAAAGCGTGCGGCGAGGGAGAGAAGATGGGTACGGCTCACGTATATCTCGTCCCGAAAAGAGTTGAGGTTCTTACCACCTCTTTCCCCTATGACTTCAGAATTATGGGAAACCCTTTGTTTTATTATAGTTTTTATTTTATTTTTATTTATTTTATTTTTTTTTTTTTTTTAGTTTATTAGACTGGTTGGATGATGTGTGATTGACTACGTGAATAAAAACATCTAAAAACAGAAAAAATGGACAAAGTCGCCGGTCGCGATGGGCAAGTGTGTCTATGTGCATCTGTGGGTGTAAGCGTGTCTCGTCTGCGTGTGCGTACGTACGTGCGTGTTTGTTTGTCTGTCTGTCATAAATGCGTTCAAGGAGAGATTAGTATGACGAA
>CM060312.1:20808837-20811337 GCA_030674185.1 Monoplex corrugatus
TGTATAGGACAATAATAGTTGTAAGACCAATATGATCATTTCAACAAGAGCAATTTCTAACACGGGCATAGACACGATACAGACAAACTTAGGACCACCCCGACAAAATCTTTGTTTTTATTTTTAATACCTGCGATATTTTGTTACATATGCACGCAAACATTAACAGCACTTCACCGATCATTTTACTACTTCAAACGTTTCTGAAAAACAAGTTATGAAACTGAAATAGACATTGCTTTTATCGTTTTTAGCTTGGTAAGTCTTCAATAGATTGACATTTCTATAAAGATTTATAGAAACTTGAGATAATTAAGGAAGAGAAAGTATATGCTTAAATGCGAATGCCCATATATGTGGAAATATTTGGTTACCTGAATAAGTGAAACAGTAGAAAAAAATTATACAGATATTCTCAGGCTGTGATTTATGGCAAATCTCCCCATTCAATTATCAAGACATCCATATATTTCAGTGTGAGATTAAAGGGGGTCAAGATACAGTATAATTAAAAAATAAGGTAGATCTCATATCTTCGAGATGTAGTTATCAAACTACACCGACTACTGTACAGTTTGATAATACCATGTCATGTTCATAAAAGCTCGGTGGAACTGTTGTCCTATGTGTTAAGATTGTTATGCTTGCCTTCAAGGATTGAAATAATATAGCTTGTTTTGTGTATTCATTGCGTTTGTATATATATATATATATATATATATATATAATATATTGTGTGTGTGTGTGTGTGTGTGTGTGTGTGTGTGTGTGTGTGTGTGTGTACACAATATATATATACATATATGTATATGTATATATATGTAGAGACAGAGACAGAGACAGAGAGACAGACAGAGACAGAGAGAGAGAGCTCCATATATTAACAATGACTTCAGGCTGAAACAATACAGTTTGAAGGTGTCATCTGTGAAGGATATTTCCATTGGAGTAGCTGGAAATCTTGCGCTGGATGGCTCCACTATACAGCGGGGTTCTCAGTAACAGATGGTAACAAGGACAAACTTTGTCATACAGGCCTACATGTACTTATAAAAAACATAAAACCGATAAGTTCGACCCGAAAACTTCGCCTGAAACCTCGCCAGCCGGTATGGTTTACCGCCTAGGCTCATGGCATTTGTCAGGGCTGTTCTGGACAACCTGTGGTATCATCTGGGTACTGCTTTGCCTTTTCAACAGAACAGAGGAACAAAACATAATATATGCCAAGATAATAACAGCCTCACAGTTCTGTTACCATCCTGGGATTAAGTGTAATTGATAGCGGTAGCAGTAATAAATTATCATCGTTGGCTTTTGTTGTTGACTGTTTGGTTGGTTGATGGTTGGTTGGTTGGTTGGTTGGTTGGTTGGTTGGTTGGTTGGTTGGTTGGTTGGTTGGTTGGTTGGTTGGTTGGTTGGTTGGTTGGTTGGTTGTGTGGTTGGTTGTTGGTTGTTGGTTGGTTGGTTGGTGGTTGGTTGGTGGTTGGTTGGTTGGGTTGGTTGGTCGTGGTTGGTTGTCGTGGTTGTTGTTGGTTGGTTGGTTGTTGTTTATGTATTCGTTCGTTCGTTGTTCGTTCGTTCGTTCGTTCGTTCGTTCGTTCGTTCGTTCGTTCGTTCGTTCGTCCGTTTGTTTTTTCGTTCGTTCATTCGTTCGTTCGTTCGTCTGTCTGTTCGTTCGGTCGGTCGGTCGGTCGATCGGTCGTCGTCGGTTCGGTTCGGTTCGTTTGTTTGATTGTTTGTTTGTTTGTTTTGTTTTGTTTGTTTGCTTGCTTGCTTGCTTGGTTATTGGGTTGTTTCTTCTTGTTTTGTTACAGGGAGAATCTTGTTATGGTATTTTTTTTCCATTTCGAGCAGTGTGTTATTGTTGTTGTTGTTGTTGTTGTTGTTGTTGTTTGTGTGTTGTTGTTTCGGGATGCGTGCACACACTTTGTTTGACCCACACTGTGCAGGCGCACTGTTGCTGCACATTGTGCACACTGCGTCTTAGGTAGGCATGCAGACTGGGTGTTTTCGTGTTTCCATAAGCCATCCAACACTGACAGGGCTCGTAGGATCTTTAACGCGCGTATTTGATGTATGTTCTGCATGCGTATAACACGAAGGCGGCTCATGCACCAAACTGGTCTGCACACGTTTTGGCGAGAGAAATCAGAGATAATCTCAACCGTTTGAAATCTCAATCCTTTACCAAGATCACAACTTGACCTAGTAGAAGGTTGAGCGACTGAAGTGCTTCCTAGTCCTATTCGATGAGTGGGGAAAAAACCCCGCAACCAACCCCGTTCAACTTTTGCCAGTCACGACCTGTTTTATTATTAAACGACTTCCAAAAGGCAAAATTAAGGAAATCCTTTATGCGGGAACATCCTGTCTTTCTCGTGGTTGGACCTGCCTTTGTGTGTATATATAAGGTTGACTTCCAGCTGACGGGCAAATGATTTCCTGACCTTGTGGTCATCACAGAAGACAGCGTCTAATATCACTTATGGTGACAAGA
>CM060312.1:20816337-20818837 GCA_030674185.1 Monoplex corrugatus
TCTTCAGCGCAACTGCTGGGTTGAGAACTGGCTTCAGTGCGCACCGTACCGCCGTGAGCGAACTCTATGTCTCTGTGCGCATATTGTTTTGCCCACACAATGCAGCTGTTTCAGTTTCGCCATGTATTAAGTTGTTGGCAATATTTTCATTTCCAGATGGACGTCTTGTCGGAGACCCAGAAATGATGGCTGCCGGTATGACAGGGTTGATCAAAGACTGTACTTTTGACATGAAGGAGCGTGGTAAAACGGTAAAGCATCATAGCGAGAACGAGCGAGCGAGCGAGAGACGAGAGAGAGAGAAAGAGAGAGACAGACAGACAGACAGACAGAGATTGAAATGGAGACAGACAGACAGAGAGAAAGAGAGAGACAGAGAGAAATGGAAAAGGAAAACAGAGATGGCGAGGGAGAGAGGGAAAGAAAGAGTGAATGAGTGAGAGAGGAAAGAGAGAGAGAGAGAGAGAAAGAGAGAGCCAGAGATATAGATGGAGAGACAGAGAGAGATGGGAAGGGGGAGAGAAAGAGATAGATAGATAGATGATAGATAGAAGATAGAAGATAGATAGATAAATAGATAGATAGATAGATAGACAGATAGATAGACAGATACATAGATACATAGATACATATGATAGTGATAGACAGATAGATAGATACATAGATACATAGACAGGTAGATACATAGTAATAGATAGATACATATATACATAGATAGAGAGAGATATATATAGACAGAGATAGATAGATAGATAGAGATAGATAGAGATAGAGTAATTAGAAGACTAGATAGACAGACAGATAGATAGATAATAAATAGATAGATAGATAGACAGACATAGATAGATAGATGACAGACAGATGGGATAGATAGAATATAGATAGACAGACAGACAGACAGGCAGTAGAAGACAGATAGATAGATAGATAGATAGACAGACAGACAGGCAGACAGATAGATAGATAGATAGAAGAGAGAGGATGAGGAGGTTTTGTCTGCTGTGTGTCGAGTTCTATATAAAAAACGTTGCCTCTAATGGCCCACTAGCTCACTTGTACGAGCATCACTCATCAGACAGGGGTTGTGGATTCAGCCTTTGGGCAGGCCAGTTGTTTTTTTTTCTTTTTCCCCTCCCCAATTCCAGGACACTGCCAGTGTACAGGGTTTTGTATAGGCTCAAGGGAGTCTGCCGAATAGTTCCCACGCAAATAGTTGTCCAAGAGGGAGTCACCAACTCGGAAAATTCCATGTTTTTTGTTGTTTTTCTCATGTATTAGTGGTAATGGTGGCGATGGTAGTAGCCGTGGTCGTAATAGTGGCAATAGTAATAGCCTTAACTAGTACTAATAGAAGTAGCAGTAGCAGAGTAGAGTAGTAGTAGTAGTAGTACTGGGCTGTGGTATGTTGTTGTTGCATGTTATTGTTGTTGCATTTTGTTATTGTTCTTCTTCTTTTTCTTCTTCCTATTGATATGATGATAATGAGGATCATTATTATGTCTCCAGTGGTGCCCTCGGTCCCCCAACCGTCGGTTCCGCACCATTGACGGCACGTGCAACAACGAACGAAACGAGGGCTCCTCCAACACCCCCCTTGCTCGTCTGGTCTCTCCCCCTCCTATGAAGATGGTGAGCTTGTTGTTAAATTAATAGTTTCACAGCAACCAAACCTTCTACGAACCAATCTTTTAACATATTTCTTGTTTGACAAAGGAATCCCATTCCAAAGTCTTCGTTATATTACATAAAACCCCTCTATAGTCTTTGTTTAACCCCAAAGTGATATCCCCATTCTAAAGTCTAATCCGTTATATTACTATAAAACCCTTCTATACGTCCTCTTTGTTTGACAAAGGATCCCATTCTAAAGTCTTCGTTATATTACATAAAACCCCTCTATAGTCTATGTTTGACAAAGGATCCCATTCTAAAGGCTCTTATATACATAAAACCCCTCTATAGTCTTTGTTTGACAAAGGATCCATTCTAAAGGCTCTGTATGGAAAAAAAACAGACCTCTATAAAATTTCTGTTTGAGAAAGGAAACCATTCTAAGGCACTGTTTGATAAATTAGACGACTCCAAAATTTTCCTTTTTTTTTTGACAAAGGAAACCATTTTTAGATAAAGGCTCTGTTTGAGAAAATAGACCACTACAAAATTTCTGTTTGAGAAAGGAAATCATTCTGAAAGGCTCTGTTTAGAGAAATAGACCACTACAAATTTCTGTTTGAGAAAGGAAATCATTCTAAAGCTCTTTTGAGAAAATAACCACTACAAAATTTCTGTTTGAGAAAGGAAATCATTCTGTAAAGCTCTGTTTGAGAAAATAGACCACTACAAATTTCTGTTTTGAGAAAGGAAACCATTCTAAATGCTCTTTTGTTTTATAAAATAGACTGCTCTGAAATCTCTGACACAAAAAACCACTCTACAGTCTCTGAAGAAAGACCACGCTTAAAGCTCTGTTTGACACAAGGAATCATTCTTGAGGCTGTGT
>CM060312.1:20831337-20856337 GCA_030674185.1 Monoplex corrugatus
GTGTGTGTTTGTTCGTTCGTTATTTCTTTTAACGTCTATTCACATACGTGCTTTTAGACAAATGTGTGTGTGTGTGTGTGTGTGTGTGTGTGTGTATGTGTGAGTGTGTGTGTGTGTGTGTGTGTGTGTGTGTGTGTGTGTGTGTGTGTGTGTGTGTGTGTGTGTGTGTGTGTGTGTGTGTGTGTGTGTTGTCTGTTTCGTCGTGTCAAACTATGACTGTTTTTGTTGTTGTTGTTGTTGTTTTTTGATTGTTTGTTTGTGTGTGTATGTGTGTGTGTGTGTGTGTATGTGTGTGTGTGTATGTGGTGTGTGTGTGTGTGTGTGTGTGTATGTGTATGTGTGTGTATGTGTGTGTGTGTTGTGTGTGTGTATGTGTGTGTGTGTGTGTGTGTGTGTGTGTGCGCGTGTGTATGTTGTGTGTGTGTGTGTGTGTGTGTGTGTGTGTGTGTCGCGCGTTGTCTGTTTCGTCATGTCAAACTATGACTGTTTTTGTTGTTGTTGTTGTTTTTGCTTTTGTTGGGTTTTTTTTTATTTATTTTGTTGTTGTTGTCTGTTTCGTCATGTGAGACTATGTCTATACCATGTCATCTGACGCGATGCAAGGTGGGGACTCAAATAAAGGGGAATGAATTTGAAGTTTGCTCGTGAAGGGTTCACAGCACTCCCATCGTGATTCCATACACGCTCCACCTAAAATCTACCAGCAATTATCAGGCAGATTGTTTGAGCCAGCGCAAAGCCCTGTACACTGAATAGGTCTTGAAATGGGGAAGGGAAGGGGAGAAGGAATCTATGAAACATTTAGCTGACACCAACGGATTGACAGAAACATTAAGATGGGCAACAAGCGGGCCAGTTTTCAATCTTGCAGTCTGGGATTTAAACTCGAGATATTATCATTATCATCAAGTGCCTTGCCATATGACGTTGGCGATCATGGCCTTCCATCTGTTTCTATCCCTTGTTGCCTCAAGCACCTCTTCCACCTCTTTGTCCTCAGCCGCTCTGCAAGTCCGTCCAATATCTTCTCCCTGGGTCTACCTGGTGCTCTCTTTCCCTCCAGCTTTCCTGTTGTGACCAGGTGCTCCAATTCCCCTTTCCTCATAAAATGGCCTATAAATGTTGCCTGTCTTATTCTGATCTTCCTTACGAATGATCTTCTTGTGTCTGCCTCTCATCAAGACTGTCTCGTTTGTTTTCTTTGCTGTCCATGGAACTCTCGACATTCTTCTTAGATACCTCTCGAGATGTAAGATCTTGATTTCACGACTCTACCGGAAAAAAAAAACAACAGTCAGCGCGAGTGGTTTAGGAAGAAGGTGACGGGGTACGATGGGTGGGTACCTGATGGCGGAAAGAAGAAAGAGAAGTTTTTAGCTTTTCATAATGAAGAGACGAATATTGCAAAATCTTTGTATGTCTCTCTGTCCTCAACTTCCTACCTTCTTCCCTCACTCTCAATCATGGTCATAACCGTGTCAAAACACACACATTCACTTCAACAGGGGAAAAAAAGGGAAAAGAAAATCAAGTACACATATCAATGCATTCACGCACATAATCAAAGGACGTGCCCCTGGCGTTGACCACTCCGTCCAATTTATCGCACAGGGATTCCAAAAAAACAAACCTGAATACAAATTTAAACATAAGGACACCAAAACATATTTAAAAAACGGACCTAAATTACTGAAAATTGCTTCCGCGTATCTCATTTTCTTAGAGCCAAAAATGCACTTGATACATGTACCCAAATATCAATCCCAAGAGAAAGTACGTAAACTTTATCGAACACATATAGGTGAAAGGACCAGCAAGGCAAAAATGACAGGAAGAAATGACAAAAGCAAAGGAACAAGGTAGAAACAAAGTGACAGAAAAGAGGAACTTTCTAGCACAGAATTTCCAGAAGGTGGGGATACTGTTTATATACTGAAAAAGCCCCCGGCATCCCCACAGGGGAATGCTGTAAAGGGTGTATGAACATCATACCATAGGACTTATGCTGCAGGTGACATCCGTGTGAACGAACAGCCAGGACTGGCTACCATACACACCGTCTTCCTACGGCTGCACAATACGATCGCCGAACAGCTCCGGACCAACCGTCCTTCCCGCTCCGATACCCGCGTCTTTGAGTCAGCCCGCAAGCTGGTAGGGGCCATAACCCAGAACATTCTGTACGGGGAGTGGCTTCCCCTGCTGTTGGGCTCAAAGACCATGGAACGTCTGGCTCTGAACACAGGACAAAGTTCTGCTTACATGCCCTCCTTGAACCCCAGTGTTCTCCAAGAGTTCTCTACAGCTGCTTACAGGTCGGTTTTGTTGTCTTTAATTTAATCATTGTTCTTTTCTTCTTTAATAAAGAGATAGGAATAATGACAATGATCATTCTTTAATAAAGAGATAGGAATAATGACAATGACCACTCTTTAAGAAAGAGATAGAAACATTGACAATGATCATTCTTTAAGAAAGAGATAGGAATAATGACAATGATCATTCTTCAAGAAAGAGATAGGAATAATGACAATGATCATTCTTCAAGAAAGAGATAGGAATAATGACAATGACCACTCTTTAAGAAAGAGATAGGAATAATGACAATGACCACTCTTTAAGAAAGAGATAGGAATAATGACAACAATCATTCTTTAAGAAAGAGATAGGAATAATGACAACAATCATTCTTTAAGAAAGAGATAGGAATAATGACAACAATCATTCTTTAAGAAAGAGATAGGAATAATGACAACAATCATTCTTTAAGAAAGAGATAGGAATAATGACAATGAGCACTCTTTAAGAAAGAGATAGGAATAATGACAACAATCATTCTTTAAGAAAGAGTAGGAATAAAGACAAATGATCACTCTTTAAGAAAGAGATAGGAATAAGTGACAATGACACTCTTTAAGAAAGAGATAGAATAATGACAATACCACTCTTTAAGAAGAGATAGGAATAATGACAATGACCACTCTTTAAGAAAGAGATAGCAATAATGACAATGACCACTCTTTAATAAAGAGATAGGAATAATGACAATGACCATCTTTAAGAAAGAGATAGGAATAATGACAATGACCACCTTTAAGAAAGAGATAGCAATAATGACAATGACCACTCTTTAAGAAAGAGATCGGAATAATGACAATAACACTCTTTAAAAAAG
The DNA here is from genome assembly GCA_030674185.1 of Monoplex corrugatus. Classification (NCBI taxonomy): domain Eukaryota; kingdom Metazoa; phylum Mollusca; class Gastropoda; order Littorinimorpha; family Ranellidae; genus Monoplex; species Monoplex corrugatus. Next base: position 20,834,513 of record CM060312.1, read on the forward strand.
AGATAGGAATAAAGACAATGACCACTCTTTAAGAAAGAGATAGGAATAATGACAATGATCATTCTTATAAGAAAGAATAGGAATAATGACAATGACCACTCTTTAAGAAAGAGATAGGAATAATGACAATGATCATTCTTTAAGAAAGAGATAGAACATGACAATGATCATTCAATGACCACTCTTTAAGAAAGAAAAGGAATAATGACAATGACACTTGTCTAGCGTTTCATCATACAAGAACTCCAAGCATTTCGCAGAAGTTGTATGTGGCAGAGGCGGGCGTATGCAGGCTACGTTAACACATGTCAGCCCCTACTGCTTTCCACAAACGTGCAATGTAAAAGAAAAGAAGAAACTAAAAATGAATCATGCTATAATAAAATAGTTCACGACAACTCTCAGTTACTACTGCAACGATGAAGGTGAATGATGGAAAAAAAAACCCAACCACCTCAGACGACTCATGGCAGTATATGTTGTTATCGTTTCTTTATGACTATTTTTTTTTTACGGTAATTGCGGAAACCGACATCATAACAAACACCCTATTATTTATTTCTATTTACTTGTTGCCAAGGCATGTGTGCATATATTACGTTAGTTTATGTTTGTAAAAGTGGAAATAGCATTCTGATATTTTTTTTACAAGATCTCTGAACCAGATGGAGTAATTGTTCTTGGAAAAGTGTAAAATCAAAAATTAGCCCATCAGATATTCGTCAAACGAAAGTTTAAATATAATTTTATATATAGTCACCCTGTTACTCAACAGTTACACGGAAAGTGTTCTTCGGCATGCATTTGCTATCAAACACATCAATTGTATACACACAAGTGCTACTTGTCTCTTCCTCCCACAGAATGGGCCACTCTCTGGTGCCTAACTCCCTGCTGGCAGGGGACAGAACTCTGCGACTTCGTGATCACTTCCTGTTGCCGAGTGTGGTCCGTGAGTCCTTCAACGAGATCGCCCAGGGTCTGGTGAACGGGTCCACAGAGGTCACCTCCAACACTGACGGCAACCAGGCCAGGACCTTGGACCAGTTTGTCTCTCAAGAGGTAAGATCCAAAACAAGATTGACTGCCCGCGCCCAAGCAAACACAAACCAGAGGAACAAGAAAACCAATGTAACGAGGCGGCAGGGAAGTTTTTAGTCCCGTTTTTATTATCCATTGTTTGGTGTCTGTGATTTGTCTGTGACCGTGCGTTCGCGCTTGACAAAGGCTAGTTGGCCGAAAATTTGCGCTTGTTTTGTTTTGTCTTGTTGGAGACGCGCTCACATTGGTTTTCTTGTTCCTCTGGTTTCTCAAGAGGTAGTTGAGAAGTTCAGAGAAGTCTGTGTCTCAGGCAGTCAATATGATTTTTGGACCAGCATGCGTCTGAAGAGGTGACTGAGAAATCTAGAATAACGTTTTGAACGAATCAGCACCTCAGGTGGTGGTGGGTAGTGGTTGGTGGTGATGTTGTTGCTGTTGTTGATGTTGTTGTTGTTATTGACGATGTTGATGTTGTTAATGATGGTGGTGATGTTTGTTCTTGATGTTTGTTGTTGTTGAGTTGATGTTGATGATGGTGATGTTGTTGGTGGTGTTGTTTGTTGTTGTTATTGTTGATTTTGATGATGTTGATAATGGTGGTGATGTTGTTGTTGTTGCTGTTGTTATTATTGTTGTTGTTGTTGTTGATGTTGTTGTTGTTTGTATTGTTGTTGATGTTGTTGATTCCTTCAGTCATACGGGTTACTCACTTTAGTGACGATCTCTAGGCCAAGACTACAAAACAATGACCCTTATCAAATCTACCTAAGTTTAAAGAGCTTGAAGCCTCTACCACAAGACTAAAGGCCGTTATCAAATCTACCTAAGGTTAACCCTTTGACTCCCTCACCTTATCCAACAGCTTCCCGCTGAAAGCTGTTGGATAAGATGAGGGAATCAAAGGGTTAAATTTTCGCTTTGCTAGCATGATTGACAATACGGGATGCTGAGGGACAGGGTGCGGGAATTAAATGATTAAATAGCTTTAAAGCTTTTTTTACCGCTCGCTTTTTTAAATCTGTTCAACTTATTCAAAGGCTCCAACGTTACACAAAAACTAGAACGACTTTGGTCAAGCTGAAATCGTATTGGACCTGTCGTTTAAAGCAACGCCACTATTTTTTATATTTTTTTAGGAGAATCAAATCATTTTATGATCGATCTGTGTGTCGGTGTGTGTGTGTGCATGTGCATGTGTGTGTATGTGCGTATGTGCGTGCGTGTGTGTTTATGCGTGTGATGCGTGCGTGTGTGTGTGTGTGTGTGTATGTGTGTTTGTACGTATGTGTGTGTGCTTTGTGCGTGTGTATGTATGTGTGTGTTTGTATGTATGTGTGTGTGCGTGTGTGTGTGTGTGTGTGTGTATGTGCGTGTGTGTGTATGTGTGTGTGTGTGCGCGTGTGTGTGTGTGTGTGTGTGTGTGTGTGTGTGTGTGTGTGTGTGTGTGTGTGTGTGTGTGTGTGTGTGTGTGTGTGTGTGTGTACGTACATGTTTTCCTGTTTTAGTGTTTTAGAGGGCTTATTGCCAACAAACCTTTATCTTGCCAAACTATCTACGCTCTGTCTTCCCCTCGCAGACGGAGCACGGTGATTACATAATTTGCCCATGTCTGAGATGGAATCTCAAGGCTCTTTGATCTCAGATCATTGATTTTTTTCAATCCTATTTCCACAAGCCTACAAGCTTCCTTGCTCATATCTTTCTGGGTAATTGTTGTTGTTGTTGTTGTTGTTGTTGTTGTTGTTGTTGTTCGTTCTCGATTTTTTTAACGTCTATTCACAAACGTGCTTTTAGCCGTTGTGGCTTGAAACACTATGGTACTTGGAGAGACAGGTACTTTCCCAGGTCCTTCCGCTGGTGGCCCAATTAGCCCTTCTTGCCTTTCTGAAGTCTTGTTTGGTTGGTTGGTTGGTTGGTTGATTGGTTGTTTGGGTGGGTGGTTGGGTGGGTGGTTGGTTGGTTGGTTGGTTGGTTGGGTGGGTGGGTGGGTGGGTGGTTGGTTGGTTGTTGGTTGGTTGGATGGTTGGTTGGTGGGTGGGTGGGTGGTTGGGGTGGTTGGTGTGTTGGTTGGGATGGTTGGTGGTGGGTGGTTGGGTGGTTGGTTGGGTGGTTGGGTTGTTGTTTGCATGATACAGTCTGAATAATGCGTGATGACCGTTAGTAGCTTCAATTCGCCGACATTATGCTTGAGGTACTATGAGTGCCTATGCCTGTTGCATAAGCGCTTGCATGGCCCAGAATGTATATACATGTGACAGACAGACAGACAGACAGACCGAGCTAGAAATGTTTAATTTAAACGCTTTCTCCTTTATGTATAAAGAAATATACTATGAAAATGCTTTTGGAAGTTTAAAAAAAAAATGCCAGCAGGAGAAAAACATCGAGGAGAGACGATCTGCATGTGCCACCATTACCACCCGTCTCCCCAGTTAAAAGATAAGAGTTTAGGGCCGATATACTCGCCTGAAGTGTGTGGTGGTGGTGGGGGGGGGCTTTTCTTCCGAGGACCACCTGCTGTCCAGCTTTTCCCAAGGTTTCTTGCTACTTTTTACATAGAAGACCGGATGAGTACTCGCCAAAGCCATTGTGGCTTTAAACACTATGGCACTTAAGAGATAGGCTCCAGGTCCCTATGCTTGAGGCTCAATTAGCCTTTTTGCCTTTTTGAAGTCTTGATCAAAAAAGAAAAGAAAAGAGAAAAACACCACACCACCACCACCACCACCACCAACAACAACAACAACAAAACTAGAAACAAAAAGAGAGAATACTGTATGTGTGTGTATATGACAGAGAAAATGACAACTTGGGTCAACTGTCATTCGTCGAACAGACCTGAGTGTGCCCTAGCTCAGCATCTTGTTTGTGTGTGTGTGTGTGTTGTATGTATGTGTTGTGTGTGTGTGTGTGTGTGTGTGTGTGTGTGTATGTGTGTGTATGTGTGTGTGTGTGTATGTGTGTGTGTGTATGTGTGTGTGTGTGTGTGACAGACAGACAGACAGACAGTCAGACAAGACAGACACAGACACAGACACAGTGACAGAGACAGAGAGGGGATGACGGTTTGGGTCAGGAGTCACACGCCCTAATCCCCACCTGTCTTCCACCTCCCAGTTTGTGGACTACTTTGTACCCTGGAAATGAGGTCGTTGTTGGTGATTGCTTTAGTGAATGATGAGAGTGCACGCCTTGATTTGATTCTTGAATCAAGATTTGAAGCCTTCTAATTTTCGTTAGTAGTAGTAGTAGTGGTAGTAGTAGTAGTAGTTAGTAGTAGTAGTAGTAGTAGTAGTAGTAGTAGTAGTAGTAGTAGTACATGTAGTACTACTCACGCCTTGATTTGATTCTTGAATCAAGATTTGGAGCCGTCTAAATATCGTTAGTAGTAGTAGTAGTGGTGGTAGTAGTAGTACTAGTAGTAGTAATAGTAGTAGTAGTGGTAGTAGTAGTAATTTGTTATTGTTGTTATTATCATTACTATTGTTATTGTTATTATCATTATTACTTGCCACAAGTTCAGCATTTCCGTACTGTCATCATTGCTTATATACCTGTGTGTTTCAGTTGACGGAACATCTTTTTGAAGTGCGACCCAAATTTGGCTTTGACTTGGTGTCCTTCAACATCCAGAGAGGCAGGGACCATGGTCTGAGAACCTACAATGACGTTCGTCGGGCCTGTGGACTCCAACCAATTTCCCGCTTCACTTCCAGAGAGTTCAACGGTTCTGCACTTGCCAAAGTTTATGAGTAAGACATGGGCTGGTGGGGGTGTGAGATGCGACCATATTTCAAACGAGCCTGCAGTTGATTGGTTGATGGCGTCAACATTGACCTATCACCTTACCAACCCAAACTTGAGGGCAGACATCGATGTCAGGATAGTCTGCTAGTACTCTTTCAGTGAGAGCAAAATAATTCCCTTGACATTTATGGAGTTTAAACCGATCCGTGCTCTCGTTCTCTCTCACACACACAAAAGATAGTGTAAAAAAATTACAGTGATATATATATATATATATATATATATATATATATATATATATATATATATTATATATATATATATATATGTATATATATTTATCAACAGATATGAACCAATCATCTGCTAACTCTATCTGAGATGTGGTTGCATGCCGGGACGTGTAGTGTTGTGAAGAATTAGCCAAGGACAATTACTCTGGATGAATGGCAAATGCATCTTGTGCGCTTTCTTCCGTCCATATTCATTCAAAGGTAAACTATAGTAGCTCTTTGCTTGTTTGCGTTATCATTGTCGTTATAGTTACAAAGTATTGTTCCAAGTCTGTGCACTGTCGCCAATCACCTTCTTGCTTCTTGAGCTGACTCAGCTTACTGAACGTCTTCATCATCATCGCTAGTAGGGACAGGAATAGAGAAAGCCAGACGATACGTATATTGGCATCCTTCGTTATCTCATCATCGTCATGTGCCCGGCCACATGGCGCTGGCGATCATGGCCTTCCATACGAATTATCCTTTGTCGATGCAAGTACTTTTCCCGCCCCCTCTCTGTCTTCATCCAATGCGCAGGTCCGTCCATTTTTTTTCTCCCTGGGTCTACCTGGTGCACTTTTTGTCTCCAGCTTTTCTGTTGTGATCAGGTGCTATCATTTCTCTTGCCTCGTTACCTACAAAACTAGAACCTCCATTCATCCAAGGTGGTAACCTTTGGCTATAGCTCTTCACTGTACTAAGTAACTGCTCTTGCCAGGGTTTGTGAGTGAATCTTGTGGTGATGGGATATTTGTGTAATACTGGGTTTGAATATTGGGGCGGAGTGCTGGTGGTTGGAAAGAAAAGGACTGTGGCTTAAGAAAGGAAGGGAGGAAAAAGAACGCAATGTGCTGAGGAACCATCTTAAAACTGAGCTCTACTAATAGTTGTTTTGTTATCTGTATCAAAAACCATCTTGAAACTGAGCTCTACTAGTAGTTGTTTTATTATCTATATCAAAAACCATCTTGAAACTGAGCTTTACTAGTAGTTGTTTTGTTATCTATATCAAAAACCATCTTGAAACTGAGCATTACTAGTAGTTGTTTTGTTATCTATATCAAAAACCATCTTGAAACTGAGCTTTACTAGTAGTTGTTTTGTTATCTGTATCAAAAACCATCTTGAAACTGAGCTTTACTAGTAATTGTTTTGTTATCTGTATCAAAAACCATCTTGAAACTGAGCTTCACTAGTAATTGTTTTGTTATCTGTATTAAAACAGCTCGGTTTGGAATTTTTTTTCAAGAGAGATTCATCGTACCCGATAATTCCATACGTGCCCCTCCCAGATCTGCCAGCCATTACTGGCAGACTCTCAGAGTCCGTACTAAATCCCATGCGCTGGAAAGGTCTTGAAATGGGGATGGGGAGGGGAGGGGAAGGGAAGAAGGGACACATGAAACACTAAACTGACACTGCTAAAATGACGGGAACACTAAGAATAAGATGGCAGCGTACAGGCCAGTGTTGAATGTTTTTGGCTGGGATTGAACTCAGAATCTCAAAATTTGAGTTAAAAGCGTTATCAAAAGAACCAACCATTTCACGAAGGAAACCAAATAGAAAAAATGAATGTGTAACCTGGTGTTTGTGGATAATGAATTTTTACAATTATGCTGTCAGCCCGAGTTATGTTTTAAAGACATAGCTCTGCAAATGTGGTGAATGTATGTTTCTTGCTATAATCCGTTCCACTTCACGTCAAAATGTTTGCTCTGAAATAGCCATAATAGGCAATGGACCACAATTTGATGTAACATTGCTTGATTATTACTCATCACGTTCTGAGACTCTTTCAAATAAACATTAATTGGGGAAAAATCAGGATGGGTGAATCAAAACAGAGTTTGGAGTTTGTTCAAGAGGGATTCATCGCACTTGGACAGTTCCATGTGTGCTCTGTCTAAATCTGCCAGCCGTTATCTGACAGACTCCCTGAGTCTTTGCAAAAAAAAACCCTTTGTGCCGACAAAGTTTTGAAATGAGGATGGGAGGAGAGAGATCTATGAAGCACGAAGCTGACACCACCAGAATGATAAAAACATTCAGATGGGCAGCAAACGTATCAGTTTTTAATATTGCGGGCTGGGAGTGTAATAATGATAAGTCCAAACCATATCGTATGTCTGTATTTTCATATGTATTTATTCCTTAAAAACAAAATATTAAAATATACCTTGTTTGTAAAAGATCCTTTGGAGTATAAAACACGACGTTTCCAGCCCAGGCCCTTTATATTTTGTTTGTACCCTCAAGATCCAGCAGTCATATTTTGTTTTACCTTCAGTATTTATTTCTTATTTTGGTCACAATGGATTTACCGTTCGTTCGTTCTTTGATTTAACGTCTTTTCACTATAAGTGATATTGGACTGGATTTACCGTATAAAGTGCAAGATAATCTCATTTGGGAAGAATGCCTATATTTCTATTTAGCCATGAAAGAGATTTTTTTTTCAAATGAAGTTTGCCATGGACAATTCCTTAATTAGCACGCAACTTTTAACCCTTTACTTCCCACACCCTGTCCACCAGCTTCCTGTATTGTCAACCATGCTAGCAAAGCAAAAATTTAACCCTTGACCCCCGCACCTTAGGGGAGTCGAAGAGGGTGCCGGAGTCAAAGGGTTAGTAAGCGCTATCTTTTTGTTGCACACGGAACCTTGATTTGTCAGGAAGCTGGTGGATAGGGTGAGAAGTCCCCACCGACAACATCCTAATCCCAGCAGACCTCCGAACCCGAGCCAAACACCCTTACAAGTACAAGTCGATCCAAAGCAAAACCACGACATATCGCCACTCCTTCTTCGTCAGCATCATTGGACCCTGGAACGACCTTCCTGCAGAAGTAGTGGAGAGCCTGACTGTTACATCCTTCAAATCGAGGCTCAAATCTCTTCCGAAAGCGCGTCGATAACAGCGCCACCACCCATCGCTGCGATACTCCTGAAGGGAGGTTTAGCGATTACAGAACAGAATTCGATTACAGAACAGAACAGAACAGAAGAGAGTCAAAGAGTTAAGTTTTTGCAGTTGGTGGATAGGGTGCATGAGTCAAAGGGATAACGTGCCCTGACTGTCTGCCGAGCACAAAACCCCAGTTTATCGTGCCATCCGAAAGACTAACATGCAGACCACTACAAGTACTTTAGATCTAGTGTGGAGAAAGGGACAGGACCCATCATCATCATGTGTCCTGCCACATGGCGTTGGCGATCATGACCCTCCATACCAATCTATCCCTTAACGCTGCAAGTACATCTCCCACCCTCTCTGTTCTCAGCCACTCTGCAAGTCCGATCAATATTCTCTCCATGGATCTACCTGGTGATCTCTTTCCCTCCAGTTTTCCTGTTGTGACCAGGTGCTCTGATTTCTCTTGCTTCATAAAATGTTCTATAAAATGTTGCTTGTCTTTTCTTAATCTTCTTCAGTAATGTTCTTCTTGCGTCTGCCTTCTTCAAGACTGTCTCGTTTGTTTTTCTTTGCTGGTGGGGAGGAAGAGGGGAGAAAAGTCCCTGTCCCACTGGCGATTCGAACCCGAACTTCTGGCGTCCTGGGCAGGTATTTTTAACCACCAGGCTATGCAACACCACTTCTTGTCCAGAGCCTGTGCTTACTCCGTGCTGGGAAAAAAAAAAAGATCATTTTCTAACATTCATTTTATGCACGTTGACTTGGTTGCTCGATCCACACTGCGCGTGCGTTAGGTTGCTGCACAAGTCTGCATACTGTGTCTTGTGTGGGTAGCCGGTCAACGTTACAACTGACCCGTGTTTGATGTGTGCAGACGGCCAGACGACATCGACCTGTTTGTGGGGGGCCTGTTGGAATCCCGCTGGCGGACGGGTTGTTGGGGGCCACTTTCAACTGCATCATCGCCAACCAGTTCTTCTTGCTGAAACACGGAGACCGCTACTTCTTTGAGACCAACCAACGGCCTGAGGGATTCAGAGATCGTGAGAATGAATGGATGGACGGACGGATGGATGGAGGATGGAGGGAGGGAGGGAGGCAGGGAGGGATGAAGGATGGATGGATGAATGGAGGGAGGGAGAGAGGTAGGGGTGGGGGATGGAGGGAGGGAGGGAGGGAGGGATGGACGGACGGTTGGATGGATGGATGGATGAATGGTGGATGGAGGGAGGGAGGGGAGGGGGTGGATTGATGGATGGAGGATGGATGGACGGACGGATGGAGGGATGGAGGGAGGGAGGAGGAGTGGGGGATGGAGGGATGGAGGGATGGACGGACGGTTGGATGGATGGATGAATGGAGGGAAGGAGGGAGGGAGGGGTGGGGGTGGATGGATGGATGGATGATGGATGGAGGGAGGGAGGGGTGGGTGGGGGGTGGATTGATGGATGGATGGATGGATGGATGGATGGATGGATGGATGGATGGATGGATGGAATAATAATAATAATAATTAAATATTAATATAGCGCAAAATCTTGATAAAATCAAATCTAAGCGCAGAAACAGACACACACACACGCACGCACGCACACACAAGCACGCACGCACGCACACACACGCACGCACGCACACACACCACACGTACACACACACGCGCGCGGCGCGCGCGCACACACACACACACACGCACACGGCTATAAATGGGGAGAAAGTGTAAAGCAATGGAAAATTATGAGAGCATATTATATACAATTATATATTACAATGTGATTCCCCTCCGAGTGGAGACAGGCTGCAGAGGGGATTGAGTGAGGTCAGGATTTTATGCAGAGGAGAAAAGGGAGGGGTGGGGATGGATGGATGGAAGGATGGAGGGATGAATGGAGGGAGGAGGGAGGGAGGGTGGGGTGATGGATGGATGGATGGATGGATGGATGGATGGATGTGGATGAGGATGGATGGATGGATGGTGATGGTGATGGATGGAAGATGGATTGATTTGATCTGATCTGATCTATTGAATTGATTCACTGACTATGATTGATGATGTGATGATGCGATGGTGATGGTTGATGTGATGACAGATGGTTGATGTGATGTTGATTGATTGATTAATTGAGTGCTACTGACTCACTTGCTTGATCTGAATTTATTGTTGCTGATTGATCAATCGATCGATCGATGAGTGATGATGTAGTGAGTGATATGATGTATGTGGTTGAGTTGTATTGGTTTCTTGTTCGTTGTATCTTGGTTACTAATGTTTTGCTATTTGTTGTATACATACTATATAATCTACATACTATCTTCATCAAATACATATACATACTCATACATACATACTACATACATACATACATACATACATACATTACATACATAACATACATACAACATACATACATCATACATACATACATACATACATACATACATACAAACATACAACAATACATACATACATACATACATACATACATACATACATACATACATACATACATACATACATACATACATACATCATACACATACATACATACAACATACATACATACATACATACATAACACATACATACATACATACATACATACACATACATACATACATACATACACACATACATACATTACATACATACAACATACATACATACTCATACATACATACATACAACTACATACATACACATACATACACACACATACATACATACATACATACATACAACATACATACATACATACATACATACACACATACACACTACATACATACATACAACATACATACATACATACATACATACATACACATACTACATACATACACACATACATACATACATACATACATACATATACATACATACATACATACACAACATACATATACAACATACATACCACATACATACATACATAAACATACATACAAACATACATACACATAACATACATACATACATACATACATACATACATACATCATACACACATACTACCATACTACATACATACATACAACATACATACATACATACATACAACATACATACATACATACATACATACATATACACAACTACATACATACTACATACAACATACATACATACATACATACATACATACATACATCACACATACATACATACATACACACATACATATCTTTACATACATACATACATACATACCACATACATACATACATACATACAACATACAACATACATACATACATATACATACATAACATACATACATACATACATACACACATACATACATACATACATACTACATACATACATACATACATACATACATACAACAATACATACATACATACAACATACATACATACATACATACATACATACATATTACATACATACATACATACACACATACATATACATACATACATACCATACATACATACATACATACACAACATACATACATACATACATACATACATACATACATACATACATACATACACACTACATACATACATACACACATACATACAATACATACGCACATACATACATACATACATACATACATACATACATACATACATACATACATACATACATACATACATACATACATACATACATACATACATACATACATACATACATACATATCCGTGGTCCATTCCGTGACAGACAATATTATCTATCCTTGCGGGTTTTCAGATCAGCTGAAACAGATCCGCAAAGTGACCATTGCAATGGTAATGTGTCTGACCACCGACATTCGAATGATCCAACCCAAAGCCTTTGAGGTGCCCTCCGAAGAGTGAGTACTCTTGACTGCCCATTTTAGTGTGTGTGTGTGTGTGGTGTGTGTGTGTGTGTGTGTGTGTGTGTGTGTGTGTGTGTGTGTGTGTGTGTGTCTGTGTTGTGTGTGTGGTGTCTGTGTGTGTGTGCGTGTATGTGTGTGGTGTGTGTGTGTGTGTCCTTGTGTGTGTGTGTCTGTGTGTGTGTGACGTGTCTGTGTGTGTTGTTGTTTTTTTTTGGGAATATATCATTATGTTTATTATGATCAAAAACGGTGCACTGGACCATGTGAGGATCTGCTGACTTCGGTTGGGAGAGGAAGATTGCCTTGGTGTGGACATATATCAGGGTCCCGTGGCCTGCTGAATCGGTCCTCCAGAGAAACTTAGAAGGGGGAGGGGACAGACAGGAAGACAGATACAAAAAGAATTTTTTTTTAAAACCGATGGTCTGACGACACTGTGGAGAATGGACAGAGGAACCATTTGCTGAGACCCAGGTTTTGGCACACCACCCGTGCAACAGAACTGGAGGAATCTGGATATGGTGCCCCGGTGACTCTTCACGGAACTGCAGGGAGAAAGAAGAAACAGGATGAAAAGAGTGATAAATTGTAAGAATAATGATGATAAAGATGATAATGATAATGACAATATTAACAACAACAATAATAGTCATGATGATAATAATAACAATAAAATGATAATAATGATAAGATTTATACTATTAACAACAATTATGATGATAATAATAATAATAATAATATATGTGATGATGATATGATGATGATGATGATGATGATGATGATGATGATGATGAGATGATGATGAAGATGATGATGATGATGTGATATTTACTATTATCATTATAATTATTATTGATATTATTATTATCGTTATCGTTATATTATCATTATTATTATCATTATAACAATTATAATCCCATCATCATCATCATCATCGTTATGTGTACGATTTACACTGGCAAAAAAAAAAAAAAAGTTCCAGAAAGATTCCCAAGCGTACCGAGCTGGTTACAATCAGTTTTATCCGGCTGAACCGTTCCAGGTCTGGAACAGTAAGGGACCACATCGCGATGTGGACTGGAACAATTCGTATTCCAGCAGGCTTGCAGCGCTCATGATGACCTTACAGCACCCTGGGGTTTGATTTCCTGGGTCAGCCGCTGGTACTCTCCCCTTTGGCGCCTTTTTTTTCTCCCTTGTTTGCTTCCCGCCGTTTTGACACTATGTTTTTGTTGTTGTTGTTGTTGTCGTCGTTGTTGTTGTTTGTGTTTGTTGTTGTTGTTGTCGTCGCGTTGTTGTTGTTGTTGTTGTTTGTTGTTGTTGTCGTCGTCGTCGTTGTTGTTGTTGTTTGTTGTTGTTGTTGTCGGTGTTGTTGTTGTTGTTGTTGTTGTTGTCGTCGTTGTTGTTGTTGTTGTTGTTGTTGTTGTTGTTGTCGTCTCGTTGTTGTTGTTGTTGTTCGTCGTCATTGTTGTTGTTGTTGTTGTTGTGTTGTTGTTGTTGTTGTTTGTTGTTGTTGTTGTGTTGTCGTTGTCGTCGTGTTGTTGTTGTCGTCGTCGTCGTGTTGTTGTTGTTGTTGTTGTGTTGTTGTTGTTGTTGTTTTGAACCCTTTGACTCCCACCCCTCACATCAGCATCCTGCATCGCCAACTATGCAAACAAAGCAAAAACTTAATCCTTTGATTCCCTCACTCTGTCCACAAGCTTCCTGCAGGAAGTTGGTGGATAGGGTAAGGGAATAAAACGGTCTAGTTTTTGCTTTCCCTAGTATGGTAGGCAATGCAGGATGCTGGTGGACTAGGTACGGGAGACAAAGGGTTAAAAGATGTTCAAGATAGCGTCTGTCTTGTTTTGTATAGCAGATATGTATTCTCAATCTATCATTTTAGTGGGTGTCTAGTTCCTATATGCTAAGAGTGCTATTGAAGGGAGCTGGTGGATAGGGTGAGGGAATCAAAGGATTAAGGTTTTTGGGGTTTTTTTGCAGTTGGACGATAGGGTGCGGGAGTCAACGGGTTAATCTTAGCATTGGCTGTAAATTGAAACTAAGATGAGACGAAATTATTCATTCAAATTTGGGCTGCCATGTCAGTCCCAAAGAAATTGTTTGGTTGTACTGGATGTCTTGTAGTGTACAACAAAATAAGTCAAATGTGACCTCCCACCACGAAATCAGTCTTAACTAGCATTTTGGGTATTTTGAGATATACATATCACTGGAAAGTGTACATTTACTGATTATTTTGGTACTTGAATAAAGCTTATACTCAAAAAAATGTAGAAGTTATGTATGTTTAAAGTCATTAAGTTGTATGACGGCCATTTTGAGAAAACGGCCTCTAAAGTTTTTGTGTGCTCTCCTACATATTTTCTTTAAATTTCTTTATTTGGTGGCTTTGACCCAGATTGTTTCTAATTTTCGCTGTCATTATCTGAAAGGTGCACCAAAGAGCTTTCCGTCATTATATTACATGTGCGGGTACTGTGCAGGTTACGGTTCATAATAAGAGACAAAAAGAGGTACTTTTGGTAAGAAATAGCGTTCTTTCTGCTGCGATCACTGCATTAAAGTACCACTTTGAATTGATTTATAATATCTTTTCAAGAAAAGAAATTCTGTGGGGGATAGATTATAATTACAGAAATCAATTTTGAGAAAAAGTCAACAACACCCCAGATAGACCCTCAGTCACCTTTTCAGCTCCTAGTGCTGTTCGACTAACTGCGAGTTAAGACTGATTTCGTGGTGGAAGGTCACAAATTATAAAGGAGAGCACCATAGCATAGAAAGAAGGCCACTGCAATTCCGCACTACATAAAAAAAAGCACATGTTGTTCAAAAATGGCAGCAGTGTACGCTTCTGAGGTGTGCCAGTTTTTTCCGATGAAGTTGTTTACTGAACTGCATTCCAAACTCGTTTTCTGGGTATGCTCAGCATCAGTGCATGCTGTCGGTACTCTTTTATCATGCCAGTGTAAACAGCAAACGCTCCAGAACGATTCAGATCTGAGCGGTCCGAAACGTTACATAAACTGGTCTAGTGTAAATCGCCCTAATGACAGATGATCCGTTTCGAGACAGTTTCATCTATCCTCTCGAAACATCATCATTATCATCACATCAGGTGCCCTCCGCATGGCTGGCGACCATGGCTTCCAACCATCTCTATCTCTCGGTCCACCACATCTCCCCCTCTTCATCCCCAGCCACTCTGCAAGCCGTCCAGCAATTCTCTCACGTCTAACTGATGCTCTTCCTCCAGCTTTCCGTTGTGACAAGGTGCCCAAATCCCCCTTCTCATAAAATGGCCTATAAATTTGCTGTCTTTTCCTATATCCTTATGAGTGATCATTTTGTTGCTCCATCACAGATGTCTCGTTTGTTTCTTCTGCTGTCCATGAACTCCAACATTTTCTGAGAAACCACATCTCGCTGTCTCGACCTCTCGAAACTCATGAACAAATGCTTTTTCAGTACCTTACCCCACACCACTCGATCCCTCACTCACCTCACCTCACCTGTCGGCGTCACCGAGTGCGGTGTTGGCCGCTGCACAGCTGGCACCACCAATTCCCTCCAGCCACTCTGTTTTGACTTTTGTGGACAATTTCGTGAATATCTAGGCCACTGATGTTGGTTATGTTCTCGATGTATGAGGTTGGAGCTCTGCCTTTCTTCCTTTTTGCCATTGTTTTTCATTGAAAGATGGTTGCCATGAGGTCCGTGTTCTTGTTGCGTGACACATGGCCAATGTATTTTAGTCTTCTCTTGTTGATGTCTGCTAGTAGTTTTCTGGTAGTATCAAGTTCTTCCAGGACGCTTTCATTAGTTCTTCCATCCGTCCATTTGACCCGTAGTAGTCTCCGATACAACCACATCTCTGCTGCCTCAATTCTTCTGCAATCAGTTTTTCTTAGAGCCCAGGTTTCGCAGCCATAAATCATTATTGGCCAAGTCAAACATTTTAAAAGTCTAACTTTCAGGCCATTAGGTATGCCTCTGTCTTTCCAGATGTTGTTGAGTCGGACCACTGTTTGTTTTGCTATTCCAATTCTTTTTATGTCTTTGGAGCAGGTTCCATCATCAGCTTTTGCAGAACCAAGATATTTGAAATCCTTAACATTTTCCAAAGAACGTGTTATTAAGATGTTATGATTGTTTTCAGTGTCTTTGCCTTTGATATATAGAACTTTTGTTTTCATGGCGTTCAAGTTTATACCAGCCTTTTTGCCTGCTGCGTCTATCCTGTATAGACTTATTTTCATGCTGTCTGCTAACAGCGCAATATCATCGATATTGCGCAAGTGTGTAAGATTTTTTCCTCCCATCTTTATACCCAACCTTCTATATTAGCTAGGAGTAATTTTGGAATGTAAAGTGTCTTACTATCAAATAATGCATAAGAGAAAATCTAAGCATATGATGGAACAATCAGAAATGTGGAATCTTCAACATACACAGGGGAGTCAGACATATCAATAGTGTTAAAATTGTTTAACTCTCAAGAGGGCCCAGGACTAAAACAAAAACTCTGATGCACTAGCTTAGAGTGCTTTTTGAAATGTAAAGTATCTTACTATTAAATAATGCACAAGAGAAAATATAAAACATATGATGGAACGATCAGAAATGTGAATCCTTCAACACCCACAGGGGAGTCAGACAAGGTTGTACCACTCGACCCCACTGCTTTAAAAAAAAAAAAGCAGCAATAAAGAGAGAAGCACGGCTGTTGTTGATAGATCGTATTACGTGACTTGCAAAGTGCATTCTCCATTTTTAGTTTTAGGGTTCGTTTCTCCTCATGCTTTGTTTGTTCTTGTGTGTGTGTGTGTGTGTGTGTGTGTGTGTGTGTGTGTGTGTGTGCGTGCGTGCGTGCGTGTGTGTGTGTGTGTGTGTGTGTGTGTGGTGTGTGTGTGTGTGTGTGTGTGTGCTGTGTGTGTGTGTGTGTTTGCGTGGTGTGGTGTGTATGTGTGTGTATGTGTGTGTTGTGTTTTATGTGTGTGTGTGTGTTTTATGTGTTTTTATGTGTGTGTGTATGAGTGAGTTGTGTGTGTGTCTGTCTGTGAGTGTGTGTGTGATGTTGAATGTGTTCGTTTGTTTGTTCGTTCGTTCGTATTCATGCGTTCGTTCGTGCGTGCGTTCGTTTGTTCGTTTGCTTGCTTGTTTGTTTGTTTTTATTTGTTTTTATTGTTTGATTATTTGTTCGTTTGTTCGTTTGTTCGTTCGTTCGTTCGTTGTTCGTTCGTTCGTTCGTTCGTTCGTTTGTTTGTTTGTGTTTCGGTTTTTCTCAGAAGCGTGTACACACGTTGCTCTACCCACACTATACAGGCAATGTGTTGCTGCACAGTCTGCACGCTCCACATTCGATGGGCGTGCACTCTGGGTGTTTTTTAGTTCTCTAGCCCAGCCACCGGCATGTCTAACGTGCGTATTTTGACATCCTGCATACGTACACACACAATCAAAGGAGGCTTAGGATTGGCAAGTCTGCACACTCACGAGTTGACGGGGTGATAGGAACAGTCTGTGTGTGTCTATGTGTCTTGTGTTGTGTCTGTGTGTCTGTGTGTCTGTGTGTCTACGTGTGTATGTGTGAGTTTCTGTACATGAGAATACGACTGTACCCATCTGAAGATGGTTTTTGATCAGCAGCCTGGATAAACTCGGAATTCAGAACGCATTTACAGTGTATTTGTCATAAGAACCTAAAAAAAAAAAAGCACTGTAAGATTCAGACTGGTTGTAATAAGTTGACATAAAAAGTCAATGATTTCAACAGTTATTGTTTCATGTCATCGTCGTCATCATCATCATCATCCTCGTCGTCGTCGTCATCATCATCATCCTCGCGTTGTCATCATCGTCATCATCATCATCGTCATCGTCATCCACGGCCGAGAATCTTTCACTTTTCTCAAATGCAGGCAATCACTGACATAGGCTCTTGTGCAACAGGTATTTGCAAAATACATGTATCTTCCCTGCGTAAGTCACTTGAATTTAGCGTAATGGACTTAGAGCAATCGATTGTTGATCTACCACAGTGTGTTCAACCAAAATGAAGTCATTTTCTGCAAGTTTGGCCATACTAGCTAGTCACCGTGTCAATTCACTGTGTAGGTATCGTAGATGCATTTGCATAACGATCTATATTGAGGAACTTCTGAACATTTTTTTTTTCGTACAAAAACTGTAAAATGTATATCAACCTATTGCCGTGGAAATATTTAAGAAATATAGCCTGTGGATTGTTGTTACTTTTCCTTCAATGGATTCACCGCAAAACAAAAATCTGAACTGGTTTTTAATCAATATCTACTTTATTTTGTTGTTATTGTTGTTGTTTCAGAAACAAGATCACAGACTGCGACGAAATATTGAAGGACTGGGGAAATCTGCGTAGGTTTTAGATCAGGGAATATCCCTTTTGAAAGCTCTGATCGTTGTATTAAAGTCATTGGATATTTCATAAAATCGCTACCCCCCCCCCCCCTTCCCCCCCTTACCAAGTTTACACCAATTATCATGCTGTTGTGTAACTTTCCATCATTCATCATGCCATTTAATACATGATGGTATTCATTCTGAAGTATGCACAGCCATCATGTCATCAGATTCTTTTGTTTTACTTGTATATATTCCGTCCGTGTGTTCTGGGAGGTGTCGAGAGAGAGAGAGAGAGAGAGAGAGAGAGAGAGAGAGATGAAGATGGCAGTCTTAATCTGCAGCTAAATGGGAAGCCTGATCATAGAGTTCCTGTTGAAGATGTGGAGTTTACATGACTACCGCTTAGACCATAATTTCAAGTCTAATGAGGATGTGAGAAAAATCTTGAAAGGAAGATGTGTAAACAGCAGTTTTCTGGAGAACATTTGACAATATTTTTTCCCTTCTGCTGTCACTGTGGTGACAGTGTTATCTGCTACTCATTTAAGGTCGCTGTGATCTTGCAAAGTACAGAATCACCATATGATGTACATGTATATGTAATCATTTCTGTATATATAAATTGGGAGACAATTAAAAGGGCTTGACCATCACCATTTCTTTGTTTGTTTGTTTGATTGGTTGGTTGGTTGGTTCGTTTGTGTTTGTCTGTTTGTATGTTTGCTTGCTTGTTTGTTTGTTTGTGTTTGTATGTGTTTATTTGTTTGTTTGTGTGTGTGTTTGTGTGTTTGTTGATGTGTCGTTTCTTTGTTTTTATTTGCTTTGTTTTCTTTTGCTTGTTTTTGTTCTGTTTTTGTTCTGTTGTCTTTCTGTTGTCTTTCTGTTGTCTTTCTCTTGTCTCTCTGTTGTCTTTCTGTTGTCTTTCTGTTGTCTTTCTGTTGTCTTTCTGTTGTGTTTCTGTTGTCTTTCTGTTGTCTTTCTGTTGTCCTTCTGTTGTCTTTCTGTTGTCTTTCTGTTGTCTTTCTGTTATCTTTCTGTTGTCTTTCTGTTGTCTTTCTGTTGTCCTTCTGTTGTCTTTCTGTTGTCTTTCTGTTGTCTTTCTGTTGTCTTTCTGTTGTCCTTCTGTTGTCTTTCTGTTGTCTTTCTGTTGTCTTTCTGTTGTCTTTCTGTTGTTCTTCTGTTGTTCTTCTGTTGTCTTTCTGTTGTCTTTCTGTTGTCCTTCTGTTGTCCTTCTGTTGTCTTTCTGTTGTCTTTCTGTTGTCCTTCTGTTGTCCTTCTGTTGTCCTTCTGTTGTCTTTCTGTTGTGTTTCTGTTGTCTTTCTGTTGTGTTTCTGTTGTCTTTCTGTTGTCTTTCTGTTGTCTTTCTGTTGTACTTCTGTTGTCTTTCTGTTGTCCTTCTGTTTTCCTTCTGTTGTCTTTCTGTTGTCCTTCTGTTGTCTTTCTGTTGTCCTTCTGTTGTCCTTCTGTTGTCTTTCTGTTGTGTTTCTGTTGTCTTTCTGTTGTCCTTCTGTTGTCCTTTCTGTTGTCCTTCTGTTGTCCTTCTGTTGTCTTTCTGTTGTCCTTCTGTTGTCCTTCTGTTGTCCTTCTGTTGTCCTTCTGTTGTCTTTCTGTTGTCTTTCTGTTGTCCTTCTGTTGTCTTTCTGTTGTCTTTCTGTTGTCTTTCTGTTGTCTTTCTGTTGTCCTTCTGTTGTCTTTCTGTTGTCCTTCTGTTGTCCTTCTGTTGTCCTTCTGTTTTCCTTCTGTTGTCTTTCTGTTGTCCTTCTGTTGTCCTTCTGTTGTCCTTCTGTTGTCCTTCTGTTGTCTTTCTGTTGTCTTTCTGTTGTCTTTCTGTTGTCCTTCTGTTGTCTTTCTGTTGTCCTTCTGTTGTCTTTCTGTTGTCCTTCTGTTGTCCTTCTGTTGTCCTTCTGTTGTCCTTCTGTTGTCTTTCTGTTGTCCTTCTGTTGTCTTTCTGTTGTCCTTCTGTTGTCTTTCTGTTGTCTTTCTCTTCTCTTCTCTTCTCTTGTTTTCTCTTCTCTTCTCTTCTCTTCTCTTCTCTCGTTTTCTCTTGTTTTCTCTTCCCTTGTCTTCTCTTCTCTTCACTTCTCTTCTCTTCACTTCTCTCTTTTCTTCTCTTGTCTTCTCTTCTCGTTACTTCTCTTCTCTTCTCTTTACTTCTCTTCTCTTCTCTTCTCTTCTGTTTTTTTTTTTCTGCTTCTTTTCTTTTTTCCTTTTTTTTCTTTTCCTTTCTTTTATTTTCTTCTGTTTCTGTTCTTTTGCGGAGGGATAGAATCATACCACGACAATGACTCATGGAAATGTTTACCACTGTTTTGACTCAAACTGATGCTTATGCCAAAAACTGCGGAGACACATAGGATAGAGAAGAGATGGCTTCATAACAACAATGCTAAACTTATCAAGGGCCCATTCTCCTGCGCATAGTTAACTTTTCCCTTTGCTAATTAAGTGCTCAAACGTCTCAGTTTGATAGAAAATCTTCAGTGAATGGTTTTGTCCATGTGTGTGTGGATTTGCTTGTTTGGTTGGTTGGTTGTTTGGTTGGTTGGTTGGTTGGTTGGTTGGTTGGTTGGTTGGTTGGCAGGTTGGCCGGTTGTTTGGTTGGTTGGTTGGCAGGTTGGCAGGTTGACTGGTTGGTTGGCTGGTTGGTTGGTTGGTTGGTTGGTTGGTTGGTTGGTTGGTTGGTTGGTTGGTTGGTCGGTTGGTTGGTTGGTTGGTTGGTTGGTTGGTTGACTGGTTGGTTGTTGGCAGGTTGGCAGGTTGGTTGGTTGGTTGGCTGGTGGTTGGTTGGTTGGTTGGTTGGTTGGTTGGTTGGTTGATTGGTTGATTGGTTGACTGGTTGGTTGTTGGCAGGTTGGCAGGCTGGCAGGTTGGCCGGTTGGCTGGTTGGTTGGTTGGTTGGTTGGTTGGTTGGTTGGTTGGTTGGCAGGTTGGCCGGTTGTTTGGTTGGTTGGTTGGCAGGTTGGCAGGTTGAATGGTTGGTTGGTTGGTTGGTTGGTTGGTTGGTTTGTTGATTGGTTGGTTGGTTGGTTGGTTGTTTGTTTGGTTGGTTGGTTGGTTGGTTGGTTGGTTGGTTGGTTGGTTGGTTGGTTGGTTGGTTGGCTGGTTGGTTGGTTGGTGGGCTGGATGTGTTTGTTTTTGTTTTTGTTATTGTTGTTGTTTTTACGCTGCGTGGTGCGCGTTTTTCTTATCGTTCTGTTTTGTTTTGTTTCATTTTTTTTCTGCCTCTCTTTATTTACTTTCTAATCATTGTCATCATCATCATTATTATTGTTATTATTATCATTATTATTACTGTTATTATTATCATTATTGTTATTATTATTATCATTATTATTATTATTATTAGCATCATTATTAGTATTATTATTAGTATTATTATTATTACTTTGTTATTGTTATTTTTGTTCTCATTATCATTATCATAACTACTCCAAATGAAGCGTCATACGCTTTAGTTGTAGTTGAATTTTTTGGGGGGGGCTTGTTTTGGGGCGTGACATTTTTCAGGCTAGTCAGTAAATTGCACATGTTTGATAACTGAAATGATTGTGAAAGGATGAGTGTGTGGGGTGGGGGTGTGTTTTTATATGTATGTGTGTATGTATGTGTTTGTTTGTGTGTGTGTGT
>CM060312.1:20858837-20863837 GCA_030674185.1 Monoplex corrugatus
CAAACAAACAAAGACTGAGAGAGACAGTGACAGAGATAGAGAGACAGAGACAGACAGACAGACAGAGAAAGAGAGAAAGAGATAGAGACAGACAGACAGAGAAAGAAAGAAAGTGAGAGATACAGAGAGAGACAGAGACAGACAGATAGACAAACAGACAGACAGAGACAGAGAGACAGACAGACAAAGACATAGAAAGACAGAGACAAAGACAGAAACACCGAGACACACACACAGAAACCACAACATACAGACAGAGACATGGAGAAAAAGAAACAGACTAGAGACAGCGAGAAAGACAAAGGAGACAGATAGAAAAAAGAGACAGACAGACAGATAGAAAAAAAGAGACCGACAGACAGACAAACAACAGACAAACACACACAGAGAGGCAGATAGACAGACAGAGATAGAGAAAGACAGAGACAGAGAGACAGAGACACCAAGACACACAGAGAAACAACGACAGACAGAGAGACAAAGACACAGACAGAAAGAAACAGACTAGAGAGAGCGAGAGAGACACAGAGAGAGAGAGAGAGAGAGATACAGAAAGAAAGAGACAGACAGACGGACAGACAAACAGACAGCCAGACAGAAAGGCAGAGAGACAGAGACAAGAAAGACAGAGACAGAGAGACACCGAGACACACACAGAGAAACAACGACAGAGACAAAGAGACAGCCTAGAGAGAGCAAGAGAGAGAGAGAAGACAGAGACAGAGAGAGACACAGAGACAGAGAAAAAGAGAAAGAGAGTCAGATCGTGAAAGAAAGAGAGAGAGAGAGAGACAGAGGGAGAAGACATACACAGAGGGAGACACAGAGACAGAGAAAAAGAGAAAGAGAGTCAGATCGTGAAAGAAAGAAAGAGCAGAGAGAGAGAGAGAGAGAGAAGACAGAAACGGAGGGAGACACAGAGACAGAGAGAAAGAGAGTCAGATCGTGAAAGAAAGAGAGAGAGAGAGAAAAGACAGAGACAGAGGGAGACACAGAGACAGAGAGAAAGAGAGTCAGATCGTGAAAGAAAGAGAGAGAGAGAGAGAGAGAGAAGACAGAGACAGAGGGAGACACAGAGACAGAGAGATAGAGGCAGACGGACGGATAGTCCGAGTCAGAGAGAGACAGAGAGATACTAAGACACAAAGAAACAACGACAGACAGACAAAGAGACAGCCTAAAGAGAGCAAGCGAGAGAGAGAGACAGAGACAGAGACAGAGATAGACACAGGGACAGACAGAAAGAGAAAGAGAGTCAGATCGTGAAAAAAAGAAAAAGACAGACAGACAGACAGACAGACAGACAGAGAGAAAGACACACAGAGAGAAAGAGAGAGAGAGAGACTGAGAGAGTGGAAGGGAAGAAAGCTAGACGTGTACACACAAACACAGCAGTGTTCCGGGACTACACTAATTACATTCCTCCCAACAAAGTTTACAGACCCCAGCTGCACGGCATGGACCCACACTGGCACTCCCAGATCAGACCCATCTTGCTCACGGCGCCCCGCATATCAGAACTATGGTGCACTGTTCGAATGCAGAGGGGAATTTTTTTTCTCTCAGGTGAACAACGCGCAAACACTCAAGACTTGATGAGATTCGAGATACTATTTGTGACCTCCCACCACGAAATCAGTCTTAAGTAGCATTTTGGATATTTTGAGGTACACACATCACTGGAAAGTGTACATTGTGCTGATTATTTTGGTACCTGAATGAAGCTTGTACTCAAAAAATGTAGAAGTTATATATGTTTATTTAAAGTCATTAAGTTGAATGACGGCCATTTTGAGAAAACGGCCTCTAAAGTTTTTGTGTGCTCTCCTACACATTTTCCTTAAATTTCTTTACTTGGTGGCTTTGACCCGGTTTGTTTCTAATTTCAGCTGTCATTATCTGAAAGGTACTAGGTGCACCAAAGAGCTTTCCATCAGTATATTACATGTACGGGTACTGTACAGGTTACAGTTCATAAAAAGAGACAAGAATAGGTACTTTTGGTAGGAAATTGCGTTCTTTCTGTTGCGATCAGTGCATTAAAATACCATTTTAAATTGATTAATAATATTTTTTCCAGAAAAAAATTTCTTTGGGGGATAGATTATAATCTACAGAAATCATTTTTGAGAAAAAGTCAAAACACCCCGGATAGACCCTCCTTCACCTTTTCTGCTCCTAGTGCTGTTCGACTGACTGCGAGTTAAGACTGATTTCGTGGTGGGAGGTCACATTTGTATCGTCTAAAATCGCAAAAGGAAACTTGATATGTAGGCATGTTAATGTCAAGATTATGTTATACACACGCGCGCATGCATGCATACTTGTATAACCACAAACACGTGCGTGAGCACGCACAAACACACATATGAGCACACACACACACACACACACACGTAAACACACATACATGCATACATGTGCACGCTGACCAAAGTACGTGTGTACGCAAGCACACAAAGAGAGACTGTATATACGGTGTGTGTGTGTGTGTGTGTGTGTGCGTGCGTGCGTGTATGCGTGCGTGTGTGTGTGTGTGTGTGCGCGTTTGCGTGTGTGCGCGCGCGCGCGGTGTGTGTGTGTGTGTGTGTGTGTGTGTGTGCATGCGCGCGTGTGTGCGTGTGTGCGTTTGTGTTTAACTTTAATTAAAATATTTAAATCTACTGGGAGCACATAAATTAACTACAAACGAAATCAAAACACAAGCTAAATGTAACATAAATATGAAAAACATATAAAGACACAAAATCTTTTTTTTTTTTATATTGAAGTTCAGAACTCATTTTGCAACTTTCCTAAATTTGATAACTTTGATAACTCAATTTGATTTCTTTCTGGACATCAACTGAGAGATAGACAGCCATAATTAAAACAAAAAGAAGTTTTTGCTGACGCTGAAAAAAATGATGGGCTGTTTGAAATGTTTGTTTTTACTACTTAGTATTAAATTGAAAATTGAACACGATCATATCAGAATGAACTTCCACTTGCCCATTCTAATGCTCACAGGAACAACTGTATGCTGATGTTTTTTTTTTCTCTTCGTATGTATTCAATTTTGGTGTTCTCAAAGAAATTTCCACTAAATGTCACAAGACTCTCTTTTGTCAACATTTCCTTTTACTCTATGTATGCCTTCTCGCCTGTGCGCACTAAAAGATCCCACGGCAGTTGAAAATCGTGAAGAACAAGACATTCGCCCTGCTACCCTGGCATAAAATATTGTAGAGATAGGTAAATTTCCCAAACCCAGATCCCTTCCCTTGAAATACAGTTAGACTTCTTGCCTGTCTGAAATATTGGTAAAAAAAAAAAAGAAGAAAAAAAAAGAAAAGAGAGAGAGAGAGAATATGTTGGTACAGTGTGTGTGTGTGTGTGTGTGTGTGTGTGTGTGGTGTGTGTGTGTGCTGTGTGTGTGTGTGTGTGTGAGCGAGAGAGAGAAGAGAGAGAGAGAGAGAAGAGACAGACAGACAGACGGAGACAGAGAGGTGAACGACTTCGGTCAAGGGTCATTCGCCAACCAGTCTTAAGTGTACCGTAGCTTAGCACCTTGTTATATATATATATGTGTGTGTGTGTGTGTGTGTGTGTGTGTGTGTGTGTGTGTGTGTGTGTGTGTGTGTGTGTGTGTGTGTGTGTGACACAGGGAGGATGCCTGCTTGGGTCAGGGGTTTACAAGGTCACAATCTTCTTTTCTTCCTCCCAACATGACACTAAATGTTATTTAAAAGGTCTTTGGCAATGGTACCAGCTCCCGGACTGACGACCCGCTGACCATCTCTTCCATGAGCTGAAGGCTGAAATTAAACCTATGCTGGCACATCTGCTCTGTGTGCCTTTAGGCGTTCAGGGATAGATATCTATGATGTTGTCCCTCTTTGGAAATGACACACAGCTGGTCAGTGCAGGCTGGTTTCCCTCGAGTTCAAGTTCATATTGCTTATAGCCCAGCCGACTACTAGAGCCATATCAGGGCTAACATCACGTCAAAAACGACAACCCGTTAAGATTTAACAACTGTTAAAAAAAACCCAAAAAAAAACATGCTCACCCCGTGAACTTTGCAAGTCTAAATTGCAATTAAAGAAAAACAGCCGTAAAATCATATCCGGTGAAATCTACTGATCTCTTTTAAAAACTGGAAAATTGCATCAGGAGGGACGTCTCGGAAGAGGTTCTTTAAGGAGTCTGCCGTGTAGTGGCTGGATTCCCTTGGTGCCCACAACAGCCTTATTAGAGACGATAAACCAGAAAGACGCGGGGCTTGGAACGTCAGACCCAGAAACAGATGGGCATCACTCACGCCCTCTTCAGAATGATGACGGCCTGGGACGACGACGACGAGGACGTGACAGAGGGGCTTACTTCTTGCTTGGCACTGACGTCCCCCAATTCAAAACAATGCGACTGCCCACGTTCAAGCAAACAGGAACCAGAAAAACATGAAAGTAGAATCAGAACGCGTATTTAATACAACCAGATAAGACAGGCACAAAGTTCTGGCCAACGAAAGCGTAGACGAAAGATGGCAAACGAACAAACACCACATACAAAAATCAGGGAAAAAAGACTGAAACTTCCCTGCTGATTTATCCAGTGGGAGAAGAGGATTGTGTCAAATTTGCACTTGTCTTGTCTAGTTGTATTAAGTACACGTTCTGATTCAATTTTCGTGTTTTTCTGGTTCCTGTTGACGTCCCCAGTTAACACTGAAACGATGACTGCTTACAACGCCAGCTGATGAAAACATAAGATGTGATAAAGGAGGTTCTATATGTTGCCAGGTGTTGACGACCCCAAGGTAACATCAAACGAGGACTACTTTCAACGCCAGCTGATGAAAACATAAGATGTGATAAAGGGGGCTCCTATACCTCGCGAGGTGTTGTCGTCCACAAGGTAACATCAACGATGACTACTTACTTCTCTTTCAACGTCCAAAGGCAACAGGCCCATCTACGATGCTGAACTCCTTATTACATTAACCGTTTGACTTCCTC
>CM060312.1:20866337-20868837 GCA_030674185.1 Monoplex corrugatus
TTCTTCTTCTTCTTCTTCTTCTTCTTCGCATTCTTCTTCTTCTTCGCATTCTTCGCATTCTTCGCATTCTTCGCATTCTTCTTCTTCTTCTTCTTCTTCTTCTTCTTCTTCTTCTTCTTCTTCTTCTTCTTCTTCTTCTTCTTCTTCTTCTTCTTTCTTCTTCTTCTTCTTCTTCTTCTTCTTCTTCTTCTTCTTTCTTCTTCTTCTTCTTCTTCTTCTTCTCTCTTCTTCTTTCTTCTTCGCATTCTTCGCACTTCTTCTTCTTCTTCTTCTTCTTCTTCTTCTTCTTCTTCTTCTTCTTCTTCTTCGCATTCTTCTTCTTCTTCGCATTCTTCGCATTCTTCGCATTCTTCGCATTCTTCTTCGCATTCTTCTTCGCATTCTTCTTCTTCTTCTTCTTCTTCTTCTTCTTCTTCTTCTTCTTCTTCTTCTTCTTCTTCTTCTTCTTCTTCTTCTTCTTCTTCTTCTTCTTCTTCCTTCTTCTTCTTCTTCTTCTTCTTCTTCGCATTCTTCGCATTCTTCTTCTTCTTCTTCGCATTCTTCTTCTTCGCATTCTTCTTCTTCGCATTCTTCTTCTTCTTCTTCTTCGCATTTTTCTTCTTCTTCGCATTCTTCTTCTTCTTCTTCGCATTCTTCTTCGCATTCTTCTTCGCATTCTTCTTCGCATTCTTCTTCGCATTCTTC
This sequence comes from Monoplex corrugatus, assembly GCA_030674185.1. NCBI lineage: Eukaryota > Metazoa > Mollusca > Gastropoda > Littorinimorpha > Ranellidae > Monoplex > Monoplex corrugatus. The sequence continues at coordinate 20,867,022 of CM060312.1, forward strand.
TTCGCATTCTTCTTCTTCTTCGCATTCTTCTTCGCATTCTTCTTCGCATTCTTCTTCTTCTTCTTCTTCTTCTTCTTCTTCTTCTTCTTCTTCTTCTTCTTCTTCTTCTTCTTCTTCTTCTTCTTCTTCTTCATTCTTCCTTCTTCTTCTTCTTCTTCTTCTTCTTTCTTCTTCTTCTTCTTCTTCTCTTCTTCTTCTTCTTCTTCTTCTTCTTCTTCTTCTTCTTCTTCTTCTCGCATTCTTCTTCTTCTTCGCATTCTTCGCATTCTTCGCATTCTTCGCATTCTTCTTCTTCTTCTTCTTCTTCTTCTTCTTCTTCTTCTTCTTCTTCTTCTTCTTCTTCTTCTTCTTCTTCTTCTTCTTCTTCTTCTTCTTCTTCTTCTTCTTCTTTCTTCTTCTTCTTCTTCTTCTTCTTCTTCTTCTTCTTCTTCTTCTTCTTCTTCTTCTTCTTCTTCTTCTTCTTCTTCTTCTTCTTCGCATTCTTCTTCTTCTTCTTCGCATTCTTCTTCTTCTTCTTCGCATTCTTCTTCTTCTTCGCATTCTTCTTCTTCTTCTTCGCATTCTTCTTCGCATTCTTCTTCTTCTTCGCATTCTTCTTCTTCTTCTTCTTCTTCTTCTTCTTCTTCTTCTTCTTCTTCTTCTTCTTCTTCTTCTTCTTCTTCTTCTTCTTCTCTTCTTCTTCTTCCGCATTCTTCTTCTTCTTCTTCTTCTTCGCATTCTTCTTCTTCTTCGCATTCTTCTTCGCATTCTTCTTCTTCGCATTCTTCTTCGCATTCTTCTTCGCATTCTTCTTCGCATTCTTCTTCTTCTTCGCATTCTTCTTCTTCTTCGCATTCTTCTTCTTCGCATTCTTCGCATTCTTCTTCTTCGCATTCTTCGCATTCTTCTTCTTCGCATTCTTCTTCTTCGCATTCTTCTTCTTCTTCTTCTTCTTCTTCTTCGCATTCTTCTTCTTCTTCTTCTTCGTCTTCTTCTTCTTCTTCTTCGCATTCTTCTTCTTCTTCTTCTTCTTCTTCTTTCTTCTTCTTCTTCTTCTTCTTCTTCTTCTTCTTCTTCGCATTCTTCGCATTCTTCTTCTTCTTCTTCTTCTTCTTCTTCTTCTTCTTCTTCTTCTTCTTCTTCTTCTTCTTCTTCTTCTTCTTCTTCTTCTTCTTCTCTTCTTCTTCTTCTTCTTCTTCTTCTTCTTCTTCTTCTTCTTCTTCTTCTTCTTCTTCTTCTCTTCTTCTTCTTCTTCTTCTTCACATTCTCTTCTTCTTCTTCTTCTTCTTCTTCTTCTTCTTCTTCTTCTTCTTCTTCTTCTTCTTCTTCTTCTTCTTCTTCTTCTTCTTCTTCTTCTTCTTCTCTTCTTCTTCTTCGCATTCTTCTTCTTCGCATTCTTCTTCTTCGCATTCTTCGCATTCTTCTTCTTCGCATTCTTCGCATTCTTCTTCGCATTCTTCGCATTCTTCTTCTTCGCATTCTTCGCATTCTTCTTCTTCGCATTCTTCTTCTTCTCTACTTCTTCCTTTTCTTCCTCTTTTCGTCTGTTGGGTTCCTGGTGATACGTAATCTGGTTAAGATATCTTCACATCAATAATGATACGGAAAAATGTTGCATTTTCATACCACGGATACTTGAGGAAAGGGATCACAAGCTTGCGTTTCTAAGAATAACATGTGTTGATTTAACACAGCTTCTTTATCACTTGACCTACAAACGAAAATGTATTTCAAAATATCATGGTATATGATGTGCATTCACCTATTTTATATGTATCAGCATATAACTATTCTGTTTATAAAAAAAAACATAGTACCTGTTTTCTGGGTTTTCTTC
>CM060312.1:20873837-20876337 GCA_030674185.1 Monoplex corrugatus
CAAGACTACACAACAACTTACACATCATCAAATAACAATCAAATACATACATACATCATAATCACATAACATAATGATTTACATTCGCAATCTTCAAAATATGCATACCACGCAATTCAATCAAATATCAGATTCATTCCAATTAAACACTTTTCACTCAGTTACTCCATATAAACTATTATTCCACCCCTTCCCTACTACCCCCCACCCCCACGCGCATACACAAAATCCAATTACACATATCAGCCAGCCGACAAGGTGATGTGGGGAAAAGTGATCAGATGTCGAAATACTGCTGGAAAAGGTGTGTTTTCAAGTTTGACTTGAAAGAAGAAATGGACGGAGAGTGGCGTAATTTCTTGGGAAGAGAGTTCCAAAACTGGGGACCGAAATGCGAAAGTGAGCGAAAGCCATGAGATTTGCGGTTATACTGTATCTGCCTGAGGAGTCTTGAATCAGAGGAAGAGCGGAGAGACCGAGATGGAGTATACAAGTGCAGAATATCAGAAATATACTCAGGAGCAGAACCAGAGATAGAATTGAAGCAGATGCAAGCAGTCTTGTACTTAATTCTCTGAGATATTGGTAACCAGTGCAGTTGGCGAAGCAAAGGAGTGCAAGGTTGTTGACGGGATGCCTTAAGAATAAGGCGTGCAGCTGAATTTTGAACTTTCTGCATAGGATAGAGAACAGTTTTCGGGCAGCCCATGAGGAGAGAGTTTACAGTAGTCAATGTCTCGACAGAATACGGAAATTTGTAAACTTGACATACTTTTTCTTCTTCTTCTTCTTGGTGTTGTTGTTGTTGTTGTTTCTACTTCTTCTTCTTCTTTTTCTTCTTCTTCTTCTTTCTTCTTCTTCTTCTTCTTCTTCTTCTTCTTCTTCTTCTTCTTCTTCTTCTTCTTCTTCTTCTTCTTCTTCTTCTTCTTCTTCTTCTTCCTTCTTCTTCCTTCTTCTTCTTCTTCTTCTTCTTCTTCTTCTTCTTCTTCTTCTTCTTCTTCTTCTTCTTCTTCTTCTTCTTCTTCGCATTCTTCTTCTTCTTCTTCTTCTTCTTCGCTTCTTCTTCTTCTTCGCATTCTTCTTCTTCGCATTCTTCTTCTTCTCCTTCTTCTTCTTCTTCGCATTCTTCTTCGCATTCTTCTTCGCTTCTTCTTCGCATTCTTCTTCGCATTCTTCTTCGCATTCTTCTTCTTCGCATTCTTCTTCGCATTCTTCTTCGCATTCTTCTTCGCATTCTTCGCATTCTTCTTCGCATTCTTCGCATTCTTCTTCGCTATTCTTCCATTTTTCTTCTTCTTCTTCGCATCTTCTTCTTTTCTACTTCTTCTTCTACTTCTTCTTTCTTTCTTTTTTTATTTCAAGGGACATATTACAATTTATATCTTTCATTTCTATGGGCTATGGTCTGACAAAGGTATGGATCAAGAAAAGACCGATGGCTAACCAAACGGCAAAATGACGCAGATTCTTTACATTAAAAACATATCCGTTGTTGCGGTTCCCCCATTCCAATTGTTTTGAGAAATTGTAAACTTGAAAACAAACGATGCAATCTCAACTTAATTCAATCCAACAAACTTTATTATCCCTAAAAGAGTAATTCAATTCGCTTGCTGCTGATTGCCATCCGCAATTATAGAGGATGTGAAAATAAAATGTAATGAAAGGCACGCGCACGCGCACGCGTACACGTGACACACACACACACCAACACAAACACACACACACATACACAGTATGCACACACACATACACACACGTACGTCACACACACACCATACACGCAACACACACACACATTTACTCACACACTCACTTACTCACCAACTCACTACTCATACTCACGCAAACATACATCACACACGAACACCAAAACACACAAAACACACACACACACACAACACACACACAAATACACACACACACAAACACACACACACAAACACACACACACAAACACACCCACCACAAACACACACACACAAACACACACACACACACACACAACACGCACATTCACCCAACCACCCAACACACCACACACACACACACACACACACACACACACACACACACACACACACCACACACACACACACACACACACACACGACGTTCACCTGCAGTACACCCATGTGCTAATGACTCATTTATGTTAATTCAGAAGAATAACCGACTTTGGCACAAAGCGAAGTTTTTGTTCTGTTCAACTTCTCTTTCATTTAGTGCAGGAAATCGGCGGCCCGTTGGAAGTGCTTGGTAGTAATCGTGCAAGGATGTGACTGGGCTGTCTAAAGCAATAACTCACCCCTGTTGTACCTTTCGCCTTTCATACAATAGACACAGACTTTCTTGGCTCGCCCCCACCTTTTTACTACACATATTCGTAACATTATTTAAGTCTTCAGTAAAGGTAAAGATGAATATTTCTAATCAATCTTATTGTAATGTTTTTTGTATGTTTGAGTGATTGTGTGTCACTTGATTGTTTCACTGTTGT
>CM060312.1:20881337-20886337 GCA_030674185.1 Monoplex corrugatus
TGGACAGGGTGAGGGAGTCAAAGGGTTAATAAATGTTTTGCTGGCTGGGATTGAACTCGAGACGTCCTATCTAGAGTCCACGACACTTTCAACAGGGGCCAGCCAGCCAGCCAGCCAGCCAGCCAGCCAGCGCCCCCCGCGTGCATCCGTTCACTGACTGAGATAGGAATGAGGAGGAATGATGGGGGCAAGATGGAGATGGGGAGGGGGGGGGGTTTAAGGAAAACAGAAGATAAATGAGGCTCAGGGCTCTCTCTCCTCCTCTTCCTTCCTTCCTTCCTTCCTTCCTCCCTTTGCTACCCATCCCCTCATCCACACCCACCTCCCCACTCTCCAGCACCCACACACCCACCTACCCACCACCCTCTCACCCCGCTTTCTTTTACGGCTTAATCTCCTAAACACACCGACTGTTGTGGTCCCAGTACGGTTCCAGAGTCTGCCCCTAAACAGTCTGTCTGCTGTAGCCTACGCCGAAGTGCCTGCCTGCCCCTCTTTTCTCTCTGGAAGCATAACGCGAATACTGATAGTGAACAGACAGAGACAAGACCCCAGCAGCCCTGTACCAAAAGTTGTGATTAGTTACTTCACGTGTGCAGAACTAGAATCAGAAAGTTTTTGACTTCTTTGTTGTCTTTTAACTGAATGCTACTCTGTGTGTGTGTAAATATATATATATAGACTCTATATATATATATATATAAGTAAAATTGGATTCGTCACAGAGAAGAAATGACCTATTTTTTGTCAGTGAACTACAGCGTAGAATATTTGGTCTTCAAAATGTGATCACGAGAAAGAAAGGAAATAAAGAGAGCTAAGTGGGGAAGGCTTCGCCGTCAGTGTTAGGCATTGGTTTTTTTTTTCTTTTTTCTTTTTTTTTTCTGTTTTGGTTTCCTGTGGTGGCTTGTGTAGTCTAATTTTCTGGGAGTCTTTGTGTGCGTGTTATGTGTCAGTGTCTGTGTTTTCCCTTCGTTTTCTGGATCACCTACAAAGATGGATAGACAACTTCTGTATTTGTTTCTTGGGTTTTGTGCAGGTAAGCTGGTGGATCCTTACATTTGGCAATATGCCATTGATAAAGACTGTTGTTGGTGATTCTGTACTTCTCTCTCTATCTCTCTCTCTCTCTGTCTCTCTGTCTGTCACTGTTTCTCTCTCTGTCTCTCTCTCTGTCACTGTTTATCTGTCTGTCTCTCTCTCTGTCTGCCTCTCTCTCTGTCACTGTTTCTCTCTCTGTCTCTCTCTCTGTCTCTCTCTCTCTTTGTCTCTCTCTCTCTGTCTCTGTCTCTTTCTCTCCTTCTCTCTGTCTGTCTGTCTGTCTGTCTGTCTCTGTCTCTCTCTCTGTCTCTCTCTTGCCTCTCTGTCTCTCTCTCCCTCTGTCTGTGTCTGTGTCTCTCTGTCTCTCTGTCTCTGTATCTCTCTCTCTGTCTCTCCCTCTCTCTGTTCTCTCTCTCTCTGTGTCTGTCTCTCTGTCTCTGTCTCTGTCTCTCTCTCTTTCGATCTCACTCTCTCTCTCTCTCTCTCTCTCTCTCTCTCTCTCTCTTCTCTCACTGGAACATCCTTAGATTAAAAGATAAAGTTAATTTAATTCTACTTTTCTCTCAATAGGAAATGAAGAAGTAATGAACAGTTTTGCAATGTTCCTGTATCAAACCTCCCAAAATGATAGGCCTAAAGGGTGATATGTAGACATGTACTCCTTTCATTTTTGTTGTATCGCTTGATCAAGTGTTTGTTGCAAAAATATAGGGCTTTCTCTGAAAAAATAATGCTTATGGGCTTACAGTACAATTTTTTTTGATAACTTGATTTATTTTGTGGCCTAATTCACATCCTTAATGTGGCAGCCTTTCATGGAGGAGCTAGGGTTTAAAGAATAGCCTAGATCGTCATCATCATCAACATCAACATCAACATCATAACATCATCATGATCACCATCATCATCATCATCATCGCCATCATCATATCATCGTCGTCGTCGTCGTCGTCATCATCATATCATCATCATCATCATCGCCATCATCATATCATCGTCGTCGTCATCATCATCATCATCTTCATCACCATTTCTGTCTGTCTGTCTGTCTGTTTCTCTCCTCTCTCTCTCTCTCTCTCTCTCTCTCTCTCTCTCTCTCTCTCTCTCTCTCTCAATAGAATATAGAGCTAATTGTTTTATTTATGAGAGATAAATAGTACGCCTAGTACAGATACTGAATTATGAAATTATGAAGCTTACATACATGTATATATGCCAAATGTTGATATTGGTATTATCAGATCTATTCGATTATCTTTTAAAATTCCTTTTTTTTTTTTGGTCTGTCAGTTCAGTTTTCCCTTACCCCTATCACCTCCTTCTCTGGTCCTAACATGTACTCATACAAATATGCACACACACACACACACACACACACACACACACACACACACACACAAACAAACAACATAGGCCTAAATCTACACACATAGCCTATAGTATACACGTGTGCTCATACAAACACGCATGCACAGACACATACATACACACGCGCACACATCGACACACTCACTTGTACATCCGCATGCATGCACTCGTAGATATACACATACGCCTGCAGACACACAAACACGCTAGCGCGTGAACATCATATTTCACACTTAAACACACATATCCACACAATTACGCGTCACATACATACATACATACATACATACATACATACATACATACATATATATATATATATATACATACATACATATACATACATACATACATATACATACATACATATACATACATACACATACATACATACATATACATACATACATATATACATACATACATACATATACATACATACATACATATACATACATACATACATACATACATACATACATACATACAAACATACACACACATACACACATGCACACACACATACACACACATGCAAACACACATGTACGCATACTTACATACGTTACATACATACATACATACATACATACATCTACATACATACATACATACATACACATACATACATACATACATACATACATGCACACATCTCACCTGTCTCACCTGTCGGCGTCACCGGGAACAGTGTTGGCCGCTGCACATGATGTCCTCACAAGTTGCCTCCAGCACTCTCGATCTTGGCTAAGTCTGACCACCTCCTGGAGTTTCTTGCCACTGATGTTTGTGATGTTTCTAGCAAGTGATGCAGGTGGCCGTCCTCTGTTTCTCTTTCCTTCCACTTTACCTTGGAGGACAGTGGACATCAAGTCTGTTCTCTCATTACGGATTGCGTGACATGCACACATACAAACATACATACATACATACATACATACATACATACATACATACATACATACATACATACATACATACGTATACACATACATACATACATACATGTACACGCACACACACACATACATACACACAAATATACGCATATACGCAGACACACATACACATACACATGTACGCACACACATACACACGTGTGGATACGCACGAAAGGACACATACACACATACGCAACGCCACCTTCTTGAAATTCTGTGCTAAACATTTCCGCTTTTCTGTCCTCTCTTTGTTTCTGCCTTGTTCCTTTGCTTTCTGTCATTTTCTGTCTTGCTGGTCCATTCACTTGTATGTGTTTGATAAAGTCTTACATACTTTATTTTAGGATTGATAATTGGGTAGGCCTAATGTATTGTGTGCATTTTTGGCTTGGAAGTGAGATATGCCGAGCAAGTTAGGTCATTTAGGTCCGTTTTTATATATGTTATAGTTGTGCATTTTGCTTAGGGATGAGATATGCCGAAGCAAAGTTAGGTCATTTAGGCCGGTTTTCATATATGTTATAGTTATATAATATAATAATATAATATATTTTATTTTTATAGCGCAAATCTTGATAAAATCAAATCAAATCGCTGAGGTATAATTCATAATACCTACATACATATGGCGTATACATGCAAAACATACTTACATACGTGTCCTTATATGTTAACTTGTATTCATTGATGGATTTAATCCGTGTGCAAAATTGGACAGAGTGGCCATACGTCGGGGCATCTCTTAGATTATGTGCGCAAGCATTGATATGTGTATTATTTTTTTTTTTTTTTTTTTTTTTTTTTTTTTTTGTTAAAGTTTGATTCCTTTTCTCACACTGGACCAAGCAGCAGGGAAGTTTCAGTCTTTTTCTCCTAATTTTTTGTATCTGGTGTTCGTTTGTTTGTAATCTTACGCTTGACAAAGACCAGTTGACCGAAAGTTTGCGCCTCGCCTGTCTTCTCTTGTTGTATTAAATACGCGTTCTTATTCTTCTTTCCTGTTTATTTCTGGTTCCTGTTTGCTTGAACGCGGACGGTCCACTTGTTATGGATAAAGCATTGTGTGTTTTTGAAATGGTTATAGTCTAGCCCTGATATGGCTCTACGCAGTCGGCTGGGCTTTAAACAAAAATAACAGTAACAGTAACAGCTGATTTCTTGAACACTTATTTCCCATTGCTCAGCTTTGAGATGCCATAAGTGTGGATACTCTTCGCCTGGAAGTGTGTGTGTGGGGGTGGGGGGTGGGGGGTGCCAGCACCAACTGCTTTGCACACAGCGCTGCTTCAAGCAGAGGCAGAGTGGCCATTCTCCCTTTCCACTTCATTTGTTCTAGACACTCTGATTGTTATTGTTATTGTTAGTGTTAGTGTTAGTGTTAGTGTTTAGTGTTAGTGTTATGTTAGTGTTAGTGTTAGTGTTATTGTTTTTTGTTAGTGTTAGTGTTAGTGTTATTGTTAGTGTTATTGTTAGTGTTATTATTAGTGTTATTGTTAGTGTTAGTGTTAGTGTTATTGTTAGTGTTAGTGTTAGTGTTAGTGTCAGTATTAGTGTTAGTGTTAGTGTTAGTGTTTTGTTAGTGTTAGTGCTATTGTAGTGTTATTGTTAGTGTTAGTGTTATTGTTAGTGTTAGTGTTATTGTCATTGTTA
>CM060312.1:20891337-20903837 GCA_030674185.1 Monoplex corrugatus
TTCCACTTCATTTGTTCTAGACACTCTGATTGTTATTGTTATTGTTAGTGTTAGTGTTAGTGTTAGTGTTATTGTTAGTGTTAGTGTTAGTGTTAGTGTTAGTGTTAGTGTTATTGTTATTGTTGTGTTATTGTTAGTGTTATTGTTAGTGTTATTGTTAGTGTTATTGTTAGTGTTATTATTAGTGTTATTGTTAGTGTTAGTGTTTAGTGTTATTGTTAGTGTTAGTGTTAGTGTTAGTGTCAGTATTAGTGTTAGTGTTAGTGTTAGTGTTATTGTTAGTTTTAGTGCTATTGTTAGTGTTAGTGTTATTGTTAGTGTTAGTGTTAGTGTTATTGTTAGTGTTATTGTTAGTGTTAGTGTTATTGTTAGTGTTATTGTTAGTGTTAGTGTTAGTGTTATTGTTATTGTTATTGTTAGTGTTAGTGTTATTGTTATTGTTATTGTTAGTGTTGTTGTTAGTGTTAGTGTTAGTGTTATTGTTATTGTTAGTGTTAGTGTTATTGTTAGTGTTAGTGTTAGTGTTAGTGTTATTGTTAGTGTTAGTGTTAGTGTTGTTGTTAGTGTTAGTGTTGTTGTTAGTGTTAGTGTTAGTGTTAGTGTTATTGTTATTGTTAGTGTTAGTGTTAGTGTTGTTGATATTGTTATTGTTAGTGTTAGTGTTAGTGTTGTTAATATTGTTATTGTTAGTGTTAGTGTTGTTGTTAGTGTTATTGTTAGTGTTAGTGTTAGTGTTGTTGCTAGTGTTAGTGTTAATGTTAGTGTTAGTTTTAGTGTTAGTGTTAATGTTAGTGTTATTGTTAGTGTTAGTGTTAGTGTTGTTGTTAGTGTTATTTTTAGTGTTAGTGTTATTGTTATTGTTATTGTTAATGTTAGTGTTAGTGTTGTTGATATTGTTAGTGTTAGTGTTAGTGTTGTTGTTAGTGTTATTGTTATTGTTATTGTTAGTGTTAGTTTTAGTGTTAGTGTTAATGTTAGTGTTAGTGTTGTTGATATTGTTAGTGTTAGTGTTAGTGTTGTTGTTAGTGTTATTGTTAGTGTTAGTGTTGTTGTTAGTGTTAGTGTTATTGTTATTGTTAGTGTTAGTTTTAGTGTTAGTGTTAATGTTAGTGTTATTGTTAGTGTTAGTGTTAGTGTTATTGTTAGTGTTATTGTTAGTGTTAATGTTAGTGTTATTGTTAGTGTTAATGTTAGTGTTATTGTTAGTGTTAGTGTTAGTGTTAGTGTTAATGTTAGTGTTAATGTTAGTGTTATTGTTAGTGTTAGTGTTAGTGTTAATGTTAGTGTTATTGTGTTAGTGTTATTGTTAGTGTTAGTGTTAGTGTTGTTGTTAGTGTTATTGTTAGTGTTATTGTTAGTGTTGTTGTTAGTGTTATTGTTAGTGTTAGTGTTAGTGTTGTTGTTAGTGTTATTGTTAGTGTTGTTGTTAGTGTTATTTTTAGTGTTAGTGTTAGTGTTAGTGTTATTGTTAGTGTTAGTGTTGTTGATAGTGTTATTGTTATTGTTGTTGATATTGTTAGTGTTAGTGTTATTGGTAGTGTTGTTGATATTGTTAGTGTTAGTGTTAGTGTCAGTGTCAGTGTTAGTGTTAGTGTTAGTGTTATTGTCATTGTTATTGTTATTGTTAGTGTTAGTGTTAGTGTTAGTGTTATTGTTATTGTTAATGTCAGTGTTATTGTATTGTTATTGATATTGTTAGTGTTAGTGTTGTTGTTATTGTTATTGTTATTGTTATTGTTATTGTTAATGTCAGTGTTATTGTATTGTTATTGATATTGTTAGTGTTAGTGTTAGTGTTGTTGTTATTGTTATTGTTAATGTTATTGTTAATGTTAGTGTTATTGTATTGTTATTGATATTGTTAGTGTTAGTGTTAGTGCTGTTGTTGTTGTTATTGTTAGTGTTAGTGTTAGTGTTGTTGATATTGTTATTGTTATTGTTAGTGTTGTTGTTAGTGTTATTGTTAGTGTTAGTGTTAGTGTTAGTGTTAGTGTTGTGTTAGTGTTATTGTTAGTGTTGTGTTATTGTATTGTTATTGTTATTGTATTGTTAGTGTTAGTGTTAGTGTTGTTGTTTTTGTTATTGTTATTGTTATTGTTATGTTATGTTGTTGTATTGTTAGTGTTAGTGTTGTTGTTATTGTTATTGTTATTGTTAGTGTTAGTGTTAGTGTTAGTGTTGTTTAAAGCCCAGCCGACTGCATAGAACCATATCAGGGCTATAACCATTTCAAAACATACACACACTACATCAACAGGTAAAAAAAAAAAAAAGGAAAAGAAAATATCAATGCATTCGTGCACATAATCTGAGGAGATGACCCAGGCGTTAACCGCTCCTCCAATTTAGCAACATACCTGAATACAAATTTGAACATAACTAAGGATACTGAAACATATAAAAACGGCCATATATTATCTAAAATTGCTTTCGCATATCTTATTTCCCTAAAGCCAAAGTGTACTTAATAATGTACCCATTATCAATCCTAAGAGAAAGTACGTAAGACTTTGTCGAACACATATATATAGGTGAATGGACCAGCAAGGCAGAAAATGATAGGCAGGAATGAAAAAAGCAAAGGAACAAGGCAGAAACAAAGAGAGTGACAGAAAAGAGGAAATTTCTAGCACAGAATTTCCAGAATGGGGATACTATTTATAATGAAAGAGCCCTCGGCATCCTCACAGAGAAGGAGATCGGGGAGATGGGGGTGGGGGGGTGGGGGGGGGCTCTGATTACAAGTCCGACATGTTTACCCACGTGACTATCCAGCCCGTTCTTGTTTTATCTCAGATCTTTCACACACACACACACACACACACACACCACACACACCCTTACCTCCACGGTATCTCTCGCCCCCACAGGTGATTAGCTTTCAGCTTCCTCTTGCATCTCTTACCTGTCCACCTTCCCCATATACCCCTTCCACTCCCCCCCCTCCTCTATTTCCTGTTTCTCCTTTGCCAGCCTTCCCCTCTTCATTTTTTTTTTTTTATCCCTTTTATCAGTCATATAAGCCTGTTATGAAGAATAAAAATAAATAGGGAGGGAGATGCAGTAAACGGAAAGGAAAAAAAGACAAACACTGAAACGTAGGCCTACTGTTCCTGCTTCCTCTCGCTCCCTGTTTTTATACACCTGCTTTAAAAAAAACAACAACCTAAACCAACGAAGGAAGAGCGGGGGAGCAGATTGTCTCTTATTACATGTGCGACGGTGCGTGGTAAGCGTCGGACTTGGAATCCGAAAGTCCTGGGTTCGATCCGCGCGCCGTGTACACACGAAGGAGGGTTCAGAATGGCAGGGGGCTGCACACATGTTGACCAGGGCAAATGGGAAAATCTCTTCTTTTTACCCAGCAGGCGCATCAAATCCAGGACCTTTCGATCTGTGAAATCTGACGTTTATCCACTTGTACAGAGAGACAAGACAGACACAGACAGAGACGAGACGGAGACGAGACAGAGAGACAGAAAGAGAAAGGCAGAGACAGAGAGACAGACACAGAGAGAGGGAGAGAGAGGAAGAGAGGGAGAGAGAGAGAGAGAGAAAGAGACAGAGAGAGACAGAGAGAGACAGAGAGACACACACACACACAAAGAGAGGAGAGAGAAGAGAGAAAGATACAAAGAGACAGAGAGACAGAGAAAGAGAGAGAAAGAACAGAGAGAAGAAGAGAGAGAAAGAGAGAGAAAGAGAGATGCTACAGCACATTCTAAACGTTTGTCAATTGTTCAGACTTGGCAGGCACCCATGACTTCCATAGACTTCCATAAGCCTCCAGTCACAGACTTTTGTCAGTGCCAACCAACCAGTTTATCTCCACTATCTCTCAACCCTCAGAGTAGTGGAATCCCCTCCCTCCCTCTCCTAACTTCTCTCTGCTGGCTACCAGTCTTGAACAGCAAGGAGACTTGCGAGCACAGGCCGCGGCGAGGGTGAGTTGAAGCGAGAGGAGGGGGGGGGGGGGGAGGAGAGGAGGTGAATAGACGGAGCGAGAGTTGAGATGATGGAGAGATGGAGAAAAGGCAATGAGTTTGTTGAGATAAAATTACAGGTTTAGAAAGAAGCTTGCAACGTATAAATGACACGATAGTCAAATCGTTCGAACAAGCTCCCCTTTTCTCTTACAACACTTAGTAGGCCTACAGACAATTGGGCAGAATGATCTATGTACATCAGGGGCATATTCTTAGATGAAGCGAGTGAATGTCAAAAGTATTGATTGATATGGGTACTTAATTTTTTTCCTGGTGTTTTTTGTTTTTTTCAACCAAGTGTTGCGCATGTTTTGAGATGGTTATAGCCATGATATGGCTGGCTCTGCAGTCGGCTGGACTTTCATCATCATCATCATCATCATCATCATCATCATCATCATCAAGTGCCCAGCCGCATGGTGTTGGTGATCATGGCCCTCAATATGTATCTATACCTTGTTGCCGCAAGCACATCTTCCACCTTTATGTCCTCAGCCACCCTGCAAAGTCCGTCCAATATTTTCTCCCTGGGTCTACCTGGTGCTCACTTTCCCTCCAGCTTTCCCCGTTGTGACCAGGTGCTCTAATTCCCCTTACTTCATAAAGTGGCAATAAATGTTGCTTGTCTTTTTCTAATCTTCCTTATCAATGATCTTTTTGTGTCTGCCTCCATCAAAACTGTCTCGTTTTGTTTTCTTTGATGTCCATGGAACGCTCAGCATTCTTCTTAGGGGCTGCCTTGTTTCTTATTCTGACTTTGCGTGTTGACTGTCCACGCCTCACAACCGTATAACATTATCGTTCTATATACATTCGAGAACTCTCTTCCTGATGAAATAAAGGGAAGCAAGGAGAATTTTATAATATAATCAAGGACATAACTTGAGAACATCCCCCATGTTGTATAGAACTTCAATCTAACACAGCTGCGCTACCATTCAGTAGCATAGAAGCAGACATAAGCACAAAAACGTAGCTAGAACACTCTCAAAAAAGGAGCGCCAAGCCTACCTTTATACTCTGCAACTACCCCCACACAACTATGAGGAGGAGAGAAATGCATACATATTTGGTCTTATGTTCAAGATTGACATAGTCTTTATTCTTGAACTGACAACACACACCATAGACAAGACAGACATATACAGGTTGTTCAAGGCACTGGGGTTGCTTCCAAGGCACATAGGTTGCTTCAAGGCACATTGATAATAATAATAATGCTTGCAGACGCAGTCTCTGTATATACTTCCTGCCGGCCCTTTACTTCATAGCATGCTGTACACCATCTAAATCACTAAGTGTCTGGAGGATGGCAAAATCTTCCTCTTCACCTGTCTGCCTGACTGAAAACACCTGTCGCGAAGGGCAATAACCGAGACAGATCAACATACTTATCGTCTCCCCTTTCCCATCTTGTTAACAGCAACATTGCTCGTTTTTCCAAATTCCATGGCTTATTTTGTGGGCGAAAATCCGGCTGTCTCATCTGCTCTCTCTGTCTTGGTCTTTCTTTCTCTGTCTCTATTCTCTCTGTCTCTAGTCTCAGTCTCTGTCTCGGACTCTGTCTCTGTCTCTGTCTGTCTGTCTGTGTCTGTGTCTGTGTCTGTGTCTGTCTCTGTGTCTCTGTCTGTCTGTCTGTCTGTCTCTGTCTCTCTCTCTCTCTCTCTCTCTTTATCTCTTTCTCTCTCACACACACACATACACTCACGCACGCACACATACAACCACCACGCACGCACACACACACACACCACACATACACACCACACACACGCACGCACCACACACACACACACACACACACACACACACACACACACACACACAACACACACACGCACACCATGTTATATCCACGCGGAACATTGCTAAATTTCCCCCCAATTCCACATTGTTGCATTTCCTACGATAATAAGAAAAATGTCTGCCCTCTCTGCCTTCCTCCTGCCCAACTAGCCCGCCACACGTCTTGATAAGTTAGTTATCAGAAAACAGAAAGACTGGCATATAGAATCAGAATGCGTATTTAATGTAATAAGACAGGTGTCATTTTCTGCCAACTGGTCTTTGTCAAATGTCAACGTAAAACAACAAAGAATAAATAACAAACATCATCATCAGGTGCCCTGCCGCATAGCGTTGGCGACCATGGATTTCCAACCATCTCTATCTCTCGTTGCCCCTAGCATCTCCCCCACCCTCCTCATCCCCAGCCACATTGCAAGTCCGTCCAGCATTCTCTCCCTGGGTCTACCTGGTGCTCTCGTTCCCTCCAGCTTTCCCGTTGTGACCAGGTGCTCCAAATCCCCCTTCCTCATAAAATGGCCTATAAATGTTGCCGTCTTTTCCTAATCTTTCTTATGAGTGATCTACTTGTGTCTGCCTCCATCAAGACTGTCTCGTTTGTTTTCTTTGCTGTCCATGGAACTCTCAACATTCTTCTGAGAAACTACATCTCGGCTGCCTCAATCTTGCTCTGGCTTTGCTTGCTGACTGTCCACGCCTCGCATCCGTACAACAGTGTTCTATATAACATTCAAGGACTCTCTTTCTGATGTTAATTGATAGGCATTTGTTGGCAAGCCCTACGTTGTGCCTCCTCGTGGCGACAATTGGTAACTGAGCACCTCACGGACTCAGGCTAAATCTCGTAGGACTCGGAGGAGGTCTGGCCCCCAGACGTGCGGCATGCAGGCCCACCGGCGTGTGGATATGCCCTGGTGCCCACGAATCAGATCCCCAAACTATGGGTAAATAGCTCCACTGCCTTGTGGACATCTCGGGAGAGAGTAAGGCTAAGGGAGTTAACTCTGAAAAAAAACCGATGGAAGGCAAGGGGAAATCACCATCGTAGTTTTCCCCAGGAAAACCATGGACAAAAGAAGAGGAAGATGAAATAACAAACAACAAACACAAAATTTATCAGAAAACAGCAAAACTACAGTATTCTTTCCATGAGGGGCGCGATTTTTGTTTTAAGGTTTTCTTTACGTTTCGCTTTTGCTGTCGGTTCGGGTGCTTTTTAGGGTTGTTGTTTGTTGTTGTTGTTTGTTTGTTTGTTTGTTTGTTTGTTTGTTTGCTTGCTTGTTTGTTTGTTTTGTTTGTTTGTTAGGCGAGTTGACCACACTCCACTGTGTTGTTCCACAGTCTGCATGTTTGATGAACGTGCTTGCAGGGTATTTTTATGTTTCCATAAGCCAACTACTGACATCGCTTACAGGATCTTTAACGTGCATAGTTCATATTCTGCATGTGTAAACACAGGAAGGAGGGTTTAGGCACTGACAGGTCTGTTCTCATGTTGAGCTAGAAGATTGTGACTCAGGACCTGGCCAGCTCATGGGTTTATGCGCAGGCTTAAGGCATGTGCCATGATCACCATACACATGGCACCTGTGACGTTAGTATGTATGGAATTCGTTCCGAGCGCGTAGACGTCTCTTGAGAAACTCAAACTGAAACTGAAACGGGAAAAGATCGTGAAAATCGCCATACTTTACCCAAGAGGTGATGGTGCCTTGGTGGACCTAAACCAGGACTTTCCGATTCCGACATTTACCCATGATCACTTTTTTTGTTTGTTTTGTTTTCTGTTGCTCTCCTGTTTGCCTGTCTTCTTCCTCTTTTTCTTTCTTCTTCTTTCTTTCTTTCTTGCTTGTTCTGCTTCTGCCCTTTTTCCTCTTCTTGTTTGTTTGTTGTGTTGTTGTTGGTTGTGTGTTGTGTTGTGTGTGTGTTGTATGTTGTGTGTGTTTGTGTGTGTGTGTGTATGTGTGTGTGTTGTGTGTGTGTGTGTGTGTGTGTGTGTGTGTGTGTGTGTGTATGTGCTGTGTGTGTTGTGTGTGTTTTGTGTTGTGTTTTGTGTGTGTGTGTGTGTGTTGTGTGTGGTGTGTGTGTGTGTGTGTGTATGTGTTTGTGTGGTGTGTGTGTGTGTGATGTGTGTGTGTGATGTGTGTGTGTGTGGTGTGTGTGTGTGTGTGTGTGTGTGTGTGTGTGAGTGTGTGTGTGTGAGTGTGTGTGTTGTTCTGATCTCGTCTTTTCACTATGAGTATATTAGACAGTAGCTGTGTGTGTGTGTGTGTGTGTGTGTGTGTGTGTGTGTGTGTGTGTGTGTGTGTGTGTATGCATGTGTATGCATGTGTGTGTGTATGCATGTGTGTGTGTATGCATTTGTTAGTGTGTGTGTGTGTTGTGTGTGTGTGTGTGTGATGGTGTGTATGTGTGTGTGTGTATGCTGTGTGTGCGTGGTGTGTTGTGTGTGTGTGTGTGTGTGTGTGTGTGTGTACAGACTTACCTTAGTGAAAATCCTGGTCGTGTTTCAGTGTCAGCCAGCGTGGTATCGGGCAGCGTGGTGAAGGTGTCGCCCCCTATCGGCTGTCCTCAGGACTACCGTCGGCGTGTGGAGACGTGTATCATGGAAGCGCAGCTGGCGCCGCAAGCAGGAGGGGGCATCAGTCTTGTCGTCAACAAGGACAAAGTTGTCGACCTTTGCGAGTATGTGGGAAGGGATGGGGAAATTTGATTTATTCATTTTATTTGATTATTTATTTTATTTTTTTTTTATGTTTTTATTTTATTTTGGTTTGTTTTATTTCACTTCAGTTTTTATTTTATTCTAGTTTAGTTTAGTTTAGTTTAGTTTAGTTTAGTTTAGTTTAGTTTAGTTGTTTAGAGTTTAGTTTAGTTTAGTTTAGTTTAGTTTAGTTTAGTTTAGTTTAGTTTGTTTAGTTTAGTTTAGTTTAGTTTAGTTTAGTTAGTTTAGTTTAGTTTAGTTAGTTTAGTTTAGTTAGTTCTTTACTTTACTTTACTTTACTTTACTTTACTTTACTTTACTTTACTTTACTTTACTTTACTTTACTTTACTTTACTTTTATGTTATTTTCACAATTTGATTATAACGGGAAGATATTATTATAATAGATGTTTGTCCACGATTCTGTAGCTTTTCATGCTCTGCTCTCAAGATCTCAGTTTCAGTGGGTTTGGAGGTGTGTTGGAATCCGAAACTCGCAGCGTGCGTGTATTTATACAGGAGAGATGCAGAAAATAGGACTTTGAAAAATACAAAAAAACAGAACAAAAAAGAAAAAAATACATTAAAAAACGAGGGAATCATAGCACCACGATTCACCCTTAGATTATTTCCCCTAACGTCGTTTTTACGTAGCGTTTTCATGACCTCAGTACACTGGTTCATTTCGCCTAAGAGTTTTTTTAGGAAAATCAGTGAAACTTGAAACTGGTGGTGAACAAAATCTTTAGAAACGAAAGGCGTACTGTACAGGACTCAATCAGATCAATCAGAGTCTTCTGTCTGTTGCTGAATTCTTCCTGGAGTCTCTCCAGTTATAGATTTCATGAGCTCAATAAATACCAGAGATCTGATTATTTAGGAAAACCGATCTTGAATAACAGAAACGTTCGATGCGTGAAGAAATTTGCAAATTTCAAAATATCAGTCAAAGCGAAGTTAAGCGAATCGTGTGGCATGCAAAAAAATTAACATTGGTTGAGATGAATACAAGACGAAGCTCTGAATGAAGGAGAAACAGGGGAAAGTTAAAGAGTTTCTCTGTCTCTCTCTCTCTCTCTCTCTCTCTCTCTTCTCTCTCTCTCTCTCTCTCTCTCTCCCCTCTCTCTCTCTCTCTCTCTCTCTCTCTCTCTCTCTCTTCTCTCTTTCTCTCTCTCTCTCTCTCTCTCTGTCTCTCTGTCTGTCTGTCTCTCTTTCTTTGTCTGTCTCTCTCTCTCTTTCTTTTTTTCTCTGTCTGTTTGTCTTTCTGTCTCTCTGTCTGTCTCTCTGTTTCTCTCTGTCTCTGTCTCTGTATGTCTGTCTCTCTCTCTCTCTGACTTTATTTCTCTGTCTGTCTGTCTGTCTCTCTGTATGTCTCTCTGTCTCTGTCTCTGTCTCTCTCTCTCTCTCTCTGTCTGTCTGTCTCTCTCTCTCTCTCTGTGTCTCTCTCTGTCTCTCTCTCTCTCTGTCTCTCTCTGTCTCTCTCTGTCTGTCTGTCTCTCTCTCTCTCTCTGTCTCTCTCTGTCTCTCTCTGTCTCTCTCTCTCTTTCTCTCTGTCTCTCTCTGTTTCTCTCTGTCTCTCTCTCTCTGTCTCTCTCTCTCTCTCTCTGTCTCTCTCTGTCTCTCTCTCTCTGTCTCTCTCTCTCTGTCTCTCTCTCTCTGTCTCTCTCTCTCTGTCTCTCTCTCTCTCTTCTGTCTCTCTCTCTCTGTCTCTCTCTCTCTGTCTCTCGTTCACTTTTCTCTTACAGTGCTTCTCCCCAACTCATCATTACCCCGACACTCCACCCCTCTCGAAAAGTAATCTGCGTCAGCAGTGATTTTTCCATTCCAAAGTTGCAAGTGAAAATAATTATAAAGCTATCTTCTGCAAAGTTATTATCTTTGTTAGTCTTCCAATAGCTTTCAGACTTAAAGTGGGGAGGGGGAGTGGGAGGGGGAGGGGAAGTGAACAGGGGGGGGGGGACGTTGAAGAGTTGCGATCATATCATAAAATTATTGTCAACAAGCATGACCCAGTTTTCGGATAACGTCACTGGCTTTAGAGTTTTTCAAGAGGAAATCATGGCACCAGAACAGTTCCATATACGCTTCACCCAAATCTGCCAGCAATTTTTATCCGGCAGACTCCCCGAGCCTGCGCAAAGCCCAATGCGCTGGCAAGATTTTCAAATAGGGAGTGAGGGGTGGGGGAGCAAAGGAAGCTATGAAACACTAAGATAATACTACCAGAGTTAAGGAAACGTCAACGGATGGGAATTTGCAGGTGATTCGTCGATACCTTTTTTCCCCACTGTTTATAATGGTAAGATAAACGCAACTTACAATGTTGAATTCAAACTTACTTCCTCCAAGACATGGCATTTGCATCCCCTACTTCCCAGTTATTGCAACTCACTAAAACTTTATTAATTGCCCCATAGGACGTGGTCTTTACCTCCCCTGCTTCCCAGTTACTACAACTTACAATAACTTTATTAACTTCCTCCAAGACATGGCATTCATCTTCCCTGTTTCCCACTTACTACAACTTACAAAAACTTTATTAACTTCCTCCAAAACATGGCATTTGCCTCCCCTGCTTCTCAGTTACTATAACTCACAATAACCTTCATCATCATCATCAGGTGCCTTGCCGCATGGCGTTGGCAATCATGGACTTCCATCTGTCTCTATCTCTTGTTGCCTCAAGCATCTCTTCCACCCTCTTTGTCCCCAGCCACATTGCAAGTCCGTCTAGTATCTTCTCCCTGGGTCTACCTGGTGCTCTCTTTCCCTCCAGCTTTCCCGTTGTGACCAGGTGCTCCAATTCCCCTTTCCTCGTAAAATGGCCTATAAATGTTGCCTGTCTTTTCCTAATCTTCCTTATGAATGATCTTCTTGTGTCTGCCTCCAACAAGACTGTCTCGTTTGTTTTCTTTGTTGTCCATGGAACTCTCAACATTCTTCTGAGAAACCACATCTCGGCTGCCTCAATCTTGCTCTGGCTTTGCTTGTTGACTGTTCACGCCTCACAACCGTATAACAATATTGGTTCTATATAACATTCAAGAACTCTCTTCCTGATGTTAATTGATAGGCATTTGTTGGTAAGAATGCTTTTCATCTTCTTGAATGCTGTTTTGGCTTGGCCGATTCTGCTGTCTTTATCAGTCATTTTCTTCAGTTCAACGAAACGCTGGCGAAATCTAACTTTTTATTTCTTCCTGAATTTTATATTTTTGTTCTTTGCTGTCTTTTATGTACGCCTAATAACGACCAGTTGGCTGAAAATGGGTAACTGTCTTGTTTTGTTATATCAAATAAGCGTCCTGATTCTACTTTGTGTTTTTCTTGTTCAGAAATGCAAAGGCTGTCCCATAGCCCTGAGCTTTTAGGTTAGTGAAATGGTGGAAGTTTCACCTCAACTTTTTTGGGGGAGGCCAACATTATGTGAGCGATCTCCTGTCCTTACTCACTCCAAGCCCGGTCAGATTTAGAACCCATTCATAATAATAATAATAATAATTACAATATTTATATAGCGCAAAATCTTGATAAAATCAAATCTAAGCGCTGAAGCAGACACACACGCAAGCACGCACGCACGCACGCACGCACACACACGCACGCACACACACACACACACATACACACACACACACGCATGGCTATAAATGGGGAGAAAGAATAAAAGCAATAAAAGCAAGAATAAAACCAATGGAAAATTATAGAGAGCATAGCATATACAATTATATATTATAACCATGTGATTCCCTCCGAGCGGAGACAGGCTGCAGAGGGGGGGGGGGGGTTGAGTGAGGTTGGGATTTCATGCGGAGGAGAAAAGGTGAGTTTTGAGAGCGGACTTGAAGGAGACAAAAGTAGGTTGCTGACGGACTGAGAGAGGAAGTTTGTTCCAGGAGAGTGGACCAGAAACAGAGAAGGCTCGTGGACCATAGGTATTGAGCTTAGTGCGTGGAAAGCGAAAAGTCAGAGGATCGGAGGCAGAGCGGAGGGTACGTGAGGGA
>CM060312.1:20911337-20913837 GCA_030674185.1 Monoplex corrugatus
ACAACTAAAGCAGGGCTTTTTTTTTTTGAATACAAGTGTTATACCCCCGGTGACTGACTAAGCTGGACTCTAAACAAAACCCTCGAGAGAAAGATCACACCTTGTGAGATGAGAGGTGCCAGAAAAGCAGCAGGCAAAACACCAGAAGAGAGACATGACTAGAAACGAAACGACCTGAGAGATGGTCGGATCAATCCACCTTGGTCACCTGACCAAGATTGCCAATCAATCGTACGGCTCTTCGAGCCGTCACAACCAGAAATTAGGGATTCAAAATTAGAGACGAGGACTAAGGCAATGATGGATAGATGGAGTAGCATTGACATAACGAGTGTTTACACTTTGATCAGAGCTGGAACTGGGAACAGTGAGGGAGGAGAGTTACACACGAGGTTACACAGGGGCAGAACTTCTGGTACGAGTCAGGGGTAAATGCTCCCAGCATCTAAAGCATTTTATCCCCTTTGACAAAACAAAAACACGGCCTTATGTCGTGTTTCTCTTGTCTTTGGTATACAGATGAAAGTAAAGGTTGAAACAGCAAAATACTAAAAAAAATATTTTAAAAAATATATTTAAAATTTTTTTTAAAAACTTGACAGGAAAAATATAAATAGCAAAACGCTAAAAACGTCACAGGAAAAATAGAAACAACAAAATCCTGAAAACGTCACAGGAAAAATAGAATTGCACACCATAACCCCGATTTTTACTTGACCAACCCCCCTCTGAAAGAGTGATCATAATACACAATTGACAAATATGTACCAATCAGCTTATAGTATTAAGAAAACTGTAAGAGAGAGAGAGAGAGAGAGAGAGGGTGAGGGCTATATATAGGCTGCATTTCATTCGCCTCTTTTATTTATTCATTCATTTATTTATTTGTTTAATTCATGTATTTATTTATCTATTCTTGTCTTTTTTATACATTTCGTTATTCTCTCTCTCTCTCTCTTTCTTTCTCTCTCTCTCTCTCTTTCTCTCTCTCTCTCTGTTTATCTGTCTCTCTCTCTCTCTCTGTCTCTGTCTGTCTCTCTCTCTGTCTCTCTGTCTGTCTCTCTCTCTGTCTCTCTCTCTGTCTCTCTCTCTGTCTCTCTCCCTCCCTCTCTCTCTCTCTCTCTCTTAAGAATGTGCATGTGTCTGTAACTGTGGGTCGTTAATCAGTTAATTTGATTGGTTGATTATTTGGTGGTCGTTTAGTTGGTTGGTTGGTTGGTTGGTTGGCAGCTTGCTTGCTTCCTTGCTTGCTTGCGTGGTGGTTTACATATGTTCCTTACCACATTTGTACCCTACACTTCAGAGAATAATTTTTTTTTTTTTTTTTTTTTCTGATGACAGTTTTGCTGAGGGCATCGTGAAGTGTCTGAGGGGACCCATTCACAGCCAGTGTCCTCAGGAACTGGGCGACAGGCTATCGGAGACCATGTTCCTCCTCCTCCCCCCTTTCTGCCACACCCACAATTACATCACCAAGACCACACCAGCCCCTGACGACTCGGCCTCCATGTCCGACCACCCTGCGTAATGATGCCACAGATTGTTGATATGAATTTTTTTGGGGCCTTGCCACAAATTCTGATGTAAATTTGAAGGCTTGCCACAAATCTTGATATTACAGTTGGGGGTTGCTACAAAGTTTTGATATAACTTTGCAGGTTTGCCACAAAATCTTGATATACAGTTGGGGGTTTGCCGCTTAAAGTGTTGATATAAAGTTGGGGGTTTGACACAAAATCTTGATAGAACTTTGAAGGTTTGCCACAAAATCTTGATAAAAAAGTTGAGGGTTTGCCACAAAGTTTGATATAAAGTTGGGGGGTTGCCACAAAGTTTTGATATAAAGTTGGGGGGGGGGGGGGTTGCCACAAAATCTTGATATAAAGTTGTGGGTTTGCCACAGAGCTTTGATATAAATTTGAAGGTTTGCCAAAAAGTCTTGATATAACTTTGAAGGCTTGCTACAAAGTCTTGATAGAAAGTTGGGGGTTTGCCACAAAGTCTTGATAGAAAGTTGGGGGTTTGCCACAAGTCTTGATAGAAAGTTGGGGGTTTGCCACAAAGTCTTGATAGAAAGTTGGGGGTTTGCCACAAAGTCTTGATAGAAAGTTGGGGGTTTGCCACAAAGTCTTGATAGAAAGTTGGGGTTCCACAAAGTCTTGATAGAAAGTTGGAGGTTTGCCACAAAGTCTTGATAGAAAGTTGGAGGTTTGCCACAAAGTCTTGATACAAATTTTAAGGCTTGCCTCTCTTGATATAAATTGTAAGGCTTGCCTCAAAGTCTTGATAAGATTGAGGGATAGCCACAAAGTTTCGGAGGCTTAAAGGATGTAGCCTACTGAGTACAAAGGCTTGCAAGTGTGATGATTTTTTGTTTTTGTTGTTATGTCTTTTGTTTTACTTCTTTCTCTGTGTATAGTTTTTGTTTGAATTATTTGATGGTGTTTCATTTCATACAAAAAGTTTTCTTTGTTGCTCTCTCTCTCTCTCTCTCTCTCTC
>CM060312.1:20916337-20918837 GCA_030674185.1 Monoplex corrugatus
AGGCAACAAGTGATAGAGACAGATGGAAGTCCATAATCGCCAACGCCATGCGGCAAGGCACCTGATGGTGATGATGATACACACGAAGGTGGTACAGAGGGCACGAATAGATCTGAACACGTCACGTGTTGACCTGGAAGATCAGAAAAATCTTCACCACTTACCCACAAGGTGCTGCCCCTGGTAGGACTGAACCCAGACCCTCCAATTGCTAGTCTAATGTCTAAACACTCGGCTATTGCAGCTATCACACACAATAGATCAGTGTTACAAATAGAAAAAAATAATACAAACATTCACACAAACACACACACACACACACACACACACACACACACACACACACACACACACACACACACACACACACACACAGAGGAAGTTGTTGTTTTATGTGTGTCTGTGTGTTTGTGTGTGTGTAGGTGTGTGTGTGTGTGTGTGTGTGTGTGTGTGTGTGTGTGTGTGTGTGTGTGTGTATGTGTGTTTATGTGTGTGTGTGTGTGTGTTTGTGTGTGTGTGTGTGTGTGTGTGTGTGTGTGTGTGTGTGTGTGTGGTGTGTGTGCGCGCGCGCGCGCGCACTTCAAGTGCGTTTCATAAACATAAACATACCGTGTTTCATACGTGCAGATTGGCAACACTTACCTAGACCTGTCCCTGTATCAAGAAACACCCGTCTTGGGAAAGTGAAAGCGAAAGTAGCCTGCTGCGCAGCGCTCTCTATCGGAGTTGCATGTAGCTCCGTCCAGCAGTAGCTGATTATCTCCCTTCCCTTCAGGCACAGAGCAACTTTGCTTGAAGAGCCCTTAGTAAGTCGAGGAGGAAGGGTGGGGAAATTAACTGAAAGACGATAAGTGTGTTTAGTAGTAGACGCATACTCTACCGTATCTCTGAAGTGCCCCGTCAGATGGTTTGGAAGGAGGGACTACCTAATGAACAGAAGTGACTCTTTGCCGTCAAGATGCGATTCATCATCATCATCATCAGGTGCCCTGCCGCATGGCGTTGGCGACCATGGACTTCCAACCATCTCTATCTCTCGTTGCCCCCAGCATCTCTCCCACCCTCTTCATCCTCAGCCACTCTGCAAGTCCGTCCAGCATTCTCTCCCTGGGTCTACGATGCGATTATTGACCAGAAACCGAAGGTGTTATCGTTCGTTGCTTGATTTAACGTCTTTTCACTATAAGTGATATTAGACGGGGAAAAATGGCATGGAGGATGAAATAAGGGGGGGGGGGGTGTGGAGGGGAGAGGGGAACAGAGTAAGGGACGTAAAAAAAATTAAAAGGAAGCGGCAAGGCGAAGGTGTTATGTCATCGAGTACGAGCTATGTTTATGAAGTAGAAAGTCTTTGACACCAGCCCATGGTTCAGGGTTTGCAGCCTGTTTGATTATGGAAAATTGCCTCAGTTTCGGACAGAGTGTGCTGTCAAACATTTACCATGAGTCTACGGAACCAGAGCTAAGAGAGAGAGAGAGAGAGAGAGAGAAGTGGTAAGCATCTGGATAAAGAGTTCCACTCGAAGGTGACTCACTGAGATGCGATGATCTAAGAGAACGATCAAGAAAAAAGTGTCTCATGAGAAGAGAAAGTTGAGCCAGGTGAACGGTTCACAGAGGAGACTTTTCAGAGCCGACTCACCCTTTTCTTGTTTAGATAGGTCAAAATCTTATTTGAGGCCGTCTTTAGGGATGGGTTGATCTAACTAAATCGCCAAGCTGAGAAGAACACGTTTCAGCAAACTAATAGAAAGTTTTGCAGAGATGCCAGGCCTGAGGGCCGTTTCTCATTCGCGAGCTCGCTCGCGCGCAAGCAGCGAGATAGCGAGTGGTGTGGAACCAGAAAAACACGAAAATAGAATCAGAACGCGTATTTAATACAACAAGACAAGACAGGCACAAATTTTCGGCCAACTGCCTTTGTCAAGCTGAATTTAAGGTCACAAACAAACACCAAATACAAAATTAGGAGAAAAAGACTGAAACTTCCTGCTGCTTCATCCAGTGGGAGAAGAGGACTAAATGAATGGTATAGGCAAAACAAAATGTGCAGAATGGGACGTGAGTGTGTGTGGGGGGGGGGGGGGGGGGATAGATTTTTAGCTACCGCTAAACTTTACCTCACCGGAAAAATCATCTCAACATCCCCTCACTTTATTTAGTGAGCACCTTGCCACTCTTGCTGCGAGGTGGAACACAGAAACACACCTTCCTAGCATGTCTTGCTAGAACCTGGCCTACCTAGCGTGAAAGAAAACGGGGCTTTGGTCAGTGGCTGCTATGGAAAGGGGCAATAATCAGTTCTTCCAGTACAGGATACCACACGATTCTGACAGATGACACTGCGTGGCAGAACTCTACATTCGCTTTTGCTTTCCCCAGAGATGTCCTGTGTACAGAACAGATTAGTTGTCGATCGGTCCTCGTGAGATATGGAAGAGTACGTGCATTTGAACATCTTTTTGATCACAGACACAAGAAGCTATCCGGAAGACCATAG
>CM060312.1:20923837-20936337 GCA_030674185.1 Monoplex corrugatus
ACATCTGTAGAAATCGTCAGTGCATAAGGATTTAGGAGAAATACGTTCCTTACTAGATCAGACAACTCCGGTGGAGATCATCATCAATTATAGACAACTTCCATGCTCTGAAGGTTAAATGACAACTTCCATGCTCTGAAGGTTAATGACAACTTCCATGCTTGAAGGTTAAATGACAACTTCCATGCTCTGAAGTTAAATGACAACTTCCATGCTCTGAAGGTTAATGACAACTTCCATGCTCTGAAGGTTAAATGACAACTTCCATGCTCTGAAGGTTAAATGACAACTTCCATGCTCTGAAGGTTAAATGACAACTTCCATGCTCTGAAGGTTAAATGACAACTTCCATGCTCTGAAGGTTAATGACAACTTCCATGCTCTGAAGGTTAAATGACAACTTCCATGCTCTGAAGGTTAAATGACAACTTCCATGCTCTGAAGGTTAAATGACAACTTCCATGCTCTGAAGGTTAAATGAAATACATTCTTCTTAATATCTGGCATATAGCTGTGCTTTAATTCAAAGGTTTGAAGGGAAAACATTCTTCATAGCATCAGACTTTTCCTCTGAAAATCATGCTCACAGCTACAAAACCCTCTGTGCTATAACGTTTTAAGGGAAATACATTCTTCATAGCATCAGACTTTTCCTCTGAAAATCATGCTCACAGCTATACAAAACCTCTGTGCTATAACGTTTTAAGGGAAATACATTCTTCATAATATCGGACTAAACCTGTGGGGATATGTTCACTATAGACATCTTCCAAGCTTTGATTTAAAGGTTTAAGAGTACAAATATTCCTCAGAGTATCAAACTAGTCCTGTTAAGATCAGGTATTGCTATGGTGACCCTCCATGCTTTGACTTAATTAAAGATTGATGGGAAAACGTTCCGTAGAGAATCAAACTAATCATGTGACATTCTTAGTCCTTTTCTCACACTGGACAAAGCAGCAGGGAAGTTTCAGTCTTTTTCTCCTAATTTTTGTATTTGGGGTTTGTTCGTTGTGATCTTACGTTTGACGAAGGCCAGTTGGCTGAAAATCTGTGCCCGTTTTGTCGGGTTGTATTAAATACGCGCTCTGATTCTATTTACGTGGGGGGGGGGGGTTCTGGTTCCTGTTTGCTTGAACGCAGGACAAGCACACTTGTTTTGGATTTATTTTTGTGAAGATCACGCTCAGCCATGGAAATACTCCATGCTTTAAATGTTAAGGGGGAAAAAGAGAGAAAGAGCTAATGAAAGACACGTGGAGCATGAAAATCAGAAGAGAGAGAAAGAGACAGACAGACAGACAGACAGACAGACAGAGGAGTGGGGTTACGACGTGTACCTGCATGCAACCGACTTCTTTAAAAAATAAAAAAAGCAGAAGGCGAGGGGAGAGCATCGACACAGATTGGAAAAGAGTGGTAGTACTTTAAGGGACGATAAGTCGTGGGGGAATGGTCCAGAAAGAAAAAGATCACGTTGAAAGAAGAGGATATAAAAAACAAAACAGATGGCAGTTCAGAAGACGTCTACAGTACAAGACAGAAGTAGGAAACGATGAAAGAATAGCGCTCACTTGGGGGAGGCCAACTCGAACGCTTTGTGTTGGATCATGCGGATGTCGGTGGTCAAACACATCACTTTGGCCATGGTCACTTTACGGATCTCTCTCAGTTGACCTGAAAAATCGAAAAGAACAACTTCATAAGGATTTATTAGAGCAACGGACTACCAACTGGAAGGTTGTGAGTACGAATTCCATTAAATTCTATCAAAATCACTGTGGGATTTTTCGGCTCCAACCGGCTCCTAAAGATCCTGTAAGGTTCGTTCGTACTGGCACTCACGACTGTCGTGTGGACAGGGCAAAAATCGTGCGGGTGAGAAAAACTTTGTTTTTACTTGCTGAGCGAAGATGTTCATACTGCCACAGACACGCACGCACGACTACGCCCGCCAAAAAAGTCGTGCGTGCTTGCTACACTTCAGTCGTGCGTGCGGATGGACAGAAGTGAGTTCGAGGCCAACCCTTCTTTTTTTTTCACTGGCCATCCTCTGCGCGTTCATACTGAAACGCTTCTGTACGTGTGTGCGGATCAAGAGACTGTACTGTACTGAAATTTTCAGTCATTTTTAACACAAGATGAAAGACGACAAACTGATTTCCGAAGTCAGGAATCGACCTTTCCTTTAGAACATTATGGATATTTTGCAAATTTCTGTTTATCTGACAATAGTTCAGGCATTAAATGATAATACTCTCCATGCACCTTTCATGATCTGTTAATTGGATGCACAGAAAAACGGCGAATTGTTCGATGCTTCGTGTTTCTTCTCTTCCACACACCACCACAAATCAGTTTCTGTCGCCCCGTCAGTGCCATGTTTACCAGAAAGATAAACAACGCTAGCCTCCCTTCTTCCTCAAGACGGAGAGCGTGCTGATAAGTATGAACACCTTTCTTACGCGTATACGTTTTTTTTTTCCGTCCGCACTACAATCGTGAGTGCCAGTATGAACGTACCCTAAGTCATCCTGTGACTTGTGAGAACATGAAAACACCCAATATGTACGCTAATCGAAGACAAAGAAATACGCAGACTGTGTGGCTACATACTGTACATAGTAATACAGCCTGTATAGCTGTGGATGAAGACGACGTGCATACTCATATCTCAGAATAATCAGAACGCTAAATATACGTATATACGTACACACTGCACGCGCGCGCGCATGCGCGAGCCCACAACGCACACATACACACACACACATACATACAAAGAAGAAAAGATGTGTTGGTGTTTCCCACGCCAGTGGGCACCCTCACAGGAGCTTGAGTAGGCTGAGCTTGGCGTGAATGTTGTGACAACAAAACTGATCAAAACTCAACTCAACTCAACAAAACTCAACCCAGCAGTTGGGCTGAAGAAGTCGACCGGATCGCCGATGAAAGCTACGCAGTAAGTAGCTTTTTTGTCACTGAGAGACAGGTTCAGCCAGGTAGCCATTATAAAACTGATCTAAATCATTCGGGGTGGGTTTTCTTTTAACCCTTCGACTCCCGCACCCTATGCGCCAATTGCAAAAACTTAACCTTTTGATTCCCTCGACATAACCACCAGCTTTCTACAGGAAGCTGGTGGACAGGGTGAGGGAGTCAAAAGGTTAAATTTTTTTTCCTTTTTGCTAGCGTGGTTGACAATACAGGATGCTGGTGGACAGGGTGCGGGAGTCAGAGGGTTTAAGTGAATTAGATAGTATGAAGATTCTGCCTGTGACCTACATCTGTGTCAAAAATGTTATTTGTAGGTTCATCGCACGTAGGCAGCTTTCTTTGTGTTTACCATCCCACCCCCCCCCCCATCCCCATCCCCACCCCCCATATTCTACGTCACCTTAATGGCCACAGAAGCTGGGACAGTTATTGGTTGACTTGATTTGATTTGGTTCAGTTTTTACGTCGACACCCACCTCAGGTGATACGGCCGACGGGGATAACCATCCCAGGGAAGTGGGGGGGAAGGGAGACGTATCTAATCCTATACTGAAACCACCAGAACAACAATGATGTTAAGATGGGACAGTGAGAAGGCCACTTTTAATTTAATATAGCGCACCCCGTGATTCGAACCCACAACAACCATTAGCATGTGAATCCGACGCTCAAACCAACTGAGCTTCTGGGGCCAGCCCCCATACTTATTGCTATGTTTTGATGATGATAACGATGAGGATGATAGTAATGATGTTTATGGAGTTCTATCTAGGACTGACTACGTGACAGGGCTATACTCTACGCTCACTATCATTAATGTCTCCTGTCCACCAGGCCAGAGAGATACAGACACCTGCACTGTTGGTCGGAATACTTTAGCATCTGTGATATGGATGAGTCTCGACTGTGTGGTCCCAGTCCTCCCAGTGAACCCGTACCACGCTCAGCTGTGGGTAGGGGCCGGTTGGAGCCGGAAAAAAAATCCTACAATGATTATGAAAGGACTGATGGGGATTCGAACCGACATCCTTCCAGTCTGTAATCCGTTGCACTAACCACTACACCACGATGACTGGTGCACGTCTGCCCAAAAGATATCCGTAGAAAAAACAAGGAATCCTTGTGGATACATCTTGTAAAACATAGGAAGTCTTGAGTTTATTTGTTTAACCCTTTGACTCCCACACCCCGTCCACCAGCATCCTGCATTGTCTACCATGCTAGCAAAGCAAAAACTTAACCTTTTGATTTCCACGCCCTGTCCACCAGCATCCTGCATTGTCTACCATGCTAGCAAAGCAAAAACTTAACCTTTTGATTTCCACGCCCTGTCCACCAGCATCCTGCATTGTCTACCATGCTAGCAAAGCAAAAACTTAACCTTTTGATTTCCACGCCCTGTCCACCAGCATCCTGCATTGTCTACCATGCTAGCAAAGCAAAAACTTAACCTTTTGATTTCCACGCCCTGTCCACCAGCATCCTGCATTGTCTACCATGCTAGCAAAGCAAAAACTTAACCTTTTGATTTCCACGCCCTGTCCACCAGCATCCTGCATTGTCTACCATGCTAGCAAAGCAAAAACTTAACCTTTTGATTTCCACGCCCTGTCCACCAGCATCCTGCATTGTCTACCATGCTAGCAAAGCAAAAACTTAACCTTTTGACTCCCACGCCATGTCCACCAGCATCCTGCATTGTCTACCATGCTAGCAAAGCAAAAACTTAACCTTTTGACTCCCACGCCATGTCCACCAGCATCCTGCATTGTCTACCATGCTAGCAAAGCAAAAACTTAACCTTTTGACTCCCACGCCATGTCCACCAGCATCCTGCATTGTCTACCATGCTAGCAAAGCAAAAACTTAACCTTTTGATTTCCACGCCCTGTCCACCAGCATCCTGCATTGTCTACCATGCTAGCAAAGCAAAAACTTAACCTTTTGATTTCCACGCCATGTCCACCAGCATCCTGCATTGTCTACCATGCTAGCAAAGCAAAAACTTAACCTTTTGACTCCCACGCCCTGTCCACCAGCATCCTGCATTGTCTACCATGCTAGCAAAGCAAAAAATTAACCTTTTGACTCCCACGTCCTGTCCACCAGCATCCTGCATTGTCTACCATGCTAGCAAAGCAAAAACTTAACCTTTTGATTTCCACGCCATGTCCACCAGCATCCTGCATTGTCTGCCATGCTAGCAAAGCAAAAACTTAACCGTTTGACTTCCACGCCCTGTCCACCAGCATCCTGCATTGTCTACCTTGCTAGCAAAGCAAAAACTTAACCTTTTGACTTCCACGCCCTGTCCACCAGCATCCTGCATTGTCTACCATGCTAGCAAAGCAAAATCTTAACCTTTTGACTCTCACGCCCTGTCCACCAGCATCCTGCATTGTCTACCTTGCTAGCAAAGCAAAAACTTAACCTTTTGACTCCGTCACCTTATCCACCAGCTTCCTGCAGGAAGTGAGAGAGTCAAATGTTTTAAGTTTTTTGCAGTTGGTGGATAAGGTGCGAGCGTCAAAGGGTTAAGTGGCGATTCTCACTCATACGTGTGGTTCCTTCTCACATTTTCAAAACATAGAAGGAACCAGCAAGCAAAGCCAGAGCAAGATTGAGGCAGCCGAGATGTGGTTTCTCAGAAGAATGTTGAGAGTTCCATGGACAGCAAAGAAAACAAACGAGACAGTTTTGATGGAGACAGACACAAGTAGATCACTCATAAGGAAGATTAGGAAAAGACAGGCAACATTTATAGGCCATTCTATGAGGAAAGGGGATTTGGAGCACTTGGTCACAACGGGAAAGCTGGAGGGAAAGAGAGCACCAGGTAGACCCAGGGAGAGAATGCTGGACGGACTTGCAGAGTGGCTGGGGATGAGGAGGGTGGGGGCAACGAGAGATAGAGATGATTGGAAGTCCATGGTCGCCAACGCCATACGGCAGGGCACCTGATGATGATAATGAGAGGGAACCATCGTTAACGATTATCATCATCATCGTCATCATCGTCATCATCGTCATCATCGTCAGTGATTTAATTTAGCCTTACTGTCGGTAAAACCCTCGGGGGTCTGGTTGGTCTCAAAGAAGTAGCGGTCTCCGTGTTTCAGCAAGAAGAACTGGTTGGCGATGATGCAGTTGAAAGTGGCCCCCAACAACCCGTCCCCCAGCGGGGTTTCCAACAGGCCCCCCACAAACAGGTCGATGTCGTCTGGCCGTCTGCACACATCAACACGGGTCAGTTGTACAAGGACTGAGTTGCCAATAGAGTAAAAAAAAAAAAAGGTTTGATCTCAATGCTCATATGCTGACTATTATATAAAGCGCAGAGTTGGATATGACAAAGTTTTGTAAACGGAAAATTAGGTAATTATTTCCGACGAAGTGTTTCATTTCTTTTACTGTGAGTCGAAATTTTCTAAGTAGGTTGGCAGAAGTGGGAGTGTTAAAATCAGTTTACACATAAATCTTTCGGCCATATATCTTGAACAATACGCTTATCATGAAGTACACGTGTATATACTGAATGCTTCACGGATTTTTCAGCTGGAGTATGCAAATGACAAAGAACGTTGTTTTTTTTCCTGTTTGTTTGTTTTTGTTTTTTTTGTTGTTGTTTTTTTTGTTTTTTGTAATAATTTTCACCGTTGAAAAGTAAAACGTCATTGTCATTGTCATTTTTTCTCTCTCTCTCTCTCTCTCTCTCTCTCTCCCTCTCTCTCTCCCTCTCCTCTCTTCTCTCTTTCTCTCTCTCCCTCTTTCTCTCTCTCTCTTTCTCTCTCTCTCTTTCTCTCTCTCTCTTTCTCTCTCTCTCTGTCTCTCTCACTCTCTCTCTTTCTCTCTTTCTCTCTCTCTCTCTCTGTCTCTCTCTCTTCCTCTGTCTGTCTCTGTCTCTCTCTCTGTCTCTTTCTGTCTCTGTCTCTCTCTCTGTCTCTCTCTCTGTGTTTCTCTCTTTCTCTGTCTCTGTCTCTCTTTCTCTCTCTGTCTCTGTCTCTTTCTGTCTCTGTCTCTGTCTCTCTTTCTCTCTCTCTCTCTCTGTTTCTCTCTTTCTCTGTCTGTCTCTGTCTCTCTTTCTCTGTCTGTCTGTCTGTCTCTCTCTCTCTCTCTCTCTCTCCCTGTCCTATCCATCACATAACAAACAACTTACTCATAGACACCAGCAAGACCAGAACCATTGAAGCTTCTATCAGAAAATCTGAAGATGGGTCCGAGTCCACAGGCCCGACGAACGTCATTGTAGGTTCTCAGACCATGGTCTCTGCCTCTCTGGATGTTGAAGGACACCAGGTCAAAGCCAAACTTAGGTCGCGCTTCAAAGAGATGTTCCGTCAACTGAAACGCACAGGAAAAGACAGTGTTAAGTGAATTATCTACTTACTGCCCATTAATTAAGCTACTGAAATGCAGACTCACACACCTGTCTCACCTGTCGGCGTCACCGGGTTCGGTGTTGGCCGGCAGCTGCACATCTGGATGCCACCACCTCCCTCCAGGCCGCTCTGTATTGACTTTCGTGGATAGTTTCTTGATGTTTGTTATGTTCTCGATGTATGAGACTGGAGGTCTGCAACGAAAATTATCCGTTCCTGTCTGTTCCGAGCCTGTATTGAACCCCAGGGGGGGGGTGTTTCAGGGGCCTTGAAGTCTCCTTTTTCTTTCGAGCGTTAAAGTGCTAATGTGCAAGGCATGAGGCTTATGCCATGATCATTTTTTGGGTCTTCTCCATCATTATGACATCACTGAGCGGCGTCAGTCAATATGGAATATATTCCAAGCGCGGAGACAATATCTTGAGAAACTGAAACTGAGGTCTTCACCAGTCGCCGTGGTGTAGTGGTTAGCACAAACGGACTACCGACTGGAAGGTTGTGGGTTCGAATCCCCCGTCAGTTCCTTCAAAAAATCATTGTGGGATTTTTCGGCTCTAAACGGCTCCTATGCAGAGTTGGGTGTGCTGATGGGCTCATGGGGAAGACTAGGACCACACAGTCGAGTCTCATCCACTTCACGGTTGCGTCATTGAGGGTGTTGCTCAAATCTTCTGACCAGCACCGCAGGTGTCTGTGTTCTCACCAGGATATATTATGATAGTAAGCGTAGAGTACAGCCTTGTCACGCAGTCTCAATCCTGATGGAACTCCACAGCATCATTATTATCATCCTCATCGACATCACCATCATCGCATTGTAAAGACTTGTTCAAGCTTCTGTGGCCATTAAGGTGGCGTAGAAAATGGAAAGAAAAATAAATAGGTGAACGCAAAGGTAACCTCCCTGAGTGCAATGATCCTTTAAAAAAAAAATTTAATTTAAAAAAACACAATCTGAGGTCTTCTTGTGCTGTTTGTCGCCAGATGTTCTTAAATGTGAAACAGGACGTTCAATGACCGTCCAGAATGTAAATTAATTTACGCCAATTGTTTTTCTGCCTCTCCCAAGAATAACGAGGTTTGGATGATAGCGTAAGCAGAGATTACGAATGTTTAATCGGGAGTGCACAAGTTCGACCCTTACTCGGAAAATCTTGTGTGCGACCCCAAGTTCACCCCGTAAGTGGATACTTACTGGAACAGGTACCTCCAACTTAAAACATGGGGTGACCATCCCCATCCCAACGGTTGCAGGTGGTGGATGACGGATGGCCTTCAGATTATGGAGGTTACCTGTGAACTAATCCTGGCTTGCCTGGACAAAATATAAGCATTCTCAGACCGAGCGACGATGGAATCTATCAGGATAGGGTGAGGGCAATCTGGCTGGGCCACACCTAGGTTTGAGTGTACACTAGCTCAGCATCCTGTTCTGTGTGTGTTTGCGTGTGTGTGTTTGCGTGTGTGTGTGTTGTGTGTGTGTGTGTGTGTGTGTGTGTGTGTGTGTGTGTGTGTGTGTGTGTGTGTGTGTGTGTGTGTGTGTGTGTGTGTGTGTGTGTGTGTGAGTGAGTGTGAGTACTTCTACTTTTTCTTGTATTATCATTACAAGTAGTAGTAGTAATAGTAGTAGTAGTAGTAGTAGGAGGAGTAGTAGTAGTAGTATATCTTACGATGGAACGATCAGACAGATATAGGCCGCCTAAAAGCCTTATATCTCTGCACTCACAAGATAAGTCTTTTGGCCATGAGCTGAGGACGAGCTGAATTCAGAGGTACCCAACCAGCCCTCTGTTTTGATGCCTTTTGAGTTGTGGATTGTGAGAACTGACTTTTGCTCAGTTGAATGAACAGATTGAATTGATGGAGCTGAATACCTCTTGAGAGACAAACTGGTCCAAGGTCCTGGCCTGGTTGCCGTCAGTGTTGGAGGTGACCTCTGTGGACCCGTTCACCAGACCCTGGGCGATCTCGTTGAAGGACTCACGGACCACACCCGGCAACAGGAAGTGGTCACGAAGCCGCAGAGTTCTGTCTCCTGCCAGCAACTCGTTGGGCACCAGAGAGTGGCCCATTCTGGGGAAGAGACAGACAGATATTTACACAAGCGTTGAGATATATATATACATATATATATATATATATATATATATATATATACATATATATATATATGTACATATATATATATACATACATAATATATATATATATATATATTATATATATATATATATATATATATACTCAGCACATACAATCGTACGGAATGTACGTCAGCTGTGCTGTACTTACATGTATTATGAATGCAGGTGCTATGCGGACCGGACAAAGACGCTATAAATTCCAAGTTCTATTCATAAGATGTTTGGGACCGGGTCACAAACACGAGTGATGCTGGCCATGCAGACAATGTTCTACAGAACAAACGAGCATATCTGTACGTAGCACGAGGAATGTTTAAATGCGGTGCTATTTTTTGTATTGTTTTGATTTTTCAGGTAGTTTTTGTTTGTTTTCAAACGTGCGTGTTTACTTTGGTCAAATAATGCTTTATGTATGCTTCAAAACGTGCATGTGACCACCTAGAGACAAGAACATGTGCGAGCATATTTCTTATTTACTGACTGACTGACTGACTACTTACTGATGACTGACTGACTGACTGACTGACTGACTTACTTACTTACTGACTGACTGACTGACTGACTGACTGACTGACTTGCTTGCTTGCTTGCTTGCTCGCTTGCTTGCTCGCTTGCTTGCTCGCTTGCTCGGGTGCTTGCCTGCTTTCTTGTTTGATTGATTGATTGATCGATTACTTGCTCGCTTGTCGGTGCTTGCTTGCTTCTGTTTGATTGATTGATTATCGATTACTTGCTCGCTTGCTCGGGCTGCTTGCTTGCTTGCTGCTTGCTTGCTTGCTGCTAGTTCGCTAGCTCGCTCTCTTCCTCCTCACTTGCTTGCTGCTTATTCACTTACTCACTTACTGACTTGCTGACTGACTGACTGACTGACTGACTAATGACTGACTGACTGATTGACTACTGACTGCTTGTTGCTTATTTGTTTGCTTGCTTGCTCGTCGCTCGCTCGCTTGCTTGCTTGCTTACTTGCATGCTTGCTTACTTGCTTTCTTGCTTGCTTATACATTTGCTTGCTTAATTATTTATTTGCTTGCTTGCTTGCTCTTGCTTATTGCATATTATACCATAAAGACGTAAGACAGCAAGTGTTGAATAAATGATGGACAGATGAATACCTAAATTTTTCTCAAAACTTTATAATATGAATGAATAAATAAACAGATACATTCATAAAACAGGTACATACATAAATGAAGGGACATATAAATGAATGAATGAATGAATGAATGAATGAACCTTTAAAAAAAGTGC
Source organism: Monoplex corrugatus (assembly GCA_030674185.1). Lineage (NCBI taxonomy): Eukaryota > Metazoa > Mollusca > Gastropoda > Littorinimorpha > Ranellidae > Monoplex > Monoplex corrugatus. The sequence goes on from CM060312.1 coordinate 20,934,606, forward strand.
AAAGGTACAAAAATGAAAGACAAAATCTATATCAAAACGAGGAATGGAGAACAGCCGAAACAAAGTCATTATAAAACTTCAACAACTTAAACTCAAACTAAAACCGACCTGTAAGCAGCTGTAGAGAACTCCTGGAGAACACTGGGGTTCAAGGAAGGCATGTAAGCAGACCTTTGTCCTGTGTTCAGAGCCAGACGTTCCATGGTCTTTGAGCCCAGCAGCAGGGGAAGCCACTCCCCGTACAGAATGTTCTGGGTTATGGCCCCTACCAGCTTGCGCGCTGTCTCAAAGACGCGGGTATTGGAGCGGGTGGGTCGCTTGGTCCGGAGTTTTTCGGCGATCGTATTGTGCAGCCGTAGGAAGATGGTGTGTATGGTAGCCAGTCCTGGCTGTTCGTTCACTCGGATGTCACCTGCAAAGAGTGGAATGTTTTAAAAACTTGTTTCATTCATTTTTTTTGTTTGTTTCACAACAGACATCCAACATACAATGTGGCAACGAAGAGCGACAACAAAACCAAACCAAACCATTTCTTTTACACAAAATGAAAACAAAATGTTGACACATGAACTCCCGGGGCCAATTAGCCTTCAAGGGGTGGGACCTGGGAAATCAACCTGTCTCTCCAAAGTTTTATATCAAGGCAGCCGGGCAATGCCTTGCTCTTCACGATTTTCAACTGCCGTGGAATCTTTAGCGTGCGCAGCCAAAAGGTACACGGGTCCGACTCGTTTTTCGTCCCCTTCCGAAGGACTAGACGTTCAGTTTGATTTTCAGGTCAAACTGAGGAGAAAAGTTGAGGCCTGTACTGAGAGCGAACCCTGGAACCTCGAGTTTAGTTATTGGTAGGCGAACATCTGAACCATTCTGCCACACTTCTCCCTCAGACTTTCCAAGTCGAAATTCCAACATCTCTGACAATTTGGCTATCCCTCCTGTCCATCAACACAAATAATGACAATGGTTCTCTCACGCGATATCATAAACACGTACTAGATCGATTGAGAACTAGATTTATAATTGTGACAAAATCGAAACGGAAACAGTACCTGCCAGAAAGCAAAAGTCTCCAGGATTGGGTCTTCTGCAGTTTTCGAAGGGCCCTTTGGGCAGAAGTGAACCTTGCTTGCGATCAGAGAACGCTCTGAGGTAAATTCCTGGAACATGTCAAATTACAGAATGCGTCTGAAAACAAATTACAGATCTTAAAAATCATGAATAAAACAACAGGAAGCAGGAGAACAAGTACAATGAAAGAGACAGCGAACTGACAACGTCAACAAAGATCATGATGACTGTTAAGACTATGAAGACAAACATATGTTGCAGTAAGTAAATCAGTAACAGCAATGAAAAAAAAAATAGTAACAAATTAATGACATTACGATGAGTGATATATTACATTTGAGCCTGTTCTATTAACTCTTTGACTCCGGCACCCTACTCACCAACTGCAAAAACTTAACCCTTTGATTCCCTCACCCAATCCACAAGCTTCCTGCAGGATGCGTGAGTCAAAGGGGAAAAACTACCACCACCGTCAACACCATGTCATATACACGCCAATATACATTCTTCATAGATCTTTCCATATTCACTCATTACTCCATATCCCCATTTTTTCTTCCTCCTGATTCGTGACCGTCAATACCATGTCATATACACGCCAATATACATTCTTCATAGATCTTTCCATATTCACTCATTACTCCATATCCCCATTTTTTCTTCC
>CM060312.1:20948837-20963837 GCA_030674185.1 Monoplex corrugatus
ATCGATAACCGATCAAAAATCAATATCATGGCAAAAACAAAGTCCACCAAGTGAAATATCACATCAAAAGCAACAGTTCAGTATAAAAGAAGTGAAAATTGACAAAAAAGTGAGATACTGGGTTTTCTGGCTGTCAACCCTCGATAATATGACCGATATGTGTTATGGTTTCTCGCTTGTTTTTGCTGTAGTTTTCGTCTTGTTCCATTTGTATAGGTCCTTTTCCAAAGCTGTTCTGCGTTATTTTCACGTGCCGTTAACTTCTCGGGATAAAACGAAGGATAAAGCAGGTAAGTGTCTTACCGTTTTGCCACGTTCCTTCATGTCGAACGTATAGTCTTTGATCAGTCCAGTCATTCCAGCGGCCATCATTTCTGGGTCTCCGACAAGGCGCGCCTCTGAGGATCAAGATTATGGGAAGTTGCCATCAGTTGTTTTTTGTTGTTGTTGTTTGTTGTTTGTTTGTTGTTGTTTTTTGGGGGTTTTTTTTAGGATCATTTGCACTCAGGAGGTTACCTTTGTGCTCACTTTCTTGTGTGTGTGTGTTTTTACCCCGTCCCATTATTTTCTACGCCACTTTAATGGCCACAGAAGCTGGCACAGTTTGGGTTTTTTGGTTTCATTTTTTTTTTATAATGCAATGATGATGATGTCGATGAGGATGATGTCGATGAGGATGATAATCATGATACTATGGAGTTCTATCTAAGACTGAGACTGCGTGACAGGGCTGTACTCTACGCTTACTATCATAATATATCCTGGCGTCAACCAGGCCCAAGAGATACAGACACCTGTGGTGCCGGTCAGAAGATTTGAGCAACACCCTCATTGACGCATCCGTGAAGTGGATGAGACTCGACTGTGTGGTCCCAGTCTTCCCAATGAGCCCATAGCACACCCAATTCTGCGTAGGAGTCGATTAGAGCCGAAAAATCCCACAGTGATATAATTTTGAAGGGACTGATGGGGATTCGAACCCACAACCTTTCAGTCGGAAGTCCGTTGCGTTGACCACTACACCACGGCGACTGGTCAAGTTGCCATCAGCTTTATCACACTGATGCTGAATTTCTAGCAATGATTGGGGCATGGTCCTTGACACGATGCATACGTTCGAAGCTCAGCAGGTGTGTGGGATCCAGACATGCTGGAGGGGGAACAGGCCAAGACGTCAAACTTGCAATCAGAAGAAGAACCAGAAAAAACACGAAAGAAGAATAAGAACGCGTATCTAATACAAGACAAGACAGCGCATTTTTTCGTCCAACTGGCCTTTGTCAAGCGTAAGATTACAAACAAACAAACACCAGATACAAAAATTCGGAGAAAAAGACTGAAACTTCCCTGCTGCTCGGTCCAGTGTGAGAAAAGGAATTTGGAATTTATCCCTTTTCTCACACTGGACCGAGCAGCAGGGAAGTTTCAATCTTTTTCTCCTAATTTTTGTATCTGGTGTTTGTTTGTTTGTTTGTTTGTAATCTTCTTTTCTCACACTGGACCGAGCAGCGGGGAGAAGTTTCAGTCTTTTTCTCTTAATTTTTGTATTTCGTGTTTATTCGTTTGTAATCTTACGCTTGATAAAGGCCAGTTGGCCGAAAATTTGCGACTGTCTTGTCTTGTTGTATAAAATACGCGTTCGTATTCTTCTTTCGTGTTTTTTCTGGTTCCTGTTTGCTTGAACGCGGGCAGTCACACTTGCTTTTGGATTCCAATCGAAGGTCTGGTTTCGATCCTGCCTGGGTACCTTCTGCCTGTCAGGTGAGAGCGATGTCTCTGCTACAGTATGACAGTAGACTGTACGACCTGCGCCTGTCTCCGCTGCCTTGTGGGTTACCCCTTGGGTGGGGAAAGGCTATGGGAGTAAACCCAGACAGAAAATCCCGCAGCCGCATACCGCATAAAGGGCATTGCCACAGAGCACTGCTTGTGGTTTTGGCCATATGCTGCGACTTGCCATCTACTGTTCAGCCGTCTGTGTCTTCTATGAGAACAGCTGTCTTACCTCGGTTTGCCCTGGACGTGTGGAGGCAGGTGGAGAGAGTTGCTGAGGCTCTGAGCAAACAACAGCATCTTACATAAGCGCATGGCACGTAGCGCCAACCCTCTTCACAAACATTGAGATCCCACATGAGGGTACACAAATAAAGTGCTAGGTTGGACGTTATCGACCACGATAGTTGGCCATACATATATTTATGTATACGTATACATATATATAATTATATATATTGTATACATATATACATGCATATGTATGTATGTACATGTATATATGTGTATGTATGTATGTATGTACGTATGTATATATATACATATGTGCACAAGCATATATATATGTATATATATAATATATGTATATATATAATACATATACATACATACATACATATATATATATATATACATATATATATATATATATATATATATATATATATATATATATATATATATATATATATATATATATTATATATATATATATATATATATATCTTCTGCATGGTGGGGTGAAGAATTGAGAATTTTCCGATGTCCAAGTCAACACGTGCACAGACCTGTCAGTGCCTAAACCCACTTCCTTTGTAAAAGCATGCAGAACATCCAAGTACCGGACATTCAAGGTCCTGAAATTCATACCAGTGTCCAATGGGCTATGGAGATATGACAATAGTAATCATGCACGTCCATATGGAAGGTAAGGGTATGCAGACTGTGCAGCAACATACCGTCTGCACAGTGTGGGCAAAAGAACGTGTAGCGTTTGAGAAAAAGTTGAAACGCTAAGAAGATACAATAATAATATATGGTCGACTATCGTGGTCGATAAAGTCCAACCTAGCACTTTATTTGTGTACCCTCATGTGGGATCTCAAGCCAAAGTCTGATGCACACAGGCGGCCGCATACTGGACAGTCAATAGAACGCTCTGCAGAGTTAGTTCTGGCCTTTTTTGCTGCACGTTTTTCCGCTTGGCTGCCTCGTCTTTCGTTTTCATAAGCTTCTGTTCCCTTGCGAATAGCTTGCCTCCATTCAGACCTGTTTGTGACCATGATTTCCCACTGTTCTTCATCAATGTCACATTTCTGGAGGGATTTTTTTCAGGGTGTCTTTGTAGCGATAATAACAAGAATAATAATGATAATAAAGAGAGACACACATTGTAGAGCAACAACACTTTTAACGAATGAATAACAGATGCGATAGTGTTGAATACCAAGCATGCACGCCCCACGAAAGGTAGAGTGCGCAGACTGCGCAGCATCATACCGCCTACGTAGCATGGACAAAACAATGTGCAGCATTTGAGAAAAAGTTGGAAGCTAAGAAGATGAAATAAAGAACAATGATAATGAATAAAGAGAGACACAAGCGGTTGAGCAACAATAGTTTTAACGAATGAATAACATGTAGGATAGTAACCAGAAAAACAAGCAAACCAAAGTAAGCGCGTATTCAACACAACAAGACAAGACAAGCGCAAATTTTCGGCCAACCGGCCTTTGTCAAGCGCGAATGCACGGTCACAAGCAGACCACAAACAACACCAAATAATGGATAATAAGAAGAGGACTAAAAACTTCCCTGCCGCCTCGTCCTGTGGATAAAAAGGGACCAAATGTACGATAGTGTTCAATACCAAACATGCACGTCCACGGAAGGTAGAGTATGCAGACTCCGCAGCAACATACCGCCTGCGCAGTGTGGGTAAAATAATGTGCAGCATTTGAGGAAAAAAATTGGAACGCTAAGAAGATAAAAAAAAAATAAAGAGAGACACACACTTTAGACCAACAACAGTTTCAATGAATGAATAACGGGTGTGATAGTGTTGAATACCAAGCACGCGTGACAATGGAAGGCAGAGTATGCAGACTGCGCACCAACATACCGCCTGCACAATATGGGTGAAACAACTTGTGCAGCATTTGAGAAAAAAATGGAATGCTAAGAAGATAAAACAAACAAACAAACAAATAAATAAACATTTAAATAAAAAGTAACACACACTGTAGAATAACAACAGTTCGAACGAATGAACAACAGGTGCGATAATGTTGACTGATAAAACACTAGTAATCCAACTGGAATGTTAGGTTTGAATCTTCTTGGAGATATTTTTTAACATAACTGCAGTCTTCTTAGTGTGTGAATATCTCTCGTATGTATACGCACGCACAACATGAAATCACCATCATCATCATGTGCCCTGCCAGGTGGCGTTGGCGATCATGGCCCTCCATATGTATCTATCCCTTGTTGCCGCAAGTACATCTTCCACCCTCTCTGTCCTCATCCACCCAGCAAGTCCTTCCAATATTTTCTCCCTGGGTCTACCTGGTGCTTTCTCTCTCCCTCCGCCTTTCCTGTTGTGAACAAGTGCTCTAATTCCTCTTCCCTGAAAAAATGTCCATTTTAAATGTTGCCTGTCTTTTCCTAATCTTCTCTATCAATGATCTTCTTGTGTCTGTCTCCATCAAGACTGTCTCGTTTGTTTTCTCTCTATCCATGGAACTCTTAACATTCTATTTAGAAACCACATCTCGGCTACCTCAATCTTGTTCTGGCTTTGCTCGTTGACTGTCCACGCTTCACAACTGTACAACATTATCGGTTCTATATAACATTCGAGAACTCTCTTCCTGGTGTTAATTGATAGGCGTTAGTTGGTAAGAATGCTTTTCATCTTCTTGAATGCTGTTTTGGCTTGGCCGATTCTGCTGGCTATTTCCGATGTGCATCTGCCGTCTGGTGAGATGATCGTTCCCAGATATTTAAACTTATCAACCTGTCTCAAGGTTGTGCCATTTGCTGTTATTTGCATGAGGGGATTTCATATTTTTTACTGATTACCATGACTTCCGTCTTCTTGCTATTTAGCTCCAACCCTTTATTTTTGCTTTCTATTATATTCACAAGGTTTTGTAGGTCCCTTTCATTTTCTGCAATTATCAAGGTGTCATCTGCGTAATGAGTGTTGTTTATCCTTTTTCCTCAATCTTTCATCCAGGGAATTCTTCTAGGTTTCTCATGATGGCTTCGCTGTAAAGTGAAAACAAATTAGGTGACAGAACACAATCTTGCCTGACTCCTCTTTTGATATTTTGGAAAGAGCTTATATCGTTTTCTATTCTCATTGCTGCTGTTTGTTCCCAATACATTTTTCTGATTATTCGTAGATCTTTTCCATCAATATTGAGTCATTCTAGCTGGTTGATCAATTTTTCATGTCTTACCCGATCAAAAGCCTTGGTATAATCAACAAAGCATAAATATAAATCCTTATTAAACTCGACTGACCTCTCTGTGATAGTTCTTAGGATGTATATGGCATTAACAGTTCCTTTCCCTTCCACAAATCCGCACTGTTCTTCTGCCATTTCTCTTTTGATTCTATTCCTTGTCCTCATCATGATTATTCTTCAAAGGATGTTTGTTACATGACTCATCAAGCTGATTGTACGATGGAGTTCGCATTCTATGGCCCCTGTTTTCTTTGGAAGTGCAATGAAAATTGATTTTAGCGTATCTTTGGGGATTTTTCCTGTGTCATGAATTTCATTTAGGACTGTTATTTTTTCTATACCGAATTCCTCCAGGGCTTCAATCATCTCCGTAGTAATATTGTCTGGTCTTGGGGCTTTTCCTGGTTTCATCTTTTTCAATGCTGCTCTAACTTCATCTTTCATTATGGGTGGACCTTCAACGTTATTTCTTATAATGTGTTCTTCGTTTCCGTCATCTTCAAAAAAGTCTTTCTTGTACTCTCCCCATCTAAATAATATTTTGCCTTTTTTCGTGATAAGCGTACCATCTTTCGATTTTAAGCAACGAGTTGATGTGCATGTCTTTTTCCAATGGACAATTTCTTCAGTTCTTCTGTACATACCCTGAGTATCTGTTTTGTGTCGTCTTCTATTTCTTTGCACTTTGTTTTCAGCCAAGTTTCCTTAGCTTCATTGTACTTATTGCTGAAACAACATGAAATACCGCACGTTAAATATCCTGTAAGCCATGTCAGTACTGGGTGGCTTTTGGAAACATTAAATAAAAACACCCAACAAGTACGCCCCCGAAAACGGAGTATGGTTGCCTTAATGACGAGTAAGTAAACAACCATACACGTAAAAACCCACTCATACATTTTTTGAGTGAACATGGGACTTGCAGCTCACAAACAAACAAAACAATAAAATGCATAGAAGAATAAAAAAAAGAAAAAAAAGAAGAAGGAAAGAAACAAAGGAAGAAAGAAAAAGAAAATAAAGGAGAGAAAAAGGGAATGAACAAAATGTATACACCTCAGATATCGATATGTTTATGAACGGCCATCCACATTTGTAAAAATAAAAAAGCTGTTAAAAAAAAATGTTAAAAGATACTTTCATAATCATTAACAAATATGCTCAAAACTACCCTGAGGTTTATCAGAAAAAAGGAAAACGATCAAAACCCAAAAAAATTCACTCAAAGATATTTTTGTATTCATATCATTATTGAGTAGGCTACAGTTAATAATACATCTTTGTGCGTAAGAAGGCGAAATTAATAATAGGACGAAACATGCACGCACAGAGAGACAGAGACAGAGAGACAGAGGACAGACAGACATACAGAGAAAGAGAGAGCTAGAGAGACAGAGACAGACAGAGAGACACAGAGAGAAACAGACAGAGAAAGAGAGAGACACAGAGAGAGAGAAACAGAGAGACAGCGAGAGACAGACAGACAGACAGACAGAGAGAGAGACAGACAGACAGACAGACAGAGATAACTACATTCTACACAGTCACCCACCACTGATCAAATGAACACCACAGAAGACGAGAAGCATCAACGCTGGGAAACACTTCTTCACTAGGCTGGCCATCCTTATTGTTTCCTTCACCTAAGTTTTCTGGATTCAGTTCTTTAAAGAAAACTTAATTAAAGCGTTCTATTCTGTGACCATCATAGGTCTGGCCAAGCTGGTTTGTCTCCGACAGCTATCACACTTTATATACACAGCATCATCCGTTTCACACGGATGCTAAGCAGATATCCTTGTCATGAAACGCTCATTTGCATTTCTGGTCGTGACCTATAGCGTTTCAACAATCATGACGGGCGTTCACGATTTGTTTTTAATTTCAAAATGGGAAAATCAGAAGTGCTCCTCTTTTCGCTGACCTTTCAAAAATAACCAAGCTATCCTAAACAATCTTTTTTTTCTCTCCATTTTTTGTCTTCATCATTGTGACCAAGAGCCATCACCAATACGAATAGTAAGTAGCAACAGATGGTGATACTACTACTACTACTAGTAACAACAACAACAACAACAACAACAACAATAATAATAATAATAGTAATAACAGTAATAATTAAAATTATTATTTTAAATAATAATAACAATAACGGTGATGACGAGGGGCGATGATAATGATGATGATAGTAATGATAATAATGATCATCATCATCATCCTTACAACAACAACGATGATAATGATGATGATGTCACATAAGATTAAGCCCAAGCACCACAAATCTCTCTTAACGAGCATGCTCACACGAACAGATGTGCATATTTGGTTTTGGTTGGTTGGTTGGTTGGTTGGTTGGTTGGTTGGTTGGTCGGTTGGTCGGTTGGTCGGTTGGTGAGCTTGCTGGTTGGTTGGTTGGTTGGTTGGTGTTGGTTGGTTGGTTGATTGGATGGTTGGTTGGTTGGTTGGCTGGTTGATTGGTTGGTTGGTTGGTTGGTTGGTTGGTGGGTCTTTCTTTTGTCTGTTTTCGTGTGTGTGCTTTGTCTTTGTCAGTCGCTATAGTCACCAGATTTGATCTGTACAAAAACAAAAATAGTTAAGGTACACGGACATCACCTACACCTATTATAGAATCTCTAGGATTCAAAATGTCAAAAGCTATAGATTTTTTTTTACTATTTATTGATATTCACCAGAAGTGAGTCATAATGTTCTCACTGTTTGGTACTTTTGCCCTGCCAGTTTCAAATACGCTGGGCATTTTGTGTGTGTGTGTGTGTGTGTGTGTGTGTGTGTGTGTGTGTGTGTGTGTGTGTGTGTGTGTGTGTGGTGTGTCGTGTGTGTGTGTGTGTGTGTGTGTGTCTTGTGTGTGTGTGTGTGTGTGTCTGTGCCTGTGACCGTCAAATAAACTGCATAATTCATAATTATCAGCGAAATTCAGCGCTGCTACTAAACTGTCTCCGACTACAGTACCATAGGTTGACCTAATATTGCTCTACCTCTGTTGTAATCAACCCAGGCGTGTATACATGTAGATTCTTTGTGGTTTTAGTGTCATGACAAATGACTGTGTGTGTGTAAGTTCGGAAGAGATCGACTAAATTTCAAGATCACAAGTCATGCAGACGATAAGCTATGAAGTTAATGGGCCCAAACGCGGCGACGACAGGCTATGAAATTAATGGTCCCTAATGTCTTACATGCGTGAATCTCTCTCTCTCTCTCTCTCTCTCTCTCTCTCTCTCTCTCTCTCTTCTCTCTCTCTCTCTCTCTTGCCTTCCATGAGTGACTCTCTCTCTCTCTCTCTTGCCTTCCATGAGTGACTCTCTCTCTCTCTTGCCTTCCATGAGTGACTTCTCTCTTGCCTTCATGAGTGACTCTCTCTCTCTTGCCTTCCATGAGTGACTCTCTCTCTCTCTCTGCCTTCCATGAGTGACCTCTCTCTCTCTCTCTTGCCTTCCATGAGTGACTCTCTCTTTCTCTCTTGCCTTCCATGAGTGACTCTCTCTTTGTCTTCCATGAGTGACTCTCTCTCTTGCCTTCCATGAGTGACTCTCTCTCTTGCCTTCCATGAGTGACTCTTCTTGCCTTCCATGAGTGACTCTCTCTTGCCTTCCATGAGTGACTCCTCTCTTGCCTTCCATGAGTGACTCTCTCTCTTGCCTTCCATGAGTGACTCTCTCTCTCTCTTGCCTTCCATGAGTGACTCTCTCTCTCTTGCCTTCCATGAGTGACCCTCTTTTTCTTGCCTTCCATGAATGACTCTCTCTCTCTTGCCTTCCATGAGTGACTCTCTCTCTCTTGCCTTCCATGAGTGACTCTCTCTCTCTCTTGCCTTCCATGAGTGACTCTCTCTCTCTCTTGCCTTCCATGAGTGACTCTCTCTCTCTCTCTCTCTCTCTCTCTCTCTCTCTCTCTCTGTAGTCTTTCTTTCTCTTTACCCTTTCTTGTATTTTTGTGTTGGTTGGTTGGTTGGCTGGTTGGCTGGTTGGTTGGTTGGTGGTTGGTTGACTGGTTGGTGGTTGGCTGGTGGTTGGCTGGTTGGCTGGTGGTTGGCTGGTTGGCTGGCTGGTTGGTTGACTGCTGGTTGGTTTGGTTTGGTTTGTTTGTTTGTTTGTTTTGTTTTCTTTGTTTCATTGTTTGTTTGTCTGTTTGTAATCGAAGAAAAAGGAGAATTTTTATCATGGCTTGACTATTTTTGTTGGGGGGGCGTCATAGTCACGATGACTAAGCTTGCAGCGAGTGTCTTGCGGTCAAAGTGCCAGTGAAACGATCAACAACTCATAACGCACAACACCACAGACAGTCATTCACAACTTGATGGGCTGATAATTATGATCATTGAGGCCAGAGACCCTTGGCAGAAAGCGGACCTTTCAACTCGTTGTAGGTGGACAATTATGTGACCGATAATGATCTGACTTGTACGTCGCTGGACGTGACCTCAGAACAATTATATCCGCTACCGAAATGGAAAGTCCCTTACCAGGAGCGGTAGGAACGCCGGGGGGCTATTTCAGGATAAATAGTATTCCCCACCTACTGTAAACTCTGTGCTAGAATAATTAATCAAAGGACATAACTCTTGAGAATTATCTTCCGTGTTGTATAGAACTTCTCAGATCTAACACAGTTTGCGCTACCCATTCAGCTAGCATAGAAGCAGATACAAAGTACGAAAACAGTAAGCTCAGAACACTCCTCTAAAACAAGCGCCCAAGCCTACCTTTATACTCTGCAACTACCCTACACACAACTATGAGAGAGGAGAGAAATACATACAATATATTGGTCTTATGTTCAAGATTGACATAGTCTTTTGTTCTTGAACTGACCAAACACACACACATAGACTAGACAGAACATATACATGGTTGCTTCCAAGGCATATAGGTAATACCAAAGAAATACGAGGGAAGCAGGGAGAATTTTTATAATATTTATCAAAAGACATAACTCTTGAGAATTATCTCCCATGTTGTATAGAACTTCAGTGCCAGAAATTTCCTCTTCTCTGTCACTCTCTTCTTTGTTTCTGCCTTGTTCCATTTCTTCCTGTCATCTCTTCCTGTCATTTCCGCCTTGTTGGTCCTTCACCTTTATGTGTCCTATAGAGTCTTATATAATTTCGTTTATATTGATTGATAGTCGGGTCCTTGTATGGACTCCATTTTTGGCTGTAACAAAATGTGATGTGCAGAAGTAATTTTAGTTCATTTTTAGACCGGTTCTTTTATAAGTTTTAGTGCCCTTGGGTATGTTTACATTTGCATTCAGATTTGCTTTGTTTTGTTTTGTTTTTGCCTTGCCTTGAACCTTCTGGTGATAAATTGGACGGAATGGTTAACGCCAAGGGCGTATTCTTAGATTATATGCGCGAATATTTTGATATGTGTACGTAATTTTTCTTTCTAGTTTTTTTTTTTTTTTATTTTTTTTTATTTATCAACGAGGTTTGTGTACGTTTTGAAACGGTTTTAGTTCTGATATGGCTCTGCGAAGTCGGCTGTGTGTCTGCATGTGTGTGTGTGTGTGTGTGTGTGTGTGTGTGTGTGGTGTGTGTGTGTGGTGTCTGCATGTGTGTGTGTGTGTGTGTGTGTGTGTGTGTCTGCATGTGTGTGTGTGTGTGTGTGTGTGTGGTGTGTGTGTGTGTGTGTGTGTGTGTGTGTGTGTGTGTGTGTGTGTGTGAGTGAGTGTGTGTTCGTTCGTTCGTTCGTTTTTGATTTAACGTCTTTTCACCCTGGTGCCCACGAACCAGATCTCCAAGCTATGGGTAAATAGCTCCACTGCCTTGTGGACATCTCGGGAGAGAGTAAGGCTAAGGGAGTCAACCCTAAAATAAAAAACCGATGGAAGGCAAGGGGAAACCACCATCGTACTTTTCCCCAGGAAATCCATGGACAGAGGAAGAATAAAGAAGAAAGTTAACGACGTCAATAGGTGCTCCTGTGGAGCACCTTCGTCCGGTAGGGACTGTCATGCGGCGCAGGTGACACCAGACCGTCAGCCAGCTACTGCGACCAAAACCAAGATTAAATTCAACACCAAGGTGGCAACATGGAATGTAAGAACAATGCTGCAGAAAGGTAAATTAGACAACATCAAAATGGAGATGGAAAGGCTTAATATCAGTATTTTAGGACTAGGGGAAATGAGATGGAAGGGGGCAGGCATGATAACATCAGGAGAATATACAGTGATATACTCTGGTGGTAATTCACATGAAAGAGGAGTAGGCATCATAATGGACAAAGACAAATCAAAAGCAGTTAAAGGATACTGGGCAGTGTCCGACAGAGTTTTACTGGTCAAATTCGGAGGGAAACCTTTTGATATCAACATCATACAGGTGTATGCACCAATATCCGCAAGTACTCAGGAATACATCGACAACTTCTACGAAGTTTTAGAGATGACCAATGTCCAATGTAAATCACAGGAAGTTACAGTCATAATGGGAGATTTTAATGCTAAAGTGGGACAGGATAGGGTGGAGGATATAGTTGGACCTCATGGCCTTAGTACACAAAACGAAAGAGGGGGGAAGCTTGTAGAATGGGCACAGATGAATGAGTTCATAGTAGGAAACACCTGGTTTGAGCAGTCTAACAGAAGAAAATGGACTTGGATGAGTCCAGGAGACAATACCAAAAATCAAATTGACTACATCCTGATCAACAAAAGATTTAGAAATTCTTTACTGTCAGCAAAAACACTACCAGGCGCAGACTGCAACAGTGACCACAATCCGGTAGTGGAAAGGTTTAGGCTGAAATTGAGGAAAAGGAAACAGACCAAAAACAACATCAAACTAAACCTTGGACTCTTGAAGACAGATGAAATGATACATCAAAAATTTAATGTACATGTTCAAAACAAATTCAGTGCTCTGGAAGACGTTGGTGACAGTGAGGAACAATAGACAAAGTTGAGAAGTTCTATAAATGAAGCTTGTGAGGAAATCCCTAAGGCAAATAGAAAAGCAAAAAAGAGCTGGATGACAAATGAAATTTTGGGCCTGATGGAGAAAAGGAGGAAGGCAAAGAGAAACGAAGAGATATACAGGAAGATAAACAAAGAAATCAGGTATAGATGCAATGAAGCTAAGGAAGCTTGGCTGAACACAAAATGCAAAGAGATAGAAGAACGACACAAAATGGATCCTCAGGGTATGTACAGACGAATTGAAGAAATTGTTCACAGGAAAAATACATGCACATCAACTGGTTGCTTAAAATCAAAAGATAGCACGCTTATCATGGAAAAAGACAAGGTATTAGACAGATGGGGAGAGTACATTAAAGACCTTTTTGAGGATGACAGAAACGAAGAACACATTACAAAAAAGAACTTTGAAGGACCACCCATAATGAAAGATGAAGTCAGAGCAGCACTGAAAAAGATGAAACCAGGAAAAGCCCCAGGACCAGACAACATTACTACAGAGATGATTGAAGCCCTGGAGGAATTTGGCATAGAAAAAATAACAGTCCTCCTAAATGAAATTTATGACACAGGAAAAATCCCCAAAGATATGTCAAAATCAATTTTCATTGCACTTCCAAAGAAGACAGTGGCTATAGAATGCGAACTCCATCGCACAATCAGTTTGATGAGTCATGTAACAAAAATCCTGTTAAGAATAATCATGATGAGGACAAGGAATAGAATCAAAAGAGAAATAGCAGAAGAACAGTGTGGATTTGTGGAGGGGAAAGGAACTATTAATGCCATATACATCCTAAGAACTATCATAGAGAGATCAGTTGAGATGAATAAGGATTTGTATTTATGCTTGTTGACTATACCAAGGCTTTCGATCGGGTACGACATGAAGAATTGATCAACCAACTGGAGAGACTCAATGTCGATGGAAAAGATCTACGAATAATCAGGAATATGTACTGGGAACAAACAGCTGCAATGAGAATAGAAAACAATATAAGCTCTTTTCAAAACATCAAAAGAGGAGTCAGACAGGGTTGTGTTTTGTCACCAGATCTGTTTTCACTATATAGCGAAAACATCATGAGAAACCTAGAAGAAGACCCTGGATTAAAGGTTGGAGGGAAAATGATAAACAACATTCGGTACGCAGATGACACCGTGCTAATTGCAGAAAATGAAAGGGACCTACAAAACCTTGTGAATATACTAGAAACAGAAAGCAAAGGTAAGGGGTTGGAACTAAACAGCAGGAAGACTGAAGTCATGGTGATCAGTAAAAAACATGAAATCCCCTCCTGCAAAATAACAGCAAATGGCACAACCTTGACACAGGTTAATAAGTTCAAATACCTGGGAACGGTCATTTCATCAGACGGCAGATGCACATCGGAAATAGCTGGCAGAATCGGCCAAGCCAAAACAGCATTCAAGAAGATGACAAGCATTCTTACCAACAAATGCCTATCAATTAACATCAGAAAGAGAGTCTTGAATGTTATATAGAACCAATACTGTTGTACGGATGTGAGGCTTGGACAGTCAAAAAGCAAAGCCAGAGCAGAATTGAGGCAACCGAGATGTGGTTTCTCAGAAGAATGTTGAGAGTACCATGGACAGCAAAGAAAACAAACGAGACAGTCTTGATGGAGGCAGACACAAGTCGATCACTGATAAGGAAGATTAGGAAAAGACAAGCAACATTTATAGGCCATTTTATGAGGAAGGGGATTTAGAGCACCTGGTCACAACGGGAAAGCTGGAGGGAAAGAGAGCACTGGGTAGACCCAGGGAGAGAATGCTGGACGGACTTGCAAGGTGGCTGAGGATGAAGAGGTGGGGGAGATGCTAGGGGCAACGAGAGATAGAGATGGTTGGAAGTCCATGGTCGCCAACGCCGTGCGGCAGGGCACCTGATGATGATGATGATGATGATGATGATGATGATGATGATGATGATGATGATCACTGTAAGTTAATTAGTGTGTATGTGTGTGTGTGTGTGTGTGTGTGTGTGTGTGTGTGTGTGTGTGTGTGTGTGTGTGTGTGTGTATGTGTGTGTGTGTGTGTGTGTGCGTGTGCGTGTGCGTGTGTGTGTATCTGTCTGTGTATCTGCGTGTGTGTATGTGCGGGTGTCTATCTGGCTCATTGGCTTTATGTATCTGTATCTGTCTGTTTGTATGTCTGTCTGTATGTCTGCATGTGACAAAAAAAAATGTAAACAATATTTTCTCATCAATTTGTTGAAAGGTAGATCTTTACCAAATTTTGATCATAGCTGTAAACTGTTGAGAGTTGCACAACTTGTTAGTTTGGAAAGTAAAGCTCCACGGTTACATGAACGAAGTTAAAAGTGCTTATTTTTATTGTCAGTTTTGTTTAAAGCCCAGCCGACTGCATAAAGCCGTAGTATGGCTATAACCGTTTCAAAACATACACAATACTTCAACCGGAAAAAAAAGGAAAAAGAATATTAAGTACGCTTATCTATGCATTCGCGCACATAATCTAAAGACATGCCCCTGGCGTTGACCACGCCGTCCAATTATCACATAGGGGATGTCAAAAAGCATACCTGAATACAAATCTAAACATAACTAAGGACACAAAAGCATATATAAAAACGGGCCTAAAATTGCTTCGCATATCTTATTTCCCCAGAGCAAAAAAATACACTAAATACATGTACCCAATTATCACTCTTAAAAGAAAGTACGTAAGATTTTATCGAACACATACAGGTGAATGGAGCAGTAGGGTAGAAAATAATAGGAAGAAATGACAGAAAGACAGAAAAGGAACAAGAGAG
>CM060312.1:20968837-21038837 GCA_030674185.1 Monoplex corrugatus
ATATGTGTGTGAATGTGCTCTATTACATGTATTTGGAGAACATCTCTCTCTCTCTCTCTCTCTCTCTCTCTCTCTCTCTCCCACACACCCCACACAACCACACACCCACAACACCACACACTATTTCTTCTCTCACACACACACACCCACATAACGACATCCCTACATCTCTTCTCTCACCACTCACACACACACACACACACACACACACCACACACACACACACACACACACACAGAGCCCACATACACACTAAAGACAAGACGAAATCATATACAAATGCATCACAAAATAAAGATTTCAAACTTTCTATATTAATCACACACACACACACACAAATATTTCTTGGTACTTAAGTAATAAACAAAATTATCGCTGATGAATACACCACGAAGCCATGACATTTTTACCTAACAACCACAGTTTTTTCGTGTTTCCATTTCCAAAAACGTACTGCACAAAACTGCCTTGATTTAGATCCAAAATAAAATCATAACAAATCAAGAAAATACAAAACATAAAACTGAAATGCAATTTCAAAAGCGCAGAGAAAAATAAAATGCCCAACTTAGCTTTCTCAAAAACAACAACAACAACAGCAAAGCAGTAAGAGAGGGATAGGCCAGGGGGTTGTAAAGGCACCCAAACATTTTGGTCCTATGCTCCAGAATGAAAATAAAACTAACAGGAAAAGCAACACATTTTGATCAGCGCAACAGTAAACATTGAAAAAGAGACAAGAATTGTGATCAGACATCAAAACGCATAATTCCTCAGACGATGGATCTCACTTTGATCACTACCTCTTATGCCAAACCGCAGGTTTGCGTTCATCATAAAAAAAAAGACGACAGTTAACAACAGTCAATACATAAACAGATAATGCGATGGATCTATTAAATGCAAAGATTAACAATGGAAAACAAGAACCAGTAAAAAAAATATATATAAATAAAAAAAAACACGAAAATAGAACCAGAACGCGTATTTAATATAACCAGACAAGACAGGAGCAAATTTTCAGCCAACTGGCCTTTGTCAGGCGTGAATGTAAGATCACAAACAAACAAAGACCAAATACAAAAAAATAGAAGAAAAAGACTGAAACTTCCCTGCTGCTTCGTCCAACGAGAGAAGAGGACTATAATGTTAAACAAGAACAATGCCAAGATGTGGACACATGAGAACAACAGCAAGACCTGAAGTCTGACAATAAGAAACATGACTTGTGATATAAACGCGGGAGCTTGGAATGCTGATAAAAAGGACGATTGTGACTGTAAAAGACAATGATATGTCATCTGACTTATATTCAATACTATGTTTGTAAAAGGTTATGATACGTCATCCAGTTGTTGTTGTTTATTATTATTATTGCCCAGCCGACTGCGCAGAGCCAGATCACGGTCAGAACCATCTCAAAAAACACATCATAACTCAATGAAGACAAACAAACACCTGGAAAAGAATATTAAATGCATATATGAATGCATTCGCGCACATAATCTAAGGACATGCCCCTGACGTTGACCGCTCTGTCCAATTTATCACAAGGGGATTTTTAAAAAAATATGAATATAAATATAATCAGAACTACAGACACTAAAACTTATAAAAACGGGCCTAAATTACCTAAACCCGATTCTGCACATCTCACTGCCTTAGAGCCAAAAATGCACTTAATACATGTACCCAATTATCAATTCTTGGAGAAAGTATACAAGACTTAATTGAACATGTACAGGCGAATGGATCAGCAAGACAGAAAATGATAGGAAGAAATGACAGAAAGCAAAGGAACAAGGTGGAAATAAAGGGAGTGAAAGAAATCAGTTAATTTCTAGCACAGAATTTCCAGCAGGTGGGGTATTATTCATACTGAAAGAGCCCCCAGCATCCTCACGGGGGAGATATGTGATCTCATGCATATTAATTCAAGCACTATGCAGACTAGAAAAACTGTGAAGACTAGAAGCAAAATAATCAAAAGTCCAAAAGGGGACGAAAAACGAGTGGGAACCGTGTGCCTTCTGGCCTGTGCAAGCTAAAGATCCCACAGCAGTTGAAAACTATACAGTGCAGGGCTTCCACCCAGCTGCTCCGATATGAAACATTGGAGAGATAGGTTGATTTCTCAGTTCCCTCCCCTTGAAGGACAATTAGCCTTCTTGTTACTGTAAAGTGCAGGGCTACCACCCAGCTGCTCTGATATGAAACATTGGAGAGATATTAATTAATCAAAGGACATAACTCTTGAGAAT
Source organism: Monoplex corrugatus (assembly GCA_030674185.1). Lineage (NCBI taxonomy): Eukaryota > Metazoa > Mollusca > Gastropoda > Littorinimorpha > Ranellidae > Monoplex > Monoplex corrugatus. The sequence goes on from CM060312.1 coordinate 20,971,099, forward strand.
TATCTCCCATGTTGTATAGAACTTCTCAAATCTAACACAGTTTGCGCTACCCATTCAGCTAGCATAAAGCATAGAAGCTGAATGGGTAGCGCAAACTGTACATTCTCACCTGCTTCTTCCCTCTTATTTCATTGGAGAGATAGGTTGATTTCTCAGTTCCCTCCCCTTGAAGGACAATTAGCCTTCTTGCCTGTCTTTAGTCTTGGTAACAGAAAAATATGTCGGTGGCGCTGCACTGCAGCAACACGCTCACAAAGGGGAGAACAGCCCGAGTTTCAAATGGTGAGGCCACTGTGAAAAAGAAACGACTACATGAACATGAAAACTACGTGGCAAACTGCAAGAAGTGAAAAAAGCTTACAATAAGAAACACTGTCAGTATAAAACATGATATATGCAAACGTGCAATAAGCATCAAACTGCTGGAAAGCTTCAAGATTGGAAAACCTATGCTGACTGAAATGAGGTCGAGTGGATTATGTGCCCTAAATGCCCAAACATGAAAGTTTATCATCAAGAAAACAGCTATCATTCATGTGATCTAGAAATTAAAACCAGGACGCCATACTTTTTTCTGACAAGGAAACAAGCACAGACTTATAGACAACCAGAGTATCTAGATCATGGACTCTAATAAAATTTAAAAAAGACAAAAGCAAGAAAACAACAACAACAAACTACTGGAGCAGTCATAACGCAAGAAAACAACAACAACAACTACTACTGGAACAGTCATAACGCAAGAAAAACAACAACTACTGAAGCAGTCATAACTAGGCAAGCTACAGTTACGAAAACGCTGAGATAACTGATGTTATGAAAATGGTTGACATGTTAAAGTCATAGACCCCAAAAAACTCAACAGTGAGCCTCACAGAAGTCCTGTGATATCAATGATGGAATGCTGAAGATAAAGAATACTCGAGTTGTATACAGTCATCTAAGTGAGAGTATGCCAAACATAAAAAGGCAGGAGTAAGAACTGCTGAAAAGAAAAAAACGAGGATATCTAGGGGGGGGGGGGGGGGGGGGGGGCTTTTCTGGGGGCAGAATACTCCGGAAATTTAATTTTTTTTTAAAGAATTAAAATCTGCAATCTGACGCATTTTCAGGCATCAAATTTAGACATTTGGAGTGATTAAATGCAGTCCCCGAAGCTACAAGTTTTCAGATATAATTCAACACTTTTTCTTTGCCGATCATTTTTTTTTTCCATTCTCCATCTGTTCCCATCTGTAATTATTTTTATCCTCACGGTCTTCAAACATTGTGCTGCCCTCGCTTTATGATGTCATGCAAGTAGCCATCACAGCTGTTGACAGTGTCTCACAATGTACTGCTTGGCAAAGACTAACTTAACTGGATGCCTCAAACAGGGACAGGCACAGTTCGGAGACAGAGTTACAAAATCAGTAGTCTGAGAGAACTTAGCTTCGCGAACTTTATTATTACGAGGAAACAGCTGATGTGATCTGCAGCAAAGGATTATTTCTGCCTATTTCTGCCATGGAAATCTGCAGATCCAAAGAAAATGTCACCCTCAGCAAAACCACTCTGGGCAGATGCTTGCGCACATGCTTACCGACGTTAGGGTAGGCAAAAGGTATCTGTACGTTGCAGCGCACCTTGGTGTTCTTTTCTGTTTAAAGCCTAGCCAACTGCATAGAGCCATATCTGGGCTACATATTTCAAAACATATAATACATCAACAGGTAAAAACGGAAAAGAAAAGAAAATGCACATATCAATCTATTCGTGCACATAATCTACAGATGCTCCTGGCGTTGACCACTCTGTCCAATTTATCACACACGGGATCCAATAAACAAATCTGAATACAAATTGAAACATAACTGAGGGCACCAAAAACTATGAGTAAAAAACGGGCCTAAATTACCTAAAATGGCTTCAGCATATCACATTTCCCTAAAGCCAAAATGCGTTTATTACATGTACCCAACAGCAGCACACCTGCCAAAGTGCAAGACTTGTTGAATGCCCATGTACACATCCCTCTTTGTTATTGTTCATTACTTTCTTTTCATATATCAGTTGGATTAATTGCGCGTGGAGATGTGTTTCCTAGTTTGTACTCGTCAGAATAATAAGCAAAGATGTCGATCACAGAGTCCAGCAAGCTTGACTTTGAAAACAAAGATTTGGCATGATGAAGATGATGATGATGATGATTATAAAAGAAAGATCTGGCATCATCATCATTATTATTGTTGTTGTTGTTGTCATCTCATCATCATCATCATTACTATTATTATTATTATTATAATTATTATCATTATCATCAGCATTATTATCAGCATCAGCATCGCATCAGCATCAGCATGATTGTTGTTGTTACCATGCACAACGTGCAAACAATTTGTCCACATGCTCATGTCAGTGACACGTAAAACACACAAATAAATACAACTCACATCTACTGCAGAGGTATACAGATCACAGATATCAGAGGTCACTGACTATACATATATCAACCAATCACATGGTAACAGCTTACCATAACATGATTTGTGCAAATGCTATATGTACCTTTATTATTATAATTATAATTAGTAGTAGTAGTAGTAGTAGTAGTAGTAGTAGTAGTAGTAGTAGTTGTTGTTGTTATTATCATTATTATTATTATTGTTATCATTATTATTATTATTATTGTTATATTATCATTATTATCCATCATCATCATTATTTATGTTTGAAGCCCAGAGCTATAAACATCTCAAACACAGCACATACATGTCAACACACCAGTGACTGGAAAAAAAGACAACCTGGAAAAGAAAATTAAGTACACTTATCACTGCATTCAGGCAAGTGATCGAAGGACATACCCTGGTGTTGGCCATTCCGAACAATTTACTACCCGGGGGATAAATACACAACCTAAGTACAAATGCATAAACACACATCAATACACAAAAACATGGAAAAAAAGTGGTCTGTAGTACCTTAAGTTGCAACTAAACGGTTCATATTTCCTTAGAGCTAAAAATGCCACTAATACATAAACCCAAATATCAATCCTTACAGACAAAGCATTTAAGGTTTCATGGACACCGTACAGGTGAATGAACCAACACGGCAGAAAATGAGAAAAAGAGATGACAGAAAGCAAAGACACATGGCAGAAGCAAAAAGAGATGGTAATACCTACCATAAAATGATCACAGGGTATCGGTAAGCAATGAATCTGAACCAATCTTTTTTTCTTTTTTTGTAAATGTATCATTATTATACTTTATGAGAGAGATATGCAATTCATGCTAAACTGTTCACCTTACAGACACGTTACAGACAAACATTAATACCAAATATTTTAATCCACATGTGACATCACATCAACACGACTGGATTTAACAAGATTCAATAAATAATAAACAAAATGCCTATTAAGATTAGAACTGTAAACAGACACAGATCTTCCCAAACAAATGTTTCAAGCAAATTCTCTGTACCAAATAATTCAACACAATGTCACATAAAACCCTGTGGCCAAGAACTTCTAAACAATCAACGAGAGATCTAAATCAAAAAGAGGAACAAACAACAGATCAGACACGCGCAGCGTAAGAAGCCTTTCTACACTGCTGATCAAGACCTAGTGAAAGAGGATGCGGCCAAAACGGCCTGGAGAAACAGTCTTCTGGAGGAACTTAAGCGTCTGGAAGATCACTTGAAAGACAACCAAACAACTGACCATTATCATCATCATCATGTGCCTTGCCGCATGGCACTGGCAATCATGGCCCTCCATATGCATCTATTCCTTGTTGTCGCAAGCACATCTTCCACCCTCTCTGTCCTCAGCCACCCTGCACGTCCAATATTTTCTCCCTAGGTCTACCTGGTGCCCTCTTTCCCTCCAGCTTCCCTGTTGTGACTAGGTGCTCTAATTCCCCTTTTCCCATAAAATGTCCTATAAATGTTGCCTTTCTTTTCCCAATCTTCCTTATGAATGATCTTCTTGTGCCTGCCTCCATCAAGACTGCCTCGTTTGTTTTCTCTCTGTCCTTGGAACTCTCAACAGTCTTCTTAGAAACCAAATCTCGGCTGCCTCAATCTTGTTCTGGCTTTGCTTGTTGACTGTCCACACCTCACAACCGTATAACATTATCGGTTCTATATAACATTCAAGAACTCTTTTCCCGATGTTAAAGGATAGGCACTTGTTGGTAAGAATGCTTTTCATCTTCTTGAATGCTGTTTTGGCTTGGCTGATTTTGCTGGCTATTTCTGATGTGCATCTGTCGTCTGGTGAGATGACCATTCCCATATATTTAAGCTTATCAATCTGACCTTGACCAGAGATCACAAAAGATGAAGGACAATGATAGAGGTACCGTGCTTTAAAAAATGAAGTAAGCATGTTTAAGTATATTATGTCATGGTCCCTGGAAATCTACAAACCTGGTTTGCAGTTCACATATATACTATAAAAACATAGAAAGCCTACACTGTAGGCAACATATCCAACAAACCCAGACAGCCTTCATCTATGTGTTGTATTCAACAAAACTATTAGATAAGTCTACATTTGTAGGTAATGTATTCAACAGAAACAAGACAGCGTACATCCATAGATAATATATCCCCCAAAAAGTAATGAATCCTACTACATTTGTAGATAATATATCCAACAAAGACAATAAAACCTATATTTGTAGGCAAAATATTCAATAAAAACTAGAAAGCCTACACTTGTAGGGGACATTCTACAAAAACTAGAATGCCTATATTTGTAGGTGACATTCAACAATAATTAAAAAGCCTACATCTGCATGCGATATTCAACAAAACCAGGGAAGCCTACACCTGGAGGTACTTTATCCAACAAAAACAAGAAAGCCTACACCTGTAGGAAATCTATCCAACAAAAACAAGAAGCCTACATTTGTAGGTAATGTATCCAAAAACAAGAAAGCCTACAAATTGTAGGTGACATTCAACAAAAACAAGGAAGCCTACATTTGTAGGTGACACTCAACAAAACAAGAAAGCCTACATTTGCGGGTGACATTCAACAACAAGGAAGCCTACATTTGTAGGTGACATTCAACAAAAACAAGGAAGCCTACATTTGTAGGTGACATTCAACAAAAACAAGGAAGCCTACATTTGTAGGTGACATTCAACAAAAACAAGGAAGCCTACATTTGTAGGTGACATTCAACAAAAACAAGGAAGCCTACATTTGTAGGTGAAATTCAACAAAAACAAGGAAGCCTACATTTGTAGGTGACATTCAACAAAAACAAGGAAGCCTACATTTGTAGGTGACATTCACCAAAAACAAGAAGCCTACATTTGTAGGTGACATTCAACAAAAACAAGGAAGCCTACATTTGTAGGCGACATTCAACAAAAACAAGGAAGCCTACATTTGTAGGTGACATTCAACAAAAACAAGGAAGCCTACATTTGTAGGTGACATTCAACAAAAACAAGGAAGCCTACATTTGTAGGTGACATTCACCAAAACAAGGAAGCCTACATTTGTAGGTGACATTCAACAAAACCAAGAAAGCCTACATTTGTAGGTGACATTCAACAAAAACAAGGAAGCCTACATTTGTAGGTGACATTCAACAAAAACAAGGAAGCCTACATTTGTAGGTGACATTCAACAAAAACAAGGAAGCCTACATTTGTAGGTGACATTCAACAAAAACAAGGAAGCCTACATTTGTAGGTGACATTCAACAAAAACAAGGAAGCCTACATTTGTAGGTGACATTCAACAAAAACAAGGAAGCCTACATTTGTAGGTGACATTCAACAAAAGCAAGAAAGCCTACATCTGTAGGCAATGTATCCAACAAAAACAAAACAGCTCACATTTGCGGGTAACATATCCAACAAAAACTAAAAAAGCCTATATCAACAAGTGAATATTATATCAATAAGCAATCCCACAATCACTAACAAGTGACTATTTTATCAGTAACCAATCAACAATCACTAACAAGTGACTATCTTATCAGTAACCAATCAACGATCACTAACAAGTGACTACCTTATCAGTAACCAATCCCACAATCACTAACAAGTGACTCTTATCAGTAACCAATCAACAATCACTAACAAGTGACTACCTTATCAGTAACCAATCAACAATCACTAACAAGTGACTACCTTATCAGTAACCAATCAACAATCACTAACAAATGACTATTTTATCAGTAACCAATCAACAATCACTAACAAGTGACTACCTTATCAGTAACCAATCCCACAATCACTAACAAGTGACTATTTTATCAGTAACCAATCCAACAATCACTAACAAGTGACTACCTTATCAGTAACCAATCAACAATCACTAACAAGTGACTATTTTATCAGTAACCAATCAACAATCACTAACAAGTGACTACCTTATCAGTAACCAATCCCACAATCACTAACAAATGACTATGTTATCAGTAACCAATCCCGTAATCACTAACAAGTGACTATTTTATCAGTAACCAATCCCGCAATCACTAACAAGTGACTATTTTATCAGTAACCAGTCCAACAATCACTAACAAATGACTATTTTATCAGTAACCAATCCCGCAATCACTAACAAGTGACTATTTTATCAGTAACCAGTCCAACAATCACTAACAAGTGACTATTTTATCAGTAACCAGTCCAACAATCACTAACAAGTGACTATTTTATCAGTAACCAATCCCACAATCACAAACAAGTGACTATTTTATCAGTAACCAATCCCACAATCACAAACAAGTGACTATTTTATCAGTTACCAATCCCGCAATCACTAACAAGTGACTATTTTTATCAGTAACCAATCCCAAAATCACTAACAAGTGACTATTTTATCAGTAACCAATCCTGCAATCACTAACAAGTGACTATTTCATCAATAACCAATCCCGCAATCACTAACAAGTGAATATCGTATCAGTAACCAATCCCACAATCACTAACAAGTGACTATTTTATCAGTAACCAATCCAACAATCACTAACAAGTGACTATTTTATCAGTAACCAATCCAACAATCACTAACAAGTGACTATTTTATCAGTAACCAATCAACAATCACTAACAAGTGACTATTTTATCAGTAACCAATCCAACAATCACTAACAAGTGACTATTTTATCAGTAACCAATCCCACAATCACTAACAAGTGACTATTTTATCAGTAACCAATCCAACAATCACTAACAAATGACTATTTTATCAGTAACCAATCCAACAATCACTAACAAGTGACTATTTTATCAGTAACCAATCCAACAATCACTAACAAGTGACTATTTTATCAGTAACCAATCCAACAATCACTAACAAGTGACTAATTTATCAGTAACCAATCCAACAATCACTAACAAGTGACTATTTTATCAGTAACCAATCCCGCAATCACTAACAAGTGACTATTTTATCAGTAACCAGTCCAACAATCACTAACAAGTGACTATTTTATCAGTAACCAATCCCACAATCACAAACAAGTGACTATTTTATCAGTAACCAATCCAACAATCACAAACAAGTGACTATTTTATCAGTAACCAATCCGCAATCACTAGCAAGTGACTATTTTTATCAGTAACCAATCCCAAAATCACTAACAAGTGACTATTTTATCAGTAACCAATCCTGCAATCACTAACAAGTGACTATTTCATCAATAACCAATCCCGCAATCACTAACAAGTGAATATCGTATCAGTAACCAATCCCACAATCACTAACAAGTGACTATTTTATCAGTAACCAATCCAACAATCACTAAAATGTGAATACCTTATCAGTAACCAATCAACAATCACTAACAAGTGACTATTTTATCAGTAACCAATCCAACAATCACTAACAAGTGACTATTTTATCAGTAACCAATCAACAATCACTAACAAGTGAATAGTTGTAGGTATCCAATCCAACAATCACTAACAAGTGACTATTTTATCAGTAACCAATCCAACAATCACTAACAAGTGACTAGTTGTAGGTAACCAATCCAACAATCACTAACAAGTGACTATTTTATCAGTAACCAATCTAACAATCACTACCAAGTGAATATCTTATCAGTAACCAATCTAACAATCACAAACAAGTGAATATCTTATCAGTAATCAATCCCACAATCACTAACAAATGACTATTTTATCAGTAACCAATCCCACAATCACTAACAAATGACTATTTTATCAGTAACCAATCCCACAATCACTAACAAATGACTATTTTATCAGTAACCAATCCAACAATCACTAACAAATGACTATTTTATCAGTAACCAATCCAACAATCACAAACAAGTGAATATCTTATCAGTAACCAATCCAACAATCACTAACAAGTGAATAAATGTAGGTAACCAATCCTACAATTACAAACAAGTGAATAGTTGTAGGCAACCAATCCCACAATCACTAACAAATGACTATTTCATCAGTAACCAATCCCACAATCACTAACAAGTGACTATTTTATCAGTAACCAATCCAACAATCACAAACAAATGACTATTTTATCAGTAACCAATCAACAATCACTAACAAGTGACTATTTTATCAGTAACCAATCCAACAATCACTACAAGTGACTATTTTATCAGTAACCAATCCAACAATCACTAACAAGAGAATATTTTATCAGTAACCAATCCAACAATCACAAACAAGTGAATATCTTATCAGTAACCAATCCAACAATCACTAACAAGTGACTATTTTATCAGTAACCAATCCAACAATCACAAACAAGTGAATATTTTATCAGTAACCAATCCCACAATCACTAACAAGTGACTATTTCATCAGTAACCAATCCAACAATCACAAACAAGTGAATATTTTATCAGTAACCAATCCAACAATCACTAACAAGTGAATATTTATCAGTAACCAATCAAACAATCACTAACAAGTGAATATCTTATCAGTAACCAATCCAACAATCACTAACAAGTGAATATCTTATCAGTAACCAATCCAACAATCACAAACAAGTGAATATCTTATCAGTAACCAATCCAACAATCACTAACAAGTGAATAAATGTAGGTAACCAATCCAACAATCACAAACAAGTGAATAGTTGTAGGTAACCAATCCAACAATCACTAACAAGTGAATAAATGTAGGTAACCAATCCAACAATCACAAACAAGTGAATAGTTGTAGGTAACCAATCCCACAATCACTAACAAGTGACTATTTTATCAGTAACCAATCCAACAATCACTAACAATGAATATTTGTTGGTAACATATCCAAAAAAGAATCAAATACATTTTGTAGGTAACCCATCCAACAGTCACTTAAGAAGTGAATATTTATAAGCAATATTATAACCAACATTCATTATGAAGAAGTCAATATTTGTAGGCAACATTACCAACAATCACTAAGAAGTGAATCTGTACACAACACAATAAATAAAAACAAGATTCCTAAATTCAAATATGATTTAACCCTTTGAATCCCTCACCTAATCTATCAGCACCCTGCATTGTCAACCATGCCAGCGAAGCAAAAATTTAACCCTTTGACTCCCTCACCCTATCCACCAGCTTCCTGCAGGAAGCTGGTGGATAGGGTGAGGGAGTCAAAGGGTTAAAGTTTTGCAGATGGTGAGAGGGTGCCGGAGTCAAAGGGTTAACAGTTAGATTCCTAGCATTGAACTATCAACAGTCTTGGAAACCTGATTTTGCTGAGCAGTCGGCAAACACACTATACAAAATATATATTCAAGGTCATAATCAACAAACACTAGGTAGAAAAACTTAGTGTGTATGTTACATTTTCAGCAGTGTCACACAATAACTGATCAAAAGATCAGAAAGATTATTATGCATCACATTATGCACACAAAAAAGATATTACATTTGTTTGTAAAAGAACAAAAATTGTACAAGAAAACTAGTAAATTGGATCTCCACCATTTGATCATTGTCTCTGAAGCACACAATGAAAACACACACACAACCACACAGTCATTAGACATACACCGCTATCATTATGAGGTAGCTTTATGATAAAACACTCGGAAAGTACCTTCAACATTACAGCCTTTTTTTTTTCCTTCACTCTTGTACAGATGGAAAATCAAAAACCAAGCAAATAACCTGATGATTCTCTATTTGGAGAATAGATATCAAATCACCATAATACCCAAACAGTTATGAACTAAGATTCAATAGAATATTACATACAGATCAGCTAGTGAATACTGGGTTTCACAGGAATAACCGTTAGTCTTAATCATAACACTGCTTCTTTCTCTCTGATCAGTGCCATGTCTGTGGAGTGTTGACCGCCTGTACTGCCTTGATTATCTCGTTCCCATGTTGAACATTTCTGCACTGTTCAGGCCAGTCTATTCTTTCACTGTTTCCCATATAGCTGGCTTTTGGTATTCATGCCTTCCACTTTTATTTGCTTAACCCTTTGACTCCCGCTCCATGTCCACCAGCATCCTGCATTGTCAACCATGCTAGTAAAGCAAAAACTTAACCCTTTGATTCCCTCACCCTATCCGCCAAGTTTCCTGCAGGAAATTGGTGGATAGAATTGGGAAGTCAAAGATATGATGAGGAAGTCAAAGGGCTAAGTTTTTGCGGTTGGTGGACGGGTTGCGGGAGTCAAAGGGTTAAAGGTATCACAAAAAATCAGGGTTTGTTTTTAAGTCCCCGTTAAACAAGTCATCCTCCTCCTGTGCCCTGCCGCATGGCGTTGGCGATCATGGCCCTCCATGTGAATTTATCTTTTGTTACTGCAAGTACACCTCCCAACCTCTCTTGTCTTCATCCACTCCGCAAGTCCGTCCAACATATTCCCCTTGAGTCCACATGGTGCTCTTTTTCCCTCCAGCTTTCTTATTTTGACTAGGTACTCTAATTTCTCTTGCTTCATAAACTGTCTTATAAATGTAGCCTGTCTTTTCCTAATCTTCTTCATCAATGTTTTCTCTGTGTGTTTGCCTCTTTCAACACTGTCTCACTTGTTTTCTTTGCTGTCCATGGAATTCTTAACATTCTTCTTAGAAACCACATTTCAGCTGCCTCAATCTTGTTCAGACTTTGTTTGTTGACTGTCCATGCTTCACATCCAAACAACAATGTTGGTTCTATGTAACACGGAAGAACTCAAGTAGGCTTAGACAAGTTGACTTACCAACTCAAAAACAGTAGCTGACCTCAACAGCCTAGCTCCCTGTCACTTAAATAAATGAAAGATATCCATGGATCTCTTGAGACCTGCATGTGACCCGCCTCAACCAATCAGTGCTTCTCTCCCTCAACATTTGCTGAATCCTGTTTCTGTTATTCATTCTCTGGCATATATTAGTATGCTACAGTGCCATCTTGTTGTCTTCTTTCTCTTAACAATTGCAACTACACATCTAATATAACTGATCTCAGTGGAATCATGGACATGACACAGGGAGTGGAGGACGAGGGGAAAGGGAGAAAGAGAGACAGACAGAAAGACAGCGACAGAGAGACAGACAGAGCAAGACAGAGCAAGAGACAGAGAGACAAAGAGACTGAGACCCAGACAGAGAGAGAGAGAGAGAGACTGAGACAGACAGAGAGAGACAGAACGACACACAGTGACAGCAACAGACAGAGACAGAGAAAATCCTCTGCATCTCTAAATTTTGTACAGAAAGATCTTGCCTTGTATCAGCTCATACTGCCTTTGATAATAAATAGCTAATTAGAGAGTTGATACAGTATGCTTAAATGTAGATTATTGGTTTTACTTCATAAAAATGTGTTTGATTTAACAGAAACAAAACCTCTAATGCAAGGTGGAAAAAATAAAACACAGCAAAAATAGCTGATACCAAACAGAGATATCTATCATTCCAAAATACAAATCTGAAGATAAAACAAGACTTACAACAAGAAAAGAAGCAAACACAACCATGCGACTCAATGAAATGAAAATTCCAACCAAAGCATGCATACTACCATAACTCTACATATAAACAGATTAAAGAATACATATTCAGACTGATCAAATATGAATAAATATTACAAAAGCAACAGATTTAGCTTTGTGTAACTATGATTTTTTTTCTCACATGGTCAGCTTAGAGGCACTTTACATGATTCTTTTTCTTTTCCATATCTTTCATTACACAGACATAATCACTTACCCTTGAAATTGATATGTCATGGTCAAAATGAGCTTTCAGTCTATTGTAAACAACATGTGTGTAATATTTCATGGACAGAATTGTTCATTCATCTTCAAACCTCATGTCAACACTCAAACACATGAATAAAAATAACATGCAGAATATCACTGCCACAATACACCCCCTAAGCAATACAACCTTAAGTCAGGCAAAACATAATTCACAACTTCCACAAACAAAAGTAACAAGAACTGAGATTAAATAAATTAGAAATACTTTAATATGCTCCTATTCCAAGGCAGCTAAATGGACACACTATTTACATAGTCAAAAATTAAAGTATCCCAAAAAATATACATATCATTACATCTTCATTTCACAAAAATAAATACTACAATGCATACAAGCACGCAAGGGGAAAAAAATCAAACTGAAAACAATCAAACGGCAGGTTAAGCCCATGTGAGTTTTCATACTATAGGACCCTCTGGTATTCGTTGAATTTTGGCACTGACAGCGGCAGCCCTGAAAACGGCCAAAGAGCCTACTGCAGAGAGAACTGTCATGAGATAGAACACGTTGCCCCAGCCGTAGTAGGTAGACACAAAGCCCACCAAGGGGCCTTCTAAGCAGGAACCCAGACTGCCAAAACCTGAAACAAACAAAACCTGTATCAAAGCAACACCCATCATTCACAAAAAGTACAAGTCAAACCATGATAAAATCAAACACAGCGCTACTTGATTAATTACAGAAAATAGGCACCAAAAAAAAAAAAAAAAATCTCCATACACATCACTGTCTCATGTACAAAAGAACAACAAATAAACAAGCTCACGAAACTTTGGACATTAAGATTACGTCAGGTGTTGCTTCTTTTTCTTCTCCTTTCACTTCATGAAGAGTCAGAGGGGCAACACACTACAGCACATTTCATCAGATCCCTCCTGCTATGTCAGTTGTGTGCCAAAGCCTGGGTCTCCTCTGCAAATGGTTTTTCTTTCCATTCCGCAATAGGGTAAGTCCATCATATTTTCTGACTCCCCTTCTGTCTCCCTCCCTCAACAATTCCCTGGAGGATTGTTTTAGCAACGTTTACATGGCCATACCAACATCACTACCATACCTAATCATGTTCCCATAACTGAGTGAAGCTACACATATTTTAAGTTGTTCAGCAAAATAAATTGGATCTGCAAACCAAGTCCCTTGTACACACTAACATTTCACCTACACTCAAAACTGACTGCAAAAATTAGAATCTGAAATTCAGAATTTGTATCAAAAGAATTCAAAGCACTCTGATAACTCCACAGTGGCCATTTTTTTTATAAAGAATCCTTCAGCACATATGAAACAGTATCAGTAGATAAGGGTTTGGAATGGATGGAATATAGGATTTATCTTCAACATAAAACACTAAACCGACACCTTCAATGAAGAGGAAAATTACTGTGTTGTAAGCTGGGATTGATATGGCATATCTTGGGCAAATTAGACCTGGTGGGGCCCATCTCTCTCCAGAATGGGTTTATTGTTGGCTTCACTCCCCATATGTCGCAAGTAGTACTGGGTTACATGGTTATCAATAACAGAGGACAACCTCTGACCCGATGTTAAACATGACATCAGTTAAGAAAAGAAAACTGCGTTGGTATGGCCATGTATCAATACGCAAAGTCAGAACAAAATTGAGGCAACTGAAATGTGGTTTCTAAGAAGAATGTTGAGAGTTCCATGGACAGTAAAGAAAACAAACGAGACAGTCTTGAAGGAGGCAGACACAAGAAGATCATCAATAAAGAAGATTACGAAAAGACAAGCAACATTTACAGGACATTTTATGAGGACAGGGGAATTAAAACACCTGGTCACAACAGGAAAGCTGGAGGGAAAGAGAACACCAGGTAGACCCAGGGAGAAAATATTGGACGGACTTGCAGGGTGGCTGAAGACAGAGAGGGAGGGAGATAGACTCATGTGGAGGGCCATGATCGCCAACACCATGCAGCAGGGCACATGATGATGATAACGGCTATGTAGAAAGATCCAATGGCTTTGCTACATCAATCCTCCAGGAAACTGCTGAGGGAGAGAGACAGAGAAGAAACAAGATTGTGGAATGCAAGGCTTAAAACAGGAGGAGGAAAACACCACTGAAACTAGGGGGTCCAGGGGCAAATCAGAGGCTGTAACTTGCGCGCTGTTGCTATGAACGCTTGCAAGCCGATCACGGATGCCTTGCTCCTTTCGTTTTTGTATTTTTGTTTGTTTTTTTGACAAACTGAAATCACGGAATTCCACCCAGATGCAGAACGTTTTAAGCCCTGGGAATGGACAGAAAAGCCAATGGCAGAAACCCAGGCAAGGCAAACAACCGAACTGGAGGACTCTGATGAACAATTCTTTAGTTTTTCTTTCAAGACCTTGCCAGCACATAAGATTTTGTGCAGGCTCAGGAGGTCTGCCAGATACTTGCTGGTAGATTTGGATGGAGCATATATGGAATTGTCTGAGTGCGATGAATCCCTCTTGGACAAACTACAAACTCCAAACTCTTTAATGCAGCTCCCCCAATGATTCTTCATGGAGTTAAAAATGGAGAAGAAGAAGAAGCCAGGACTGAACTGGAGACATCAACTGCTTCAGCCTGCAGAGCCATCAACACAGCCTGCCAGACCACTAACACAAGAAATGGAACTAAAGGGTATGACTCACCATTGACAAAACCAATCATAGCACCAGCAGCATTTCTCCCATCCTGTTGGGCAATCTCTGCAGGTATTGCTCCCCCTGTCAAATCACATAGCTTTTGATTAACACTGATTTCATCAGCTGTGTATCCATGTACATATGTATGTATGTATGTATGTATGTATGTATGTATGTATGTATATATGTATCCACGCACGCACGCACGCACGCACATACGCACGCACGCACGCACGTACATACGTATGTATGTATGTATGTATGTATGTATGTTCGTGTGAGTTCCATACGAATGCAAAATCTGTGAAATCTATATCCCATATGTATGTATGTATGTGTGAGTTCCATAATGAATGCAAACTGTGAAATCTATATCCTGTATGTATGTATGTATGAGTTCCATGACCAACGCACACCCTGTGAAAGCTACATCCCATACTTTTCATTAATTCCCTGTTGGCTTCTGAATTCACCAGCATATACATATATATGCATGCATGGGGGATGGATGTATGTATGTATGTATGTATGTATGTATGTATGTATGTATGTATGTATGTATGTATGTATGAATGTCTGTCTGTCTGTCTGTCTGTATGTTTGTCTGTATGTTACATGTATGTATGAATGTATGTATGTGTTAGTGGTCTGGCAGGCTGTGAGTGTGTGTGTGTGTGTGTGAGTGTGTGTGTGTGTATGTGTGTGTGTGAGTGTGTGTGTGTGTGAGTGTGAGTGTGAGTGTGAGTGTGTGTGTGTGTGTGTGTGTGTGTGTGTGTGTGTGTGTGTGTGTGTGTGTGTGTAGGTGTGTGTGTGTGTGTAGGTGTGTGTGTGTGTGTGTGCGTGTGTGTGTGAGCGTGTGTGTGTGTGTGCATGTGTGTGTGCATGTTTTTGTGTGTATGTATGTGTGCGTGCATGCATGCGTGTGTGTGCGTGTGTCCATGTGTGTGTGAGCATGAGTGTGTGCACGTGCACGCATGTGTGTATGTGTGTGGTGTGTGTGCGTTAATATACATCTGCGTCTACACACATGACTGAATTTGTGCACACCAGCACATTAACACTTAAGTGAACGTATGTGCGCATCTGTGATACAGCTATGATGCGTGCATGATTGCAAGCATGCAAACAATCAATTTCCATAGTCGAACTACGAATGAACACTCCATTCACAGTAACACACCCACTCACCCAGTATGGAATCTGGCCCAGCATTAAAAGCACCCGCCAGAAAGAGGAAGAAGACATTGAAAAACGTGCCCCACGTCCCCGTCAGCGCGAACAAGATCAGAGCCACTGCCGACGACATCATGGACAAGCCGGTTCCCAGCATGCTCTTCCCTTTGAAGACACTGAAACAAGCACCGACGGAGCCTTTTCAACAAAGAATGGGAGCAGAGGAACAAAGAGAAGAAGAAAAAAATTTTCATCTGCGTAACTCTGGCCGCTTTCCTCCCTGATGGAAAATTTAATCTCTTCTAAGAAACAGTTTTAATCGTTTGACACCCTCAGTTTACCCACCTTGTCTTTTTCTTTGGTTCTGTTTTGTTTTTGTTATTTTTGTTTAAAGCACAGCCAACTGCATACAGCCATATCAGGGCTTTAATCATTTCAAAATGTACAAAATACTTCAGCGGGACAAAAAAAAGGAAAAGAAATTTTAGTACATATATCAATACATTCACGTACAAAATCCTAAGGTGTTGACATCTCTGTCCAATTTATCACACAGGGGATTTAAAAACCAGACCTAAATACAAATTAAACACAACTAAAGACACTTAAACATACATAAAAACGGGCCTAAATTACCTAAAGTTGCTTCCACATGCTGCGCTTCCCTAGAGCCAAAATGCACTCAATACTTTACCCAATCATCAATTCTATGAGAAATTACACAAGACTTTATCAAATACATACAGGTGAATGGACCAGCAAGGCAGAAAATGATAGGAAGACAGGACAGAAAGTAAAAGAACAAGGCAGAAGCAAAGAGAGTGACAGAAAGAAAGGAAATTTCTAGCACAGAGTTCCAGAAGGTGGGAATACTGTTTATACTAAAAGAGCCCCCCACCTCGATATCTCCACAGGGGAATTTTATCCATCCAATGGATACCTGAGGGAACAAAAGGGTTAACCAAAGCAGCACAGACAAAAACCTGTGGAATCTGGAGCATGGAAACAGGGTCTATTGGATAGAGCTGATGACTGGGAGTGAAAGCAGGTCTTCCACAAGGAAAAAAAAATCAGAGGAGGAGTGGCATGAGATGTGATATAGTTCTCCACTCCCGTTCATCAGAACAAAGCATTCTGATCATCTCACTGTGCCATACCGAAGTAGTTTAATGTTTTACATATATAATCCCCTTTAATAAAGGGCTTAAACCTATACTGAATGAAACACACTCCTGTTCGTACTTGTATACTCACTTCCTTATTTACTGTTCCAAGTTTCAGTCAACATATAGAACTGTCAGTACTTTATTTATGTTGCAAGTTTTCAATCTCTCCAGAAAAATCTCTCTACCTTAACCTTTTGACTCCTGCACCCTATTCACCAACTGCAAAAACTTAACCCTTTGACTCCCTCACTCTATCTACTAGCTTCCTGCGGGTGAGGGAGTAAAGGGTTATGTTTTTGCTTTGCTAGCATGGTTGACAATACAGGATGCTGGTGGACAGGATGCGGGAGTCAAAGAGTTATTTACTGCTGCAATGTTTTCAATCACTGCAGTGAACCCTATTTTATTTACTGTAACTGGTTAGCAGCCTCTTCTTCAGGCAAAGTGCATGTTGATATCTATTAAATGGTGATGCTGCATGATATAAATGACTCTCCACAGTTGGTGCCAAGCTTTACGATCCAATTTTTGTCTGGAGATGGGTTCTGTTGCATTAATTCAAAACCCCTATGCGCTGGTAAGGTCTTGAAATAGAGAGGAGGGCTGAAGGAAACTCTGAGACCGACATCATGAGAATTGTGAAAACATGAAGACATGCATACAAACAGAGGGTTGAAGGAACCTCTGAGACCAACATCATGAGAAAGTTGTGATAACATGAAGACAAGCATACAACAGCGGGCTGAAGGAAACTCTGAGATCCAACATCAAGAATTGTGTAACATGAAGACAAGCATACAAACAGCGGGCTGAAGGAACCTCTGAGATCAACATCACAAGAATTGTGTAACATGAAGACAAGCATACAAACAGCAGGGCTGAAGGAACCTCTGAGATCAGACATCACATAGAATTGTGTAACATGAAGACAAGCATACAAACAGCGGGCTGAAGGAACCTCTGAGACCAACATCATGAGAATTGTGTAACATGAAGACATGCATACAGCGGGCTGAAGGAAACTCTGAGACCAACATCATGAGAATTGTGTAACATGAGACATGCATACAAACAGCGGGCTGAAGGAACCTCTGAGACCAACATCATAAGAATTGTGATAACATGAAGACATGCATACAAACAGAGGGCTGAAGAACCTCTGAGACCGACATCACAAGAATTGTGAAAACATGAAGACATGCATACAGAGGGTTGAAGGAACCCCTCAGACCGACATAATGAGCAAATGAAAACATGAAGACATGCATACAGAGGGTTGAAGGAACCTCTCAGACCGACATAATGAGCATAATGAAAACATGAAGACATGCATAAGACAGACCTGATATACACATACATATACGCAGAGTCAAACATCATCCCACAAAACAGTACTGACCGATCAATGATGACACCGATGAGAGCTGTGCCCATCACACCTCCAATCTCAAAAGTGGTGGATAATGCCCCTGCTGTGCTCTGGGAGTAGTTCAGCTGGGGAAAAAAAAATCGTAAGTATAGTTTCATCACTCCCTTCCCCTGATGTTTCAATTCTGTGTGTGTGTGTGTGTGTGTGTGTATGTGTGTGGTGCGTGCGTGCGTGCGTGCGTGGCGTGTGTGTGTGTGTGTAGTGTGTGTGTGTGTCTGTGTGTGTGTGTCTGTACTGTGTCTGTGTCTGTGAGTCTGTATATGTTTGTGTATCTGTGTCTTTGTGTAAGTGCATGAATGCATGTGCACACGCATGTGTGTGTGTGTGTGTGTGTGTGTGTGTGTGTGTGTGTGTGTGTGTGTGTGTGTGTGTGTGTGTGTGTGTGTGTGTGTGTGTGTGTGTGTGTGTGTGCGTGTGTGCGTGCATGCTGTGCGTGCGTGTGTGCATGCGTGTGTGTGTTTTGTATAATATTTAGTCAATTGAGAACATCAACATATTAGCCACATCCCCTAATTTTTTTTTTAAATAAAAAAATTATTCACAGTGGTTTGTAAGCTGCAGAAGAATTCATGAAAAGTCAAAAACCAGTTTGGAGAGCTAAGGTGACTAAGTAGCTAAGTATAGACTGCAACAAATAATTGGAGAAATCTGCTAGACATGGAAACAGGAAAATCCACAATTTACAATCATTGTTTCAGCCACATGGGTCAAAGTTGAAGGAAAAGTTGCAGTTCATAGTCTAGATTTTACAGTAAATGAACCTGCAGACATTAAAAGCCAACCCACACACAACCACCTGCTACACTTACCTGTTGCAGAAGGTACATGGGGAGCCACATGTACATGCAGTAACGCACCACCTTGAGGCAAAACATTCCCAACGCCGACTCAATCACCATCCTGAAATTACATTCAAGTTATTGGTGTGTGTGTGTGTGTGTGTGTGTGTGTGTGTGGTGTGTGTGTGTGTGTGTGTGTGTGTGTGTGTGTGCGTGCGTGCGTGCGTGCGTGCGTGCGTGCGTGCGTGCGTGCATGCGTGTGTGTGTGTGCGTATGTGTGTGCGTGTGAGAGAGAGAGAGAGAGAGAGAGAGGGTGTGTGTCTGTGTGAGTCTGTGTATGCCATATTCTTTCTATAAAAACAGATTTTTGTTGTTGGTTAATGTCTGAAAATGGTGGCGGCGAGTGCACATGCTTGTGTGAGGAAGTGCGTGTGTGCACATGTGTGTGTATGTATGAGGATGTGTGTACGTGAGTATGTGTGTATGTGTGGGAGTATGTGTGTGTGTGTGTGTGTGTGTGTGTGTGTGTGTGTGTGTGTGTGTGCGCGTGTGCAAACCAGTGTGTGTGTATGCGGACATGTACATGTATGTATGTGTGTGTGTGTGTGTGTGTGTGTGTGTGTGTGTGTGTGTGTGTGTGTGTGTGTGTGTGTGTGTGTGTGTGTGTGTGTGTGTGTGTGTGTGTGTGACAAACTGGAATGAGCATGTGTAAAGGAGCTTAAGATATCTTGTTCATGTACAATAACCTAGTTCTTATATGTGCATTTTATTGTGTTTGTATTTTAATCATATATGTTTTATGGCATTCGTGACACTGTGATTTTTCCATGATTCATATTGGAATAAAATATTCTTGACTTGACTTGAAAATATTCTTGACTATGGCTGTGGTAATGTTAAAGTTACCTTTACTTTCTTAACTCTTTGACTCCTGCATCCTGTCCACTAACCGCAAAAACTTAACCCTTTGACTTCCTCACCCTATCCATCTGCTTCCTCGAGGGAGATGCTGGATAGGGTGAGGGAGTGAAAGGGTTAAGTTTTTGCTTTGCTAGCATGGTTGACAACGCAGGATGCTGGTGGACAGGGTGCAGGAGTCAAAGGGTAAATATTTGATGGAAAGAAAATATAGAAAGAATATTATACTTAACTTTTGTGAGCACACACATACACAGAATATAAATACCAGCACATAAAAACGCGCTCACACATACACACAGAGACACACACAGACAGACATACGCACACATGCACGCACGCACGCATGCACACACACACACATTTCAACAAACACAAACTCACGGAATTTTCCAGAGTTCCCACATGGTAACCACCTCACCACCCTGACCAGACATTGCAGCAGTACCCTCTGAACACAAACATGACAAGAAGTTATTAATATCGTACAAAGCAAACAGTCATGATTTATGGCTGCGAATCCTAAAACTCCAAGAAAAAAAAAACGACTGTAGTAGAATCAAGTCAGCAGAGACGTGGTTTTATCGGAGACTACTACGTGTCAGATGGACAGATAGAAGAACTAATGAAAATGTCCTGGAAGAACTTAATACCATCAAAAAATTACTAGCAGACATCAACAAGAGAAGACTAAAATATATTGGCCGCGTGGCAAGCAACAAGACCGCAGACCTCATGGCAACCATCTTTCAAGGAAAACCAGTGGCAAAAAAGGAAGAAAGGCAAACCCCCCAATCTCATACATCAAGATCATAATCAACATCAGTGGCCTAAATATTCATGAAATTGTCCACAAATGTCAAGACAGAGCAGCCCGGACGGAGATGGTGGTGTCAAGGTGTACAGCAGCCAACACCGAACCTGGTGACACTGACAGGTGAAACAGGTGAGACAAAGCACACCCATCATCATCCTGATTAGATTGGTTTATGGTGCGCTGCTGTTGAGAATTTGTTACACTATCATTTTTTTCTTCTTTTTTTTTTAACTCTCAGGGGGCGGATGGAGAGGCAGGACATGTTGGGTGGGCACATCTGAGCTATATAAGAGCTAAATTCCAGAAGCTTTTTTTACATCACAATTAACCCCTTAACTGCTCAGTATAATAGCACTTTCGAATAACTGCTTGCCAGGGTAAAATTTAGCTTTTTAGGGTAGGTTCAATAAAATGGTTACTGCTTATTTATTTCTTGACAGATCTCTCAGATTTTTTGCATGTTTTGTTGTTATGCATTGGTCTACAATGTCCTGTCAAAATAACTTGATTATGTTGATAATTAGTATAGCAGAAACTGACATAACTACAAAAAATTACCAAAAAATAACAGCTTTCGAGTATACACAAATACACTGTGCCACACAAAATGAGTCAGAACATTGGAAAAGTGGTTTTACTATTTATTCAACATCAGCACTAACACATGACAGTCATATAAATCCCAAGGAATGTTGCTCTTGATCATAATCTGCTCATAATTGGGAGTACTATTTTTTAGGAAAAAAGGGGCATAATCATGCTTTTTGCAGTATGTTCACTAACATGTACATTACTCATCCACTTATTGAGTTATTTGTTAGATTTTTTGTGGACTTCTTCCTTATACCCTTGTTTACAATTTCACATCATTCTAATTTGATTTTGTTGGTAATGATGATGGTTCACACTAATAACATGTGATAAATCAGTTTTTGTTTTGTTTTCAATTTGAGAGTTTTAGAACAATTCAGCACATAAAAGCCCACTGAACAAAGCAAAATACCTTTTGGTGTTTGCTCAGCAATATTACAAACACCTGGGATTCAAACTGATGTCAATAAATGTCCCTCTGTGTAACAATCTGTATGTTACTGGGGTACCCCAATTCTACTGGAAAGGGGCATAATTTTACTATTTGGGGTAGGTTCAGTACCGCAATCACTGCTTATTCATTTGTTGACATATGACTTAGATTTTATGGCTTCTCTTTCATTTTACCCCAAGTTATAATGCTATATAACAATAGTGTAATTTTGTTAGCCATTGGGAAGATGGCCAGGGATATAACGGATGGTGGTTTTACAGAAAATAAAAGTTTCTAAAAACATACACATGTTACAACACATAAAACCTGTAAAACACTGACAAAAACTTCTGTTAGTGTTTACTCAACATCACTGTAAGTACACAGTATGGTCCAAATTGTTATAGTATAATATTATACATATTGGTAAATGTTCAAAATGACAACTATGGGAAAAAAAAGTCTGAAGAAAAAAATAAACAATTGTCTGTTCAAAAAGAAAGACCCTCCCCCCACATACACACACACTTGGTATCCATTTGTTATCACATAAAACACTGTGGGAACTGTGTTAGTGTTTCTGAACATATTGTACTCACATTACTGCCATACTGTTCTATAGGAATCCAGCACTTGCGCTTGGACATAATCCTCAGGTTGTCTACATTCGTTACTTCATAACTTTGGGGATGGTGTTCATTTTTTTGTCTGTCCAAATTGTGGTTCAAAGAAACACACAAGGGGATTCATTCTATACTCCACTTGGTCTTCTTTCACTGATGGCACTCAGTCTTGTCACAGCGTTCACAAAACGGTGAACACACACACAGGTGAGGAAAAAAAAATGCACTGTAGAATGGAAAACTAAGAACACAAAAACAAAAGCACAAAAAAGCAGAAGAAAATGAAATATATATAACTGAGGGGAAAAAAAAAACTAACACAGAACACCCTACTGCCAATACACAAACTTGGTGTGGTAGTCCTTGAAACATTGGCCTAAGCACAATCCAGGCTTGGATGGGCAGGAGGGGCAGTAGTAGCGGGATTCCTTCCGCACTTTTATTTTCTTCGTGCAGACCCGACACGGCTTGGTGGGGTTAGACTTGTTTGGTGTCGGTGGCAGTGGAAATAAAAAGTGGTGTGCACCCACCCTCACCTCGTCATCTGTTTTTCCCTCTTCCACAGCTGGCACCTGATCTGGCCAAATCCAAGAGGTGATGACACTCTCCAAAAAACTTAGGAAAGTGTTACAGGAGTCATCACCTCTTGACTTTTGCAAGATGAATGCATTGCAGGCTGCAACCTGCAGAAAATGGAAAAACAGTTTTTTTGTCCATTTCATCGACTTACGTGAGCAGTCATATGGGTGAAGCAGCTGATCTTGTTTGTCAACTCCACCCATATTCCTGTTGTAATTCGATGAAACAGACGGACGCATGTTGACACCCCCGTCGTCCCCGGTGTGGAATGGGTGCCTCAGTGTGGCCATGCACAGAGGACAGCAGGTGCACCACTTTTGTGCTGTGGTACTTTGTGGCGACGATCTTGTTGTCACCACAAAGAGCAGCTGATGATCCGGGGTCCAGCTTCACTCCACGTAGCTCCTCTGGAATACCCCGGTTCTCCCGGACGGTGCCGCAGGCCAAGGTGTTCCTTTCCAGGAGGTAGAGGTACAGCCGCAGACTACTGTACCAGTTGTCCGTGTAGACATGGTAGCCCTTTTCCAGGAGAGGGGCTACCAAGTACAGCACCATCTTCTCGCTGGCCGAGAGAGTTGGGTTGTCTGCATTTACGGACTCTAGGACAGGCTGCACCTCATTGACGGGGTCCTCCTTTCCAGCATACACCTTGAAGCGGTAGCAGTAGCCACCACTTCCCTTGACACCGCCGTCAGACTCACAGCACAGGTATATTTTGATGCCAAACCGGGCACGTTTCAACGGTATGTATTGACGAAATATCAGTCTACCCTTCCAAAGAAGTAGACTTTCATCAACACATACCGCTTGCCGGGGCTCATACACCTCCTGGAACCTCTCATGCAGATGATCCAGAATAGGACGGATCTTGTAGAGCCGGTCGTACGCTGGATCACCTGGCACTGGCATGGCTGCATTGTTGTTGAAGTGCAGAAACTGAAGAAGAATCTGAAATACAGAGTAAACTTTCAAGATAAGTAAGCAGACCCACAACTGGGCACACACACACACACACACACACACACACACACACACACACACACACACACACACACACACACACACACACACACACACACACACACACACAGCCTACACACACACACACACACACACACATACACACACACACACACACACAGCCTACACACACACAGCCTACACACACACCCACTACACAAGCACACACTGACAGTATCACACACACTTGAATATATAAAAACACCACACTGGTATAAAAAAGTGCTTTTGTCTTTTACAAAATGAATAAACTTGCATGGAAAACTTACACACAGAAAATAAATAATGCTTATGCACACACGCGCGCGCGCACACACACACACACACACACACACACACACACACACACACACACACACACACACACACACACACACACACATACACACACACACACATTCACACAAGCACACACTGACAGTATCACACACACATGAATATAAAAACACCACACTGGTGTACCAAAAAAGTGCTTTTGTGTTTTACAAAATCAGCAAACTTGTATGGAAAACTTGCAAACAGAAATAAATAATGCGTATGTACACATGTGCACTCACACACACACACACACGCACATGCACACACACACACACACACACACACACACACACACACACACACACACACACACACACGCACACACACACACAGCCTACACATACACACACACACACACACACACACACATTTACACAAGCACACACTGACAGTATCACACACACTTGAATATATAAAACCACACACACACACACACACACACACACACACACACACACACACACACACACACACACACACACACACACAAAATGAATAGTGGAGGGATGAAGAATCAAGTAGTGAAAAAAAGAAAAGAAAAAAAAATAGAGCTACTTGCCTGGAACCGGTTTCTTGTCATGATGGAGCTGAAGACTGGAATTCTGTACAGCACCTTCTTAGACCAGTACATTCAATTGAAGGTAGCCGCACAATGCCCATCAGCAGAACCAGGCCCAGAAACTTCCTCATTTCTGCACAGTCGACTTTCTCCCACTTGTTGGCCCTGGAAAACTGTGGAAGATTGGGGTGTGCCTCGAGAAACTGGTCAGCATACAGGTTTGTCTGAATGACGAGATGGTTGACTAGGTCAGAAAAAAATAATTCCAAATAGTCAACCGGCCTAAAATTAGCACAGCTGACCTTCAACCCCGGATTTCCAGTGAAAACTACACCAGGGTTGGGGTGCTGTGCATCAGCTTCTCGCCATTCTCTCACTAGCTGTTGCTGACCACGCCTCACGCCACGCCCCCTGCCGCTTCCACGGGGCCCTCGCCGTCGTCCAGACCCCCTACCACGTCCACGACCCCGTCCCCTCCTGACAGGAGGGGGTGCAGTGCTTGTTGATGGTAGAGGATCCCCCATTTCCTCTTCTTCACCCTCGCTAGCACTGGTTTCCCCACTGCTTTCACTGGGAGCGAACGAAGGATCCACGTCATCACCAGCACCTATCTCCGATAAAAGTGGATGGTGCTGGTTCCCATCCGTCTCCTCCTCATCACTGATGTCAGGATCCGATCCTCCCATGTCTTCTTCTCCACTGTCTTGATCGTTGAATATCTCGTCCAACACATCAAGCGCAGTGTACCGCTTGAAA
This sequence comes from Monoplex corrugatus, assembly GCA_030674185.1. Classification (NCBI taxonomy): domain Eukaryota; kingdom Metazoa; phylum Mollusca; class Gastropoda; order Littorinimorpha; family Ranellidae; genus Monoplex; species Monoplex corrugatus. The sequence continues at coordinate 20,997,108 of CM060312.1, forward strand.
ACAGGTCGAGCCGACGACGTACTAGGTCTCGCTGCCATCTTGAATTCGCTAATCACTGTAACCTCTCAACTCGCGATTTGCATATCCTGTGGTCAGTTACTGGTGACGTGAAGGATATGGGCTCTTCGCTGATATCAGCAACAGAGTTGGAAACATTTTGCGCAGTCATTTCTTGTGTAGATTTGCTCGCTTTCCGTGACGAGTTTACTACGAGTGGCACTCGTATACGGGCGTGGTGAATTTCGATTTTACTACGAGCGTTACTCGTACCAAGCAGAGAAGAGGCTAAGAAGTGTCCTTTGTGTTCACCTTTGTGCTCATCTTTTTGTATTTTTTTCCTTTTTGGTCCCATCTTTTATGCCACTGTAATGGCCACCAAAGCTGGCATAGTTTTTACAATGCAATGATGATGAGGAGAAGAAAGAGGATAAACATGTTATGGGAGTTCCATCTAGGACCGACACTTTGTGACAAAGCCATACTCTATGCTTACTATCATAATATACTCTGGCATCAACCAGGCCTGAGAGATACAGACACATGCGCTGTTGGTCAGAAGATCTGAGTTATACCCTCAATGACACATCTGTGAAGTGGGTGAGACTCGACTGCGTGGACCCAGTCTTCCCAATGATCCCTTCATTGGAAATTATCAACATAGACACAAATTGCCTTCATTGGATAATTTCAAAAAGTGTAAACAAAATTATTATATACTTAGATTAAACAATTAAATTAAACAACTTAAGTACAAACAAAAATTAATCCTTGCATTCTGTTTTTTGATGCTGCACAATTATTCTCAGAACACAAATACAATGACAATAAAACCACACAAATCATTCTGACTTTGTGTTGCGGAACACCACTCTGAACAAGAGTATACAAGGAAGACAGCTCAACAATCCAATCACTTTGTTAAGGATCAATTCATTTCATAATCATAACAGTACGTTGACAAGAGATTCAAAGTCTACTACAACTCTCATACTGTGCATATAATGAGGTCAAATACACGAATCAAACTAACTGCGAAGTATCGCTTATTTTCTGAAAACATACAAATCAAACTGACTAGGTAATCTTCCTTACTTTCTGAGAACATACAAATCAAATTGACAAGGTAATCTTCCTCTCTTTCTGAAAACATACAAATCATACTGACTAGGTAATCTTCCTTACTTTCTGAAAATATCCAAATCAAACTAAGGTAATCTTCCTTACTTTCTGAAAACATACAAATCAAACTGAGTCGGTAATCTTCTTCACTTTCTGAAAATATGCAAATCAAACTGACTAGGTAATCTTCCTTACTTTCTGAAAACATGCAAATCAAACTCACTATGTAATTTTCCGTACTTTCTGAAAATATGTAAATCAAACTGACCAGGTAATCTTCCTTACTTTCTAAAACTATGCATATTAAATTGATCAGTTAGTCTCCCTAAATTTCTGAAAACAGAAAAATCAAACTGACAAGGTAGTCTACCTTACTTTCTGAAAGCACATGAATTAAGCTGGTGAGCCTCTCTTACATTCTGAAAATATAAAATCAAATTATTAGATAGTCTCCCTTACTTTCTAAAAATACACAAATTGATAAGGTAGTCTCCCTTACTTTCTAAAACTACGACACATAAATCATTGTAAGTGGATATTCCACATGTACTGTCATAACAGAAGTATGATATCAATTTCATTAAAGTATACACAATCATCATCAATGTCTGCAGCCATACTTCTATCTGAACTCATGGATAATGATTTAAAGTACACACAAACCTTTCAAACTGACATATACATATATATATATATTAAAATTAAATGTAAAATATCAACATATATACGCCAATCACCTTAACCAGACGTTTCAGAATTACTCTATCAGATTAAACACACACACACACACACACACACACACACACACACATACACACACACACACACACACACACACACACACACACACACACACACACACACACACACACACACACACACATCAAAGCAAAGAAAAACAAAATAATTCAGATGAGAAAAATAAAACAACAAAAAAAAAGGAAAGCAAGAAAATCACAAACAAAAGGCATACAAAAAGAAAGAAAGAAAACTAAATTAACAGACAGGAAAAATGAATGGACAGATAGATGGACAGACAGACAAGCAGATAGACAGCGGAAGAAGGTAGGCAGACAGACAGACAGACAGACAGCCTGCCTGATAAACTGATGGATACTTTGACCAACAAGCAGAAAGGAAAGAAAAGAAGAAGAAAAGCCCTTCCACTGAAGGATCACCAAGTGCACTCCAAACATCACAAGAAACACATCAGACTGTTACACTTATCTTAGGAAACAACAACAATAAAAAAAATAATATATGATGATGATGATGATGATAAACACAATGTGTCGTAGCTTTGTGCTTCTATCAAAGTTTTGTGTGAGTTTCAGAACCGAAGGGGGGGAAGAATTTGGGCCCAGACTGTGGAAATGCAGTCCATTGCAAAAATCCCTAAACTGCTCGCCTCCCTGCTCTAAGGACTACCCAACAACAAAATTTCTTAAAAGAAGATGCTTTCTGATAGTCTTCAGTGACTGCTCCCATGGTCATTTTTATAAGTAAATATCATTCTGCAAATGTAAGCAATACTTAGTTATGCACCTGTGAAGAACTTTCTGTACACCCTTGAATCATTTACAGCATCACACTGTGAGTGAAAAACAGTTATCAACTTGAGTATAAATGATCTGGAAAGTTGTTTTAAAACTTAACAAAAATTGTTTGTTCCTTTTTCGACTTGGTTGATTACTTTCTTCTTGTAATTTTGTAAGAGTAGTAAAGAACAATGTGTCAGGGTATTTCAACCATTAATTGCCACATCTGCAAAGAGTTCAGCATAGAAGCAATTAGTGATTTTTCGTTTTTCTGGGGTTGGGGGTAAATGAAGGGGGAGAAGGTGGGTTGGGAGGGTATGAAGGCTAAGAGAACTAGGGTGGCGGGGTAAAAAAAAATCATATTAATAAGCAGACAGGCCATGTATCACATTGTCCAAGGGTAGGTTTCTATGAGATGGTTGTGAATAGAGTTGGTGCCATCACTTACACTGGAGGCCTGGATGTGTTTCCATATATTTTAATGAAGGGATTTTTCCACATGGAACATTGCAGATGGCGATGTGGAGATACAAATTTCACTGCAACTTATTTCTATGACAAACTGATAAAAAGAAAGACATAAAATCCATAGGACCGCAGCACTTTACTAGCACGCAGGGCTTTGCATAGGCTTAATAGAGTTATGCTATTATCAGTACTTACTAGCACATAGCGCTGTGCACAGGCTTAATATGGTTATGTTATTATCAGTACTTTACTAGCACATAGGGCTTTGCACAGACTTAATATGGTTATGCTATGATCAGTACTTTACTAACACATAGGGCTGTGCACAAGCTTAATATGGTTATGTTATTATCAGTACTTTACTAGCACATAGGGCTTTGCACAGACTTAATAGAGTTATGCTATGATCAGTACTTTACTACCACATAGGGCTTTGCACAGACTTAATAGTTATGCTATGATCAGTACTTTACTACCACATAGGGCTTTGCACAGACTTAACAGAGTTATGCTATGATCAGTACTTTACTACCAGCATAGGGCTTTGCACAGACTTAATATGGTTATGCTATGATCAGTACTTTACTAGCACATAGGGCTTTGCACAGACTTAATAGGTTATGCTATGATCAGTACTTTACTACCGCATAGGGCTTTGCACAGACTTAATATGGTTATGCTATGATCAGTACTTTACTAGCACATAGGGCTTTGCACAGACTTAATAGAGTTATGCTATGATCAGTACTTTACTTACCGCATAGGGCTTTGCACAGACTTAATATGGTTATGCTATGATCAGTACTTTACTAGCACATAGGGCTTTGCGCAGACTTAAATGGTTATGCTATGATCAGTACTTTACTACCGCATAGGGCTTTGCACAGACTTAATATGGTTATGCTATGATCAGTACTTTACTACCGCATAGGGCTTTGCACAGACTTAATAGAGTTATGCTATGATCAGTACTTTACTAACACATAGGGCTTTGCACAGACTTTATTTTTAATAGAGTTATGCTATGATCAGTACTTTACTAGCACATAGGGCTTTGCACAGACTTAATAAGTTATGCATGATCAGTACTTTACTTTCTACAATAGGGCTTGCACAGACTTAATAGAGTTATGCTATGATCATACTTACTAAACACATAGGCTTTGCACAGACTTAATAGAGTTATGCCTATGATCAGTACTTTACTACTACATAGGGCTTTGCACAAACTTAATAGAGTTATGTATGACAGTACTATATACACATAGGCTTTGCACAGACTTAATAGAGTATCTATGATCAGTACTTACTAACAATAGGGCTTTGCACAGACTAATAAGTTATGCTATGATCAGTACTTTACTACACATAGGCTTTGCACAGACTTAATAAGTTATGCTAATGACAGTACTTACTACTACATAGGCTTTGCACAACTTAATAGAGTTATGCTAGATCAGTACTTTTACTACTACATAGGGCTTTGCACAAGACTTAATAAGGTTATGCTATGATCAGTACTTACTAGCACATAGGCTTTGCACAGACTTAATATAGTTATGCTATATCATACTTTACTACCACATAGGCTTCTGCACAGACTTAATAGAGTTATGCATGATCATACTTTACAGCACATAGGGCTTTGCACAGACTTAACAGAGTTATGCTATGATCAGTACTTTACTACACACATAGGCTTTGCACAGACTTAATATAGTTATGCTATGATCAGTACTTTACTACCACATAGGGCTTTGCACAGACTTAACAGAGTTATGCTATGATCAGTACTTTACTAACACATAGGGCTTTGCACAGACTTAATAGAGTTATGCTATGATCAGTACTTTACTAACACATAGGGCTTTGCACAGACTTAATAGAGTTATGCTATGATCAGTACTTTACTACCACATAGGGCTTTGCACAGACTTAATAGAGTTATGCTATGATCAGTACTTTACTAGCACATAGGGCTTTGCACAGACTTAATATAGTTATGCTATGATCAGTACTTTACTACCACATAGGGCTTTGCACAGACTTAATAGAGTTATGCTATGATCAGTACTTTACTAACACATAGGCTTTGCACAGACTTAACAGAGTTATGCTATGATCAGTACTTTACTACCACATAGGGCTTTGCACAGACTTAATATGTTATGCCATGATCATTTCGGATCTTCTCAATCATGACACCTGTGGCAACAGTGCATACTGAATCAATTCCAAGCACAAAGCACCATCTTGAAAAACAAATTAAACCTGAAGCAGTTCGTGGTGCTTGCAGCAAAGCATGAAAGGTTAACAGTTAGCGGAAACACAGCAGTGTTAAGATAACAAACAGGAAAAAAAGTGAAAGAAGAGTAAACAAAATCTCACAACACACAAGGTTCAACACTTCCATCAACAGAAAAGCCAGATGGTTACATGGGATAATAATAATAATAATAATAAATATTTTATTTATATAGCGCAAAATCTTGACAAAATCAAATCTAAGCGCTGAGCGTATACATGCATACATACCTACATACATATGAGCGTATACATGCATACATACATGCTTACATACTTACATACATAAATCTAAGCTGAGCGTATACATGCATACATACATACATACATAAATCTAAGCGTATACATACATACATACATACATACATACGTACGCACATGCATACATAATAATTACAACATTTATACAGCGCAAATCTCGACAAAATCAAATCCAAGCGCCGAAAAGACACACACGCACACACACGCACGCACGCACGCACGCACCACGCACGCACGCACGCACGCAGCACGCACGCACGCACGCACGCACGCACGCACGCACACGCACCACACACACACACACACACACACACACACACATGCATGGCCACAAATGGGGAGAAAAGAATAAAAGCAATAAAAGCAAGAATAAAACCAATGGAAAACCACAGAGAGCACATCATATACAATTATATATTAAAACAAAGTGATTCCCCTCCGAGCGGAGACAGGCTGCAGAGGGGGTTGAGTGAGGTTAGGATTTTATGCAGAGGAGAAAAGGTGAGTTTTGAGAGCGGACTTGAAGGAGGCAAAAGTAGGTTGCTGACGGACTGAGAGAGGAAGTTTGTTCCAGGAGAGTGGACCAGAAACAGAGAAGGCTCGTGGACCATAGGTATTGAGCTTAGTGCGTGGAAAGCGAAAAGTCAGAGGATCGGAGGCAGAGCGGAGGGTACGTGAGGGAACATAGATCTCAAGTAGGCTTGACAGGTAATCGGGGGCTGCGTTATTGAGGCTTTTGTAGCACATGGTGTCTAGTTTGTACTGTATGCGCTTTGATACAGGGAGCCAGTGAAGTTGTGCCAGGAGAGGAGATATGTGGTCAGCTTTTTTCTTTTTGAGTACAAGGCGTACAGCATTGTTTTGAATGCGCTGTAGGATGTGAATGGTGGAGGCAGGAAGACCAGACAGGAGTGAATTGCAATAGTCAATGCGAGACATTATGAAGGAGAGAACGAGTTTTGCAGTTGTTTCCACAGAGAGATACTTCCTGATCAGGCTTATACGATGGAGATGATAGTAGCAAGATCTGGCAGTTTGAGAAACAAAGTTGTTCATGGACAGGTAGAGTCAATGCAGACACCAAGGTTTTTAGCTGAATCAGAAATTGGGACTGATGTGTTACATAATGGGAGAGAAAGAGGAGGCAGCTGGGAAAGTTTCTGACGGGTGCCAATGAGGATAGCTTCTGTCTTGTCGTCATTAAGCTGAAGTCTATTGTGTGTCATCCAGTTCTTAATGTCCGAGTAACACTCAGTGGTGCAAGTCAACAGGCGCTGTATATTATCAGGTGAGTCACTATCTTGAAGTTGGGTGTCATCAGCATAGAAGTGGTGTTTTATAGAGTGGGAGTTGATGATGGTGGACAGGGGGGAGGTATAAAGAGTGAAAAGAACAGGGCCAAGGACAGATCCTTGTGGAACACCACAGGTCAGGTATGCAGGTTGAGAGTAAGTGCCATTGATGAGAACAGTTTGTTTTCTGTTTGATAAATACGAAGTGAAAAAGGAGAGAGCAATGTCAGAGATGCCAAAAGTATGATGAAGTCTAGAAAGGAGAATACCATGGTCAATGGTATCGAAGGCTGCAGACAGATCAAGGAGTGTGAGGAGAGAGACTTTGCCAGTATCAGTTGCAAGGAGGAGATTGTTGAGAATGTGTAGTAGGGCAGTTTCAGTGCTATGGCACTGGCGGTAGGCTGACTGGAAAGGATTGAGGAGATTGTTGGCAGACAGGTGAGAGTTCAGCTGGTTGAGGACGACCTTTTCAAGGAGTTTTGACAAGAAAGAGAGATTAGAGATAGGCCTGTAATTTTTCAGTTCATTTGGGTCTAAATTGTGTTTCTTGAGGAGAGGGTGAACAATAGCAGACTTGAAAGAATCTGGGACAGTTCCAGTTTGAAAAGAAGTGTTGATGATGTCAGTGATGAATGGGAGGAGAGTAGGGAGACAATCGGAGTAGAGAGAACCTGGAAGAGGATCCAGTTCGCAGGTTTTGAACGACATGGATCTGATTGTGTTGAAAATTTCTTCTTGTGAGACTGGGGTAAAAGTAGTGAGAGGTGTGCCAGAGAAGGAAGGGTCAGGTGGGCATGGTTGACAGGGTGTCCTGTCAAGCCTGTCACGAAGAGTTTGTATTTTGGTGGTGAAATACTTAGAGAATACAGATGGGAGTTCTTCATTTGTATGTTTTGTTGGGAGAGGTAAGTCTTTTCGTGTGCCAAGGAGATGATTCATGGTTGTAAAGAGTTCTTCTGAAGAAGAGGCATTCAGGATTTTGGTTTGGAAATAGCTTGTTTTTGCAGATGCAATGAGGGTGGATACTTTTGTTTTAGAGGCTTTGAAAAGTTGCCTGTGTACAGTGAGTTTGGATTTGCGCCAGCGGCGCTCTGCTCTGCGGCAGGCACGTTTTGCACAGGCTATCTCATGAGTGAGCCAGGGGTAGGGGGGTGGTCAGGTAAAAGACGGGTTGTGGCTGGAGCATGAGTGTCCAGAAGATGGTGGAGAGTAGTATAGAATTCATCGGCAAGGTTATGTGACTTTTCAGAAAGGAGACGGGAGGCATCAGATGAAAATGTGGAGAGGTCGATAGATTTGAGATTGCGTCGAGTCACTGTGCGCGTGGTACGGGAAGGAGGAGAAATGTCAAGAGAACAGAGAATTGCAGAGTGGTCAGATGGAAGGGCTGAAGTTAGACGGGTAGAAAGAACTAAGCAGTTGTTAGTAGCTGAATTGGTCAAGACAAGTCGCTCCATTACACGAGACACCAAAACCAAAATAGTACAAAGAGCGGAATATATAAAGAAAACTGTACACATGCTCCACTGATATCAGTGTCTTTGAAGTTTAATGGATTAGAACTCACTTGTGGCACAGGATGAATCTAAACGATGAGGGTAAGAAAGAAAGAAACAGTGTTTTTGATAAAGTGATAAAACAGCAAGCAATAACATTGTAAGACATACATCTACTTTTAAATTTGTTGCAATGGTAGCACCCCCCCCCCCCCAATCTCCTCTCTCTCTCTCTCTCTCTCTCTCTCTCTCTCTCTCTCTCTCCGCTCCAACTTATATGTTCCTATGTATTACTGAAGTCTGAGTGTGATTCCTATATTGTATTTCATCCAAGTATTTGAAGTATGCATTATCCATGAACGATAATATATTATATTTTGTGATTGTATAATGTTTATAATATGTTCACACCCCTTCAAATGGGCTATGGCCTTACTGAATACATTTCTGATTCTGATTTCTGATTCTCTCTCTCTCTCTGTGATAAAGTGATAAAATAGCATGCAATAACATTATAAGACATGTCACATCCACTTTTAAATTCATTCCAATGCTACTCTCTCTCTCTCTCTCTCCTCTCTCTCTCTCTCTCTCTCCCCCCCCCCCCTTTCTTTGTGTTTGTGATAAAGTGATAAAACAGCATGCAATAACATTGTATAACATGCCAAATCAATGCCAGCCCCCCCCCCCCCTCTCTCTCTCTCTCTCTGAAAGCTGGCTGTAAAAATGCTTTTAATGTACTTATGCCACTACCATTGAAAAAAATGTGTTCTTGTCCTTTTTCTCTATGTCTGTCACTCTCTTACTCTTTCTTTCTTTTTCATTCTCTTTCCCATCTCTGATGAACTATCAAGCCTGAAGCCTCTCTTTCTCTCTTCCACCTCCTCCCTCCCCTATTTTTCTTTATCCACCTTTCTCTTCCCCATTTCCGAAACACACACACACACACACACACACACAACACACACACACACACACACACACACACACAAACACACACGCTATACACATATGGCACTGTTCCAAAACATGCAGCAACATCACATAAACACATGCATGGACTGTATTCAGGAATATCTGAAAATATCAGAGGCATCCCAAATGCACAGAAACTAGAAGTCGATGTCTTACACACGTCATGCCTTCCTTACTTTTATCTGAAACAGGAGAGAATATCAAAGACCTTGAACAGAGAACAAATCTGAAAAGTCATCTGTCTCTATTTCAAAAATGAATCATCACTATCAACTTCATTTTAATAATCATCGTATCAATGTGAAACACTGTCCCAGATTCTGTGGCTCTTCATACCCTGCTCTAAAGGTGTCCTCAGTTTGGTGGGTTTGGAGATGATTAGAAAACCAAACTGAGCAGCATGGGGACGATGACACAAAAGCGATGCAAAAGATGGGCAGCAACATTACACACACACATATATATATACTATATATATATATATATATATATATATATAGAGAGAGAGAGAGAGAGAGAGAGAGGCTGAGAGACAGAGATAGATAGATAGATATATAGACTGATAGATAGACTGATAGATAGACTGATAGATAGATAGACAGACAGACAGACAGACAGACAGACAGACATACAGACAGACAAATAGATAAGAGACAGATAGATAGATATGTATACTGTTGTTGTCCCATCTTTTATATTGCTTGTGTGTGTGTGTGTGTGTGTGTGTGTGTGTGTGTGTGGTGTGTGTGTGTGTGTGTTGTGTGTGGTGTGTGTGTGTGTGTGTGTTGTGTGTGTGTGTGTGTGTGTGTGTGTGTGTGTTGTGTGTGTGTGTGTGTGTGTGTGTGTAGATAGATATAGATAGATAGATATAGATATATAGATATATATAACATAGATATATATAGACATACATATCTATATACAATATCGTAAGTTGTTTCAATGACCGAGTGATACAAACACAAATAAAAGCCACGCACTAGATAGGATTTCAAGACCTTGCTGCATGTAGGGCTGTCTCTCTATACCTACATACAGATTTTGTTCTTTGTTTTTTTTTCAAACAATGGACAACATCATTTACAATTTGAAGATGAAAATTCTGATTGTGCAAATGTCTCTGGTAGAAAGGGAGAAACAAAGCACAAGCATAAGATAAGAACAATTTAAGCTGTGCAGGAGCAACAAATCAAAATGAGTCACGTTCGTTTCTTTGCTTACAAATTTGTGAAAAAAGTACTGTTAGCTGTTTCTCCAAGGCTTCTAAAAAAAACACTGCTGTAAACATTTACAGATGTATTCACAGTTTACAACAGCATATCTATTAACCCTTTAGCATTCACTCAATCAGAATCCTTTCATCAACTGAACAAGAACAGGGAAGTTTTACTGGTTCCAGTATTGCTTGAACGCGGCAGTCCCTGTTTGATTCAATCAGAATCATTGAGAGATAAACCCAGAACATGGGTGACAAGATGGAAGAATACACTCCATTGAAACTATACAGAGGCCAATAAAAGACAATGAGTCATGCATCTCAACTGTGCTCTACATAGTAAAATGGTATATTGAGCAATAAGTAAACAACTTGATTCTTTAATCTTTTAGCATTTAAGTCCAATAAGTAAACAACTTTTCTGTTAATCTTTTAGCATTTAAGTCCAATAGTACACAACTTTTCTGTTAATCTTTTAGCATTTAAGTCCATTAGTAAACAACTTTTCTGTTAATCTTTTAGCATTTAAGTCCATTAGTAAACAACTTTTCTGTTAATCTTTTAGCATTTAAGTCCATTAGTAAACAACTTTTCGTTAATCTTTCAGCACTTATGTCAATAAGTAAACAAATTTTTTATGTCGATCTTTCAGCATTTAAGTCAATAAGTAAACACCATATCTGTTAATCTTTTAGCATTTATGCCAATATGTAAACAACTTTTCTGTTAATCTTTTAGCATTTAAGTCAATCAGACCCAGTCAGTAATTAAAAACCCAGTGGCCAATCCAGCTGTCAGGCAAGTGGCTGGGTGGAGCTTTTTTGTGTCAGTGCATGCACACATACACACAAAGCCACTTCATCCCACAGAAAACAGCTGCACCTACCACCATTCAAATCTGCTTCAATTCAAAATACTGTTTATCACTTCATTTTCTATTGATGCAGCTTTATACCAAGAAGGAACCTAAAAGTGAAGGTAACTACTTTTCTTTCAATCCAACGACATGTTATATGTCTTCTATCTCAAGTTATTTTAGGAAATATTACAGAGAAGAAAAACATGTTTTCAAAATGGTTGCAAATGCACTTGACACACACAGAGATGGTCTGTCCATGTATTTTTTCCCCAAAAAGAAATATGATGACTGATACTCAAACTGGACAGAACTAACCATCAGAGCTAGCAACATTTCCACACGCTACAAACCTTCAAATGCTCTGCACACTTCAAGTTCAACCGACAATCTGAGGAAAATTCTCATGAATAGGGAACGGAGTAATGAAGAGTTCACATAGTACCATGCCTGCACTTTAATTTTGCAATCTTGTCAAAATAATCTAAACACTAGAAAGCGTTATCAAGCGAGCCAAAATTCAAACATGAAAAGTAAATAATCACACACTAAACTGTGCATCTAAACTCCCAAGTCTAAACTCGTCTCCCCCTACCATCCCTGCTCTGTCACAAGCACAAGTTCCACATAAACTTAAACACTGTTCACCTCTCTTCAGTCCCTCACCTTTACTGCTGGTGTTTGAGCCAGATTCATCTGATGACTGGTAAAACAACAAGACAAGAACACCCACCACACACTGCAACAAAAATAAAACTGATCCATTGCTGCATGTGTTTTCAAAAGACATCTTTCCATATGCACAAACAAACACACACACACACACACACACACACACACACACACACACACACACACACACACACACACACACACACACACACATGCACGTACACATGCACGCACACATGCACACACACACTCATATAATATCACTCATAGTGAAAAGACGTTAAACCAAAGAAGACATACACACAAGCGTGTGCACACACACACACACATACACGCACACGCACGCACACACACACACACACACACACACACACACACACACACACACACACAAAACACACACACACACACACACACACACAAAATAAATACACACACACACACACACACACACACACAGAGGAACAGTCAAGTCAAGCAGGTAAATGTCAAACTTTCAGTCAAAAATCCTGGGTTCAATCCATCTAGACACCACCTGGCAGGTAAGGGGTGGACATTTTTCAATCTCCAGAATCAACATGTATGCAAACCTGCCAGTGCCTAGACCCCCACCATGTCCATACACATGCAGAATACCAAATCTGCTTACTAAAGATCCTGGAATACAAGTCATGTCAGTGACTGGCTTATAACAACATGAAAACACCCAGCATGCATATCCAACAAAAATGCTGACTGTCAACAAGATAGTGGAACATGATCAGCTGATGTTATAGCTTGAATTATCTGTGCTCCTCTGATAAGTCTGATTATGCACAATGCCCACCAAATCCAACTGAGTTTGGAGAATAGTGAATGATTTATAACATAAAATCATACCCGACATTATAAAAGAATGTTTTATATATTTATCATACTCAGCACTATGCAAGAATGATTGCCAACATTAATCATACCCATCCTTTTTACAGCTGAACATTGACACTACTCACCACAAAAACAGCAGGCCAGAAATGTGTTGCCCTCCAACCGTAGTGAGCCTCCAGATATACCTGAAATTAAAAAACAAACCCTTACTGTATATATCATCATAATAACAATGATAGGGAAATAAGGAACGTAAACCCACCAGAAACAGGTCCAAGGCATGAAAAGAAATTAAAAGAAATTTATTTTCCAATTGTACAGAGATTAGCACGAAGGCAAACTTACATACCTGCCTAAGCTAGTCTACAATGTGACCAGGGTAAGGCATCTAAATGATCAAAATCTAAGGAACCTAAGAATACCTAAGAATAATCAAAGAACAAGAACGCATATTTAATACAAGAAGACAAGACAGGTGCTGTTGTCTTGTCGTATTAAATACGCATTCTTACTCTTTTTCCATGTCTTTTTCTGGTTCCTGTTTGTTTGAATGCGGGCAGTCACGCTTGTTTTGGATTTCAATCAAAATATATCTTCATATGAACTGTACATGTATATATCTAATCTACTGCTATCTTCTTTAAAAGGTCAGCCAAAGTTTTCCCATAACCTGAATGTCACAGGACAGCGAGTGGCTATGACATCAACTTTTCTCCACATCAATATCATGAGAGTTGTGCCATTCTCCTCTCCCTGAAGCTTTGTCTTCCACAAGCCTGAACAGGGTCAGATAAGCCATTTACATTCGCAAATAGGTGAATTAGAGACCATACGCATAAGGGTTTACTGAGTCAGACTCAAACTCAATAGTCAAATCATAAGGCTGAAACTTTACACTACATCAACCACTATTTTAACAAATAAAATCTATTCATCCAGAGTCACTGTACAGTTGTCTTTTACCGCATGGAGTATGGCATAGTCAGGTTAACCGTTTACATCCCCAAACATCATTTTATTCTCTTTCCCATGAAATGTTCATCAAATGCAAATGATCTACACTCAATATGCCACCAATGAATGATTAACCTTCACCACAACTCTCCAATTTTAAGCAAAACACTACAAAAATATCACAAATCTTGATTTAAATTTTAATACTTTGACTTCCACACTCTGTCCACCACCATTATGCACTGTCAATCATGCTAGCAAAGTAAAAACTTAACCCTTTGATTCCCTCACCCTATCCACAAGCTTCCTGCAGGAAGCTGGTGGATAGGATGAGGGAGTCAAAGGCTTATGTTTTTGCAGATGGTGAATAGGGTGCGGAAGTCAAAGGTTTTAAATGAGACTGCTCAAATCAATAACAGAATACTGAAAAGGAAACTTACTGCAACCATGGTTGCGATGACACCACCCCCAAAGATAGATGTTCCCATCATGCCAAAGATGGTGTTGATGACATCGTCGGAAAACCAAGACATGATGACTTTGGTAACGTTAGGCCAGCACTGAGACTGCACAAATGCACATATTTTGAGTTCCAAGAGCATCCTTTTTTGGTGTCAGTTATCTACTATAGTTTTATGCTATGCCAGTAATGCAGAATTAGGAATCATGGAATCAGATCTATAACATCACATTACCTCTACTACTGCTTCTGCTGCTGCTAAAATATACTACAATCTACTCCTACAACTAGATGAGTACTTTTACAAAAGAGTAGTAATGTGCATCATCATCATCACTGTCATCATCCTAATCACTATAATCCACTGATGAATGGAGATGGACTCCTCTGATATGAACATATGCACAAATACTTGAAAGCACTACACATAATTTAATTGTAGGCTACTACTATCTGCACACACACACACACACACACACACACACACATACAAACACATACACACACACACATATGTAATTACCATTTATAATTTTCATTAGTTTGCCATGCACACACACACACACACATATGTAAGTACCACTTGTAATTTTCATTAGTTTGTCATGCAAACACATACACACACACACACACACACACACACACACACACACACACACACACACACACACACACACACACACACACACACAAACCTGCAACAAACACCTACCTGAGCTGTGCCATTTAGGAAGAGAAGAAAGCAAAACATGTACAAGTTATTCCAATAGCCAAAGCCAAACTGAAACACACAAAAGAAAACTGTCAAAACCTGATCACCAAGGTCCAGTGGTTAACGCAACAGATTATAGACTGGAAAGTTGTAGGTTCGAATCCTATCACTCATGAGTCAAAATCATTGTGGGATTTTTCCACCCAAACCAGCTCCTCCCCAGAGCTAAGCATGCTATGGGCTCACTGGGAAGACTTGAACCACATGGTCTAATCTCATCCAGTTCACATATGTGTCCTTGACAGTGATGCTTAAATATCCTGTCCAACAGCACTGGTGTCTGCATCTCTCAGGCCTGGTTGACTCCAGGGTATATTATGGCAGGAAATGTAGAGTACATCCCTGTCAGACTCTCTCAATCCCAGATGGAACTCCACAGCATCATGATAATCATCCCCACTGCCGTACATCATCATAGCATTGTGAAGCATTGTCCTAGACTGTGACTATCATCCGGAACAGCAGTCGGGGTTGAAGGTGGAGGTGTTAGAGATCTCAACTTCCCTTGGGGCCAGCAACACGAAGGCAGTGCCCATCTCTTCTCCTTCACTTCTTTAATTCCACAATCCCTAAATGGGGACATGTACACGCTTACGGCTGGGTGAACTGATGTGGACTGTTCAAGCCACAGCACTAACTAAACATAAGCTGGCTGGCTCTGCCCGTGGAACCACATATTCAACAACACCTGATGTCTCAAGTTCAATCCCAACCTGCAACATAAAAGACTGGTTTGTCTGCTGCCCATTTTTATGTTCCAATCGTTCTGGTTTTGTCAGTTCAGCGTTTCATACGTCCCATCCCCTCTGCCCCCCAACCTTCCCATTTCACTGCAAGTTCACAGAGTTTTGTGCAAGCTCAAAAATTCTGCCAGATAATTACTGAGAAATTTGGGTGGAGCTCATATGGAATTGTCTGAGTGCAATGAATCCCTTTTGAACAAAATCCAAACACTCTAGGGCACTAACCTGGTGACCCATCCATACTATATCAGGAGAAAGCACTCCAATTATTATGCTACCCTATCCCTTTGTGTAATTTGTATGCTCCTTCAGGCAAACTTCACTATAACCTTAACCCTTTCGCATTCACACTGCTAGATGTAAAGCTAGCTCCTAGTATTCGCATTTTTCTGACATTTTTTCATCCGAGCACAGTCATGCTGATAAACATAGATCTACTGCCATTCACTTGTTTGAAAGTACAGAAGAAAGATTTTTTGCACACATATACACAAGTGTCCATAGTTTGATTTGCATGTGGTTTTGTGTGTCCTGGGTCTAGTGTGCGTGTCCCTGTCACCAAAGATGTCACAGACAGAGGTATTTTTATGGTGACAATACAATGGTTAGCATACAAACAAGCTCTATTGTCTAAAAACAACATTTGTTAGTTGTACACACAACATCTGTCCTACCCGACGCTGTCTCTGCTCCTCCAGTATAGTATCCAATACACAGGCACAACACAAATGTCAGAAAAGAATTGTCACGATGTCACCAAAATGAACATAAACAGAAAGAAACAGAAATGTTTTCCAAAGATATTTGGTACATGTTCGTCTACAGATTTCATTCCCTACACACTATTTACACATATGTGCCTATACAGCAACTTTGCAGCTACTGTGATGATGGTGAGATGTTGTTGTCATCGTCACTGTGATTGTCACCGTCATTGTCAGTGGCAGTGTCACCAGTGGTGTCACAAGCGCTGGTTGTAGCCTGTGTCGTGATGTTTAGCGCATGATAGTCCCGGAAACAGTCCCGGACAGAAAGTTGACCAGTAGCACCATAGACGGGACTGATGTTTTAGCCCCATGATGATGAGAATAGACAGGTATGCCCTGATTTCATCAGCTGTCGTCTCTTTCCAAAGTGGGTCAGGTTGCCCCTTTGCCGCAATCTTCTGACCAGCGTAGTTGTTGGTCTCTTCAGCAGCACTGACAAAAAATTCTAGTGGCAGAAACAAACAAAAATAGTCTATTGGTTTCACATCAGCGGGCAGCGAATGTTTAGGCCCAACAACTTGTGAAAATTCCCTGATTTCACTGCCACGTGTCACCGGTCGCCATGCCTGCACCAGTGCAGCCAGCGGTACATCGTCGTCTATGTCACTGTCATTTCCATCTTCACCATCACCACCTACTTCAACATCCGACTCTACATCTTCCTTTTCTTCTTCATCTTCTTCTTCAATTTCTAAATGATCTATTTCTCTAAAAATTTCCTGCAACTCTGCTTCAGTGTAATCCACAAATTCGTCTTCGCTGAAACTCGCCATCTTTCCCACGCTCACAGTTGTGAATGAAAGCACGTACCACAGCATCAGTAAGTTGAGTAACTAAGTCTTTCAGTAGGCCTAGTGAATGGAAAGTTCCTTGCATCCCAGAATGCTCGTACTATTTCTAGAACATTCAACGCGGGACTGACCAAGATTCTAACCACATGTGCGATAAGACGGCAAGGCCAGTAGTGATGGAAATTCCCCACACGTGTGCCGGAAAAGGTAGGGCGATCTCGACCGCTATGAACGGATCAGCACATTTTTTCCGCAGGGCGGTTACGGGCCTTGTGAACAGCTAAGGGTTAAATGGAAAATGGCACGTACCATTGAGATAGATGCTAAAATCAGACAGGTTCCCAATGTCCGTCTGGCTCCAAATTTATCACCCAATGGGCCAAGAACCATCTGCAGAACACAAAGACAAAATGCCAAAACATAAAAAAGTTAGAATTACAAGAAATTAAAAGAAAATATAGATTACTTTAATACTACTGTAACAACTAACATGTAGTACTAGTAAGTATTACAAGATATTAAAAGAAAATATACATTCTATAGATTACTTTAATACATGTAACATGCAGTACTAGTTAGTATGCATTGTTTCTGTTTTCTCTCTTCCTGCCAAAAATGTTCATGTCCAAATGACATTTTTTTCAAATAAACAAAAAAAACACAAAAAAACCCAAAAAAAACCCAGCCAGGAGAATGGTATGCTAAGGCAAATGTCACTTTAAATTTTTGGAATTGCCTGGCTGCTGGTCAGTGGTCAGATCAAAGGCCCAGAACTGTGCCTTTTATTTTTTTCACAAGTGAGAGAAACACATGAAATATGTCACATAAAGTCAGTAAACTAGTGTCATTGTCAACAATGAGATGATCCCAATTGCTCCTCTTCACAAATGTGGAAAAAAAACAACAAAAAAAAACAAACAAACCATGAACTGGGGTTAACTTGGAAGTCTCAGGTAAATTAACACTGCTAGAATATATTTCTTTGACAAAGGTTGCAGTCAACAAATCAAAGATAACAAGATCACTTGGATTCAATGACAACATCACAAGGCCTGGAATGTATCATAAATATAATACTTAAATCTCAGTGCTATGTTGACTCAATATTTCTCCATTAATCCACAGTACTAATAAAAAACATGCATGTAAAGATAGCAGTTTTCATAGATATGTTTTCCCATAAACTTGACATAAGACACCATTCATTCATGTGACTTTTGCCAACCAACCAAACAAACAAAAACCAGTTAGCAGTTTGAGACTGAGAGTCATACGTTAGATACAAAAGAAAATACCTGCATCACAGCAAAAGGCAGGAGAAGCGCTGCATCCAACCAACCGAGCTGACTTTTTGTAAATGACAGCTCATCCTCCATATCAGCCTTGATCTGTTGAAAACAACTCTCATCATCATGGTCATCATAATCGTCATCATCATTAATAATACTTTCAATAATTCCATTTGTATAATTTGTGTAGTGCAAACAGTCAATGTCGGAGAATGCTTTGTTATACTTACATAGAATTAGAAAAAAATCCAAAAATGCAAGAAGCAGGGTGTTTGCCATGTCCACACATTAATGAGTACAAACACAGTCTGATATAATCAATACATCAATGAAACATAAACATAGTTTATCAAAACCAACAAGAGGTCATAGCATAAAATTAGAAATAGATCATAGTGATACTATTTGACAAATCTTCGATCAGATACACACAAACATATACAACATAACACACACAAAAAACACACACACACACAGATAGGTACATACATACATAGCATACATACTACACAAACATATATATATATATATATACACATTACACAGAGAGAGATAGGTATATGCAGAAAGAGGGGGGAAGGAGAGAGGGAGAAAGAGACAGAGGTCAGACTAACAAGCAGAACAAACTGCAACGCGACTGGACGCACAAAATATGAGCCACAAACATGAATCTGTGAATTTTGGAGATATTTCTGAAAGACATATGTTCTGAACTGCTTGTTGAAAGTAAGCAGACAATTGCTTTGTCTTAACGACACTGGGATGGAACTCCATATTGCTGAGACAAAAATACTGAATAAGGAAAGGATTGTTTTCCAGAAGAAGATAGCAAGAACAGAGGTAGAGTTTGGAGAGAAGCATTGGAAGCTTTGCAGGGTAGCAGGAATTCTGACATATATTGGAATGGAATTCAAATTCAGGACACTAAAATCACAGTATGGCAACTTTTCACCCAAGGTCACTGTCAAGGTCAGTGTCATTTATCACAGCAGTGATGTTAAATACTATAGTGCTCCATTCTGATCAGTGTGCATTTATCTTCTTTTTTTAAGAATACAATTATGTAGTACACATAAGATTATCAAACAAAGTAAATATGTTAATTTGAAATGATCAGATACCACATATGCAAGCACAGGAAACGGAGGGGAAATTAATCAGCACATAAACATAAACTGGATCAGATCGAAAAATATCCTGACTCAGTGACTGGTATTTAAAACGTCTGCTTTCAGGGAAAACATACCTGCAGCCAGTCCAGAAAATGCAGGCAATATCAATAAATATTGAATGTTCGGTACTAATTTCTGAATTTTCTGTTGTTTTTTCCCCCTCTTTTCATCAGTTACATTCTTGAATGTTATATAGAACCGATAATGTCATATGGTTGTGAGGGTGGACAGTCAACAAGCAAAGCCAGAACAAGACTGAAGCAGCTAGATGTGGTTCCTAAGAAGAATGTTGAGAGTTCCATGGACAGCAAAGAAAACAAATGAGACAGTCTTGATGGAGGCAGACACAAGAAGATCATTCATAAGGAAGATTAGGAAAAGACAGGCAACATTTATAGGCCATTTTATGAGGAAAGGGGAATTGGAGCACCTGTTCACAACAGGAAAGCTGGAGTGAATAGCTCAGATCATGGGTACATAAAGTGTTACACACATGGTCAAAATCAAAATACAAGATATTGCACTCTAAGTGGCATAGTCTTGTTGTTTAGTGTCTGTAGGATGCAAGAAGGTGAAATAGCGAAAAGGAAAAAGTGATTCCAGACTTTGATGGGCTTCCTCTGTTGGTGACCACAAATTCTTTTGCTCATAACATTGTGTCCCATTATTGTGTTTTCAAACCACTAATTAAATTTGTTTGAAAGAAACAAGTTTACAATAAGAATGTAGAGACCTGTATCAGTGTATGGATATATCATTAACTTTTGACTTTGGTAAAATTAAGGAATTATAAATGTTAATTGAAGGGGACACTGTTATGCCAGAAGAGTAGTTGTACTTGTTTTCATTTTGACAAACTCATCTAAGACCTTTCTAACAACTAGTTTGCACTGAAAAGCATTAGCTATGGCAATGTAAATTGTCGTAAAAATGTTACCAGTAATTCAACAAGAACCTTGTACAACTAAATATTCAATTTTATCTTTTGCGCATAACGGGGACACCAAGACATTTCCACAAAAACTCAGACCACATTGTATTACATTTCATCATATTTTATTGAACATTCATGTTGGCAGCATATTTTCTTTAATTAAAAATATGTCTGCCTCTTGAATCTATTCTTAGAACACACTGCAACAAAAATCTTTTAGCTGCAGCTACAGGCGGGATGTTAAACTGGGAAGTATGTGGTGTCTTCGTTATGCGCATCAGAAATCTCCTGTGCTAAAAATGTGTTTCTTTGAATTTAGTGATGATCCAGCTCGATGGGCAGTAACGTAGAAGTCTAAAATCTGAATGTTGTCAGTAAAATCTTACGCTCCTAACTGGTCTGCTTTGCTGGGGACACGAACGGGAAATGATGTTGTGCTCGTTTTTAAGTGGTCTTCTAAGGCAAAACCTGCTGTGTCATAGCTTTATGAGTGCAAATGATGACGTAGACAGCAAATTTTGCAACAGGAAATTGCATCTGCTATGGCGCGTGAACACGGTCTTCTGCACATAACCCAGTGGACATGAACTTCATCCGACTAAAATAGAGTCCTCTTTTGCCGACACAATGATGTTTTTCTTGCTCAAAACGCACTGTAATGGTACATCTTCTCCATTTTCATGCAAAAAATGACTGGTCTTTGTTGTCATGGGTTAGTGTAGGAATGTGACGTCTGTAGTTGTTGACACGACTGAGTGACACGAACGTTATGCGCACAAGACCGATTTTTCAAGTGCTACTATGTTACAGAACATAGTTTGCTGGAACAGTTTAATACAAGACTAGTGTAGGAACGATAAACCTTCATATTTTAGGCCTCCATTGCTTTCTTTTGTTGTGTATGAAAGTACTGGCCTGGGTTGAAGAAGTGTACCGTCACCATGTAACAAATCGGTCGCCATTTTTCACCATATTTTGTGTAAAAAAGGAATTTACAACCCATAAACACAAAACAATATTGTTGGTTCTATCCATTTTTATATTGTCCATTCCAAGTATAGTACTGTAGAGTGCTTTACTTTTATTAAAAACTGAACAGATGGCTAAAAAATAAGTGTTGTAATGTGGAGATGCCAACTGTACCCATGATCTGAGCCGTTCACTGGAGGGAAGGAGAGCACCAGGTAGACCCAGGGAGAAAATATTGGACAGACTTGCAAGGTGGCTGGGGACAGACGGGGTGGAAGATGTGCTTCCGGCAACATGGAATAGATACATATAGAGGGCCATCATCGCTAACGCCATGCGGCAGGGCACTTGATGATGATGATGATGGCATTCAAAATAAAAGAAAGTAATGCATGCATGCATGCTCTCTCTCTCTCTCTCGCTCTCTCTCTCTCTCACACACACACACACACACACAAACACAAAATATATTTATATCTACAGACAATATATAAAATAAGGAAGATTCAAGATTTTATCAATTCTGAGTTTGTTTGGGTTTTTTTGTTTTTTTTTCTCATTTTACATAACTTTACAGTGATTCAAATTCATGCCGTCATCACCAGCTATTTGTTCATCTTTGCATTCACTGTTCAGCAACAGGAATGTCAGAATACTTACAACGCCAAGGGGTTTTCTCAGTAGATACGTCGAAGCATAGGCAATCCATCCAAGTCCAAAGATGAAAGTCTGCATCTTTCGAAGATTTGTTTTCTCCATTGCTTTCGTTTTCTGTTCTGCACTTCAATCTGAAATTTTTTTTCAAAAACAGCAAAGATAATGATAGTAGTTAACTTCATCAGAACTGACAGCAATACACAGTCAGTAATTATATGAAAGATAAATACTTACAATTATTCATCAAATTATTACTATTGTAATCCTTATCATTATCGTCACACACATTTTTGTTTCTGGTTATATTTCATATTTTGAAAAAATATTGGTGTATGTGTGTATTGAATGTGGTGTGTGTGTGTGTGTGTGTGTGAGAGAGAGAGAGAGAGAGAGAGAGAGAAAGAGAGAGAGAGAGAGAGAGAGAAAGCGAGCGAGAGAGATGCTGATTATTTTGCCACAGAATAGGGGGTTTCCACAAACCGGCTGCCTGATTTAAAAAAAATAAAAAAATTGCTCCTCACATTTACACTCTCCTTGCCCACTAACTAGATCAGAGGGGACGAGAAGTGGCAGGCAGGCATCCTAGTGACGGTCCCCTGCACCCCCTGCCACAGTGCAGCAGCCCTCCTACCAGCACACCCCCTACCCACTACCTACCTAACCAAGCACTCTCACATTCATACAGGACAGTTTGGGTTTGGGTTTGTTTGAGCTTACTGCTGAAGTTTCGCAGCTGCGAGACTGTCAAGAGTGTCAGCGTTGCGGTGGGAGGTGACTCTGTTTTTGAAACTGTCAGGGGAGTCTGCCTCTACAATGTGTGCTGGGAGTTCATCCCACTCACGGATGGCTCGGGGGAAGAATGAGAAGAGCCTGTATTGCTGTTTATGGTCTACAAGGTGTTTAAACTGCTGGATATAGTGGTAGACTGGGCATGAGGATCAAAGGGTTAACCAGGCTCAACGTTGCTTAATTATACAATGTGATAAGTCTCAGACCTTATCTCTGACCAATAATCAATGACATTGGCGCCCAAACTGCCAAAGTCTTTTGATGTCTACGACTCAAAACAAAAGCTTCAAAGTGGCGTGGTTACTTCACTCAAACTCGCCAGTTCACTAGAGACAGTGCATTATACACGCAGTGCCATAATGACATAGTATGCCACAGTCATACTCACGCCGAACAGTAACAGTTGTCTTGTTGAGTAACTTCAGTAGCTTGAGTAAGTACTAACTTACTTACTACTACTACTACTAGTACTAGTACTAGTAAGGACTCGGCCTCAGGCGCCGATTTAAAATATTTCTAAAGCCAGGAAAGATTTAGGTACTGCTTAATCTAAACAAAGAATATTCTTGACAACATATTGTGCGACTGATAAAAGAACTTACATACAATACCCTTTGAAATCGATGTTATTGCTACACGTGCGTATCAGACGAATGCAGAGGTGTTGAAACTAAGCGTACATGACGACACAAGAATATTGTGTCCCTTGAGACCGGAACTTGATTAGAGTTGCCCCTCTTGCAAGGCAAGACGGCGTGATATTGTCTAGGTGTGCTGTGAGAAGTGAACTGTCAAAATGAATATCAGATGTGCCGCTGTAAGTTCTGTATCATGCTTAAAACAATTAATTGTCACAAAATAGCTTTATATATCACGTCCTTATTTATTTGTTTCAACAGTGAGCTACTGATCGGGCTAATTACTTGGGCAGTATTCTGAGTGCTGACTTGCCAAGTCGCTAGTCATTCACTGATACTAGTGATAGTCTGATTCAGATTCACACAGTGATATTGTGACATTCATTGCTGTTGGCGAGTTGGTGTTTGATAAATGATTAGATCTGTCATCTAAACTGTGGCCATGTCCGATGTCGGCATATGGGTAGTATATGTGTTATTTAGGCTATAGCGAATAGAAAATGTTGTATTACAATACTATACTTTTTTCTGCTTGATTCGAGTTTAAATTCAGCACTCATATTCGGTGATGAGGCTGATGCCATAGTCATGATAGTCATAGTGATAGTGATGGAGATAACTATCGCAAGGAAGTGAAAAAGGAGGTTAAATGACTCTTATGGAGGATAATCATTATTATGATCAGCTATAGACTACTGGAGGGAAAGAGAGCACCAGGTAGACCCAGGGAGAGAATGCTGGAAGGACTTAAAGAGTGGCTGGGGATGAGGAGAGTGGGGGAGATGCTAGGGGCAATGAGAGATAGAGACAGATGGAAGTCCATGGTCGCCAATGCCATGCGGCAGGGCACCTGATGATGATGATGATGATATAGACTACTATAGTCTATAGCTGATCATAATACTGATATAGTCATTATACAGAAATAAACTATAAAAGTGGATAGCCCTATGTAGAGTCATGCAAGATAGCAGATTCATGTCATACAAGAAAGACAGGAGGCATGTTCTCCAAGTCATATAATTTACTTTGATAAGATGAAAGCATCTGTCAGAAGTGTCTTTAGAAACACCTTAGCATCATACTTTTGTGAGAATCTGTCAAAAGTGTCTAAAACACCGTAGTAAATAGACATATGTAGACGGTCTAGGTATGTTAGAATACCTGCCTGCTTGCAGCCGGGAGCGCTGATCAAAAAAGCTGTAGTGTGATGTGTCATGGCGCTTTTAAAAGGGGGTGTCCATTGAATGGGGCTTTGATTGATCATCATCGAAGATTGTTAATTGAAACAATGCTTGTTATAATCAATTGCTAAACATATGTTGAATTTCAGGTTTGAATTGCAATTCTTTCATTTTGTGCGATCATTCAGCGGGAGATGGATCTTTGGCTGACCACCTGTTTTTAACCTCTGCAACTTTAAGGATAAGTTCAAAATGATCCTTAAAGAACATACCTTTTTCTTTTTTAGATAAATCCCTGTCCTATCTACAGGCCATATTTCAAAAAGAGCTATAGTCATGCAGATAATTAAATTAGAGCTGCAAGTGCGAGCTGTAAGGTGTACCTAAGCGATGATGCGCATCTTGCTGCCATTGTGTGTTGATGTTAGTGACTACATGCTGCTGATATCAGAGTTATTTGTATTGACATAACAGAATTTTGTGTGATGATTTGACATTTACAGATTTTATGAATGATTATTTCTGATGTGCAGGAGACCTCTTTGATTGCTGATAAAGACTAGATCTGCCAGAATTATACCAGTTAGCAGTATCTGGGCACACCCAGTTAGGCCATCTTCTCAGAATTAGATAATCTATATGCATAGATTGTTTGTTTATTATTGTCTGGTTGTTATGGTATAATTTTTTGTATGAAGATATAGATTTAGCTGATACTAAATGGTTCTCATGTTCAGTGTAACTAACAGAATACCAACAGTTGGGCACACCCAGTCTATCTCATGATGACGCCTCAAAATCAGATCTAGATAGATCTGTTGGGTTGGATTCCTTGTTTAGCCCTATTGAAATTAGTTTAATGCAATGGTGAAGTAAACTGTAAAGGTTATTTTGTTATTTATTTAAACTGAACTCGGTGGGCACAGTACTGATCCTCCGTCACCTCCAGACTCATCTTCCTCTTCTATGACTTGAAGCTCTTCACACCCCTGACATGGAAATTATAACTAATATAAGACAACGCTTATCTTCTTTAACTATATCAGTATATACTATAAGACAAGATTCATCTTACGACAGTCCCTAGGCCTAATCGTTATCACGCTGGGATGTTAATACCACTGAAGAAGTAGAAGACCCACAGTACTCAAATGGGTAAATCAAATGTCAGTAGTCAAATGGGTAAATGTCAGTAGTCAAATGGGTAAATGTCAGTAGTCAAATGGGTAAATGTCAAACTCCCACTAGGTAGGTCCAGGGTTCAGTTCGTCTACTTTGTAAAGGGTGGATATTTTTTAACATGTATGTGCACACTACTAGTAGTGCCAAAACCCCCTTCTTGTGTATTCACATGCAGAATGTCAAAAATGCAGATGAAAGATCCTGTAATTCATGTCATTGGATGGCTTATGGAAAAATGAAAACAGTATGCCCACCCAAGGTGTAGACTGTTCAGCAACATAGTGGAATGTGGTCTACTTGCTAAACAGCTAGCGTTCTCCATTCATCATCATCAAGTGCGCTGCCGCATGGCGATCATGGCCCTCCATTTGTATCTAGATCCCCTGTTGCTGCAAGCACATAATAATTAATAATTACAATATTTATATAGCGCAAAATCTTGATAAAATCAAATCTAAGCGCTGAAACAGACACGCGCGCGCGCGCGCCGCACACACACACACACACACACACACACACACAACACACACACACACACACACACACACACACACACACACACACACACACACACACGCCGCATGGCTATAAATGGGGAGAAAGAATAAAAGCAATGGAGCATATAATGAGCATATTATATACAATTATATATTACAATGTGATTCCCCTCCGAGTGGAGACAGGCTGCAGAGGGGTTGAGTGAGGTCAGGATTTTATGCAGAGGAGAAAAGGTGAGTTTTGAGAGCGGACTTGAAGGAGACAAAAGTAGGTTGCTGACGGACTGAGAGAGGAAGTTTGTTCCAGGAGAGTGGACCAGAAACAGAGAAGGCTTGTGGACCATAGGTATTGAGCTTTGTGTGTGGAAAGCGAAAAGTCAGAGGATCGGAGGCAGAGCGGAAGGTACGTGAGGGAACATAGATCTCAAGTAGGCTTGACAGGTAATCGGGGGCTGCGTTATTGAGGCTTTTGTAGCACATGGTGTCTAGTTTGTACTGTATGCGCTTTGATACAGGGAGCCAGTGAAGTTGTGCCAGGACAGGAGATATGTGGTCAGCTTTTTTCTTTTTGAGTACAAGGCGTGCTGCATTGTTTTGAATGCGCTGTAGGATGTGAATGGTGGAGGCAGGAAGACCAGACAGGAGTGAATTGCAATAGTCAATGCGAGACATTATGAAGGAGAGAACGGGTTTTGCAGTTGTTTCGACAGAGAGATACTTCCTGATCAGGCTTATACGATGGAGGTGATAGTAGCAAGATCTGGCAGTTTGAGAAACAAAGTTGTTCATGGAGAGGGTAGAGTCAAGGCAGACACCAAGGTTTTTAGCTGAATCAGAAATTGGGACTGATGTGTTACTTAATGGGAGAGAAAGAGGAGGCAGCTGAGAAAGTTTTTGACGGGTGCCAATGAGGATAGCTTCTGTCTTGTCGTCATTAAGCTGAAGTTTATTGTATGTCATCCAGTTCTTAATGTCCGAGTAACACTCAGTGGTGCGAGTCAAGAGGCGCTGTATATTGTCAGGTGAGTCACTGTCTTGAAGTTGGGTGTCATCAGCATAGAAGTGGTGTTTTATAGAGTGGAAGCTGATGATGGTGGACAGGGGGAGGTGTAAAGAGTAAAAAGAACAGGGCCAAGGACAGATCCTTGTGGAACACCACAGGTCAGGTATGCAGGTTGAGAGTAAGTGCCATTGATGAGAACAGTTTGTTTTCTGTTTGATAGATATGAAGTGAACCAGGAGAGAGCAGTGTCAGAGATGCCAAAAGTATGATGGAGTCTAGAAAGGAGAATACCATGATCAATGGTATCAAAAGCTGCAGAGAGATCAAGGAGTGTGAGGAGAGAGACTTTGCTAGTATCAGTTGCAAGGAGGAGATTGTTGAGAATGTGTAGTAGGGCAGTTTCAGTGCTCTGGCACTGGCGGTAGGCTGACTGGAAAGGATTGAGGAGATTGTTGGCAGACAGGTGAGAGTTCAGCTGGTTGAGGACAACTTTTTCAAGGAGTTTTGACAAGAAAGAGAGATTAGAGATAGGCCGGTAGTTTTTCAGTTCATTTAGGTCTAAATTGTATTTCTTGAGGAGAGGGTGAACAATAGCAGACTTGAAAGAATCTGGGACAGTTCCAGTTTGAAGAGAAGTGTTGATGATGTCAGTGATGAATGGGAGGAGAGTAGGGAGACAGTCGGAGTAGAGAGAACCTGGAAGAGGATCCAGTTCGCAGGTTTTGAACGACATGGATCTGATTGTGTTGAGAATTTCTTCTTGTGAGATTGGGGTAAAAGTAGTAAGAGGTGTGCCAGAGAAGGAAGGGTCAGGTGGGCATGGTTGACAGGGTGTCCTGTCAAGCCTGTCACGAAAAGTTTGTATTTTGGTGGTGAAATACTTGGAGAATACAGAAGGGAGTTCTTCATTTGTGTGTTTTGTTGGGAGAGGTAAATCTTTTCGTGTGCCAAGGAGATGATTCATGGTTGTAAAGAGTTCTTTCGAAGAAGAGGCATTCAGGATTTTGGTTTGGAAAAAGCTTGTTTTTGCAGATGCAATGAGGGTGGATACTTTTGTTTTAGAGGCTTGGAAAAGTTGCCTACGTACATCTACCACCTCTCTGTCCTCAGCCACTCTCCAAGTCTGTCCAGTAGTTTCTCCCTGGGTCTACCTGATGCTCTCTTTCCCTCCAGCCTTCCTGTTGTGACCAGGTGCTCTAATTCCCCTTTCCTCATAAAATGGCCTATAAGTGTTGCCTGTCTTTTCCTAATCTTCCTTATCAATGATCTTCTTGTGTCTGCCTCCATCAAGACTGTCTCGTTTGTTTTCTTTGCTGTCCATAGAACTCTCAACATTCTTCTTAGAAACCACATCTCGGCTGCCACGACCCTGTTCTGGCTTTGCATGTTGACTGTCCACGCCTCACAACCATATAACATTATCAGTTGTATATAACATTCAAGAACTCTCTTTCTGATGTTAATTGATAGGCATTTGTTGGTAAGAATGCTTTTCATCTTCTTGAATGCTGTTTTGGCTTGGTCGATTCTGCTGGCTATTTCTGATGTGCATCTGCTGTCTGGTGAGATGATCATTTCCAGATATTTAAACTTATCAACCTGTCTCAAGGTTGTGCCGTTTGCTGCTATTTTGCATGATGAGGGGATTTCATGTTTTTTACTGATCACCACGACTTCAGTCTTCTTTCTATTATGCTCCAACCCTTTAGTCAATTGAAATGTAAGTTATAACTCTACTGCATACTGTCATTGTAAAGTTACTGTATCATATATTTATTGTTTTTTGGTGTTTTTGTTTTTCCTTCAGCCTGAAGACCTGATGAACATGCAGCACTGCAATCTGCTGTGCCTGCCAGAGAACTATCAGATGAAGTACTACTTCTATCATGGTCTTTCCTGGCCACAGGTAAGTTTCCTTCTTTTTATTATCTTTCCCTGTACTCGCTTGCCTTCTTCTTCTTCTTCTTTCTCTTCTTCTTCTTTTTCTTCTCCTCCCCCCCCCCTCTCTCTCTCTCTCTCTCTCTCTCTCTCTCTCCTCTCTCTCTCTCTCTCTCTCTCTCTCTCTTCTTTCCATCTGTTGCATAGTCACATACCATAGGCTGGTTTGACTGAGACATGGTTATTGCTATTTGAAAAGTAATCCCAACTACTCTGTCCCCCCCCCCTCCCACCTCTGTTTCTTTCCCCCCTTCACCTCTCTCTTGCTCTTTCTGTCCAGCCTGATAGGCCTTTTTTGGCATATTAAATAAATATGTGATCTGTTAGCATGAAACCAGTGCAAAGTGGCAGGGGAGAAACAGCAGAAGAGGCAAAAAGTAGGTTGTGAGGGTCAGCCTGGGTGATGTTCAGTTTTCAGCCGGAAAGCATTCTTTTTAGTTATACATCAAACTTTCATATGAATATATATACAAGTTTAGCTTAGAAATGTTGAAATCTTAAAAATCAATCCTTAATCTATACAATCAAAATTGGATTTTTCTTTAACCCTTTCGATGCTATCATGTTTTGCTAAGGCACATGCTAAGAATTTTTTCAGAAACAGACAAAAATCACGCTTATTATTTTCAATTGCTTATAATTCAGAAGGCATTGAAGATAGATACATAAAAGTATATATCAAATGAAAGGAAATTGAATGAAGATTGTGTTTATGACAATTTCAAAATGAAATAATATACCAGAGTGTCACATGTACTCTGAAATGCAATTAAAAAAATGTTAAAGTCAATGATGATGTAATCAAGTAATGCAGGAGGTCACAGCAGTTTATAGCACACTTTGATTTGAAGATATAGACTGTACAAATGTCAGAAAGCAGTGTCCAGCCACAACATAAGCACAGCCTAGCCACACATAAAATGAAAGCGTTTTATCTCCCAGTGTCTATCCCCAGTAAAAACGCTGCTGAGTGTGGTAGTTCTGGAAGCAGTCTTCCAAACACAGTCCTCTCCTTCCCCCTCTTGCTCCCCTTCCCCTTCTAGCAGGCCCAGCAACAGCAGATCCAGCAACAGCAGGTCCAGGCCGAACATCATCACCATGCTGCATTACCATACCTGTAGCACAGTGAAATCAAGGATTCAAATTTCCACATAAATATTTTATGAAATAAAAAAAAAGTCACACACACACACACACACACACACACACACACACACACACACACACACACACACACACACACACACACACATACACACACACGCACACACTGACCTAGGTAGCATGCTACGCCCCCATGCCACGCCCCCTTTCATTTTCCTCAAGCAAACACTGCAAAGAAACCCAGTGAGTACTGCTTCTACCAAAGTGACTTCATTACAACATTGTTTCTGTCAGTATTATCACTGAATGCTTTCAATTTCCTATAAAAAGTCACACCAACAGTCTCTCTCTCTCTGTCTCTCTTTCTCTCTCATACACACACACACACACACACACACACACACACCCCTCTGCTCCCATCCTACTCCTCACATAAACACACACAGGCCATGGAGATAGTACTCCTCACACAAACACACATAGGCCAGGGAGACAGCGCAGGGCAGATGTCGACCAGAAAAAACAAATCATCAACAAAACGCACACAGCGTGGCTGACAACGAGCGAGCGACAAGTGACACGCCCACAGGTCGAACACACTGCCCACTCAGTCACTGGCTCGCTCGCTGACTAGGCCCAAACAAAAGACTCAGCCGTACAATACACACACTTAGCTGTTCTATTTATAAATATACTGAGAAGAAAGCAATACAATCATGTTATAAAATGAATAAAGCTCTCAAATACACCTACCTGCATCTGGAACAATTGGATCTCCATAGGCCTACTCTGATTCAGACGATCAGTCACCAAAAGCTTCTTCCACATCAAAATCTGGGTCGTTGGCATCAACTTCACGAAGTTCGAAGCCAGCTGGCTTGAAGTCTTCATCTCCACTGTCTTGATCTCGAAAAATCTCTTCAATAACTTCTGCAACTGTGTAGGTTCATTGTGGGGCAGCCATAGCTTCGAAAACTGAAAGCTCAACTTCGTAGCACCTTGCCAATCGATTGTGATAAATTATGCAAATGATCTAAATAACTTGAACAAACGGCACTCAAAGAGTCAAGAATTGTCAAGGGACCTAATCAAATCATAACTAGAAGGGTTTTCAGCAATGCTGGACCGAAAGAGAAAGTGTGTTAAAATCGTGACGGACAGCGATTGTCAACAGAGCATTGCAGACGACGGTTTCTAGGACGAACGCCGGTCGTCAACAGCGCAGTAAAGAGGTTAACCAGATTATGTATTTTGACTGAGTGAATGTGCAGTGTACCTACATGGCCTTCCCCCTTACCCCCATGTATGTCATTTCAAACAACCACAGTTTCCTCTTAACCGTATCCACACTTAACCCTATGACTCATCCATCTTATCCACCAACTGCAAAAGCTTAACCCTTTGAGTTTGACTTCGTCATTCTATCTACCAGCTTCCTGCAGGAATCCAATGGATAAGGTGAGGGAGTCAAATGGTTAAGTTTTTGTTTTGCTAGCATGGTTGACAGTGCAGGATGCTGGTGGACAGATGTGGAAGTCAAAGGATTAACCACAGTTTTCAGTTACCAGATTTCATATCAGCTGTTTCCTTCTGCTCAGTGAAACGTCCGGGAAGTCTTGCTGTTTTGTTCCCTAGATTATGTGTGTTTGATCTTTGTTGTCTTTTGTGTGCACTTGACAACTGTTTTCATATGTTTCTGGTTTACAGTTTCCACATTTTTCATCCTATGACAATCAGTTACCAGTACACGTCAAAGTTATTTGAAAAGGTAGATTTCGCAAATGAAGGCCTACATAGTACATATCTCAGCACACCCACAATTTGAGTGAGCAGCGATTTTATGCTGGTGGGTGGGTGGGGAGTTCAGTCTGTTTTTGTAATAGTTGATTGACTGCCCTGATTTTTCTGTTGTTATTTCACTCGCCATTAACATTAAGGCTCTGGAAGAGAAGAAAATAAGAGAAGAAGAACTGGGTGGGGAAGAGGGGTGGGGAAGATGGGTATCATACATGCAACAGTGTAAGCCAGCTGATGTGTCGGAACATAACTTATCAGTCATTTGATTTTTAAAAATGATGTTCGTATTTGCTGAGTAATAAACTGTGTAATTCATACAGTTTCAGACTTGAGACAGATAATAAATGAGTCATTAAAAAATAAATACATGATCTTTTTTTTTTTTTTTTTAAAAGACAGTGTTTATCAAGTTTGTGAGTTTTATTTCTTTCAGAGGTTTTTGTTTGTTTGATATTTGTTTTTTGTGTATTCTTTGTTGCTGTATATAGGCTGTTCACAGAACGGAAATGATGATCTTATTGTGTTACAGCTTTCCTATGTGGCTGAGGATGAAGGTGGCAAGATTGTTGGCTATGTGTTGGCCAAGATGTAAGTTAAAAAAACAACAACCCAGTAATTTTGCCAGGGTTAAGAGATTTTGCACTGTTGCTAGTTACTTTTATAAATGAACAGACATAACTCAAAAATGTCACTATTTGAATATTTGTGTGTATAATGGCATACACTTTTTGTATTATTTTATGTGAGTCTCTGAAACAGATAATGAGGCCATACTGTTACTGATTGTAAACTTTAGAAAGGGATGTATTCTAAGCGTACTTGCATTAACATTAACATTAATATAAACTGTTTAATAGGATCTCTGTCTCTGTCTCTCTCTCTCTCTCTCTCTCTCTCTCTCTCTCTCTCTCTCTCTCTCTCTCTCTCTCTCTTCTCTCCCCTCCCTCCCTCTCCTCATTTCTCTTTATCTTCTTCCTTTGTTTTTTTTTTTAACTTTGTGTTTGTTATGTTTGTTGTTATATTGTTGGCAGGTTATTTTGAGGTTTGTGTATGGTATTTTTGATCAGTCATGTATTGAGAAAATTAGTGATGGCTATATATATTTGTGGACTGTTGAATTTGTATACTGCTAGAAGTTAATCAAATGTGCAAAACTATTTGTGATGCTGATTTCACTTGAACAGAACAAACCAGAAAGTTGATAATGTTCTCAACAGGGAGGAAGACCCAGAGGACTCTGTGCCCCATGGCCACATCACATCATTGGTGAGTGAATATTGCATGAGCACGGAATTGTCCATGAAAGCCTGGCTGATGTCTTTCATAGAAAGTGTATAGGTATGGGAAATATTGTACTACATAGAGAAGAAAATAGACCTTTGATGAAAATTTCAATGTTAATATGTGGCATGTATATATCATAACATTTTAATTACTACCATTTCACCATCAATAGCAGCCAATAGGAACAGAAAAAATGGCCACATTCATGGCCAGGTGTGGCCTGACCATGCAGGTTGTGAGTGAAAAAAAGAAGAAGAATTAATGGAAGATTGAAAAGTTCTGGAAATTTCAGTATTAATCATTTGACTCCCACACCCTATCCATCAACAGCAAAAACTTAACCCTTTGATTCTCTCATCCTATCCACCAATTTCTTGCAGGATGCTGGTGGATATGGTGAGGGAATCAAAGGGTTAAGTTTTTGCTTTGCTAGCATGGCTAACAATGCAGGATGCTAGTGGACAGGGTGCAGGAGTCGAAGGGTGTAGCAAATGACTGACAAGAGTTATGTTCCTCCACATCAGAGAATACATACAAACAAATGCCAAACAAATAATAGGCATATATGATCTTAAGAATATTTGTTGAAAATTTAAGTATTAGTTTGTGCCATATTTAGTTATGCCATCATCTTAAATAGAATAATGTGTAGGCCTACTAAATATCATAAGATTTAATCATTCTAAGAAGATTTAAAATGTGTTGAAAATTGCGGTATTGATGCATACCATACATTGTAAGATTTAATTATAACCGTCATCATCATTAGAAGGTGTAAAATATTGAAAAAATTGTGATATTGATTTAGACCATATACCTTAAGATCTAGTTATAACCATCATCTGTTCATCATCATTAAAAGAAGTAAAATATTGTGAAAATTGGAATATTGATTGATATCATATAACGTAAGATTTTATTTTAACCATCGTCATTAGAATATTTAAAATATTTTGAACATTTCAATAGTAATTGGCACCACTTAATTTTTGTAAGATTTGATTATAACCATCATCATCATTAGTAGATTTAAAGTACGGTAACTTGAAAATGTCAGTATCACTTTGTACCATATAAGATTTAGGGATAACCATCATCGTCATATCATGAAATATTTTCTAGATGACAAAAATGGATAGGATTTTTTTACTTCGGTGGCGCTGACCAGTGCTCACTTTGAAGATAAAAAAAAGTCCACCTTATCATATATGTCATTTGTCTCTCAACCAATCCAATTGATGATCGTGATTGTGCAGGCAGTAAAACGTTCCCATAGACGTCTGGGTCTGGCACAGAAACTGATGGACCAGGCATCTCGTGCCATGGTGGAATGTTTCAATGCCCAGTATGTCTCTCTCCATGTACGGAAGAGCAACAGAGCTGCCCTGCATCTGTATACAGAAACACTCAAGTTCTCGTGAGTATTCTTTTGTGTGTGTGTGTGTGTGTTGTGTGTGTGTGTGTGTGTGTGTTTTTCCCAACAATCTGTCTTTCATCCCTTGGCTGCTGAACTGTCTGAACCAAGTCAGTGGGCCTGTGTTGCATAGAGCATGCTGATTACATGTGCAGGCACAGAATCATCATCATTGTCATCCTTCCTTATGATTTCAGTTGAAAAACAAAAAAAAATGGAGGAAGGGAAAATTATTGAATATTTCCTGGTGATAAAGATTTTTTGGTTTTGTTCGGTTTGGTTTTTGGTGTTTTATGGCCTTCATTTAACAGAATAATGGAAATATGAATTTTTGGAACCTGAGTGAGGATATTTTAGCTGAACAAGTGCCTGGTTAGAAATTGAGGATAAGGGTTCTAAAGAGTCACTTCTTTGTTTTTCTTCTTCTTTTGTTAGTTGTCTACATGGCCAGGCCAGGTCTAATGATGAATGTGGCCATTTTTTCCAGTTCTTTCGACTGCCATGGAGGTAGGAGATTCAGGGAGTTGTAGTTGGCCATATTTCCTGTTCCTTTGCTTGATAGAGGCAACATGGCTGCAGTGTATGTTTAGCTGTCTGGGTCCTCTTGAATGTAGGGGCAGATTGGTGAAGGTGTCAGTTTGAACTTGCAGTTCATACAGGTACTGAGCCAGTTGTGGTTAATGCCGAGTCTCATCAGGATCACTTGCTGCTGTCTGGGCAGGTGTTAGTCGTCCCCATACCTGTCCAGTGATCTGATGATAATGCTCTTTTTATGCTGTTGTCGATGCTGTGTGGTTAGTCTTCCTGGACCCCTCTTTTGCTATTTGATCTACCGTCTCATTTCCCAGGTGGTATCCCACAGTGAGCAGCAGGATCCACTGGAGTTCCTTTCTAGTTCTTCTGATTTGCTGGAAGGCCTTGGTCAAATGGGGCAGCTTGTTATTCCCCAGGGCCTGGGGAACAGAGAGGGCATCTGAGTGGAAGACCAGTTGATAGCATGTGTCATCTGTAATGTGAATCATGGAGAGTCACAAGTTCATACATTTGAAGAAATATAACTGTGGGTAAGCACATGTATTCCTAGCCAGGAGGGCAGTTTTGGTCCAGTGTTCCCATGCATCACATTTCTTGCCCATTCTGACGGTGACAGAACTGAAAAATACAGATTTTCAGCAACAGTTTTCTTTAACATTTCTAATTTGTGTGTATTGAGTTTAGACAAGTTATCATGTGAGTTTAATGGAATTGCACTATGCATATGGGAAAAAAAGTAATGTGCCAGAAAAGTGAGATTGTTACTGTCAGTATCATTTGACCAAATCTCTTTCCTAACTCATTGCAGAATAAGTGAGATTGAACCCAAGTATTACGCTGATGGAGAAGATGCCTATGCTATGAGGAGAGACCTCTCAGAGTTCAAGGAGAAGGTAAAATTGACAGTCTTTCTCTCTGTTTTTGTTGTTGTTGTTGTTTTGTTGTTCTGTTTTTGTTTTGTTTTTAAAGAAACTACCAGTTCAGATCACCGAGCTAGTCCAAAAGTTCACATTTAAAAGCCAGTGTCCAGAACAGTATCATACACGTATTCAAGTCTATTGATGTTATGAAATTTTGGTGCCATAAAATCTTCTGCCTTCTTTTAACCCTTTGACTCCTACAGCTTGTCCTCTAGGATCTTGCATTGCCAACCATGCTAGCAAAGAAAACTTTAAACCTTTGATTCCCTCACCCTATCCATCAGCTTCCCTGCAGGAAACAGGTGAATGGGGTGAGGGAATCAAAGGGTTAAGTTTTTGCAGTTGGTGGATAGGGTGCGGGAGTGAAAGGGTTAAAGATTTGATATTTCTACAAGATCTTAGGAAATGAAGCCGCAGAGAATTGAAGTGACCTTTAAAAATAGTATGACAGAAAAAATCTTGACAGATAGAAAATATCCATTCCGAGACTTTTGGAAAAAAGAAAGACAAAACCAAGACTTGCACAAAGTTCAATAAAATCCAATACTTCTTTACATAACAGTAGTTAAGTAACTGGAAGGTGTTGACATGTAAAAATGACATTGCAACAAACTACCATTATTGCCAGATGATCTTTCATAGGTTATACGCTAGACTTGAAACCTTATAACATGACTACTTGCTGGTAAGCTGTCAAGAGTACCATCATTGTTCAAAGAATAAATCTGGGAAATTCATGAAATTCTCTTGCCTAGACGGTCTTAGTTAATCCAGATTTGGAGAAAGAAAAAGAAGAAAGTTTCTCAGCAGCACAGGTTTTATGTCTTGCTGTGGTTGTTCGTGCACACAGCTGCAGAGGGCTCTCTGTTGCACATTCTATAAATTTTTGTAGCACTTAGATGTATTGTGCATGCAGGGGACTGTGTATTAATGATACATCAGGCAAGCCCATGATCTCCAACAAAACCATGTAGGCCCTACTTGATAGTCTATTCCTGTCCCTGGGAAACATAGTACAGCACATTGGTGTACATTTGATGGATAGTCAAGTAAGTAAACATTGGACTTCCAGGTCTTAGTTTTGATCCGCCTAGACACCTCCACCTGATGGGTAGGGAGTGGAGATTTGTCCCATCTCCCAGGTCAAAATCTGTGCAGGCCTGCCAGTGCTTTTTTTTATAACCCCTTCATGTGTACATGCACGCAGAATATAAACTATGCTCCTGTAGGACCCTGTAAGTCATTTCAGTGGCCAGCTTAGAGAAACATGAGAACATCCAGCATACACACCCAGCCTGACTGTGGAACAACTTTGTGAAATGTTGTCAGATTACCCAACTGTTTGAGTTCTCTATATTCCACTTAAATGTCTGATTATGTGTAATTGCAGTGAGTTGCAATAATACTAATAGTCGTATATATGAACAATTAATACTATCTCCCAGTGGGGATGCGATGGACTCTTTCAGTATAAATAGTATTCCCACCTCCTGAATATTCTGTGCCAGAAATTTCTTTTCTGTCACTCTTTTTGTTTCTGCATTGCTCCTTTGCGTTCTGTCATCGCTTCCTATCTTCTTTTTTTTTTGCTTTGCTGGTCCATTACCTGTACGTGTCCTATAAAATCTTACATACTTTCTCTTCGAATTGATCATTGGGTAGGCCTATATATTGACTGCATTTTTGACTCTAAGAAAATGTGATATGCAAAAGCAGTATTACGTAATTTAAGCCAGTTTTTAATGGTTTAGTGTTCTTAGTCATATTGACATTCACATTTTGCTTTTTAAACCCTCTGGTGATAAATTGGGCAGAATGGTCAGCATCAGGGGCATATCTCCAGATTATATGTGCAAATGCATGGATATGTGTAGGCCTACTTAATTTTCTTTTCCAGATTTTTTTTTTCAGTGAGGTGTTTTATATGTTTTGAAATGGTTATAGCCCTTTTATGGCTCTGTACAGTTGGCTGTGTTTAAAACAATAAGAATAATAAGATTTATAATATTGTGATGTTTCTAAACTCTTTGACTTCTATTATTGTGATATATGTTTCTAAACTCTTTGACTTCTCACCCTATCCACCAGGGGTTGAGGGAGTAGAAGGGTAAATTCCACTAGAATACACTTACATGTGAGCTGTTATTGTTTTTGCTTGTTTCAGGTGAACACTGCTGATGATAGTACATCTCAGAAAGCCATTGAAGCGAGCACGTGATAAATCGGATGTATAGAGAGTAGTGTGAAATAACAACCACTTGCATTTCCTTTATCTGTTCTACTACAGTTTTGGAGTGGCATGGCTGTTATGTCCTCTGGAGTGTGATGATAAATTCTGGAGTGTGGAAAAACATTGGGGTAGGGTCCAGCAGCAAAGATGGAACATCATGGAAGATCTAGGGAGGTGGAAGAGAACGAAATGTCTTATGGGAAGAGAGTTATAGATAGCTAGGTGACAAAACTTTTCTCTGACAACAACCTATATTTTTTTTGTGTGTATTACCTTCCACAAGATCAGTGTGAGCGTGCAAGTAGCTTTTAACTTTTATGTTGCACAGTAGGCCTATTTCACTTTTTTGTTTTGTTTTGTTTTTTGAATTCCCACAAACGTTTTGGTTTTGTTGTTGGTGGAATCTTCATGTACCATTTCCTTCTTCCTTTTTAAAAATGGGGAGAATGCTTCAAACTAGCATGTGGAGTGTCTGTGTACTTGAGAGTATGATTTTGTGGGATTCACAACATTTCTCTGTTAATGAAAATCGTCATCTTTAATTGAAAAAAGTTGGGGGACGGGGGCAGAACATAAGATTGTGACCTTGTTTGTTGAAGGATCCAATCTTAGTGATTCAGATGGAGGGATTTATTTTAGTGTTACTTGATTTGTTTTGACATCCAAATGTTTTTATAATAAAACATTCAAATTATAAGTTAGTCTTGTCATATGTTTCTCTCCTCTCTCTCTCTCTCTCTCTCTCTCTCTCTCTCTCCTCTCTCTCTCTCTCTCTCTCTCTCCCTCCCCCTCTCCCCCCCTCTCTCTCTTCCTCTCTCTCTCTCCCCCTCCCTCCCTCTCTCTCTCTTGCATCTCCCACATGTATCTGATGAAGATGTTTTGAAGTGTAAAATGTGTAATCGTGCTACTGAAGATGAAATATGTAGCTGGTTATAGGGTTTTCTGCTTTGGATGACGTAAGAACACAACTTATTCAGCAAAACTATTGGAACGTCTCAACAAAAATTATCACTATTTCTCCCAACAGGAAGTGAAGAAGTAACAAAAAATTTGGCAATATATATATCAGTTTTAGAAGGACTGCACCTTGTCCACCTGCATCCTGCATTGTCAATCATGCTAGCAAAGCAAAAACGTAACCCTTTGACTCCCTCACCCTATCCACCAGCTTCCTGCAGGAAACTGTTGGATGGGGTGAGGCCAAAGAGTTATATTTTTGCGGTTTGTGGGAAGGGTGCAGAGTCAAAGGGTTGATTAACAGATATGTAGCCTCCTTGTTTAATTTTTACCAGTTTGGTTATGTGTTTGATGCAAAATGTTGGCTTACACAGTGATAAATGATACATGTGTGCTTACAACATATTTTGGTAACTCATTTTTTAATTCACACCCCTCCATGAAAGTTATCACATGTTTGAAAACATACTAATACGAGAGAATGACTGCCAGAGTCTTCATTACCAAACAGAGTATATTATATGATTATATTGATACAACCCAAAGACAGGGAACACAGTTGTCTCCCAGACACACAAAAAGAAACAGATTAAAAAGGCCTTTTACTTGACAGAATAAACTGTCTAGTTTAAGACATAAGCAAAACTGAAAGGTTTGAGGAAGACAATACAAAAAGAAAAAAAAATGACAACACAAAAAATTATTAAAATTAATGAAAAGAAAATAACGATGCAATAAAGAAGGAAAAAATTAAAACAACAAAAATTTATTTAAAATGAATGAAAAGAAAATAAGAATACAAAAACAATTATTACGGTAAAAATGAATGAAAATAAAATAAAAACAATCAAAAAGACTGTAACACAAAAAATTTATTCAAAATGAATGAAAAGGAAATAAAAACAACACAGAAAATGACAACACAAAAATGTATTAAGAACAGATAAAAATATTTTTAAAAAAAGAAGAAAGACTGCTGGAGTTTGGGGAGCAGCCAAGGACACCAGACATAAGAACCTCCATAGTGCTCGGTCAAGGGCCCTTCAATGTTAACCCTCTGACTCCTGCACTCTGTCCGCTAATATCCTGTATTGTCAACCATGCTAGCAAAGCAAAAAATTAACCCTTTGATTCCCTGACCCTATCCACCAGCTTCCTGCATGAAACTGGTGGACAGGGTGAGGGAATCAAGGGGTTAAGTTTTTACAGTTGGTGAATAGGGTGTAGGAATCAAAGGGTTAAATGGAAAGGTCCTATACTCCCAACGCAGGTGATGTATTTTGTTACCTGTAGATCTCGTCAGACCTTCTGCTTGGGACAGTAAGAGCAGAAGGGCATCCACACATACGCAGAGCGAGCCATCCAAACTCAAATATAGTATAGATACAAAGATAATCTATCTATTCTATTCTTTTTTAAAACAAGAATACAAGCAACAGTGGCGGATAAAAATACCTGTAAAACCTCGTCACTGACTTTAGGACCAAACCTTTGTTAGATAAAAGATCGACAGCAAGGATTGACTCCAGAAACCCAAGAACACCTGGCAACCAACAACAGAAAAGAGAACTCGAAATGCTGAAACACCTGGTATATCAAGAAGAGACTGGCCTGAACAGACAAATTAGAGAATCTTCTTTGCTACCCTCCATGCCAATGGCATATTTGGCAACAAGAAAGAATC
>CM060312.1:21051337-21053837 GCA_030674185.1 Monoplex corrugatus
CTACCCTTTTTGTCTTCAGCCACTCTGCAAGTCCGTCCAGTATCTTTTCCCTGGGTCTGCCTGGTGCTCTCTTTCCCTCCAGCTTTCCCGTTGCGACCAGGTGCTCTAATTCCCCTTTCCTCATAAGGTGCTCTAATTCCCTTTTCCTCATAAAAGGGCCTATAAATGTTGCCTGTCTTTTCCTAATCTTCCTTACGAATGATCTTCTTGTGTCTGCCTCCATCAAGACGGTCTCGTTTGTTTTCTTCGCTGTCCATGGAACTCTCTACATTCTTCTTAGAAACCACATATCGGCTGGCTATTTCTGATGTGCATCTGCCATCTGGTGAATTGATCGTTCCCAGGTATTTAAACTTATCAACCTGTCTCAAGGTTGGGCTGTTTGCTGTTATTTTGCATGAGGAGATTTCATGTTTTTTACTGAACACCATAACTTCAGTCTTCCTGCTGTTTAGTTCCAACCCCTTACCTTTGCTTTCTATTTTTAGTATATTCACAAGGTTTCGTAAGTCCCTTTCATTTTCTATAGTTAGCACGGTGTCATCTGCGTATCGAACCTCCAACCTTTAATCCAGGGTCTTCCTCTAGGTTTCTCATGATGTTTTCGCTGTAAAGTGAAAACAGATCTGGTGACAAAACACAACCTTGTCTGACTCCTCTTTTGATGTTTTGGAAAGAGCTTATATCGTTTTCTATTCTCTTTGCCGCTGTTTGTTCCCAATACATATTTCTGATTATTCGTAGATCTTTTCCATCAATGTTGAGTCTTTCTAGTTGGTTGATCAATTCTTCATGTCTTACCCGATCGAAAGCCTTGGTATAACCAACAAAGCATAAATATAAATCCTTATTAAACTCGATTGACCTCTCTGTGATAGTTCTTAGGATGTATATGACATTAACAGTTCCTTTCCCTTCCACAAATCCACACTGTTCATCTGCTATTTCTCTTTTGATTCTATTCCTTGTCCTCATCATGATTATTCTTAATAGGATTTTTTGTTACATGATTCATCAAACTGATTGTGCGATGGAGTTCTCATTCTGTAGCCCCTGTCTTCTTTGGAAGTGCAATGAAAATTGATTTTGACATATCTTTGGGTTTTTTTCGAGTGTCACAAATTTCATTTAGGAGGACTGTTATTTTTTCAATACCAAAATTCCTCCATGCTAACAAAGCAAAACAATTAATCCTTTGACTCCTTCAGTCAAAGGGTTAATTTTTTTTGCAGTTGGTGGACGGGGTGCGGGAGTCAAAAGAGTTAAAGACCAAACGACATTTCTCTGTCCAGTCCCCAACATATCTTCCACACCAAGCCTATAAGTAGTAGCCTACCTGGATACGGTGAGGTAGTCAAAGGGTTAAGTTCTTGCAGTTGGTGGATCGGACGGGGTGCGGGATCAAAAGGGTTAAAGACCAATCGGCACTTTCTCTGTCCAGTCCCCAACATATCCTCCACACCAAGCCCATTACATGTATTAGTACCTTGTGTCTGCAAGATAATAAAAGTGGCTGGCTGGGCATGGGCATGGGCGACACCAAAGGGCGTGAATACGATTGTTTTCCCAGCTGGTGTGATGAATTCTAAGGTCTCCAGACGACAGTACGTATGGCCTTGAGCACAGCCAGCAGACAATTAGACAGCAAGAAGAAGACGGCGGCGAGATCGGGGGATAGGGTGGAACTGTGGGGCCACAGAGAGAGAGAGAGAGGAGAGACAGACAGAGTCAGACAGACACACAGACAGACACACAGAGAGAGGGAGACAGACAGACAGACAGAGAGACAGACAGACGAGAGAGACAGAAATCATAAATCACTATATGAAAGACGTTAAATCAAGGAACGACAACAGACAGAGACAGAGTGACAGACAATGAAGAGACAGAGACAACAGAGACGAGACAGACGACGGACGGACAGAGACAGACTAGACAGACAGACACAGAGAGAGCAGACTGACAGACAGACAGAGAGAGAGACAGACAGAGAGAGCAGAAAGACGACAGACAGAAGAGAGAGAGAGAGAGAGAGACAGATCCAGACTTCAGACTTCAGAACATTTCATCATGAAGGATACAGCATTAGGTCTCTTTGGACTCGGAGGGAGAAAGGAGAGAGAGGGGACAGAGACAGACAGAGAAGAGAGGGGGGGAGAGAGAGAGACAGAGAGAGGGTAGAGGATCGAGAACAAGAACAAAGACACATTTTTATTTTCAAGAATAGTGGCATAAGCACATCAATGCTTTTTTACATCCAACCTTCGCCAATGGAGGATCTACACTAATACAAAGCAATATAATATTCATAAAGAAATCGCATAAATGCAAATAATCTATGATAGCATAAATACATAAATAAACACATCAACATAATAGAAAAGTGGAATTTTTAGTAGTATTGTGAACGAGACGACCAATTTATATTTCAATATATCACTCCGCCAGACTGACACTTAACAACATTGGCATGTGAACCGATGTGCACTATAATAACTCC
>CM060312.1:21071337-21078837 GCA_030674185.1 Monoplex corrugatus
GGGTAGGCCCTATTGTTATTGTTTGGTCAAGCTGAAACTAAGAGTGATGATATTAATATGCCTGCAACGCTATTGCGGCCCAAGAAACAGTGCCACAGAGCTAACCATTTATTGAATTATTAGGTCTCTAT
Source organism: Monoplex corrugatus (assembly GCA_030674185.1). NCBI lineage: Eukaryota > Metazoa > Mollusca > Gastropoda > Littorinimorpha > Ranellidae > Monoplex > Monoplex corrugatus. The sequence continues at coordinate 21,071,469 of CM060312.1, forward strand.
GGTGCCAGGCGGGACGCTCGCGTCAGACGCTAGCTCCGCCTATTGTAGTTCAAATCTGACCCTGATTTTAAAATGTTTCTATCGATTTGTTTCCACGGCATTTTCCAGTAATGTAACGTTGTATTTAACGAAGGATTAAGAAGTAATAACAGCTACCATTCTACCAAATATGAAGCCAGTGTTATTTCTTCTGCGTCGAACTACTTGAGAAAATGTTAGAGAGATGTGATGTCTGCTGTTACAAGGATTGGAAATGAAGCGGACATCTTGGGCACACGGCGCTTTATATAGTCCTGTCGTAGCCTTATTGTTATTGTTATTGTTGTTTAAAGCCCAGCCGACTGCATGAAGCCACATCAGGGCTACAACCGCTTCAAAACACACAAAACTTCAACAGGAAAAAAAAAAGAAAAGAAAATTAAGTACACCGTATCAGTGCATTCGGGCACTTAATCTGAGGACCACTCCGTCCAATTTATCGCACATGGGATTTAAAAAACACACCTGAATACAAATTTAAGTATACCTAAGGACACCAAAACATATAAAAACGGGCCTTAATATACCTTAATTTGCTTCCGCATATTTGTCACCTCCCTAGAGCCAAAAATCACTTAATACATGTCACCAATTATCAATCCTAATAAAACGTACGTAAGACTTTATCGAACACATATACAGGTGAGTGGACCAGAAAGGCTGAAAATGATAGAAAGAAATGACAGAAAGCCAAGGAACAAAGCAGAAACAAAGAGAGTGACAGAAAAGAGGCAATTTCTAGCACAGAATTTCCAGAAGATGGGGATACTGTTTATACTGAAAGAACCCCCGCCATCCCCACGGTGGGTGCTGTGGCCTTAAGGTGAATTACATCAGAAGTCAACAACGGCCTACGCAAGGCGCTTTTGGCTGGAATGGAAAGGCAGAGGGGTGACTGTGCTGTTTGTTCCTGTTATTCTTGATCTGTCCTGTAAGATACTGCTGCTCTTTCTCTCTGTGTCTCTCTCAGCTGTGGTGTCAGCGTAATATTGTTACCCTGTTTGGGCATATTGATTTTCTGTCAACCTCAGGAAATGATGAAGTTCCAGGCAGATTTTGAAGCCTGGTTCCAACCTGACAGAATTCGTATAAAAGAAAAAGAACACACACACACGCACACACACACACACACACACACACCACATAAAACACACACACACACACACACACACACACACACACACACACACACACACACACACACACACACGCACGCACACACACACACACAAAACACACACACATACACAAATAAAATCTCTCTCTCTCTCTCTCTCTTTCTTAAGATTTGTTTGTTCAATAGTTTTCAATAAATTGACACAACATACAATATATGTATCTTATTTAGCAATATGAAAAATAGACAAGTCACACATTCAACGTAAGCCGATTACAAGCATAAATCCATATGGATATTTCTATCACACATAAACTCCCTTTGTCATTTAACTGATGTGTAGTACAATAAACTCCCTTTATCATTCAACAGATGTGCAGTACAATAAACCCCTTTATCATTTAACTGATGTGCAGTACAATAAACCCCCTTTGTCATTTAACAGATGTGCAGTACAATAAACCCCCTTTGTCATTTAACAGATGTGCAGTACAATAAACCCCCTTTGTCATTTAACTGATGAGAATATACAATAAACTCCCTTTATTACTAAACAGATGAGAATATACAATAAACTCCCTTTTTATCATTTAACTGATGTGCAATACAATAAACTCCCTTTGTCATTTAACTGATGTGCAGTACAATAAACTCCCTTTGTCATTTAACTGATGTGCAATACAATTAACTCCCTTTGTCATTTAACAGATGTGCAGTACAATAAACACCCTTTGTCATTTAACAGATGTGCAGTACAATAAACACCCTTTGTCATTTAACAGATGTGCAGTACAATAAACACCCTTTGTCATTTAACAGATGTGCAGTACAATAAACACCCTTTGTCATTTAACTGATGTGCAGTACAATAAACACCCTTTGTCATTTAACAGATGTGCAGTACAATAAACACCCTTTGTCATTTAACAGATGTGCAGTACAATAAACACCCTTTGTCATTTAACAGATGTGCAGTACAATAAACACCCTTTGTCATTTAACAGATGTGCAGTACAATAAACACCCTTTGTCATTTAACAGATGTGCAATACAATTAACTCCCTTTGTCATTTAACAGATGTGCAGTACAATAAACTCCCTTTGTCATTTAACAGATGTGCACTACAATAAACACCCTTTGTCATTTAACAGATGTGCAGTACAATAAACTCTCCGTTGTCATTTAACAGATGTGCAGTACAATTAACTCCATTATATTTCCAGCTTTTAAATCTCATCTCTAAGACTGTGTCGGATGCATGCAGGATTATCTACAGTTGTTGTTGTTGTTGTTGTTGTTGTTGTTGTTGTGTGTGTGTGTGCGCGTGCGTGCGTGCGTGCGTGTGTGTGTGTGTGTGTGTGTGTGTGTGTGTGTGTGTGTGTGTGTGTGTGTGTGTGTGTGTGTTCATACGTTTTTAAATCTGATGTTTGTATTATGTATCTGCACATCTTTTCTTTCTTTTGTCTTTTTTTTGTTTGTTTTGTTTTCTTTTATTCTTTTTTCTTTTTTCTTTTTTTAAATTTTTTTGAGGGGGAGGGGAGGGGGTGTTAACATTCCGACTTTTTTCTTGGATGCGAGTATGCATATTGTTTTGCCCACACACTGCGCAGGCCTCATGTTGCCGCACAGTCTACACAATCCGTCTACAGTGGACATGCATATTTCATTAGGCCATGGAACACTGACATAACTTATAGAACCTTGTACGTGCATATTTGATACTCTGAGCGCGCAGACACACGGAGGGGGTTTTTGGCACTTGACAGGTCTACACGTGTCCTGTTACATGTATTTCTCTCTGATTTTTACGCTTTCCTTCACCATGTCTAATACCTCCTGGGCTTTCCATTTTCTGCCAGTCTTTTGTCTTGGGCTGGGTTGTTCTCTCAAACTTTATCTCTCGAGTCCTCAAGCGTATGCTTCAATTTAAAGCCCGACCTGTCCCACCTTGGACTCCTCGACGATAGATATTAGGGATAGTTTCAGCTTTGCCTGGTGACAGTATAGCTCAGCGTCAATGAGACCAGGTGGGTGGGACACCAGGCCATTTCTGTACGTATTTGTTATTTTGGCTTCCATCGATTCTACTATACTAGGTGGGTGTACGTATTTGTTATTTTGACCTCCATCGATTCTACTATACTAGGTGTACGTATTTGTTATTTTGACCTCCATCGATTCTACTATACTAGGTGGGTGTACGTATTTGTTATTTTGACCTCCATCGATTCTACTATACTAGTGTACGTATTTGTTATTTTGACCTCCATCGATTCTACTATACTAGGTGGGTGTACGTATTTGTTATTTTGACCTCCATCGATTCTACTATACTAGGTGGGTGTACATATTTGTTATTTTGACCTCCATCGATTCTACTATACTAGGTGTACGTATTTGTTATTTTGACCTCCATCGATTCTACTATACTAGGTGTACGTATTTGTTATTTTGGCCTCCATCGATTCTACTATACTAGGTGTACGTATTTGTTATTTTGACCTCCATCGATTCTACTATACTAGGTGTACGTATTTGTTATTTTGACCTCCATCGATTCTACTATACTAGGTGGGTGTACATATTTGTTATTTTGACCTCCATCGATTCTACTATACTAGGTGGGTGTACGTATTTGTTATTTTGACCTCCATCGATTCTACTATACTAGGTGGGTGTACGTATTTGTTATTTTGACCTCCATTGATTCTACTATACTAGGTGTACGTATTTGTTATTTTGACCTCCATCGATTCTACTATACTAGGTGGGTGTACGTATTTGTTATTTTGACCTCCATCGATTCTACTATACTAGGTGGGTGTACATATTTGTTATTTTGACCTCCATCGATTCTACTATACTAGGTGGGTGTACGTATTTGTTATTTTGACCTCCATCGATTCTACTATACTAGGTGTACGTATTTGTTATTTTGACCTCCATCGATTCTACTATACTAGGTGGGTGTACGTATTTGTTATTTTGACCTCCATCGATTCTACTATACTAGGTGTACGTATTTGTTATTTTGACCTCCATCGATTCTACTATACTAGGTGTACGTATTTGTTATTTTGACCTCCATTGATTGTACTATACTAGGTGTACGTATTTGTTATTTTGGCCTCCATCGATTCTACTATACTAGGTGTACGTATTTGTTATTTTGACCTCCATCGATTCTACTATACTAGGTGTACGTATTTGTTATTTTGACCTCCATTGATTGTACTATACTAGTGTACGTATTTGTTATTTTGACCTCCATCGATTCTACTATACTAGTGTACGTATTTGTTATTTTGACCTCCATCGATTCTACTATACTAGGTGGGTGTACGTATTTGTTATTTTGACCTCCATCGATTCTACTATACTAGTGTACGTATTTGTTATTTTGACCTCCATCGATTCTACTATACTAGGTGTACGTATTTGTTATTTTGACCTCCATTTGTTATTTTGACCTCCATCGATTCTACTATACTAGGTGTACGTATTTGTTATTTTGACCTCCATTGATTGTACTATACCAGGTGTACGTATTTGTTATTTTGACCTCCATCGATTCTACTATACTAGGTGTACGTATTTGTTATTTTGACCTCCATTGATTGTACTATACCAGGTGTACGTATTTGTTATTTTGACCTCCATCGATTCTACTATGCCAGGTGTACGTATTTGTTATTTTGACCTCCATCGATTCTACTGTACTAGGTGTACGTATTTGTTATTTTGACCTCCATCGATTCTACTGTACTAGTGTACGTATTTGTTATTTTGACCTCCATCGATTCTACTATACTAGGTGTACGTATTTGTTATTTTGACCTCCATCGATTCTACTGTACTAGTGTACGTATTTGTTATTTTGACCTCCATCGATTCTACTATACTAGGTGTACGTATTTGTTATTTTGACCTCCATCGATTCTACTATACTAGGTGTACGTATTTGTTATTTTGACCTCCATCGATTCTACTATACTAGGTGGGTGTACGTATTTGTTATTTTGGCTTCCATCGATTCTACTATACTAGGTGTACGTATTTGTTATTTTGGCTTCCATCGATTCTACTATACTAGGTGTACGTATTTGTTATTTTGACCTCCATCGATTCTACTATACTAGTGTACGTATTTGTTATTTTGATTTGGCCTCCATCGATTCTATTATACTAGGTGTACGTATTTGTTATTTTGACCTCCATCGATTCTACTATACTAGTGTACGTATTTGTTATTTTGGCTTCCATCGATTCTACTATACTAGGTGTACGTATTTGTTATTTTGGCCTCCATCGATTCTACTATACTAGGTGTACGTATTTGTTATTTTGACCTCCATCGATTCTACTATACTAGGTGTACGTATTTGTTATTTTGGTTTCCATCGATTCTACTATACTAGGTGTACGTATTTGTTATTTTGGTTTCCATCGATTCTACTATACTAGGTGTACGTATTTGTTATTTTGGCTTCCATCGATTCTACTATACTAGGTGTACGTATTTGTTATTTTGATTTGGCCTCCATCGATTCTACTATACTAGGTGCTGATACCGTATATCAGTGAGGACAGACAGCTTTGGAATCAGCATCAAGTGCAGGCACCAGACTTTGTATCTGCCACTCAGGCCACACTGGTCTATTATTTACAGGCCTTCCTCTTTTTTTTTTCTCTAGGATCATCGCACTCCGCCAGGTTACCTTTGAGCTCACGTTTTTTTTTCCGTTCCTTTTTCTACGCCATCTTAACGGCCACGGAAGCTGGCACAGTTTGTTTTGTTTGTTTGTTTGTTCGTTTGTTCGTTCGTTTGTTTGTTTGTTTGTTTGTTTGTTTGTTTGTTTGTTTGTTTGTTTGTTTGTACAATAAGATGATGATGATGATGTCGATGAGGATGACAATCACGATGCTATGGAGTTCCATCTAGGACTGAGACTGCGTCACAGGGTTGTACTCTACGCTTACTATCATAATATATCCTGGCGTCAACCAGGCCCGAGAGATACAGACACCCGCGGTGCTGGTCAGAAGATTTGAGCAACACCCTCAATGACGCATCCGTGAAGTGGATGAGACTCGACTGTGTGGTCCTAGTCTTCCCAATGAACCCATAGCACGCCCAACTCTGGGTAGGAGCCGGTTAGAGCTGAAAAAAAACAACTCGTAATGATATAGCTTTGAAGGGACTAGGTGAGGATTCGATCCCACAATCTCCAGTCGGTAGTCCGTTGCATAAACCACTACACCACGGCGACTGGTTCTCTGTCATTTACTTGGTTTCGTTACCCCTTTTTTTTTTTATGTCTTTCAGGGAGTCATCATACCACCTCCCAAGGCTCTTGACTGGCTTTTCTGTCACTGTTGGTATGGCGTGATGGTCTGCAGTGCACATTACTATTTTGCCTACGTTTTCCGCAGTGAGTGGTTCCGTGATTTCTTTGGTCTGAGACTGACCCTGAACGAAGCAATGAACTTGTCTAACTACTGCAGTATTTTGCATGTTTCATCGTCCTTTATGGAAACAAATGTCGTGTCATCCATGAAGGCTTTTAGAGGGGAATTTAGTGTTCATTTTTGTGGTCCGCTGGACCTGAATTGCCCATTGCTGTCTTCAAGGTGACCTCCATTGCCAACTTGAGAACACTGTTCAAGAAATTGCACAACCCACGGCTATACCAAATTGCTTCAGTCTGATTCCTTTGTGGAGAACCGCACTGAGAATTCATGAAAGGGCTTCTTCAACGTTTCGCCCATGTTCTTTAGGACATGATCATCTCGAGAGTCAGATGAATCGTCTTTGTGCGGGACTAATCCATATGTATTGGTCTGATCGAGTCACACACCACATGGAAGTGCTTTTTCTCTGCTTTAGTTCTTTAGATCGCTTCCCAAAATCATCGTAATATTCTCTACATGGCCAGACACTCTTGGCATGCCTCCTTTCTGAGCTAAACACGTTAAAGTACCCATTTTATATGAAGTATTTATTCAGCTTTGCTGCCAGGACAGAGGAGAAAATGTTCTCAATATTCAGAATTACTTGTCCAAACTGACTGTTGTCACTCGAATTCTGTTCCTTTGGAATGTGCTCTCCTTCAGATATCTTCCAGTGGCTGCTGATCTTCAAGCTCCTCAATACTGATTTTATCAGTTTGTAGAGTATCTCAAGGACGTTAGAACCTTTTTTATACAGCAGG
>CM060312.1:21083837-21086337 GCA_030674185.1 Monoplex corrugatus
AACATAGTGATATTTAATCAGTGTTCCTTGGACTCGCAAACAACGACAATAAATCAATAATCTAGTCACATTTCTAAAGTTTGTTAACGGTTTCATCCAGACAAACCGCGAAATCTTAAATTCAGTTTTGCTAGTCCAGTAAATGGTGACACATAATCGATAACGTCTTCTCAATTTCTGTTTAATTTAACTATCTGATCCCGACAAATCAGCCCGTCAAACTTTTCGGTTTTTTTTTTTTTTTAGGCTACACGAGAAATCCTGGTCTCAGAATAGGCGCGTGGCTTATAACGAGTAGTGAGGAAAGTGATACGTGTGATGCTGTCTGCGTAACAAGCTTGGCACTTAGCGTGTGTGGAAAGGCAAAGAGTAAGACTGAGAGTAAGAGGGAACTTGACACTTAGTAATTAACACGAAGAGTGAGAGAGCAAGTCTGACTTGGTCTTGGCGGTGGTGACGGAATTGGGTGACCGAGGGACTGACTGGCCTGTTGTCAGTGCACGAGAAAGAGAATGGTGGTTCCTGGAGTTTCTAAGTCGGTGGCTGGAGTTCTCCTCCTCGCTGTGGGTAAGTTCTTTTAGTCACATTTTTGTGTGTGTTTTTGTCCACAGAGTGCAATGGGAAAGAAAGGAAGAATGTCTGTTCACAATTGTAATATTACTTGCCCGGTGGCTGAAGACAGAGAGGGTGGGAGATGTATCTACAGCGACAGGGGATGGATTCGTGTTTAGGGCCATGATCGCCAACGCCGTGCGGCAGGGCACATAATGATGGTGATGATGATGAATTGTAATGTTAATAACCCTTTGACTCCCTCGTCCTATCCCCAGCGTCCCGCACTGACAGCTATGACAGTAAAACAAAAACTTAACCCTTACAGTAAAAACAAAAACTTAACCCTTACACTCCCTCGTCCTATCCACCGGCTTCCTGCAGGAATCTGGTGGATAAGGCGGAGTAAAAAAAAGGGTTAAGTTTTTGCAGCTGGCGGATAAGGTGCGGAAGTGAAAGGGTTAAACAAACAAACAAACAAACAAGTTTTCAGGTGGATGGGGGCTGAAAGAAAAAAAAAGAAACCAAATTAAATTAAAAATGTGTAAGATTTTCCAACGTGAGATCTGAGAATTAGATGGACAATCTGAATAAAATCAACATGTCGGACAGATATCTCCAACATCATAACACAATGTTAAAACACCCAAACTGTTACTTCTATATGCTGTAGATAAGATGGTGCATTCAAAGGACAGATGGCGAATAGCTCTTGCTTTTATACAAACACAATTATTCTGTATATATTTTGTTTCCCAACACTTAAGTCTAAAAATTTGCCTTCGTGGGGACGCCGGGGGCTCCTTTAGTGTAAATAGTATCCCTACCTTCTGGAAATTCTGTGCTAGAAATTTCCTCTTTTCTGTCACTCTTTTTTGTTTCTTTCTTTCTCCTTTCTTTTCTGTCATTTCTTCCTATCATTTTCTGCCTTGCTGGTCCATTCATCTGTGTGTGTTCCATTAAGTCTTAGGTACTTTCTCTTAGGATTGATAATTGGGTACTTCATTATACGCATTTTTGGCTCTAGGGAGGTGAGATATGCGGAAACCATTTTAGGTAATTTAGGCCTTTTTTTTTTTTATATGTTTTAGTGTCCTCAATTACGTTTAATTGTGTATTCAGCAATGTTTGTTTTTTTAAATCCCCTGTGTGATAAATTGGACGGCGTGGTCAAAACTAAGGGCATCTCCTTGGATTATGCGTGCGAATGCATTCATATGTATACTTAATTTTCTTTTCCTGTTGAAGTATTGTGAATGTTTTTAAACGGTTATAGCCCTGATATGTCTATACGCAGTCGGCTGGGCTTTAAACAACAATAACAATAACAACGATAAGTCTAAAATTGTATGTCATTGAAGCTCGCTGTCTTAGCTTGATCAATGGAGAATAAAGACAGTTTTTTTTTTCTCCTACTCCCCAAAACAACAGGGAAGTTTTGATGTTTTTCTCCTATTTGTTTTTATTTGTTATTTGTTCTTTGTTATCTTACGCTTACGTTTAACAAAGGCCAGTTGATCGAAAATTTGCTCCTTCTTAACTCTCGTTGTATTAAATACGAGTTCTGATTATATTTTCATGTGGTTTTTTTTATCTGGTTCCTGTTTGCTTGAACGAGGGCGGCCACAATTGTTTCGTACTCTGAGTGGATGAGAAACTAACATAAACTAATCTTTCTATGATTAAATACACTCCACGAAGTGTTAATCCTAAGAGTGATGTTGCAGAATTTTGTATTGTTTGATGAACAATTGCACAATTTATACGTCAGAATTTTCATTCCAGTAAACCCCGCAATATGAAGGAACCCAGAAAAATTAAGTATTAATACCGCTTATTGGAAAAAAAAAAAATATTTTAAAAAAACAATATATATATATATATATAAAACAAAACAAAAATAACAATATATATATATATATATATATATGTATATATATATATATAA
>CM060312.1:21088837-21093837 GCA_030674185.1 Monoplex corrugatus
TGTAGGAATTGAGACAGTAGGGAAAATTGTCTTCCATCAATGTGGCCATTATTGACGTGGTGTAGGAATTGAGACAGTAGGGAAAATTGTCTTCCATCAATGTGGCCATTATTGACGTGGTGTAGAAAATTGAGACAGTAGGGAAAATTGTCTTCCATCAATGTGGCCATTATTGACGTGGTGTAGGAATTGAGACAGTAGGGAAAATCGTCTTCCATCAATGTGGCCATTATTGACGTGGTGATAGAAATTGAGACAGTAGGGAAAATTGTCTTCCATCAATGTGGCCATTATTAACGTGGTGTAGGAATGAGACAGTAGGGAAAATTGTCTTCCATCAATGTGGCCATTATTAACGTGGTGTAGGAATTGAGACAGTAGGGAAAATTGTCTTCCATCAATGTGGCCATTATTGACGTGGTGTAGGAATTGAGACAGTAGGGAAAATCGTCTTCCATCAATGTGGCCATTATTAACGTGGTGTAGGAATCGAGACAGTAGGGAAAATGTCTTCCATCAATGTGGCCATTATTAACGTGGTGTAGGAATTGAGACAGTAGTGGGAAAATCGTCTTCCATCAATGTGGCCATTATTAACGTGGTGTAGGAATTGAGACAGTAGGGAAAATTGTCTTCCATCAATGTGGCCATTATTGACGTGGTGTAGGAATTGAGACAGTGGGGAAAATTGTCTTCCATCAATCTTGTCTTCCTCTCCTTTGATTTTTTTTTCCTTTTTTTTTCCCGTTCTTTCGTTTTCTTCTTTTACTTTATTTTCTTTTCTTTCTTCCTTTCTGTATTTCTTTTTGATCATTCGATGGCTTCTTTGCTTTCACTTGTTGTTTTTCTTCAATCTCATTTTCAAAAAAAAAAAAAAAGGGGGGGCGCAGTGGGACTGTTTATATTGCCTGAAGAAAGAGAAGAAAGAAAGAAAGAAAGGCGCGAGTACGTATGTGTGTGTGTGTGTGTGTGTGTGTGTGTGTGTGTGTGTGTGTGTGGTGTGTGAATATGTGTGTGTATGTGTGTGTGTGTGTGTGTGTGTGTTGTGTGTCGCGTGTGTGTGAATGTGTGTGGTGGTGTGTGTGTGTGTGTGTGTGTGTGTGTGTGTGTGTGTGTGTGCGTGCGTGCGTGAGTATGTGTACGTGTGTGTATAAATAGTATCTCCACTTCTGGAAATTCTGTGCTAAACATTTCCTCTTTTCCTTCACTCTTTTTGCTTCTGACTTGTTTCTTTGCTTTCTGTTATTTCTTCCAATCATTTTCCGCTGGTCCATTCATCTGTATGTGTTCGATAAAGTCTTAGGTATTTTCTCTTGGGATTGATAATTGGGTACATGTATGTATGCACTTTCGGTTCTAGGGAAATGAGGTATGCTGAAGCAATATTAGGTAATTTAGGCCCGTTTTTATATATGTTTTAGTGTCCTTAGTTATGTTTAACCTATATTCGGATATGTTTCTGAAATCCTCTATGTGATAAACTGGACGGAGTGGTCAACGCCTGGGGCATCTCCTTAGATTATGTGCACGAATGCATTGATATATGTCATCATCATCATCATCAGGTGCCCTGCCGCATGGCGTTGGCGACATGGACTTCCATCTGTCTCTATCTCTCGTTGCCCCTAGCATCTCCCCCACCCTCCTCATCCCCAGCCACTCTGCAAGTCCGTCCAGCATTCTCTCCCTGGGTCTACCTGGTGCTCTCTTTCCTTCCAGCTTTCCCGTTATGACCAGGTGCTCCAAATCCCCCTTCTTCATAAAATGGCCTATAAATGTTGCCTGTCTTTTCCTAATCTTCTTTATGAGTGATCTACTTGTGTCTGCCTCCATCAAGACTGTCTCGTTTGTTTTCTTTGCTGTCCATGGAACTCTCAACATTCTTCTGAGAAACCACATCTCGGCTGCCTCAATGTGTAGCCTACTTAATTTTCTTTTCTTTCTTTTTTTTTTTCTATTTGGAGTATTGTGTACGCTTTGAAACAGGCTTTAGCTCTGATATGGCTGTACGCAGTCGGCTGTGGCTTTAAACAAAAATAACAGTAACAGTAATAGTCCAAACTTGTGTTTGTTTAGCAGTCGCGAAAGGATGAGGTTTGAAGGAACGCACTAAGGTCAAGGTTACCACCAAAAAAAATGTGCATGAAATCAGCACTTCTAGAGGAAGTTATGCGAACAGCGCATTCTTTGGCATTTCTGACAATATTTAGAATGTTTTTTACACTGTTGTGACAGTGTAACATTGATTTCGAAGCACGTCAGTTTTTGTTTCAATCGAAACTTTTTCAAAGTCACAGTGACCTTAAAAAAAATTACAAAATCAGGATTTGTCCTAATCATGTTTTTTATGTAAAGAGAGACTGTTAAAATGGCTTGGCCATCTTGGTTATTCTCCCCGCCTCCCACACTAATTCCAACTGCATACAGGAGAAAATGGACAGAGAGATACGGACAGACAGACAGACAGACAGACACAGGTCATAAAAGACATTACTTCTTCTTTCAACCTTTCTGTGAATTTGCCACTTCAGAACTTCCTCCTTCGAGGGACAGTCAATATCAATCAATCAATTATTTCTGCCTGAATTCCCGTCTACACCCTCTCTCTGTCTCTCTGTCTCTCTGTCTCTCAATCACATCTCTAGCTCTAGCTCTATCTCTTCCTCTCTGTCTCTCTGTCTCTGTCTCTCTTCTTTTCTTTTCTCTCTCTCTCTCTCTCTCTCTCTCTCTCTCTCTCTCCTCTCTGTCTCTTTCTCTCTACACCTTTGTCTCTGTCTCTTTTTCTTTCTCAGTTTCTGTCTGTCTCTTCTCTCTCTTTCTCTATATCTGTCTCTGTCTCTTTCTCTTTCTGTCTGTCTCCCTCTGTCTCTCTGTCTCCGATTCTGTCTCTGTCTCTTTGTCTCTCTCTCTTCTTCTTCTCTCTCTCTCTCTTCTTCTTCTTCTCTCTCTCTCTCTCTCTGTCTGTTTGTCTGTCTGTCTGTCTCTCTCTCCATCCTCCCTCTCTCTCTCTGTCTGTCTGTCTGTCTGTTTGTCTGTTTTGTCTTCTGTCTCTCTCTGTCTCCTTCTCCCCCCCCCCCTCTCTATCTCTCTATCTATCTATCATCTATCTATCCCTCCTTCCCTCACTCCGCCCTTCTCTCTCCCCCCCCCCTCCTCTCTCACTCTGGGTTGTAGAGGTGGGGAGGTAGTGGTAGTGGTGGTAGTGTGTATATATGAGTGAGTGAGTGAGTGTGTGTGTGTTTGTGTGTCTGTACTGTGTGTCTTCCGTGTGTCTGTGTATGTGTAAGAAGCAGTCAGTTTAGCATGAATGCATTACAGTATGGCCTAAAATGACAACTACAAACTTCTGCCATGTTTAAAAGGATATCTAAGTGAGTGCTCATACAAAATATTCATACATGAAGTGCTTGGCTGACATCAATAGCCTTAGAAGATCTGCCTGCCTTTGGCTGGCTGTAACTTATACGAGTTTGTAGAGGAAACGAATGAAGATGAAGCAGGAACAGGAAGCAGAAGGACGGAGAAAATCGAAGAAGAAGAACAACAACAAGGAGAAGAGAAGGAGGAGGGGAGGAGGAGGGAGAAGAGAGAAGGAGAGAGGAGGAGAAGAAGAAGGAGGAGGAGAGGAGGAGGAGGAGGGAAGGAGGAGAGAAGAAACAACAAGAAAGGAGAAAGAAGAAGAGAAGCAAGAAGGAAGGAGAGAAAAGAGGAGAAGGAGAAGAAGAGAGAGAGAACGAAGGAAGAAGAAGGAGAAGAAGAAGAAGAAGAGAGAGGAGAAGAAGAGAGAGAAAAGAGAGAAGAAGAAGGAGTAGAAAGGGAAAGAAGAAGAAGGGGAAGGAGAGAAGAAGAACAAGAAAGGAGAAAGGAGAAAGAGAGAAAGAAGAAGAAGAAGGAGTTGAAGAAGAAGGAAGAAAAGAGAAGAAGGAGAAGGGAGAAAAAAGAAGAAGAAGAAAATAGAAGGAAAGAAGAAGTGAAGAAGAAGAAAGAGGAGAGAGGAAGAAGAAGTAAAGAAGCAATGAAGAAGAGAAGAATAGGGGAAATTAGAAGAAGAAGAAAATGTAAAAGGAGAAGAAGAAGAAGAAAATATAAAAGGAAAGGAGAAACAGAAGAAGGAAGAGGAGGAGAAAGAGAAGAACGATAACAAAAAGAACAATAACAACAACAAGGAAAGAAGAAGAAGAAAGAAGACCAGCAAACCATTCTACGATATGTCCTTTTGTAAAACAAAGAATTGATAAGAACAAAACAAACAACCGTTATCAGCAAAACACATTTCTCACTGCAAATCTCCGTGCAGCTAACAAGCTTAAACAAATGAAAAAGAAAAAAAGAAAAAAGAGAGACAGAGAGAGAGAGAGAGAGACAAGACAGAGACAGAGACAGAGACAGAGGCAGAGAGAGAGAGACGAAATACGATAAGCTTGCACAGAAAGTCGAATTGCTTGACTTTTTTATTTTTACATATATATAATTTTTGTCCATACTGTTCAGTGATGAACATACCGTGACCTTGAATGTCAGTCACTGTGACCTTCACAGAACTGCAAATGTGAATTAAACTTGACGTGCAGCGAGGACAATGATAGATTGTCACAACAATAGAAAGAGAAGGTAAACATTATCAGAGAGTCCTAGAGTAACATCCCGAAGGTTGTTTTACCCTCAATTCCATCCCCCGAGAAGTCTGATTTTAGGCACTTTTTTTTTGTCTGTGTGATTTACATTACCAAGCCAAAACAGCATTCAAGAAGATGACAGCATTCTTACCAACAAATACCTATCAATTAACATCAGAAGAGAGTCCTTGAATGTTATATAGAACCAATACTGTTGTACGGATGCGAGGCGTGGCCAGTCAGCAAGCAAAGCCAAGCAAGATTGAGGCAGCCGAGATGTGTTTTTCAAAAAGAATGTTGAGAGTTCCATGGACAGCAAAGAAAACAAACGAGACAATCTTGATGGAGGCAGACACAAGTGATCACTCATAAGGAAGATTAGGA
>CM060312.1:21118837-21126337 GCA_030674185.1 Monoplex corrugatus
CGACTTGAAGTGTCGCATTCCACAATCCAGAGACTGCTGGAGCGCTTCAATGAGACTGGAGCAGTCCAGGAAAGGCGTCACACGGGTCGACCCAGAGTAACAACAAAACAGCAAGACCGCTACCTTGCCCTCTCCGTCCTGAGGGAAAGGGCATCCACTGCGGTGACCTTGAGGGGTCAGCTGAGGGACGCAACAGGTGCTAACATCAGCTGCAGCACGGTGAGAAGACAGCTACATGAGGCAAACTTGAGGTCACGGAGACCGGCCGTCCGACCCGTGCTGTCACCGGTCAACAGAGTGCGCCGCATGACCTGGGCCAGGGAGCACGTGACCTGGACAAGGCAACAGTGGGCCCGGGTCTTGTTTTCGGATGAGTCCAGGTTCACCCTGACCTTTAACGATGGCCGGGCTCGGGTGTGGCGACGTCAAGGGGAGAGGTTCGCTGACGCCACTGTCCAAGAGCATAACCGGTACGGCGGCGGGTCGGTGATGGTGTGGGGTGGCAAGAGCCGTGGTACCCGGACCCCCCTGCTCCCCATTGACGGCATCCTGAACGGGGTCCGGTACCGGGACGAGGTTCTGGCGGCCGTGGCACTGCCTGCGCTTGTGGACCTTGGTCAAGGCGCCATCTTCCAGGACGACAATGCACCTGCGCATCGAGCACGCCTTGTGACCGACTTCCTGGAGCAGCATGAAGTCGTCCGTATGGCCTGGCCAGCGTGCTCACCTGACCTGAACCCAATTGAACACCTCTGGGATGTGCTCGGGAGGCGCATCAGGGACAACCACCCCCCACCGGGCACCCTGGCCAGGCTGGTCGACATCCTGCAGATCGAGTGGGCGGCCATCCCTCAGGACACACTCCGTACCCTTGTGGGGTCGATGCATCGGCGCTGTGAAGCATGCATCCAGGCTCGGGGCGGACACACGCGATATTGAAAACAGATTGGCCAAATCGGACACTTTCTGTTTTTTGAAAAGGGGGGGATGTTCCTTTAAATGCATGTGCTGTTCACTAATGGGTCATTGTGCTAATTTCTTTTTCCAAAACAGGTGTGGAAATGATGAAATAAAACATAGAATCAATTCTAAACATTGTCAATTATTTCAACTTAAAATTAGAGAGGAAGGAAGAAGTGGCCCTTAAATTATGATTAGGAGTATATATATATATATATATATATATATATATATATATATATATATATATATATATTCATCCACAATGTATAGATAGATAGATAGATAGATAGATAGATAGATAGATAGATAGACAGATAGATAGATAGACAGATGGATGGATGGATGGATGGATGGACGGACAGACAGACAGATAAATAGATAGACAATAGATAGATAGACAGATAGCCAGACAGATAGCCAAACAGATACATAAACAGACAGGCAGATAGATAAACAGATATATAGTAGATAGATAGATAGACTGATAGACAGACAGACAGATGGGTAGATATATAGATAGATAGATAGATAGACAGATAGATGGATGGATGGATGGATGGTTGGATGGATGGATGGATGGATGGACGGACGGACGGACAGACAGATAGATAGATAGATGGATAGATAGATAGCCAGACAGATAGTCAGACAGATAGCCAGACAGATAGCCAGACAGATACATAGACAGACAGGCAGATAGATAGACAGACAGACAGACAGACAGATAGACAGATAAACAGATAGATAGATAGACAGACAGACAGATAGATAGGTATATAAGTAGATAGATAGATAGATAGATAGCCAGACAGATAGTCAGACAGATAGCCAGATAGATAGCCAGACAGATAGCCGGACAGACAGGCAGATAGATAGACAGACAGACAGACAGATAGACAGATAGATAAACAGATAGATAGATAGATAGACAGACAGACAGACAGATAGATAGGTAGATAGACAGATAGATAAACAGATAGATAGATAGATAGATAAACAGATAGATAGATAGATAGACAAAGAGATAGACAGACAGACAGACAGATAGGATTTTTTTTAGCTTTGACTGGTTCCTACCTAGTGTTGAGCACGCAATGAGTTCATTGGGAAGACTAGGACCACACAGTTGACATTGTCATCCATTTCATCTAAGCGTCATTGAGGGTGTTGTTCAAATTTACTCTCCAACACCGCAGGTGTCTGTATCTTTTCACCAAAGCGTCATTGAGGGTGTTGTTCAAATTTACTCTCCAGCACCGCAGGTGTCTGTATCTTTTCACCAAAGCGTTATTGAGGGTGTTGTTCAAATTTTTCTCTCCAGCACCGCAGGTGTCTGTCTGTATCTCTCACGCAATCATGAAGCGTCAGTCCCAAATGGAACGCCTTAAGCATCGTCATTATCATGCCCATTTTCATCATCATCATCATCACCGCATTGTGAAAATTGGTCTCAGATTATGTAGCCCCGTCATGCCATAATTATGTGACCTCCCACCATGAAATCAGTCTTAACTCGCAGTCAGTCGAACAGCACTAGGAGCTGAAAAGGTGACTGAGGGTCTATCTGGGGTGTTTTGACTTTTTCTCAAAATTGATTTCTGTAGACTAAAATCTATCCCCCACAGAAAATTTTTTCTTGAAAAATATTATTAATCAATTTAAAATGGTATTTCAATGCACTGATTGCGGCAGAAAGAACGCAATCTCCTACCAAAAGTACCTATTTCTGTCTCTTATTATGAACCATAACCTGTACAGTACCCCCATATGTAATATACTGATGGAAAGCTCTCTGGTGCACCTTTCAGATAATGACAGCGAAAATCAGAAACAAACTGGGTCAAAGCCACTAAATAAAGAAATTTAAGGAAAATGTGTAGGAGAGCTCACAAACACTTTAGAGGCCGTTTTCTCAAAATGGCCGTCATACAACTTAATGACTTTAAACATACATAACTTCTACATTTTTTAGTACAAGCTTTATTCAAGTACCAAAATAATCAGCAGAATGTACACTTTCCAGTGATAGGTATATCTCAAAATGCCCAGAATGCTAGTTAAGACTGATTTCGTGGTGGGAAGTCACGTACGTCCTGCTGTCATGGAGGGTCATAGGCTAGGAAGACATTCTGGCAGTGCTATGATGATTGATAAGTTCACGATCATGGGAAATGATGATGATGATACTATGGAGTTCCATCTAGGTTTGAGACTGCACGACATGGGTGTACTGTACGGTTATATTATATACGGGTTTCTAAGAAGGATGTTGAGAGTTCCATGGACAGCAAAGAAAACAAACGAGACAGTCTTGATGGAGGCAGACACAAGGAGATCACTCATAAGGAAGATTAGGAAAAGACAGGCAACATTTATAGGCCGTTTTATGAGGAAAGGGGAATTGGAACACCTGGTCACGACGGGAAAGCTGGAGGGAAGGAGAGCACCGGGTAGACCCAGGGAGAAGATACTAGACGGACTTGCAGAGTGGCTGAAGACGGGGAGGCTGGAAGAGATGCTTGAGGCGACAAGAGATAGAGACAGATGGAAGTCCATAATCGCCAACGCCATGCGGCAAGGCACCTGATGATGATGATGATGATGATGATGATGATGATGATGATGATGATGATGATGATGATGATGATGATGATGATGATGATGATGATGATGACCCGGCATCATCAACCAGGCCGGAGAGATACAAGCCCTACAGTGTTGGTTAGAGATTTTGAGTAACTCTTAACGATGCATCCGTAAAGAAAATGAGATTCGACTGTATGGTGACAAGCCCGCAGCACGCATAACTCTGGTTAGGAACCAATCAGAGCAAAAACAAAACAAAACAATAAAATAAGATAAAACAAAATAAAATGAAATGAAATAAAAATGAAATGAAATAAAATAAAATAAAATAAAATAAAATAAAATAAAATGGAATAAAATGAAATAAAATAAAATAAAATAGAATAAAATAAAATAAAATAAAATAAAATAAAATAAAATGAAATTCCACAATAATGTCGGGGAAGGGGGAGGGGAGGTTGATGGGGGTTTGCATACATGATCTCCAAGTCATCAATCTATAGCGCTTACCATCTGGCTTTGTTACTGATAACAGTACCAGTACTGTAAGTACCTATACCTTATACTACAGATCCCTGGCTTTGTTGACTGGTAAAAGTATTTGTACTCTAAGTACCTATACCTTGTATTACAGATCTCTGGCTTTGTTGACTGGTAAAAGTACTAGTACTCTTAGTACCTATACCTTGTACTATACAGATCCCTGGCTTTGTTGACTGTTAAAAGTGTCAGTACCATAAGTACCTATACCTTATACTACAGATCTCTGGCTTTGTTGACTGGTAAAAGTGTCAGTGCCCTAAGTACCTATACCTTATACTACAGATCTCTGGCTTTGTTGATTGGTAAAAGTACTAGTACTCTTGGTACCTATACGTTGTACTATACAGATCCCTGGCTTTGTTGACTGTTAAAAGTGTCAGTGCTCTAAGTACCTATATCTTGTACTACAGATCTCTGGCTTTGTTGACTGGTAAAAGTATCAGTACTCTAAGTACCTATATCTTGTACTATACACATCCCTGGCTTTGTTGACTGGTAAAAGTGCTAGTACTCTAAGTACCTATACTTTGTACTACAGATCTCTGGCTTTGTTGACTGACAAAAGTGCTAGTACTCTAAGTATCTATACCTTGTACTACAGATCTCTGGCTTTGTTGACTGGTAAAAGTACCAGTACTGTAAGTACCTACATGTGTATATCTTATACTACAGATCTCTGGCTTTGTTGACTGGTAAAAGTATTAGCACTCTTAGTACCTATACGTTGTACTATACAGATCTCTGGCTTTGTTGACTGGTAAAAGTATCAGCACTTTAAGTACCTATACCTTAAACTACAGATCTCTGGCTTTGTTGACTGGTAAAAGTATCAGCACTTTAAGTACCTATACCTTATACTACAGATCTCTGGCTTTGTTGACTGGTAAAAGTATTAGTACTCTTATTACCAATACGTTGTACTATACAGATCTCTGGCTTTGTTGACTGATAAAAATGTCAGTACCCTAAGTACCTATACCTTATACTACAGATCTCTGGTTTTGTTGACTGATAACAGTATCAATACTCTAAGTACCTATACCTTATACTACAGATCTCTGGTTTTGTTGACTGATAACAGTATCAGTACTTTAAGTACATATACCTTATACTACAGATCTCTGGCTTTGTTACTGATAAAAGTGTCAGTACTTTAAGTACCTATACCTTGTACTACAGATCTCTGGCTTTGTTACTGATAAAAGTGTCAGTACTTTAAGTACCTACACCTTATACTACAGATCTCTGGCTTTGTTGACTGATAAAAGTGTCAGTACTTTAAGTACCTACACCTTATACTACAGATCTCTGGCTTTGTTACTGATAAAAGTGTCAGTACTTTAAGTACCTATACGTTGTACTATACAGATCTCTGGCTTTGTTGACTGGTAAAAGTGTCAGTGCTCTAAGTACCTATACCTTGTACTATACAGATCCCTGGTTTTGTTGACTGGTAAAAGTACCAGTACCCTAAGTATCTATATCTTATACTACAGATCTCTGGCTTTGTTGACTGGTAAAAGTGTCAGTGCTCTAAGTACCTATACCTTGTACTATACAGATCCCTGGCTTTGTTGACTGGTAAAAGTGTCAGTACTTTAAGTACCTATACCTTGTACTATACAAATCTCTGGCTTTGTTGACTGGTAAAAGTACCAGTACCATAAGTATCTATATCTTATACTACAGATCTCTGGCTTTGTTGACTGGTAAAAGTGTCAGTACTCTAAGTACCTATACCTTGTACTATAGATCCCTGGCTTTGTTGACTGGTAAAAGTGTCAGTACTCTTAGTACCTATACCTTGTACTATAGATCCCTGGTTTTGTTGACTGGTAAAAGTGTCAGTACTCTTAGTACCTATACCTTGTACTATACAGATCCCTGGCTTTGTTGACTGGTAAAAGTATCAGTACTCTAAGTACCTATATCTTATACTACAGATCTCTGACTTTGTTGACTGGTAAAAGTATCAGTACTTTAAGTACCTATACCTTATACTATACAGATCTCTGGCTTTGTTGACTGGTAAAAGTGTCAATACTCTAAGTACCTAAACCTTGTACTATACAGATCTCTGGTTTTGTTGACTGGTAAAAGTATCAGTACTATATAAGTACCTATACCTTATACTACAGATCTCTGGCTTTGTTGACTGGTAAAAGCATCAGTACTGTATAAGTACCTATATACCTTGTACCATACAGATCCCTGTGACGATCACACGGTACTGACGGAAGGGTGGCGGGAACCAGGGGCAAGCACAGACGCCCATCACTGCGATGAGCAGCCCAGGGGCTGGTACTCCTTCGTCCTGGACGGATCTCCTGCTGTCATCCCCACCCTCTGTCTACAGGTATTATTGTATACAACTTGTGATTTTTTTTCCTCACCTTGATGATATGGACGCTTATCGTCTCACAGTGTTTTCTGCCAGCAATCAAAACAGAAGGTACGGGTTGGGGTATCAATTTGAAGGTTTCGAACCAGAAATACACAAGAACAGGATTAAAACGCGTATTTAACCGTTTTAGATCCGCACCCAGTCCACCAGCATCCTGCCTTGTCAAACATGCCAGCAAAGCAAAAACGTAAGCCTTCGATTCCCTTACCCTATCCATCAGCTTCCTGCAGGAAGCTGGTGGATAGGGTGAGGAACTCAAAGGTTAGGTTTTTGCAGTTGATGGATATGGTGCGGGAGTCAAAGGGTTAACAACACAAAACAAAGACAAGCTCAAAACAGAATGAACAGACAGATAACAAACTTTTCCAAATCCGCCCTAACCTGAAAGAAGTTCTCCCATCTGCTGCAGGGAACCGTAAGAAAGAGACAGTGTTGTGTAGGTTACCCACGGGTCACACATCCTGCACTCGTTCGTACCTTTTTAAAAAATGAAGAAGTACCGAGATTATACCATGTAACGAGCATTGAGCATCAGACATCTCCTCCTTGGTTTCTGGGATTGTACGATGTGAAACAAAAGCACAACACGGCGGACACCTTAAAGAACCTCTTCCGAGACGTCCCTCCTGGTGCAATTTTCCAGTTTTGACAAGGGATCAATAGATTTCACCTGATATGATTTTACACCTGTTTTTCTTTAATAATGCATTTTAGACTTGCAAGGTTAACGGTGAGCATGGTTTTTAACTGTTGTCTTTTATCTTAATTTAACCGGGTTGTCGTTTTTTGACGTGGTGTTAGCCCTGATGTGGCTCTAGTAGTCGGCTGGGCTATAAGCAATACGAACTGAATGAACTGGCTTGCTGGTTCTTTCGATGGAGCCATGGACTGGAGGAGATCTCGTTCTCGTGTTTCAGTCCCAGCCGCCGACATGTATGTAAGGACTGGGTTGTGTACTGCTCCATATCTCGACGCTCCGATCATTTTAGCGCTGTCAGGGTTTC